>OY998175.1:32759055-33988555 GCA_963921935.1 Galeruca laticollis
AAATATCTCGTCGTCTCAAAAATAAAAATAAAACAATAACCAAAATTATCGATAGTGGTCAATCAATAACCGACATAAAAATAGTACATCAACACATACACCAATTAGACACAGTAAACACACATAATTTAGCAACTTGTACAGAAACATATAACACAATCCAACAATTAAAAAATAAAAAAGCTCCAGGGTTAGATGGCATTCAAAACATATTACTTAAAAAGATCCCTAAAAAAGCCATTGTCCAGCTTACTTATGTAATAAATTACATAATTAAGACAATCAATACCCAGATATACTCTTGATATCCAACATTATACCTATTATCAAAGCAAATAAAGAACCGAGTTATGTGGATAGTTATAGACCAATATCCCTCCTGAATAATATAGCAAAGGTGATAGATAAAATAATATTAAAAAGACTGCAATATTTTATTGACAAAAATAATATTATTCCCCCCGAGCAATACGGGTTCAGAAGCGGCCATAGCACAGTCTCAAAAATAATAACAGTTATTAACTACATTCGGGAAGGCTTCCAAAGGAAAGATAAAGCCATTATGGCTACGTTAGACATACAAAAGGCTTTTGATTCCGTATGGCTCGAGGGATTAATATATAAATTAATTAAAATACAGACTCCTAACTATTTTATTAAAATAATTAACTCCTATCCAAATAACAGGAAATTTTTCACGAAAATTCATGACCACACAGCGGGTCCATACTCCATTCAAGCTGGAGTTCCGCAAGGATCGGTATTATCACCTCTGCTATACTCCATCTTCATCCACGATCTCCTAACCACACCCCAAATATTAACAGCATTGTACGCTGATGACACGTGTTTTGTATCATCTGCAAAGAGCCCCGAACAAGCACTTAACACCATACAAACACACATTAATACGGAAATCATCCCCTATTTCAGAAAACAAAAACTAGTTATTAACGCTTCCAAAACTGAATACATATTACTCCGAAGAATAGCTAGAAGGGCGCCCCCATTGCAATCACAGCTTTGTGTAGATGGACAACTTATTACCCCAAGCATTAACCTTAAATACTTGGGATATACGATGCAGAGTAATACGAACGCAAATGCACATATTGCGCAACAAATACAAAAAGCTAAGATTGCAATGGGTAGACTCTACCCTCTCATCTGCAGTCACAGTAAACTCACAACATGAAACAAAATACTCATATACAAACAGATCATACGCCCCATTCTTACCTACGCAGCCCCAATATATTACACTGGCACACAACACAATTTCCACTCTCTGCAGGTGATACAGAATAAGTGTCTCAGAATGGCAATCAAACACAATACAATTTATCCAAAACTCCCAAAAACTTCCTGGTTACACGAGAAAGCCAATATACCGACTATCAAAGACTTCATAAACAAAATCTCGGCAAACTTTTATAAATACTGTCTGCCACAAGATCTTCATAAAAACAGCAAATCGCGCAGAAGGCACCCGCGATAGTGGGTGTAGGCTTCTGCATGGATCACTAATCTTATAACTTGGTTGTTATTAAAAAACTCCGAACCCATTTCATCGTAGGGGGTAATATTAGTACAATTAAACCGTTGTACTATTTCACCTCTTATACAAAATAAACTATACTCAACAAACTACAAATTCAAAAACAACGTCAGTCATCTTGCCTTCTCGGAATCTAATTTCCCCGTTTCAATTTTGAAACCCTGTTTTTTAGCTACTTTTCAGCGATACCTCAGCCGAAAGATGCTAGGAGTCATAAATATATGTTAGGTACAAAGTTATTAATAACACCAAAAAATATGGATAATGCTCTTTGAGCAAGGAACCATAACAGACAGGATGATATACACAATGATACTGAAAATCGCCAGACCATCGGCATTTTGTACTTGTGTTTTTAGTATATTGTATTAGGACAGGATAAATATTTAATAAGGACCATTTTTAATCTAATCTAAATCCTATATATATTATTAAAAACTAAAACTAAACATAAACAGTCGATGATCTTCGTCGACCTTACTACACTTAAATTATTTATCGTTGAACCGCGTTTATTATTATATTTACAAACAGTCGTGATTCCGATTAGAACGATAACCTTCCTACAACTTGTTAACGACCTTCAAGTTCACTGGCCGCTGACAATACTTAACATTAAACTAACTAAATCTAATAGTGACTTTTCGGAGCGTCACATCATCCCCTCTTACAAGAGAAAAATTGTGTGGGATAGTTTTTCGATACTCAATATAACGTCTTGTTAATAGTTCTCGCGTTGTTTGATTATTTACACTAACTGTCTTGTCTGTTTTTAAATACTACATTGTTTGTTTACGTTCTCACCTCACTTTAATTACAAACATTATTACTATTGTACTTATACAATCCATTCTTATGAACGGTTTCTTTTTTATTATTTTGAGATAAAATCTCGCAGTTTATTCATATTATTTTCATTATTTTAAATGGACCTAAATAATAAGGATCGAACTTAGTTATTTCTTCATTTTTCAATACGACTGAATCTCCTATCTTAAAATTTACGGGTGAAGATTCTTTTTCGCTTCTATTTACTCTAATTAATTTATTTTTTATCAAGAACTGCCTAGCTCTGTCATGTGCGTACTGTTAATATATATTTCAATTCTTCATAACTTTCAAAGTTGTAACATGGTTCAATTTCTGCATTTAAAAATTCTGGTATGTTGGGTTTCCTACCGTACAATAATTCGAATGGAGTGTATCCATGATACATATTAGGTGTTGTATTATAACAATATGCGAACATTTACAAACTCACACCAGTTATCCCTAGAATCCTTGATAAAGTTTCTTATGTATTTATTGAACGTTCTGTGCAGTTTTTCACTGCTGCCTATTGATTCGTAATGATATGCTGTTGAAAAATTGTGTTTTATTTTTAAAAGTTCTTCTAAGGTGTTCATTATTTTGTTTTTTATTCCGTTCCTTGATCTGTCCTTATTTCCTTCATTAAACCATAAGTTAGTATAAAGTTGTCGAATATAGCTTTTGCGATTGTGGCTGCTTCTTTGTTACTCACCGGTATCATGGCCGCGTATTTTGTCAATTCACATAATATTGTAATACAATAACGATTCCCATTGTTACTTTCTACAAAAGGACCTATTGTGTCTATGTATATAATATCAAACGGTTTTATAGATGTGTCCGTGATGACAAATTTCTCCTTATGACTGGGTTTCGCTTTATTCGCTTGACATTCATGGCGATTCTTTACATACTCCCGTACATCTTTCTCCATGTTTTTCCATCTAAAATTTTCTCTCAATTTCTTTAATAGTCTATTGTTTCTTACATGTCCTCCAAACATTGGATTGTTATGACGTCTTTCTAAAATCTCTTGAATCTCTTCTTTCCGCTGTACCGTCTTTGGTACTTCGCTTTTCAACCTTCTATACCCTTCTTATATAAATTCTTCTATTGTGCACTGTTTGAATATACCATCATTCGGGTATATCTTCATTCTTTTTACTTCAAATTTTACTCATTAAGCTTTTCCAACGTTCGTCCTAAGTCGAAGTTGTGTTTTCCGGTAGTTAAGGCTTCACTAAATTTCAATTTGTTTTCGATCCGAATGCTCATCCTTAACGGTTATTTTCAAAATGTAAAAATGACAATTTATTCACCTCTTAGTTGTTTAAAACTTTTATCATTGAAGGTTGTATTAAAAGTTTTCGATTAGTTTCGTTATTTTGTATTTCTAATTGATTTTTCCTTTCTTCTAGTTCTTTTAGACTATATACGTTGTCATTTATCATTAATGTATTATCGATTATCTTAACATTTGCTCCACTTTCTGTCGCCTGTTTCATATATCTTATTAGCTGTTTTCTCTGTTCTAGTATGTTTTTTGGGAGTTTTGGGTAATCTTCATCAATATATATCTTTGTTCCTTTTAATTTATTCGTTCCTTCCAAAGTTTCTACTTTCTTATTCACGTCTTTCATCACATCATTATTAGTACTGGCCTATTTTTGTTACTGTTTTTATTTCCTATTCTTTTGCATTTCAAAATATCTGATTTAACATCTACTGTGTTATTAACCTTTTTCATTCCATCTTCTAATTTATTTTCTAGTTGTTCCTCATCTTCTTCGTTGCATTCTTCTATATCATGTATAATAAAATTCTTCTTTCTGAAATTTTCCTCGGTCTGTCTCATGTTTCTTTGCAATAATTCAGTTTTTTCCTTTATATCCATATTTTCCATCCTTAATTCGTAGTTTTCCTTCTTTTACTGTGCTATTTGTCTGCTCATTTCTTCAATTTTATGTTCTATTTCGCATATTCTTACGTAATTATTAGTATGGTTGTTGTAATTATTATTCCTGTTAAATTTCTTGTCCTCAATGCAATCTACGTATCTGTTATACCCGTTTCCTTGGTTGTATTGTCTGAATGTTCTTCATTTAAAATTACCGTTATACATTCTGCTGTTGCTTCCTCTTCTTTGATTGTTCCTATAGTTAAAATCTGGTTTTCTGAAAAAATTCCTATTGTCTTTGAAATGCAATACTTGTTGATGACTTACTACGCCTTCTACTGATATCAGCTTAGATATTACTTCCTGTGTGTTTTCGAAGCTTCCCGCTGATATAATTGTTTTCGTCGCGTCTGTTGTGGCATTCATCGTCACTGCTTTAACCGTTGCCTCTTTGGTGTATTTTTCTTATAAATTCTCTGGCATCCCTTCCGACACGTATGCTGCCAGTAGTTTTTCCGCCAGCTTCTCTACTACTGTACAGTAGTAGACAAGCCTCTACGGAGGCAAAATCAATAAAAGGGTTTGAAAATGGTTTAAATAAAATAGACCGAAACGTTACCATTATAAGTAAGTGATTTTATTTCTGACCGAAACCCATGAAAATATAAGAAATATAAAAATAACGTTTCCCTGACTAAATTATTATTAACCTACCCTATCTCACGGAGGTGTTCAATAATGTGGTATATACGGATATATATATATATATATATATATATATATATAGATTAACATAGAGAGAAACCTGCCACACTCTGTATACTAAAATATGGAATAATAGACTACACACTGTAAGCAAATACAGAATTTTAGAATTTGAATTTTTTTTAAATCATCTGAAATGGAGACAATCTGTATTATTCATTATTCAATAGAGAAAGAAGACAAGAGTAAAACTGTAGAATTATGGAGGAAATTTTAAATACACTTTGTAAATACATATGTGAAATATATAACATGATTTTAACATTTGAGAGAGAGAATTTTTGAACGTTGTTTCGTATAAATTATAACAATCTATTTCTCACATTGTAAAAATAAAAACATTATGATTTGTCTTAAAAAGTAATAATTAGATATTGAAAGGAGTTTTCTGATAAGATTGTATAATTATTTAATATATGTCAAGGTATAAAGTCAAATAATAACATTAAGTTTATAAAGCATGACATTTGTGAAATGAATTGTCATTCTGCATAGATATAATTGAAATAAAAAGAACTGTCATTCATTAATATTTTGGAATACAATTTAAAGGGAGTAGTATATAGTATATTTAAAGACTTCAAACAGAATGTCCTAGAACGATAGATGGACAATTTATAACTTGAAGTGAAACTTATCAACAAGAATTTTTATAGCCAATTCTGATTGGTGGAATACATTTGAAATATTTTCATCAGCGACAAGCAGATTAATAATTAAAAAAATTGAATAAAACAATTTGTTGATAATGTATACTATTCACTAGGTAGAATTTCTTTTTTTGGGTAGAAGTGATGGGTGAGAAGCAAAATTTTGGGAAAAAATGATTAAAACTCTTTAAAAAGCAGCAACTTGGAATGGTAATTATAAAAAGAAATGCATTATTCTTAAAAGTAACTCAGCAATTTGATTAATCAAGTAGATAAACATAATTCTAACAAGAAAATTGGTAAATATAATATAGTACTGACCGTAAAATTTATCAATATAACGAAGTAAAATATCGTATTGTGAAAATGGTGTCTCCACAATACATTTCAGAAAGGACTGGACTGTGAAATTCGTCTAAAATGTATTGATGTGGACGAAGTATAGCATCGATTTTTGATATTACCCAAGCTGGACGGATTGTTTGGTTTTCCAGGAGGTAACCTAAAATAAAATAAAAAAACCAATCATTGAAGTGTATTAGAACAGGAACAGTGAACAGGTATTTGAAACTATTTCACTTATATATAAAAAGATCAAGTAAACTTACTTGTTTTGTGCAAAGAATTGAACTTTGATATTTCATACATTTTTATCAGCATTGTTTTCGCCATTTTGTGTCATGGACGGTTTGTAACTGAATTCGTTTTCAAATTTGTATATAATGTTGCCTATTTTGTAATCACATATAAAATAATATTTCATCTGAGTGTATGGTTTGTTGAATGAATGATCATCATAGATAGTTTATTTTCATAAGTTTTTGTAAAAGAATGATGTATTTGTTTTCAACATATTAAATAACGTTTTTCATTTGAAATACTTTTTGAAATTATATTGTTGAGATTTTTCATTTCTTGGCGATTGCTCCATCTATATTCAGCAGTTAGCAGTATTGACCCGACGTCATTGAATCGTGGAGGGGTTCGAAATCAAGCATACAGGACCGTCTCTAGAATTTATTAAGAAATAAAAAGCAAGTATTTTTTTTTATTAACAAAATTTCTTTATTTAAATGTAAGGATTTTATTTTACTCGGGCGCTCATATTTGAAATTAAAATTGTTTCGTTTTTTAACATTTGAACCCTACGTACTTGAGATCGTGGAGTCTTTCATGCAAAGGTATAATTATTTTATAACCTATTTTAAAAATTTATAATATACCGGGCAAACAAAAACTAACAATAAATATCAACTAAACATTAACAATAACGTTGAAATATTCTCTCACCCAATTCTATCCAGTATCATTTGTCGGCCCAACGTAGGGCAAATTAGAGAAAGTATATTAAATAGAGAAAGTCTATTCATATCAACTAAACTAAAATAAAAATAATAAAGGTATCACAGGAGTACCAATCCAGTATAATATATATATATATATATATATATATATATATATATATATATATATATATATATATATATATATATATATATATATTAACATAGAGTAAAACAACACCCTGTATACTGAACATAAAATAAAAGACTACCTATGTCAAGAAATTAAAATTTTTGAAATTTGATTTTTTTTAAAAAGATTATCTAAAAAGGAGACAATCTGTACCATGTACTATTCAATAGAGAAAGCATCTAATTGTATAATTATAAAGAAGATTTGAAATAAGATTTAAAACATATGTGAAATGAAATAACAAAATTTCTATAAACCTACAAGACAGAATTTTAGAACGTTATTACATATATAAATGGAAATGATAATCCTTTGTTTTATTGTCAAAGTAAATAAATAGTGTGATTCTTTTTTAAAATGAATATTAGGGATTGAAGGACATGTAAATAAGATTTTATAAATATTTAAAAACAAGACTATATAAGAAGTAAAATGAAAACATTAATTCTATGGAATGTGACATTTATTGAACGGTTTGACATTATGAATACATATTTTATAAAGTTGGAAATGTCATTTTGTAAATTGAATGAAATATAATTTAAGAGATAAAATATGAGTTAAAATCATTAAAGAAACTTAAAACAAAGTGTTTTCAAATGATGGATGGACAGTTCACTATTTGAGATGAAATCTATCAAGAAAAGTTTTGATAACCAAATCTGATTGGTGGAATGTATTCAACATACTTTTATCAGCGACAAGTAGTTTGTTAATAATAAAAAAAAATTGAATGAGAAAAGTTTGTTGATTATACATGCTATTCACTAGGTACTTTCTTTTTGGGGTGGTAGAAATTTTTGAAAGAAGCAAAATTACTTTAAATTAATTAAACTTTTCGGAAAACAACGTTTTTGGTATCAAAATTCAAGGAAGGAAATACATTGTACTTGTGATCTAGTAAATTGTATATTAAAACAAGCAGATGTACAAACTAAGAAAGAATTTGGTAATTATGCTTGAATACTAACCGTATAATTTATAGATGATATTTGATTAACATTTTGTATGGTGGGATTGATATATCCACCATACCTTTTAGAAAGCTTTGGATTATGTGATTTGACTGAAATGTATTGATGTGGACGAAATATTGCATTGATTCCTGATTTTGTGCAAGCTGGACCAGTGATGTGGTAATTTCCAGAAGGTAACCTGAAATAAAGTAAAGAAAACTAATAATTGACGTGAATTACTATACAAGAATAAGGTATTTAAACTATTTTCATTATACGTAAAGAAAGTTAAATAAACTTACCGATTTAGTGCAAAGAATTGAACTTTGGTATTAAACAAACACTTGCAACCTTTGTCTTTCGCCATTTTTAAATCATAGACGTTTATATAATGGATTTCGTATTATAAGATTTGTATTAAATGTTGCCTATTTTGGAATTGTATATAGAAATAATTATTCATCTGAGTACATGTTTTTGTTCGAATGAGTGATCATAATAGATAATAGGTTTTTTATTAATTTGTGTCCTGTAAAAGAACAATGTATTTGTCTTTTCATAACATTAAATAACGTTTTTCTATTTTGAAGAACATTGTAAAATTGATTTTTGATATATTTCATTTCTTTGTGGTGATGGCTCCATCTAGTTTAAACCATTGGTAGTTCAAACTGACATCTATGAATCGTGGAGAGGTTCAGCATTGGACGCAGGACCGTCTTTGGAATTTATTTGGTATTATTAAATAAAGCAAGTACATTTTTGATTGACAAAATTTTTATGAAGATAGAGATATCTAATCAAATTTAGGCGCTCACATTAAAAATTGAATTTTTTGTTTTTCTATATCTGAACCCTACTCTGAGGTTAAAGAATTTCACATGTTCAAAGTGTAATCATCTTAATAATAAAATTTTAAATTTCACAATATACCGGGCAAATCAAAACTAAATATAAACTAAACTAATAATAACGTTAAATCATTCTTTCTCTCCCCGTTCTATCCAGTTAATATATATATATATATATATATATATATATATATATATATATATATATATATATATATATATATATATATATATTGGACTAAAATAAAATTAATAGGTTTGAAATGATAAATTCAATGAAAACTCTCCTCAAATAAATTATAAAGGTGGTTGAGAGAATATAAATTTTACTGATATAATTATTATGAATCCAATAATTATTAGTGTAAATGTTAATTTGTAAAAAAAATAATTAGATAAGAAATTTTAAAGTGCCCAAGAGTAGTGCGCGAAGTCCTTACTTAATCTCTACATGAAATAAAATATCAATCTAGTAGGAATAACGAGTCATGGATGGTTGCTAGGAAAAATAAACAGGGATGACAGATTGAATTTTTGAAGCAAAGATGTAAAACGAGTTATCCTGATAGAAAAATCGAGTAAAAAGAATCTACAAAGAAGTTCAATTATACAAAAGAAAATCTGAAACTGAGACGAATACTTTGTAATTGTTTAACAAAGAAAATTATTGAAATTTATAGGAAGGAGAATTTAAACTTGAATGATCTATGACAGTGCATTATATTGATAGAAAAATACAAGTTGCGATATTGATAAATTCCATTATAATAGGAAAAATAATTGTAAATTAAGAAGAATACTTATCTTACTGTACGGGAAGACAAATTGATATGGATCAATAACTGACAGTGAAATAAAGTGACAGGAAATGTAGGGGATGATAATGACGTTACAAGAAGTACAAATTTGAATTACTAGGCCATCCCATTAAAAACTAAAAGAAAAAAGAATACTTACTGAAGAGTTAATTGTGGTTACGAACTCTAAGGTAAAGTTTTTCATTTACATAAACTGTTTAAACGATATTAGTATAACTTAAAAAACTATTGATCGTTAGATTTAAAATAAAAACAATAACTTCTTATTTGATCACTAGTAGAAAAAATATACAAAGGATATTTAAAGAACTCTTATATTAGCAAACTAATAACAAATATTCACCACAATAATAGCAAAACATTTTATCTCTCGAATGTCAAAAAGATTTATAATTTGTGCCATCATTATAATCGCGAAGAATATTTGAATTGGATTAATAGTTTCAATTAAGTTTCATAGCATTACAACAATTTTGTTGATTAATTAAGAAATTATTATTAAAAACTAAATAACTGCATTTTGTAAATAGACTAACAAGGTTAACATTGACAACTAATACAACTCAATAACTATAGAGAAAGAGATCTTTCTTATCGACATTATTTGATTTATTTAGTGTTGCCCTCTCTATTACTATAAGATAACCAGAAAATACAGGGTTGTATTAGATATTTAATTGTTTGTAAAGTTATTGGAACATTATAATTTGAGTGTTTATTATTTTATTTACTAATTATATTACAAGTTAAATTATTTCTCGAGTTTGAATTTATAAAGTAAAAGACGTATCCTCAACCATCATAATTCCTTGTTTATGGTTAAGAGTTTCATCCTTATAGACTGAGTATAGCTGGCTCACAATAATAACACACAAAAAATTGATAGGCTAATTTCATCTGGCGCTCAACAACTAAAATTAAAAAAATATAAACCTAATAAATGTAAATAATTAGAATCATAAATAAAAATAAAATATCACAACAATTGACGAACCAACGTATGGAAAATAAAATTGAATAATTATAATATTCATACATAAATAAATAAACTAATTATCTCAATATATATATATATATATATATATATATATATATATATGTATATTTAATTTGAAGAAAGATATTTGCCAACTTATTTGTAATGGATATTTTTGTGGGGATGTGGCAATAAGACTCCAGAGTAAATTCTTTTAGATATTTATTCCCGAGCTTTCGAATAACTTTTATTCATTATCAATGGCTAAAATTGATTGGTCAATGTTATCATTATTAACAATTAAATGAAATAATAAATACTTCCAGTTTGGTTTTAGTTCAGTGTTCCCAAGTACCAAATGGAGGAAAGAAAAACTATTGAAACCAGTAACGCGCCGTAAAGGAATATATTTTCCCTTGTTGACTAGACACGCTGCCTGGTACCCCCAAACGAAAAACCGATTGCCTTGCAAAACGTCATCGCTAACAGACCGCAACTGCCTTTTTCCAACCAAACTTCTGTTGATTTTTGCTGTCTCGAGAAAACAATTTCACTTTATGTGTTCGGGATGCTTTTTAGCATTTGGAATATTACGTTTCTGCCCAACATATCTAATATGCGAGAAAAGTATTGATTTACCCCAAAAAAAGTTGGAATTTTTAGAAAATTTTTTGAATTATTTTTACGCCTTCCATCAACAACAATACGAAAAAATGGTTTTTAGAAAAAAATTCCTGTGTGTATGTCGTCGTCGTTGTCGTCGGCCACTTTTCGTTACATGTCTTGTTAGCACGATATAGCCCCCGGAGTGCAACAAGTCACCAATTTTATGATTGAATATTATTCAGAACATCTCACAGATGAACTCTATTGATATTCAGCTCACCAGAGCCAGTACAACCGGTGCTATAGTACTTTGAGTACGATATTTTTCTCATTTTTGGAGAAATTTTGGTATGTTAGCACGATACAGCCTCCGGAGTATATACAAGTGACCAATTTTATAATTGGATATTATTTAGGGCGTCTCAAAGATGAACCCTATTGATATTCAGCTTACTAAATCCAGTATAACGAGTGCTATGGTACTTGAGGTACCAAATTTTTGTCATTTTTGGAGAATTTTCAGTTTGTTAGCACGATACAGCCTCTGAATTATATACAAGTGACCAATTTTATGATTGTATCTTATTAAGGGTGTCTCAAAAATTAACCGTATTGATATTCAGGTCAGTAAAGCCAGGACAACGGGTGCTGTGGTACTGGAAGTACCAAATTTTTGTTATTTTTAGAGAATTTTCAGTTTATTAGCACGATACAGCCTTCAGAGTGTATACAAATGACCAATTTTATTATTGAATATTGTTCAAGGTGTCTCATAGATGTACCCTATTGATTTTCAGCTAACTTGAGCGAGTACAGCGGGTCCTATATATCCAGATATACTACATTTTGGTTATTTTTTGAGAAATAGTTAGTACGATACATCCCCCGAAGTGTATACAAGTGACAATTTTATGATAAAATATTATTCAGGGCCACATGTGCGAAAAAGTTAGTTTTAATCTTTAAACCCGTTTATTTTTTAAACAAATTATGTTATTGTTTGAAATGATAATTTAATTTTCTGTGAGTAAATTTTTTCAAACTAATTACAATCTCGCGCCAGGTGCTAGGCACATGTGTAATAAAACAAAGAAGTATGTAATCTAAGTAATTTAGAAAATATTTCTATTCGCAAATGTAATTTATATATTTACTGGGTGTTTAGGAATTAAATAGGATAGTGAAGTACTTTTTTATATATCTATGTATGCACCCGCCTTTTCTTTGGAATTAAATAAATACTTCTTTTATATATCCATATCCGTATTTATTACTATACCTAATCTATCAGATATCATAAGAAAATGTCAGTATATCTCCAAAAAAGAAAGAGAGTAGAGGTTACACGGTAGCCAAATTAAAATTATTAATTGTACCAATATAAACCTTCCGTGGGAAACTATATCTAAATTATAATGAAAACCGTATCAAAATCCGTTCAGTGCTTTAGAAGAAGGTAGCGAATAAACACTCTGAAAGCAATTTTATTTTGTACTATATACAAATAACCAATTATTTACTTCAATTTTTCAGCTTATATCAAAAACACTCTGTACACATCTGAGTTTCCAAACAAACGTAGAGTTTCTCATTATGTCGAATACAAAACGCTTGAGCTTTCAAAAAAGTAATTTTACATTTTCCATTGATTTTTACTGTACAAGCATGTCTAAAGGTAATTTCGCGTTTGCATTGCAAATATTCACGGATTGAATAAATGAGAAATACATTTTTAACAATTACTTCCCCGGTTGACGTCATCGCAACCGAGCAAATAACGTCATTTCGTTATTATTATCTTACAAAAATACCAGCTATTAAGAAATTAAGTTTATTTTCTCTTTTCATGAAGTTAAACGTTGTTTTTATATTGTTTAGTGACAATAAGCTATTTTTAAAATATGTACGGGATGATCAAATGAAAACATTCACATACAGGGTGTCACAGACTAATTTATCCAGGCTATACCTCCCTAAACGAATAGAGGGACAAAAACTGGTCAATTCCATTTCAAGCACAGTTTAATATGACTCACCCGATAGTGACAACCTCCAACTTTTAAATTTTTAATAGTACCCTGTATTTTTTTATAATTTAGGATATAGTCTTCTATCGCCTATTCAAAATAAAAATCGGTTCATAAGTACATAATCAAGAATATGCCAGTTTACGTTTTATATTTGTTAAACTAATAAAAAAGCCATAAAGGAACAATAAAAATAACAGTTTCAATTAGGTTTTTTCATCGGGTTTTCATTATTTTGTGAGTTATTTAAGTATCACAAAAAAATTGTTCCTTAATATCAGCAACAATAGGTTCATATTTAATCAAAGAATATTTTTTTAACTTCTTGATGAACATAAATTTGTACCTTAATATCAATTTTCCTGTAAGTTTCTTGGTTCTCTCAATTAATTGAGAGATGGGGGAGGAGGACATTTTTTTTCATTTGATTTTTCTCTGATCTATATTCCTGTACAACTATACTGGGGATTGCACCTACACAAATAATTACAACAATATATAGCCTTTAACTAGCGGCTATTGGACGTTGAAAGATAATAAACATTATGTAATTCATAAATAAACTCTAACTGCATGTTGCAATTAATAACATAAAAGATAATCACCTGTTTTCCTGTGGTTTTCATAACTGTTATTTAAAAAATGAACTTTTAATATATTTTAGCTGTACTTTTTGTCGTTTCTTACGTATACTATTGTACTAATTTTTATTTGATTTTAACAAATTGTATGACTTTTGTGTGTAGTGTATGACACAAAAAATACATTCTTTGTATGTTTCTTGTAGACGCCCTGAAGATGACTCAATAAAGGTCGAAACGTTGGCTGAAAAAATAATAGATTTTCGTTGTTTTATTGACCATAACCCCCATAACCTGTACTTACACACATTGACTTGGTCAAAAAACTATTTCGCAATAAAAATAAATGTATTAAAAATAACATGATGAAAATAAATAACAATTAACAAATTAATATTATTTACATTAGATGATCGAATTACGTATGCTCATCACATAATAGTTCTTAACAGCTTCGAGGAAAAACGAAGGACCACCTGCACTGCGCTGCAGGAGCTTGTTATCCGTACCAGAGGCAGAGGGATAACCTATACATAAATATACATGAAAATAAATAAAAATCAAATGTTACAATAGCTTCTTTACTTTAGTATGTACGAAAAGATATTATTTTTAGGAGAAAAAATAAGAGTGGAAAATCCAGAGGTTGGATAAAAAAACACTCTGCTAGTTATCAGGAAACATGTTGCTAGTTATGAGTAAATACTCAGGAGTGGATAAATACATCTAGATCTAGATCCTCTACAAACCAGTATTTTAAAATTCATCCTACATTACCCCCACCTCCCGAATATATTTTCAAGTATACAACACCCAAATTCTATTCATCAACTGTTTTTAGACTTAAAACCAATCACGGGAGATTTCCTGCATACCTTGCAAAACTTGGCATTATTAGATCATCATCCTGTAACTGTAACCAGTATTCTTATTGTGATCTGAATCACATCTTTTTCGGTTGCCTTAATAACGTCGTTAGATCCAAATGTTTAATTAAATCGCTTTTGAATCTGAACTATAACTTTTCTCTAAATATTAGTCACGTCCTTAGTAGTCGTGGCATAATTTATGATTTACTAATAAATTTCTTGAGGGAATGCAATGTTACTATCAAATGGAAATTTCCGTGCCATCTTTGTCTCACACACACACACACACATGATCGAACACAGTCCACCTGCTGCAACACATATTTCGAATCGAGTAATTTGGCGACATGCCTGTCTTATGTTTTCTTTTAAGTCGTCTATATTTTGTGGTTTTGATTGATAATAGCTATTTGTGTATTAAGAGCGGAAAGTGATACTTTGCCGCTTGAGGCTACGCGTCGCGCGGGCAATCTGTCGAAAGCGCCAACGCACTTTCTGCTCGAATTGCACACAAGATTTTTTCTACGATCACCTTATTTTTAAACAAATAATTAAAAAAAAACACGAAAAATCCTTTTACTGCGTCCCAAAGCTCTTCGTGTTCTAAATAAATCTGTACCGCGCATTTCCATGTACCATAGTTCTCGTGCCCTTTTAGATGCTCGATCAGCGGAAGCTGGCTCATGATATCACTTATTAACACAAAAATTCAACAAATTACAAACTCCAGAAGCTTCAATGGTGTCTCACGAGTGTCCTGTGTCCATAACCTCTTGCAATTTGATGTTTTGAGTCAAGGTTTCGAGAAGAAAATTAACCTAATCTATCAAAAACGGCGTAAAAGCAACTAATGACAATTTAAAACGACATTAAGATGACATTTACAAGGTTAAACAAATTGAGGTTCGAAAAATATTGAATATTTTTAAATATTAACTACAACTATAAACATTGGTGTTTTGGATGGTTTATAAGATAGAAAATAATAATTGAAGTGACGTCTGAATCGGTCTAATCTGTAAGGTCTTATAACACTGCGCCGTCGCGCTCGAAAAATCGCGCGTGTTTGAAAGACCAGTTATCCACGAATACTTTACGCTATTTTTTTTATTGGTGCACTTTGACTTACTACAAAAAAATTGAAGTCCGTCCTCGATGCCCAGCCATGTTTAATTTCATAAAAGTGCATCCTCGATGCCCAGCCATCCTAAGTAGTATTCATTTTTATTAAAAATGTATATGGATTGATTCCCTCGGGGATTAAATGGGTCCCATCCGCGGGATTAAATGGGTCACTTTAGTCGCTTAGTGTATAATGTACTATTAATATACCTATTATTTACTAACTTTCTTTAGTTTATTGTAAATGAAAACATGCGAGCGGAAAAGTACGCTCTAGAGCGGAAATAATGTCAAATTATGACATATCACGGAAAACATCAACTTTGCGGTTAGATTTGAGTGTGCAAAAGCCTACTTTGGGTAGTGATCGTAGGAAAACAATATTATATTGCTCCTGTTGTATATAGTAATTAAGCATTTGGGGTTTCGACAGTCAGAAAAACTAGTTTCCTTATCTTTGGTGTTGGTACGTATTTTTATGATTTGGGGAATTAAATGTTTTGTACTGATTAGCCAGTCTTGAAATAAATTGTAAAGAATCAGGTAGTGTTATTTCATATTAATTAATACTCGCAAATAAACAGTGGCGACGAGGATTTTGTGCCGAATTAACAAGTAAAATTGTTTAGTTTTGATATGTGATTGTGATTTCGTGTTGAAAATGCAAGCCTTTTTAGGAACTTTAACAGAATTTGATCACAAAGATTCCGAATTTTCGGTATTTAATGAAAGTCTGAACCAATTTTTTATAGAAAATGGTATTGAGGAAGCAGAAAAGAAAAAAGCGATATTATTAAACACATTATCAGAGAGTTGTTATGTACTAGTACGAAATTTATGTGTTCCAAGTTTACCTGCAGATAAATCATTTGATGAGCTAGTAACGTTACTAAGTGAACATTGCGTACCGGAAAAATCATGGTTTGCCGAAAGGTTGAAGTTTTATTCAGCACGGAGAGATAATAATGAAAATGTCTCCGATTGGTCAGCCCGGGTTAAAAAGTTAGCATCCAATTGTAAATTTGGAAAGGAACTGGAAGTAGTTCTGCGAGATATTTTTACCATTGGTATGAAGGATGATAAAATTATGGACCGTCTTTTTGAAGAAGATGCCTCGAAAAGTGCTACAACGTTGAACAGGATGATGAAAGTAGCATTATCGAAGGAGTCAGCTATAAAGGAACATTCTGACAGGCAGTCGGTAGCGGGCGTTCACATTAAACAAGAAGATGAGTTGAATTTTCATCAACAAAAAAGAGTTCAACAAACAGATAGGTCGAGTGGTATTAATCGACCTTCTACATCTCGAATGGGAAATAAAGGTAACAGAAGAAATTTCTCGGTAAGTGAATCACCTTTTAATCAGAACCAAAAAAAATGTTTTGTGTGCAGTAGAGGCAATCACCTCGCTAGTGATTGTGCTTTCAAAGGTTGCACTTGTTATAGATGCGGTGTTAAGGGTCATTTAGCACCTCAATGTAAAGAAAAATAATAACAATTTTTTTACGGAAAATAATATTGATAATGATAAACAATGTTCAAGCGATTTGAATAATTTTGATGAAACTGAGTCCATTTTTAATGTAAGGGATATAAATAACATAGAGGGTGACGATTCTCCACAAAGTATTAAGCCGACTTTTATAAAACTAACCGTGGAAAGCACCCCTATGCATTTTGAAGCGGACTCTGATTTCGCACATTCGGCCATTTCTGAAACAATGTATCGTAAACATTTTAAGGGTTTAAATTTAGAAAAAAAATATTTATCGCTTAGAGATTATATTGGTATGACTATTGAACCCTTAGGATTTTTAAAACTTCATATAATATTTGAAAATAAATATTAAATATTAAAAACGTATGTTATTAGAAATGGGGACCACCCCTCATAAGCAGAAATGGATTGAAAATGTTAGGTTTAGGTATTTGTAAACTACCAAATTCAAATTCGTTAAATAATATTGCACACAAAAATATAAGTTTTCCGACAAGACTTCAAAAATTGCTTGCAACTTATCAAGAAATTTTAGAGCCAAATCTTGGTTGTTTTAATAAATTTAAAATTTATTTAAAATTAAAAGAAGGTACTATTCCCAAATTTTGCAAACCCAGACCAGCTCCTTTCGCATTAAAACCAAAAATAGAAACCGAGATAGATAGATTAGTAGCCAATGGAGTTTTAAAACCTACTCAATTTGCAGAATGAGCTACGCCTGTTGTTCCGATCCTAAAACCAAATGGTTCCGTAAGACTGTGCGGAGATTTTAAAATTACTAGTGTTTTTAAATGAAACTCACGGTCTCTAGTTAATTCCACAATACAATACAAGTTATTGATAATTCTAAAAAATTGACAATTGTTTCGATAAATCAATATCATCTGATACAAGTTATTGAAAACTATACTATATATATATATATATATATATATATATATATATATATATATATATATATATTATTATAGAGTGAAACACCCTGTATATTAAATAATAAAAATTAAAGGTTGTGCATTGTAATTTAGAAGAATTTTTTTAAGTCTGAATTTTTTTTTATCATTTGAATGGAGACAATCTGTATGATACACTATTTGATAGAGAAGGCATACACAAGACAGACCGTATAATCGTAGGGAAAATTGTGAATAGGTGCGAGAAACAAATTATGTGAAACAAAATAACACAATTTTTATTCAAAAGATTAAGTATCAGAACTTTGTTTATGATAAAAAAAAACTAATGTTTCTTTATTCTGTGAAATTAAGATAATCTTATGAATTTGTCAGAAGAAACCAAACAATATTTGTTGAAAGAAATATTAACATAAGAAAGGGTAACTGTTTAGACATAACTAGATAGGAAGCTGTATAATAATATGAATTTCAGAAAGCATGACATATGCAAAACGAATATTCATTTTGCACATATATTTGAAGTTAACAGCTGTCATCTAAAAATATTAAGAATTTTCATTTTACATACACACTTAGATATTAACAAATGTCAGTTAAAATTTTTATGAAATATTGTTGGGAGAAAACAATATATGAGGTTTAAGCAATTGAAAAATTTAGAATAGAATGTCCTGATATGATGGAGGGACGATTCACTGTTTGAAGTGAAGGTTTTCAATGATGAAATTGATAGTCAATTTTGATTGGTAAATAAACGTTTAAAAGAATCACATCAGCGACAATTACGTTGCTAATGATAAAAAAAATTTGAATGAAAAAAGTTGTTGATTATGTAGACTATTCACTAAGAAGTTTTTTTTGTGGTAGCAAAAATTTGGAAGAAGAAAAATTATTTTGGTAAAGAAAATTATTTTAAATATTTGAGACATATCAGTTTTGGCTATGGAATTCAAGAAACAAATACATTATACTTACGAGATATACGTTAATGTAAGTAAATATTAATAACTACAAAATATAAAAAGGAATTGTTATATATTATGTGGTACTAACCGTGACTTTTCTTTTATAAATGGTCAATTGTTGTATTGTGGAAGCAATGTATCGACAATACCTTTCAGAAAACACTGAATCATGGAATTTCATCCAAAGTGTTTTGATGTTGGAAGAAATACAGCGTCAATTCCTGATTTGGCGGAAATGGACAGGAAGAACGGATTTATTCCAAGAGAGAGAGAACCTAAAATAGATTAAAGGAACTGATCATTGAGGTGGATAAACAAAAACAGTATAGTGAACAAGGTATTTAAATTCAATTTATTAATACATAAAAAGTTAAACGAACTTACCGATTTGTGTAAAGAACTGAACTTTAATGTTACATGGACGCTAAAAAGTTTATAGTTCGCCATCTTCTATAATTTATTTGTATACCAAGTTGCATAATTGTAATTCACCCTTAGAATTAATATCTCACCAGAGTGTGTGTCTGTTGTATGAATGAATCATTATTTTAGATAGTTGAATTTCTTCAAGAACACTTGTAAAAGAGTAATGTATTTATTTTCATCACATTAAACAACGTTTTGTTTCTTTTAAAGAACGATTTAAAACTGTACGTTGAGATTTTCATTTCATCTGGTGATTTCCGCTCCATCTATTTTCTATAGGTAGAAGTTTGAACTGACATCTATGAATGGTGCAGAGATTTGATTCCAAGCAGGGCAGGACCGTATTCAGTTCATAATTATTAAGTAAATAATATATTTTGATCAACAAATTTGTTTTAAAATATAAAGAATTTATTGATTTTGGCGCTAATATTAAAAAATGAAACCGTTCAATTTTTATATACTTGAACTCTACCCTGAGATAAGAAATTTCTCATGCAAGTAACATAAATTGTTTATCGCCTATTTAAAATTATCTATATACTGGGCTAATAATAAAAAGTTTAAAGTAAATCTAAACTAAATAAAATATTAAGTATATTTTTTATTACAAAGGATAAGTCTATCCAGTTTAAAAAAAATGGCCCCCAATGTAGGGCTAAAATCTATCCAGTTAATAATATATATATATATATATATATATATCTTTTATTGTTCTCAATACAGCTACATCCATTGACTGAAGCTTTTGGGTTGAGTTGAGTCTAATCAGAACAATCCCATTCTCTGAGCAAAACTTGCTAACATGCAAAGTTAAATGCGACGTATGACCATCTATGAATAGTATAACTGGTTTTTTTAAATTTTTTTCATTACCAGCCATGGATGGAAAATATTTGCAATGAATTCATATATAGTTTCTGTGATCATCCATCCACTCTCAGATTTTCGAATACCTTATTAACTACAGAAATACATAACAATTATTGATCAATGAAATTGGGCCATCCCTGTAACTTTTAAATGCGTCGTTCGATTTTAATCAAATTTTGATGGGTTATATTACAACCGAATTCGGATTTTTTACGTTAAAAACAGATTGTCCGACTTCCAGTTTCACCGGAAAATACCAAAAAACTGAAATTTTAAATGGAACACTCTGTATATTTTTAAATTTTTGGATTCTACGACCCAAAATAGATACAGTCCAACTGTCAAATGTCAATTCTGACGCCATTTTAATTTTATTTTTTTAAATATTTTTTTAATTTTGTATCTCTATGACACGGTCTAGATCAGGGGTCTCCAAACTACGGACCGCGGGCCAAATCCGGCCCGCCACTGCCATCAATTCGGTCCGCGACATCTTAAGACTAGTGTCATCAATCTGGCCCACGACAGCCAATGTTTTACTGTTGTTACTATTGCTGTAATAAGTTGAATGGAAGAGAATGAAAACACAGAATGATAATTACTCGGTTTTATTTACTTGCAAGGTATAACTTTACGACAGAAATTATGACGCAGAAAACTCAACTTAAGTATTTTAAGCTTTAGCATATTAATAACTAACAAATAATTAAATTGAAATTAATCCCACTAATAAAACAAAAAAAACACTAATGAGATTTATATAATTGTGATTTTCCATCGACAATTGTTTGTACTTGTGGATTAATTTTACTTGTACCAATTATTAAAAGAGATTTAAGATGCTCATCGGTTAATTTCGATCTGTAAACATTTTGTGTGTACTTCATCTTGGAAAACGTTTTCTCACACAAGAACGTAGTACCAAGAACAGAAAACAACCCACTAGCAAATTTATGCAATTATCAAATTGTGCCAGTGGAAGACTCTTATAAAATTCCAACAAAGATGAATTTTGATATTTGTTCTTAAACATATCACTGCACTGTAAATCAATAATTTCCATTTGGACTTCCGGAGTTTCAATGTCAGTATCAAAAGGATTTTGAAAAAGCTTAATTTTGTTCAAAATGACATGAAAATCTGAGAAACGAGTATCGAAATTTATCTTTAAAGCACTCAAAATTTCGACTGCAAAATCGACTGGAAATTCAGTCTCTGTAGTGTGGCTGAATATTTCACATGTTTTAAAATGTGTGAAACATTTTTTACGTAACTGCTATTGAAATAGTATTATTTTCTGCCTGAACGATTTGATATTGGTGTATAAATGAGGAAGAAGCTGATTTTCTCCTTGCAATCTCAAATTCAGTTCGTTCATATGATTTGTCAAATCGACATAGAATGTTAATTTCCACAGTCATTCACTATTTCCTAAATCGGCACAAGTGCGATGCTTCTCATTCAAAAAAATCCCAATGGCACAGGACCAATTGGACGGCTTATTTCAGTAAAGTTTTGCATTTTACGATTTCAAGAGCCACACGAAAGCTGGCGCGAGTTGCAGACTCTTGCTCAGTATTTGCTTTGGTAAACAAAGATTGCTGCGATTTCAGTCCGCGCTTCAAATTTTCCCGTCCGTAATACTCCTGTATATTTAGAGTAGTTTTGAAGATGTTTCGATTCATAGTGACGTGTAATGTTATATTCTTTGAGAACAGCTATGGTTTCATTACAAATTCAACATAGCGCCTTATTCAATCACACTCAATCACAAAATACTGAAAGTTCCATTTATCTTGGAACTTTCTACATTCACTGTCTATTTTTCGCTTCGTTTCCGTACCAATAAATCACACATAAAAACAAGTCTAATCAAAATACTCCTATTACTTTATTTCAAAATAGGCAACTTCGCTTCTTTCGCCTTTCCCGCGCAAACTGACTCGCGATGGCGCCTTTTTATACCTATGCAATTCATGCCATCTAGAAATGATAGGAAGAACTAGCCAGAACCAGAACTTTCTCGAACCAATCCGGAAATTCCCAAATATGCCACCAGTTGGTGGGTAGCTGAAATAGATAGTACCTAGAACTGTACATAGTATCACTATTCGACACTAGATGTCGTAACGTGTCACAATACACAATGAATAGTAATTGAAATGCAATAAAAACCTATGTTTGCTTAGGTGGGCTGAAAAATTAAAAACCCACGAGTAGGTATATGAAATTTTGTAGTACGAGGGTAGCGAGTACTACAAAATTTCATATACCTACGAGTTGGAAATGGGTCATTTCATGCAAATTGTACACTATACTTTTTCTACGACCATCTGAGTCATATACAAATCTATAATATTTTTCATAACAATTTTTATTATTAACTTTGCTGCCGTCATTGTTGCATGGTTTAGAGAATTTTTTCTCTGAAATTATTAAGTCGGGTTCTTAACGCTGAACGAACCATATGTTTTTTTTTCTTTTTGTATATGTACCTACCTACGTCGTGAAACAAATAACGTCCAAAATTTTCAAATTTTCATAACTCTTAAATAAAAATACTGTATGCAGAAAAGATCGTTATAATTCACCTGCGGAAAAAGTTATCAACGATTGTGTCTCTTTAAAGCAGTAATATCACCTCCTGCATCTACCAGGATATGCTACATACCAAGGGCCGTAGCAATATAAATTTCTAATGAACACAAATTAATTAATTTCTAATGAACACAAATTAATTAATGATAACTGGACTTTTAAGAAAGAAAACTATAACTTTTATTACGTTTCAGCTATGCATTTACTTATCAATTTATTAACTCTAATATCATTATTCTATTAGTTATTTATTATTATTAACTTTATGGAGAGAGCCAACCTGTACCCAGTCAGAAACGACAAAATAAATACAATAAACTCACCTTAACCACAATCCGCTCTGCAGCAGAGCCTACTCGATGACGGGACGACTAGACCTCCGATTCGTCTTACAAAACTCTTCTAGGGTTTGGTACCCACAGGTCTACCGTATGACTTACCTCAAAGTGTACTAAATAATTTGATATTCTCTTACCCTAGATGTGAATAATGATAGTTTCAAAAAAATCAAAGACAAAGAGTTCAGGTGACCCACTGGCGTTTATTCTATAATAAAAATATTTAGTTTCAGATTCAATTCAAAATTACAATTGAGCACAACTGAGTACAGCTGTCCGAAAGAATAGTCAGCAAACAATAGGTTTCATTGAACCTTAATGAATTTCATTTGACCTTAATAAATTCCATATCAACAACTTTAAATAAGAACTCGAAGCAATTGCTTAAAGCGCACAAATATATTAAGAGGGGCCTCCTCACAGGTATATAAACCTAAAAACCTACATAATACTAGTTACTAATTTAGTAATTATTTGGTTCAAAATATTTACAATAGATGTCGATAGTAGTACTGAATCGGCTTTTACTTATTCAACATATTTTCTCTCTCTGTTTTTCCACTCTTGACGGTTCAAAGAAACGCATCTCTGTTCGAATGTTTTGATTTCAAATATTTCGACTTATTGTGAGCACAGAAACCTTATCTCTGTTTTTTATGTTGCATCCAAACCATAGCACACCTGTGCATAGATAAGAGAATATTATATACACGGATACAAACAAAATTTGTTGACATAATTTCCATTTGAGTATAGAGTTTTGATTATTTAAGAGTTTCATAAATGTTTTTGAAAGGAATAAATTGTTAAAAAGTACGTAATCGTATCGACCCAATATCAAAAATTATAGTTATGATAATGTAAATTATCCTGCAATCCGTATTTTTTAATTTTAAAAGCTATGTTTGAGGTTATGTTTACTGGATTATTTGATTAATGTGAAAATGTGAGATAAATAATACTGATGGTTTGTTCTAGTATCATCAAACCATCTTTCAACATTCTCTTGAAACCCTGTTTTAATGATAATATGGGTTTGTTAGCGAAAAGCGACAAATGCTTAATTGAAGTGAAGTGACCTTTGAAGTATCTGAATGAAGAAAAATTAAAACCGCTCTCAAAAGACAAGAATTGCATAATTCATTTTGATGAATATATAATAATGATAATTGAAAAATATAACTATTATAACCTGATACAAGGTACATTACATATTGCATGAAAGGACATGTGCTATTTAATAATATGGATACCAAGTGACAGCATTGCGGAAATTGCTAGAAATTAAGAATGGAAGAAAAATTACATACTTTAAAGACATTGTACCTTTCAAAATTTGTACCATTTATATTAACATAATAAAATGTTTTCATGATTATAAATTTTTGTTTGTTTCATGCTAAGAAAATTAAACTGCGGAAAAGTTGCAAATTTACATAATTTAAAATAGTCCATTTAGTCTGAAAACACAGAACGTCATGTCACAACTTTGCCTCAATCTAATCATATTTGTATCAGTTTCAGAGTTCCTGTTGGTTGCTTTCAATTTTTATTTGACATGTAGGCTCTTTTTTCAACTACATGTGTAAATATATTCAATTTTATCTAGAAACAAATAATATAAACAAAGAGTTTCCAAATTTATTATACAAGGATATATTTACTTGTAATACAATGCTTTACATTTAATAGAAAGAGGAAAGTAAGGTACAGTGAGGAATTTAAATTTAAAATAGCAAACGTTTAAAAAACTTACAAAGCAACTATAACAACTAATAAAAAATTTAAAGCGAAAGATCTGTAATGACAAATAATAATGTATATATTGTGGGGAGATCGATATATACAGTACAAAATCAAACATACAATCAACATGTACAAGTTTGCTTCTACCTTGTTTGCAAAGATTGATCATATGTGTTGTGGAGATAGGAACTGAAACATTTTTCCTTCATTATACAAAAAAATAGTTGGTTCATTCTCTTTTTTCCATGACAGATACACATATGTGTGATCACCTGAATGGTAAATATTTTTTTTGTTTTTGTATAATACATTATTGGTATTATTACTTTTCCATCCAACCCATCTAATATGCGAGAAAAGTATAGGTTTACCCAAAAAAAAAGTTGGAATTTTGTATTTTTTTGAGTAGTTATTACGTTTTTCAGCAAGAACAACACAAAAAAATGGTTTTTAGAAAAGAAAACCTATCTGTATAACTCGATACAGCCCCCGAAGTGCAACAAGTAGACAAAATTAACTTTTTAGTCGTCCTTTGTTTTACAATTTTTTTTAATATCAACAACTAAGACTATTACTAAGTCATCCTTTAATAATAATTTGGTTTCTCATTTTCTTTGATTTTTTGAAATGCTTATATAATCAAACAATTTGCAAGGAAATTTCGACTATTGGATATACAAAGTTTTAAAATATTTATGGTTCAAAGATTTTTAAAATATAATGTTACCTACTTCATTCATTAATTTTATTCAACAATTACTATTACCTATGGTGCATAGGCTAAGGCAAGCTAAAAAGTGGATAACCATACTAATTTCTTATAAAATCTTTGGACAGGTTGTTAAGGGAAAAACAAATACACCTTGTCATTATCTTGTTAAAACTGTTCTTAAAAAGACTTATTGTATGACGGAGGTAATGGAGTATGGAACTCTTAAGGAAAAAGTGGCTAAGAACATTTTTGAACAAGTACAAAATGTTGTGGTGGTTGATTCAGGATTGTGGGTAGATGTTCAACACGGTTTTCTAGGTGCTTCTCCTGATGGTAAATATATTTAACATAACAAATAATTACCATGTGTTATAAATTCTTTTTGCATATTAAATGACATACATTTATTGGTAAAATATTTTAGGGCTTGTAGGTGATGATGCACTACTTGAAATAAAATGCCTCCACTCTGCATCAAAACTGAATTTACAAACAAATACAATAAGCGAAATAATTGACCTCATGAAGAACAAAATTTGTCTAGAAAAACAACAATAAAATCCAACTTAAGCGGAATCAAAATTACTATTATCAGGTATAAACATGATATATTTATTCCAAAGAACATAAACTCAAAATCATTCTCACATAATATATTTAATCACTTTGATGTATTTACCAACAATAAATAAGAAAAACATTAAAAAGTAGTTATTTGTGTAATAGGTGCAAAAACTGCATTTTTGTTGCAACGAAGCATGATGCACTAAACACAATCTTGTGGAGTAAATAAAAATAGTATTTACGAAGCACAAATTTACTTATTTAGCATGAAAATTACTTAATTATAATCACTTACAAATACAATACACACTAAACTATAAATTTGGGATATTTTTATGAACACAAAACATATGACAACAGCATATTTGATCCATAGAGAAAGTTATAATATTATTTGTCTATGAATTGACCGTCGTCTTCTGTCATTGTTCTATATTGTTCTATACAGCGCCATGCATCAAGACGGTGGAGCGGTTGAACTAAAGTAAAAAGATGTTCGTGTTCAAAAATTTGCGCACAACAAATCTCAAAAAATTCAATGATTTGAGATTTCATATTTTCAGAATCGAATTCTCTAGGCTTCCATTTGGGGATCAGGTTTTGGTGTCCAGATTGGTGACCACAAATTGTCAAAACTGTCAAAATCACACCATCCCTTAATGGCTTATATCTTTTTTATAACAATATAAAACTCAACCAAAATACCTGATCCCCAAGACAAAGGTCCAAGTTATATTGTGTTAAAATTTCAACACTTAATTTCCCTCCGTTCTTTAGATTTGTTGTGTACAAAATGACCTAAAATTTGTTGCAAATCACGGGTGCCAACTGTTTTCAGGTTCCTAAAACGTGAGGCCCCTCTTAAGTAAACCTTATTATAATTTAAAGTTTAAAAAGCATCCTCAATGGATTACAACATTTTTTTGTTGTGGTAAACTCCAAGATTAATTTATTTCATTTATTAACAATAAAGGATTGTTTTAATTATCAAATTCGTTTTTGTTATCTTTAAAAGTATTATTTTAAAAGAAGAAAAATGTAGATATAAAAATAAAAGTAACACTAATCAGATAAGACCGAAAAAACTTTGTCTACCTGTACAAAAACGTGTTTTCACAAGGCTGGCAGCAATCAACTGGATACTACGGCAAATAACTTTCACCATGTGGCGACAAATGCATCAGACTAAGAAAGTAGCCACTGCATTAAATAATATTTCTGGATCTCCGGTCTCGAACACCATACCATCAAAGATATTTTTATATAGCTTACCCCGACTTCCTAATTTGTTTTAAAGTTGATTCCGGAGAACTATCTGAATATCTGGTTTTCCAATGGGAATGGGAAATTTCCAATTAAAACGTGCAAAAAAAAATCTAAAATAAAACCATGATAGATGTAGGTTCGCAAGAGAAATATTATCGAAAAGACTTACCTCGAAAAATCGAGATTTTTTTAAAATGGCGTCTCTACCACTAAATCTCAAATCCTAATAATTAGACGTGATGAACGATTGAACAACTCCAATCCTCCAAACAACAGGTGTACTTAAAATCCCGCTTAATACGGATCCTCCTTTAAACCTATCCACAGGCTATGGAGACAACTTGCTACCACAGGGGCACAGCAAAAGCAACAACCCTAATATTGGCGTGTACCTATTCTTCAACAACTGCTTCAAGAGGTTCTACAGGGCGGAAGCCTCACTCCTTCCGAAAATTATCATTACCAAAATTGCCACTTTAGAAATTCAAAATAATTTCAGAACTCAATAAACAATGTAGACGAAATACTACAGAGACGAACTCACCCATCTTCACTGCCAAACTTCCACAGAAAACACTTCTCAGCAAGTATCCAAGATAAAGAGACATGCCTACCGACTCTCAAACACATCCCCTCATTTTAGAAAATTAAAATCCTCTATCGTGCTATTCAGCATCCAGTTAAAACCCTAAATGATAATGATATTTATAGCCGAAAAGTTAAGTACAGAACTGACTATAAAATTTAACCATCAGGTTTGTCCAGCTAATCACCAACAACTGATAAAGCGATTTGCAAATAAATATCCTAAAAGTAAGCAACCCAATATACATTAGTTTTACAATTATTTGTGATATAAATCCAATTAAGTTAGATTTAAGAAAGTTATTTAGTGAATTTTAATATGTGAATTTTGAATTTCAATTAATTATAAGAAAATGATTTAGTGAATTTTAATACCGTAA
Organism: Galeruca laticollis; assembly: GCA_963921935.1. Lineage (NCBI taxonomy): Eukaryota > Metazoa > Arthropoda > Insecta > Coleoptera > Chrysomelidae > Galeruca > Galeruca laticollis. The sequence continues at coordinate 32,787,886 of OY998175.1, forward strand.
CAGTCTCGTGACCTGAGACTGATTTATTTAAATTTTATGTATTAAATTGGGTACAAATTAGTTCTAAATTCAAAGTTGTGCTGTTAAAATGTAATTTTGTAAAGGGGGAGTGCTGGCTTGAGCTCATTAAAAAACCTTTTTACAAGGAAAGCTGGGTGGGTACAAATTCTAATTTTTTGGGTACAAATTAGTCCTTGATTCAAAGTTTAAATTTACGCTATTACTATTTGATTTTGTAAAAGTAAGGTGCCAGCTTGAGGTCAAGCTAATCCCCCCTCCCCTCCATTTTATAACACGGTTTTTCAGAAAAATTTAGTGGGTAAAGTTCTATTTTTTGGGTTCAAATTAGTCCTAAATTATACTTATTTTTTTTTATTTGAAAAAGTGGGAAGGCTAGTTTTACTGACGTTGATTTCTTGCTTGCAGCATTTGAATTAATGTAATGAAATTTTTAAATATCCGTAACTTATTATTTCAATTGTTCATTAATTTCTCAATTTTTCCTACTGAAAACTGGAAGAAAATTAGTTATAATAGCTTAACGGGTTTTTTATTTATTTCAGAGTAATTCGAAGTTAAAAGTTCTAGTCAGAAGCCATGCTATGCGCGAAGAAACGTCCCCGCCGAGAGAACCGAGTCCGAATCCTCAACACCACCAACAACAATACCACCCACAACAGTATCACCAACCAGAAACACCGCTTCTGTCACCGCGCATTACCCTCATTCCATCACCCGAAATTTTATCATCTCCATTAGTCGTCTTGAGTCCTTCTACAAATTCACCCTCTATTTGCAAATCTCCTCAGTGCCTGTCACCTACATCCACCTTAATACCCACTTCTCCTAATAATTCTAGAAGTTCCCCGAACCTGTGTGCTTCCGTCGAAAATATAAACCGAATCGAGAGGCTTCAATCGGAATGTTACGAAGAAGGAGTTACCGGTGGATATGTGGTAAGTATCAATTTTTTTTCTTTTTAACTTAGACATGGTGATTTATCTTTTTAACTTAGACATGGTGATTTAAATCTAACCATTCTTATTCAGGTAGCCGACGAGTGCACACCCATTTTGTACTATCTGGGTAATTAACGTTATATTCGTGTTAATTTCATATTAAGCATTTTTATTCTATTGATAATTGTTAAAACTAAATATCAAAATGTGAATATTATAAACCAATTAGTGACCATTTTGTTTTTCGATTTGTGATATTATCATCAACAAATAAATCAAGAAATATTCCAGTGTCGTAGCAGTACAACAGGTAACCGTTATTTTCCTACTATTTAATTCACAGAGTCCTTTCGGACACCTATTCCTCTTTCAATTTTAAACGTCGTGGTTTTAGCATCCAGGTCCACTCGCAAAATGGCAACTACCACCCAAACGTCCTTATCTAAACAAAATTCACTTCATATCACAAAATCAATACGTTGATGCAACTATAACAAAACCCCCACCATCTACGTTTCCTAAACGCGAGCAAGCAATTGTCTTGCACTCTATTCCGAACACCATTTTATTCGAATACATAAAAGTTATAGGAGACATCGTCTCTCCCAAAAATTTCACATTTGCATCGATAATCTGTATATATCTATCTTCAACAGCAATTCTAGATGACCTTCTTAAAACTCATCAGAACATTTCATCAATTCCACAATAATTCCTATTCGAAGACGTATTTCGCCTACTAAACGTATTTTAATATCGAATGTATCTCCTACTATCCCCCATTCCGTTATAGAAAAAACTCTCAAAGACATTGGACTGCAAATAGCCTCTCCAGTTTCATTTGTTAAACGTGGCGCGCAAGGAGATGAATACGCTCACATCATGAGCTTCCGCAGAATTACTTACGTTATCCCAGATAATGATAACTTTAGCTTACAAACTTCACTGCCGACATTTGCACCAACACTACATCGTCACAACCACAAAATGAAGTATCCTCCCATCCCCCCTCGCTATCACAATTACCAGCTACTACTTCAGTTTGTGGCACTCCCTCATCCCTCTTTTCACCTTCCGAATCCCGATCGGATAATATATCAACAGCCGACGCAACTCTTGTAGAACCATTGTCTAACCTTATATTGCCTCCCTTGTCCCATGGCCAAAAAAGAGGTATTTCCTCTGACAGCAATATTTATACCCCCAGTCAACTATCACCCACAGAATCCCCATTAGCAAGAGACAATCAAATGCCTCCCTCCTCTTATACAAGATCTCAAAACACATTTAAGCGCCGTAAGAAAAAAAAACCTAAAATCTAGTTCCTGAACATCACAAACTTACACCCAACTGTCAAACCTCTATAAGAACAACCCATCCAAGCTGAAACCAACCTATCTGCATTATCTTTCTCAGATAATATAAAATAAATAAAATAAAAACAATTCAAAAAAATTATGGGAAACACTCAGGGAGTCTTCTTCTTCTTCTTAAAGTGCCAAGCAGATTCCTGCGTAGGTGACCGTCTATTTACATCCTGTCAGATTTCTCTATTTAGAGCAGCATTTTGGAGAGACATAAAGTCGTGTATTCCTGTCCATTTTCGAATGTTCCTGAGCCATGAAAGTTTTTTTCTTCCTATTCCCCTTCTTCCTTCGATTTTTCCTTGGAGGATAAGACGTTGGAATTCGTAACGAGGACCACGCAGGATGTGACCCAGATAGGAAGTCTTTCTCTTCTTAATGGCGTCGAATAGTTCACGGCTGGTCAGACCGGCTCTTCTAAGGACTTCTTCATTTCTTACCAGATCTGTCCAAGGGATCCTAAACATTCTTCTAAGAGTCCACATTTTAAATGCCTCCAATCTGTTTATCGAAGTTGCTTTAAGAGTCCAGGCTTCGACACCATACAACAGGACGGACCAGACATAGCACTTAACCATTCTGTATCTGAGTTGAAAGCTGAGATCATTATTTGTTAGGAATTTTTCAAGTTTAAGGAAAGTTGATCGGGCTTGTTCAATTCTGCTTCTGATCTCGACTTCTGGATCCCATTTGTTGGTAACGAGGTAGCCCAGGTATTTAAATTTAGTGACTTCCTCTATTAGAATGCCGTTTATGTATAAAGGGGTGGCGGGGATGTTATTTTTGCTAACCACCATAAACTTGGTTTTCTTTATGTTAATTTTTAGGCCCAGGTGCTCACTTTTCTCTTGAACCATATGCGGAAGTGCTTGAAGGTCGTTTGCGTTGTCCGCTAAGATTACTGTGTCGTCCGCGTATCTAATATTATTAATTGGGATGCCATTTACTTTTATACCAATTGTACACATTGACATTACCTCGGCAAACGCTCTTTCTACGTACAGGTTAAATAGCATAGGTGAGAGAATACATCCTTGCCTTACCCCTTTCTTTATTACAATGTCTTCGGTGGTTCTAAAATTTTGAAACCTTACTTCGGCAGATTGGTTCCAGTACAAGCTAGCTATTATTCTGATATCCTTATTGTCTAGTCCTAATTCCTGTAAGTATCTTATCAACAGGTCGTGTTTCACATTGTCGAACGCTTTCTCGTAGTCAATGAACACCATGAATACATCCTTTCTCTGGTCGAGGCAGTTCTGAACCAGTGCTTGTAAACTAAATATAGCTTCTCTCGTGCCAAACCCGCTCTTAAATCCAAACTGACTGGACCCACTGGCTGCTTCACATTTTTTATATAGCCTAGTATGTAGGATGCGTAAAAAGAGTTTTAAAAAATGGCTCATGAAGCTCCAATATTTGTAATATCCCATCTTCTTCTTTTTTCTATTAACATATATAGTCAATCACAAGTTAGGTCACTTCTTGGTCTAGCCAAAAATAAGTACTAAACATCAGGTAGGCACCAAATGAAATGTAACTTTTGTCATTCTGACGATGATATTGATTTATCGAAACAATTGTCAATTTTTTAGAATTTTCAACAATTTTTATTATATTGTGGAATTAACTAGAAACCGTGAGTTTCATTTAAAACACTAATATAATAGAAACAGTCATAAAATAACGTTTGTGCAAATTCCTAGAAAAATATGAGATCCTCTCTCCGCTGCAGTTCGGTTTCAGAGAGACTATGTCCACTCAAGATGCAATGGCCTCTCTTACCTCAAAAATATATAAATCACTTGACGAGGGAAAACCGTCACTTTGTATCTTTGTGGACCTGGCTAAAGCTTTCGATACCATAAGCCATGAGAAACTGATTGAGACCCTGGAGGAACTTGGAATGAGAGGACCATGCCTGGAGTTGTTGAGGAGCTATTTGTCAGATAGAAGCCAATGTGTAAATATTCAGGGAACTTTGAGTGAGTTCGAAACCATCAAGTATGGTGTGCCACAGGGCACTGTGCTAGGCCCCTGTCTTTTCAATATTTACGTGAATAATCTGTTCTCTCTTGATACCGAAGGCCAAACTATAAGGTTCGCAGATGATACTGCAGTTTTCTATACCACAAATGATTGGACAAACTTACTCAATAAGGCACAGGAAGATTTAAAAATAAAAGAATGGTTTGACTCTAGGAAATTAACCATCAACTTTGATAAAACACATTATGTGCCCTTCAGTATACAGAAAATCAATTTCGAAAACTTCCCCCTTTCTCGCGAACAACCCCAACAATAACTTTCTCAATACTACCGACCACTATAACTAACTACTTGGGTCTGATCATCGACTGCAATCTGAAATGGGACCACCATATTGAAAAACTAACTTGAAAATTACGTAGTTTGCTTCACTTATTTAGGCACTACAAAACGATGGTAAATGTTGAACAGTTGAAGTCTATATATTACGCCTTAGTTGAATCACAACTCAGGTATGGTTTAATTGCATGGGGTGGTGCATATAATCACCATATAACCCCAATCATAATCCTACAAAAATGTATCTTAACAATAATTTATGGTAAAGACAAAAAATTTCCCACAATAGAACTTTTTGACTTATCGCAAGTCCTTGACATCAAACAACTTTATTTTCAGTGTGTAATAAATAAAGAAAAATTTACCAAAACCAAAAACTCTACAAAGAATAAGTACTAGACCAGAAATCAACTTCTTGCTGTATACATTCCAAAAGTGAACAAAACTCTTACCTTGAGAAGTCATGTGTGTCTCGGTCCAAGATTGTACAATGGAATCCCGTTCGTGAAATAAACTCACCTATAATGTTCAAAAAGAAAATTAAAAAATGGCTGCAAACTAATACAATTGTCTCGCAGATTCTCTTAACATAGAGCGTTATTATATGTAAAATTGAAATACTTTACCTTACTCTATATTTTTAGCTGCCCATCAAAAATACGTTATTTCAATAGTTCAGAAAACCAAGAACTAACAATTATTGAATTCGCCTTAGTAAACTGTGTACTTCTTTTATTTGCTGTGGTAGTTTTAAAAAATATTTATATCTCTAATAGTACGATTTTAGTATGATTTTAATACCTATTTATTTGTATTTACGTGTCTAATTGGGAGTTATTGTTTTGTTTTGTATACGTATTTTACGTGTCTTAAATATTACTGTATCTATTCAGTTTTGTATAGTCTTAATGCATAACAAAATAGACGTACCAACCTTCTTGAGAATAAAGAGCCTTCACCCACGCACAAGTTGAAAGACTTCAGTCGGTTTCTCCTACTTTATTTTCATTTTACTTTTACATTAATGAACTATATACTTGCAAACTATTTTGAAATTGTAAACCATCTGTTTTTTGTATATGAAATTTTTTGAAAATAAATTATTATTATTATTATATGAACGATAACATTTTAAAAATTACAGATGCTGTACATACTCTCAGCTGCCAATCTGCACATTGGTAAAAATATTATTTCACAAAAACAAAACATTGTGCCATGGTGGACTCCTGCTGTGCAAGTGATATAAATCAACAAAAAATGGAACTAAATATGTATCGTAGGCATAATACACAAGAAAAATCTTACTAATCTCAAAAGAGCCACAGCCAAAACACGTTATATCGTAAAACAAAGCAAAAAATATTCCTGGAGAAAGTATGTATACTCCATAAATGTGAACACAAATCCCTCCCAACTTTGGATTAAAATTAGGCAAATACAAGGAAACAATTCGAATTTCAAAATTCCCTGTCTTATCTATAATAATACAGTAGTTAATAAAAATGAAGAAAACAGCAATATACTGGCATAAACCTTTGAATTAAAATTTCAAAGTAAAGTTAATTCAACACTTACTTATTCAGATAAAGTTCCGTCCCCATGTACTGTGTCAAAATCTCAAGATATTACTTCTCTTAACTGCCCATTCTCTTACTTAGAGCTTTCCTCAGCTCTCAATAGCTGCAAAAACACTGCCTCTGGTCCTAATGACATCCCGTATATATTTCTTAAAAAACTTTTCAACATAGGTTTAAGTAAGCTCCTAGAAATTTACAATTTAATATGGTCCACCAACCAACTCCCTAACCAATGGTGGAAACAACATATTCGAGAAATTAAAGGCGACTGTTTCAAAAAAATTAACATTATTAAAACACTCTCGCATTACCACTGGGGAGCAGACGAAAATTCTCTTCTTAAAATATACAGGGCTCTTTCGTTCAAAATTAGATTATGGTTGTCACATATATATCTCTGCCACTAAATCAGACCTTGACCTTTTAAACTCGGTGCATAATCGGCCGGCACATCTTTACGCCAAATAACACACTCGATAGGTCATCCCCAACAATTTTGTTTTGCTGTTCTCTCAAGGTAAGATTTAGCTGTGGTGAGAGGAGTTAGAATATGTCATTCAAAACTTACCCATGGATACCTAATGTCTAATACCTCCAGACCCGTTTGTTCCAGCTGCAACTCCAACCTAACCATGAAACATATCTTGACAGAGTGTCAGAAATATGCCACCCAAAGACAACAGTTTCAGCTTAGCCAGGACTATAAGGATGTCCTAAACAACTCGGTACAAATTACCTACCTTCTCCAGTTTCTCAAAGATGTGCAACTTTTGCATAAACTATAGAACAATTGTGTAATTGTGTACATATATATTGAATGAATGGTTAGGTTAGGATAGGTTTTTAATGAGTGGGTCAATGAGGCCCTTCACTGCGACTCGTTGTGGCTCATACCTATTCAAATTTCACCAAACAAGTTCAGCTTCTTAACGAAGCCGATTAATTTGTTCAGTGAATGATATTTCAGGTCCGAGGGCAAGAAAGTGGCTCTGCCAAACATCAGATACCTGACTCGAGCCGCGGCGGGGCAGGCACAAATTATATGCTCTGCTGTTTCATCATCTTCCAAACAAAGACGGCAAATCGGATCGTCCGACAGTCCAAGTTTCAGCATATGATGATTCAAACGACAGTGGCCTGTTAGAAGACCTCTTAGGCACCGTAGATCGTGTCTATTATAGCCTAACATTTGTTTGGATACATTATTCGAAGGATGTTCGAAGGCCTTTGAATGAACCAATCCTGATATATTATGCCAGAAGTCTAAAACTCTTCTTGCAGCCCAGGTATTTAGTGTTTGTTTGACAACACTTGTTGCTATGCCAATTGAAGGTTCTGGTCCGATAAAGTCATGAGCGGCACCCTCTCTTGCAAGAGAGTCAGCCTTCTCATTACCATCCATACCAGAGTGGCCAGGGATCCAAACCAGCGATACCCTGTTGCGTTATCCTATCGAGGCGAGTCTTTTTTGGCAGTCTAGAACCAATTTCGACGTTACACAGTACGAGCTAAGTGCTTTCTAGGCCGCTTGGCTGTCCGTGAAAATTTTTATTGATCTATGTGTGTGGTTGGATTGTCCCAAACTCTCCACACATGAAGCAATGGCATACATTTCCGCCTGAAATACGGTTACATAGGATCCCAGAGAGGTTGAGATTTCTGTCCTAGGTCTTCACCCGTATACACCAGCACCAGAGCCTGAGGGTGTCTTTGATCCATCAGTGTACCAACAGATGTCTGCTCTTGAGAGTTCATCCTTGTGGAGGACCCATTCATCTCTATTTGGAAATATGATGGTATAAGGCAGATTATAGTTTACTATTGGGGACATTATATCAGAGGTAATTCCCAGAACACTTTGACTTTCGGTGGCCGCTAGCATTCTACTTTGCTCTGTATAAGCCTGTTTTGTGCATTTAGAAATATGCACAATTCTATATGCTGTCCATCTGGCCTCCTTTTCCAGAATTATATGAAGAGGAGGAAGGTCCAGGAGGATTTCCATGGCTGCTGACGGTGTGGTGCTGATAGCATCAGTTATAGCCAAACAAGCCTGTCACTGCATGCCAGAGAGCTTTGCTTGGTCCGTTTTCTGTAAAACTTTTGACCACCAAGCAATGGCTCCATATGTGATGATCGTTGGTCTAACAATCATCACATATATCCAATGTATTTCTTTGGGACCCAAGCCCCAAGGTTTTCCACAGATCCTGCGACATGTCCACAAGGATAGTCTGGCCTTATGGATGACTTTTTCCAAGTGACCATTCCAAGTAAGTTTTTTATCTAGGATGATCCCCAAATATTTTACTTCCGCTGCAAATGGAATAACCTCACCATTATAGGTAAGTGGCGGAAGGTCCGTCAAATTCCTTCTCCTAGTGAAGGGAACTATTACAGTTTTACCAGGGTTAACAGACACCTGTTCCCTCTGGCACCTACTGTAGACATCATCCAAAGTCCTTTGGAGGGTATTATGTGCAACCCGTCCTGACTTGGTTCTTGCCAGAATGACAAGTTCGTCTGCATACTCTTGCAGTTCTACCCCTCTTCCTACGAGAGTACCAAGCAGGTCATCCATCAGGAGTGACCACAATAGGGGAGATAACACTCCACCCTGCGGGCAGCCCCTGGAAACCTTAAAGCTAATGGCCTAATCTTGAATAGATGTAGTGGCTGTTCTATTAGTGAGCATGGCATATATCCAGCCGGTAATCGTTGGTTTAATGCCCTTTTCAGTCAAAGCTGAACCAATGGAGGCCGGTAGTGCATTGTCGAATGCTCCTTCGATGTCGAGAAAAATGGCCACCGCAATCTCCTTATTGTTAAGGGATTGTGTGATTTTCTCAACAAGGTTATGTAATGCTAAATCTGTTGATTTGTCTGTTTGATAAGCGTACTGGTGGATGCTCAGGGGGTAGCTGTATAAAGCTACCTGAATGATATGGCAGTCCAGTACTCTTTCAAGTCCTTTAAGCAGGAAAGATGTTATGCTAATTGGTCTGACCGATTTAGGGTGTGCGTCTGTGCGGCCCAATTTCGGTATACATACTACCCTAAACGCCAATCAACTGGGTGGTATATAATTCCACGCCAGACTAGCTCTATACAGTTTAATTAGGATGGGTATAAGTAATTCCAGTCCGTTTTGTAACAGAGCTGGAAAGATACCATCCTCACCGGGAGATTTGAAGGGCTGAAATGATTTTATTGCCCATTCAATCGCCGGTGCTGTGATAACGTTCTTGGCGACCTCCCAATCACTCTTTTTGGGCCGCCTTGTGCCCTCAAAGTGGGGAGGCCGGTTGTTATCTAGAGTTAAACTTCCGGAAAAGTGGTTTTTAATCAAAAGCTCTAACGTTTCTTTTCTAGAGGTCGTAAAAGTGCCATCTGGTCGTTTAATCGACCCTATCTCGGCAATCGACTCTTTAGAGAGAATCTTGTGTATTCTGGTACTGCGAGGTATGTCAGATATACTCTCACAGAACTTCTTCCAAGACTCCCGTTTCGCCTTAACTTAACTTGATTGAATGAATGAACCTTATACAAATTATATTGTCAATCTTGTAATCGCATCTCTGCAAGTGGCCACAGTAGCCGAGCACGTTAATTATGAATAAAAAAAATCTAACCAAACACTCGAGATGTATTGAATAATACCATAATAGAATGTAGCAGTATTTTTCCTGTAAATAATATACTTTTTTTTAATAAAAATATAAATTTTAACTAGCCCCCTATATACATTTCCAATTTAAAATAATATGTTAGTACGATACAATCTAGCATCCTGAAATAAAACTATGAAAAACATATAAACAAGTTTCAAACTTTTGATTATAAACGAGCTTCGCTGTGTGGAACGTTATCAAATTATTTGAGATCTGTTGAAAATTACACGTTACAACCAACACGCGATAATTCCGAATATTTCTGTTTTGTTCAATCGATTTTACAGCTACTGTGTGTGGTAGCATTGTTCCAGCAAATCTGATGAACATCATTAGAAAACGTGTAATTGAATTATCGATCAATGCAAATTAATTAAATGATTTCACTTAACTACAACAGTATGTTTAAAAGCAATTATTCCCGGACAGAAGATTGATTTGCATATAACATTTTAAAAAATTTCTTATTCTGTATTTTTTTCCAGACATCTAGTCCAAAAGTCACAAACAAAAACTCATCAAAACTAACTAGTCATAGTTTTAAGAAAAAGAATTCGTGTGAATGCCAAACTCAGAACTGCCTAATATGTGCGAAGAACCAAGAGAGAACCATTAATAACAACGTAACGAATGTTAATAATAACATGACGACAAGTCCGAATACCCTCATGGTTGCTAGAGTCAACTCCAAAGGAAAACTTAGGCAACAAAGCTCTTCATTAGGTAGCTTCGACAGTTCACTCAACTCTCCTTGCTTGTCTAGAGGTAAGTTCTAAGCTCTAAGGACATTTATTTATTATTCTCTGAATTTATGGAAAGTTTAAGGGTGTCTAGTAGGGCGGGCCGAAAACGGTCCAAAAAAGATTTTTTTTGACTTTGGATTTGGCAAGGTAAAAGAAAGTTGTAAAATACTTTCAAAAATGTGCTGTATTTTTATGAAACTTATGGCATGAAATTTGACGGCACCCCAGTGACCTTGAAATTATATTTTTGTGAAACCAATATTCTGGATCTGGTATGGCTCTAAAAACTTTTTAAATAATGGGTCTAAACCATCAATAAAATCTCATAATTTTCTTTTAATATTTAGCTGTGCCCAGCCTAAAAACATTTGTTAGGGTCGACATGCCTGTTATGGCCACCCTACCTGTTATGGCCACTTTAATGGACAAACTCATAAAATAAGGTCCCTTCACAGTTTGAAAACATCATTAATGCATTTCAGTGAACTGTAATATTTACTCAACCTCTACCCATCACCAGATGGCGATAGGAAAACTACTTTAATTTATAAATGGCGTCAGAAATGTAAACGGTCAGTGTCCTACACTTCCTTAACAAATTTGGTAAGAAACTTTTATTTATTTGAGTTACATTATATAAATATTTAGTGGGCCAATCAACAACATTGTTATATGTATATGAACCGAATCTTTCCGTTCATCTTCCTGAATTAACTAATTCTCATAATCATAACCTATTAATTATTTTACCGAAAGTGGCCATAACCGGAAAGATGATTTGAATAATATGCCAGTTTTGACCACTATGTGGCCATAACTAGAAAAATGCATAGCGGTTATGGCCACTGCGTAAATAAGCTCGAAAGTGCATCTGTACTTGTGAAATCAGAAGGAATTGTTGGTTTTTTGGTGATTCAATATTTCTATTACAGTATAAATAAACCATGGTACGTCAAAAGAAACAAAAAACAACTAACACTAAATTCCAGTATACCCAAGAGAACTTGGAACGAACGTATAATGCTGTTAAAATAGACAATGTAAAAGTTGCAGCAGCTAGTAAATTGTTCAAAGTTCCACGATTTACTCTAAGGAGGAGGTTGTCAGGTGAATATTCCCTGAACATGCCTCGAAAATGTGGGCCAACTTCGATATTAGGCAAGCACACAGAAAAATGTTTGGTCGATTGGTTGCTGCAATGTGCCAAAAGGGGATTTCCGGTCCATAAAGAAGGATTGATATTTACGGTCAAGAAGATCATTGAGGAGCTTGATCTGAAGACTCTTTTTACAGATAATAAACCCGGCGATAAGTGGTTCCACTCTTTTATGAAACGCCATCCCGAACTTTCCCGGATACGTGCTGAGTATGTGAACCGTGCTAGTGGCACAGTAACTGAAGCAAAAATCAGAAGCTGGTTTTATGAGGTAAAAGAAACTCTTGGATCTGATGCTGATGTTCTCAACCATCCAGAAAGAGTGTTCAACATGGACGAAACGTGCTTCTACCTTGCTCCAAAGGGTGAACTGATAATCGGACCTAAGGGTCAACATGTCTATAATGAATCCTCAAGATCTGATAAGGAAAATATTACTACCTTATTTTCGTATAATGCTGCTGGACAATTTTCTACTCCAACTACCATTTTCAAATATGAACGTTTAAATAAAAAAGCTACAGAAACGGCTCCTAATGATTGGGGTATTGGGAAAACGGAAAACGGTTGGATGACAACACAAGCGTTTTTTTTTTAGTATTTTGCCAATATATTTGATAAGTTTTTAGATCAAAAAGAAATTCAGCGACCAGTTGTTGTCTTTCTGGATGGCCATGTCACATCTTACCCTACCTCTAAGCAGTTTTTGTCGTGAAAAACAAATTTTTCTGATTGCCTTATACCCTAACAGCACACACATCATGCAACCCCTTGATGTGTCTGTATTTGGTCCTCTCAAAAAGCACTGGAAAAAAATTGTTCGTCAATGGCGTATTGATCATAATGGAGTAGAAATTTCCAAATTCGATGTCCCAACAGCACTTTCAAAAATAATAAAAGAACCCACGATGCCTGCCAATATACGATCTGGATTTAAGGTTAGTGGACTCTATCCATTTGAACCGAATAATGTTGATTACTCCAAAATTGTTTTACGTTCTGTGGATAATAACAGCAACGATATTGAATCCAGAATCGAGATCACTTTGCTGCGGCAATTCAAATCTACCAGAGATAAACAAATGCACTAGGAAGGCAACCCTGAAGCATTGATGCTTTATGAGTTCTGGTTATCAGTTGCAGATGAGTTGGGAGGTCCAAAGGAGCAGCATGCCATTACCCAACACAATGAATTAGATAATGTAATAGAGTTATCACCGATAAAATCGAAAAATCAAACCAATTTTCTGTTGACTGTGGCGACCGAAGTAACCCCTACGAAAGAGAATTCACATATTCACGTCACTACGCTTACAAATATAACTCCCCTGAATGACAATCAGCCCAATCAAAGGGTAATATCTCAAAATAATAGTTCGGGAAATTCATCAGCATCCTGTTCTATAATATTTCCTAAAAAATCCTTAGCAACCGATTTTGAGGACGTAGTTCGATGGCCCCATTGGGAACCCTCTACATCGAAAGCAGGCAAAAGGAAAAAGGAGTATACCCCTAACGTTGTTATATCAGATAAATGGATAAAATTTTTCGAACTAAAAGACAAAGAGAAACAAGACAAAATAAAGCAGCAACAGAACAGAAAGGAGGAAAGGGAGCGAAAAAAGAGGGAAAGAGCAAGAAAAAACAACAAAAAAATCAAAAAAATTGAAGATATCCGAGGAATCCAGTTCTGAGGACAATGAAGAGGAATGGGAAGAAAGTGGCAGCAGTCTAGATGATATTGACTCAGAAATGGGTGTGGATCCAGTTGATCTCTTGTCAAAAGACGATATGAGACCTGGAAATTTCATTCTGGTGGCTTTCAAATATCTTGGCAAGAGCTCATCGGTAACCTATAAATATGTAGCTTCAATAACAAAAGTCAATAATGAAAATGAGGTTGAAGTACATTGCTTGAAGAGTATGGATAGGGAAAAGCGATCCTTCACTTACATCGAAAATGATATATGGTCAGTTGACACCAAGGATATTTTGGGCAAGCTCCCTGAGCCAACATTAGTTCAGGATGGCCGTTCCCTAAAAACAGTTTTTTCTTCTCCAGTAGAAGTCTTTGAAAGGGAATAAAAGAATTTGACCTGTAATAGTTGTATTATTTCATTCTCAATGCTATTCCACCCCCTCCATTTCAATGTTGTTAGATATATACCAAATCAGGCAAGATGAGAGAGAAATTACAGTGAAATATGAGGAATGGCCATAACTGGCAAAAACCTGTGACCATATATGGCACTTTATTTAAATAAATTTAAATCAATAGTCTCCTTTGAGAAAATCATTTTTCTTTTATGGGGAATATTTTGAGAATACTCCATAGAACATCATTGAATTTTTCCAGAATTTTTACAGTCAAAATTAATTAATACAAAATAGCTAAAGTTGACTTTTTCCTAAAAATTGCCATAACTGGCGTGCTGACCCTACGCTTCATTCACAATTCCACACTTAGTCCGGTCCTGACCTGTTGCGTGGTTATTGTGTGCGTTGACACGGAGACGACTACGACGTATTTATATGTGTTACGGCTGCTAATATAGTCAGAAATATATTATCTTGCTTAGAAGCTAAATCAGTAGACCCAAAATGTATTACGGCAATTGGTTGTGATGGAACCAATGTAAACACGGGTTGGAATGGTGGAGTGATTCGGTTATTGGAAGTTCAGATTGGAAAACCCGTTCAGTGGCTGATATGTTTACTTCATGCCAACGAGTTACCTCTTCAACATCTCCTTCAAGATTTGGACGGAAAAACTAGGGGACCACGTTCATTTCAGGACCCATTGGATGTCTTTTAACAACATGCGAAGAAAGACCCATAAAACAATGTCAAGCAATTGAAACTGAATTACCAGAAGTTGATGAAAAAGATCTAAGTACTGATCAACAGTACTTATACCAAATAAGCTGTGCTATAAGAAACGGAACTTGTCCTGACGAGCTGAGAAAAAAATCCAGGAAAAGTAAGTCATGCGCGATGGTTGACAATGGCTAACAGAATATTGCATCTATATATTTCAACAAGTGAGCCTTCCAGTTGTACTGACAAATTTTATAATGAAAGTCTACTCGCCAATGTGGTTTAACATAAAAACAAAACCATTATGTCAGTATGGAGCGCAGCATTCACGGAAATTGATAAGTCTCTCCAGAGGATTTTCAATTGAAATAAAGAAAGTTATTGATAATGTTATTAGCACAAACGCTTGTTCTGGGCACCCCGAACACATTTTGTTAGCCATGATAGCAGATTCTCGGTGCCATGTAAGAGAACTTGGGATTCGTCGTATTTTGAAGGCTAGGAATTCAAGAGATCCGAAAAAGTTGAGGGCATTTAAAATACCCGCCCTCAACTGGGATGCTGATGACTACATCGACTTAATTCGTTGGGACAAATGTACTGTAACAGAACCGCCTCTTACAATGTATATTTCTATCGACATTTTAATGGCAGCACTTCAGCGCAAGTCTGTCATCACCGTTAAAAAATTTCTATGCCACACTCAAGTGGTCGAGCGTTGTATAAAGTATCAAGGTATCAAGAAAAACTTGTGGTCATGAATCTAGAGACGGCTACATTCGTGTAAAATTAGATGCAAGGAGTGACTTGCCATCATTCGAATACAAAAACCAATTCTATTGATTCAAAAAAAGTAAAACTGAGTAAGTATAAGTTTGGATCTACGATTAGAATAATAAGGGAGGGAGGTAGGGAAGAAGGCGGTGGGTGGAACTCGGTTAACAGCTTTCTCCTCGTAGTGAATTCTGGGTTGAGTAAATGATAAGACATTTTAATTATTATATTAAATAAAACAATCATTGCGATAATAGTATTGTATTTCCTCTGTCTTTTTTTTGGTTACTATATACAGTGATTCCTAACTTTTTGCCGCTATACCCAAAACGATAAATGACCTTGAAACTTTTTAAGGTCTGTGGGGCGCGGCTAAAAATAAAGCAAAAATTTCGAAAAAAAATTATCGAATATTTCTTTATACCCTTCAACTTTTTATGACTATACCAAATCAATTTTCCAAAATTTTTTCGACCCGCCCTAGTGTCTAGTCTATAAAAGATTTATCAAATACAACTCACCACGAACAACCTTTAAATCAGCTCGCTCAGTTCTGAGTGTGTATCTTCATAATTGAAGCTCAGTTCAACAGCTACCTATAAGTTATTAAATATAAAATGTACCATTTGAAAATTATCCACCTTCACCTCTTGAACAATTACATCAACAGTCATAATTTTGCAATTGAAATTTCTTCTAATTTCCCATCTTTTTATATCACTGTACCCTAGTATTCAAACTTTTCAATGTTTTTTATTTCTTCTGTTGTAGAACCTACTTTTAGTCTCTTACCTATTATCTTGGTATTAGTTTTGTTCTCTATTTATCCTCATATTCATAATTGCAGCGCCTTCTTGTAAATTTTATTATTGCACAGTTTTGATATTTTTCGTTTTTTATATCCTGCTTTTATGGCGTACCTTGTTTCTTTACTTCTTTAATTACCAAAAACAATAATAGTGGTCTCAAAGTGCATCCTTCATTTGCTCTAAAATTAGTTTCAAATGTTCTGGATCACTCTTGTTTTGCTCATAGTTTTTCATCTATTTATGTAAACTTTGGATTCACTTGATTATTGCCACTGGTAATCCTATATTCCTTAAAGTTGTCCGCATTCCCTTTGTTAGGTAAATGAAACAGCAATGTACAGGGTGGCTCATTAAGCGGAAATCGACCTCTAGTTAACCTTGAATAGTTAAAGAAACACTGAAAAATAGTTGGTCTTCCTTCGCTTATTATGACACAACCTAAGTACCCGGCCTTGGGACTCTGCTCAGGTAGTGAATTCGGCCTTAGTTACACTATTTTTTATTACCTCAATTAGGATAAGGTGAATCAACAAACAAAATTTCGGGACAAATGGATTTATTTGACACACAATAATAAATTTACAAAAACCGTATATTCTCAATACGAATAAATATGTGGCTCTTATAGATCTAGAAAAAGCATATGACAGCGTACCCGTCTCAAGACTATGGAAGGAGATGGAAAACTTGGAGATCAATAAAATTTTGATTCGGGCCACACAGAACTACTATCAGAATAACTCCACAAAAATTATAATAGGAAATAAGATAACCACGTCTTTCAATGCGACAAAAGGATTAAGACAAGGCTGTTGTTTATCTCCTACACTTTTTAAAATCTATCTAGATAGAGCTCTTGTGAAATGGGTAAAAAAATGTAAAACCATTGGCCTAAATATAGGAGATGACACATTATTTACGTTGTTCTTCGCAGATGACCAGATAGTAATAGCTGAAGACGAAGATGATCTCAATTACATGGTCAGAAAACTAAAAGAAGAGTACGAGATGGCAGGCCTTCATATGAACCTCGCAAAATGCGAATACCTCATAGTAGGCAATGAAGAGATAAACGATCTAATCCTGGACACCGACACAATAAAAAGAGTTAAACATAGTAAGTACCTTGGAATAATATTCAATAAAAAAGGGAATAGTGAAAACGAAATCCAAGAAAGAATCAAGAAAGGTAGAGCAATAACAAGAACGCTAAACTCTCTTCTCTGGAATAGGAAAATTACAATAGCCACAAAGAAGCATGTATATAATAGCCTAGTCCAAAGTGTAACCCTTTACGGTTCGGAAATATGGGATGTTACCAAGGTCAACAAAAAATAAACTCATGGCAACCGAAATGGATTTCTTAAGAAGGAGTTGCGGACGATCAAAGCTTGAAAGAGTCAGGAATGACGACATCCGGATGCAAAATGCAAATGGTTAGAAATATACATGAATACATAGAGAAAAGACAGCTAACTTGGTTCGGGCACGTAAAACGGATGAACTCTGACAGATGGCCTAGGAAGGTTCTGGAATGGATACCACCGGAAAAAAGAGGGAGGGGTCGGCCAAGAAGGAGCGGGCGAGATGACATTGATCAAGTGATGACCACGAGGAACTTACAGGAAGACGAGGTTTTTGATAGGAAAAAATGGAAATTGGGGACGGAGAAACGGCAACAGCTGTAAAAAAAATCCGTTATATATATATATATATATATATATATATATATATATATATATATATATATATATATACATATATATATAAATATCAGTTATATAGTAACAATGTCCAACTCAATATTTTATATATACCAAAAATAAGTTAGGGACTTATCTTGGGAAGACTCGGGACGTACAGCTCGCAGCAGTAGTCGAGGGGTCTTCAGCCGTGGTTAACTGGACTTGAACAATGTGGTCCGATGAGTGGATCTTGTAGACGGTCTGTAGAGGTCCTTATAGTAAACTCTGAAGCGGTCCTTTAAGTAAACGGTCCTTAAGGTCGGTACAGGCTAAAGCGGTCCTTAAGGTAAACGGTCCTTAAAGTAAACGGTCCTTAAAGTAGACGGTCCTTAAAGGCTGCAGAGCTGTAGGGAAGAAATAAAAAAAACAGGAGAAACAGTAAAAAATTGAAAATTGAAAAGGAGTAATAAAATGAACAGGTAGGAGCTTATACTCCAATACATACAAAAATTTGAATTTAATTTTCAAAATAAAACCACAGAAAACTGTTCATTCTTATCCGTCCTGTTTCCAAAATAATCAGAAAAAGCAAATTTAAATCGGTGGAAAATAACCATATAAAGAATCTGTTATAAATTCGCTTCATAAAATAACTTTGGACGCCACCATATTTTTTTATTAAAGAAAGATAATACCGGCGAAGAAAAAATGGAAAACGCCATCACAAAAAACATTGTTTTTTTAAAAAACGAAATATTTTAACTAAATAGAAAAATCGAAATGGAATAATTTGTAAGCACACAATAACAATTTGAAAATATATAGATAACTTACCAGCGAAGAAAATTAAAAATCACACACATATTGTTATTTAACAGAGAATGCTGATTAACTTTTCAGCGAAGAAATGAATAAAAGAGACCGAGTTCCACGTCAATCGTAGTTTAAATAGCCATTTAATGATAGTAAAAACTATCAACGATACGTTCCTAATATTTGAAATAAAAGGATTTGGAATTAGAGGTGGGAGTAGCCGACGAATAAGTAACGCTCCAAAATAATTGATGAAAATAGTAACATGTCTCAGCTACATGTTACAAGCTATAAAGAAATGTCGCTATAGAAAATTATCTGGTATTAAACGGGCCTTCAAATTATGATATCAAAGTTATAGTTCATTCTGCGATTTTCTGAGATAATAATAATTTTAGATTTGAACATAGCAGTAACGCCTCCTAGAGGTGAAATTTTGAGGTTGAAAACAATTTCCAGAAATTTCTCTTGAACACTTTTACTATCAATATTTTTCCCCCGTTACCTGGGACACTTATACCTCTGTTTGCCCTACATTCAAACTACTTTTCTAATTTATTTTTCACTTATTCTATCCATTTCTTCTGAAAAAATCTACTATAGACTTTGGTTACTGTGCTGGTCAGTCGAAATGCCTGCTATCCTAGCTACTATACTAGTTTTTAAATTATAAAAATTCCATGAGTCCAATTTTTCACTGGCCAATAATCTTAGCATGTTAAATTAAACTGGTCATCTTTCCCCCTTGTATAATAACATTAATAACGTTTTATTGTTCGCACTTATGTAAATAACATCAACAATAATTGGCTACAACTAAAGTTACAATTTACATTCAAAATTTCAACTAAAAGTTAGATATATATGCTATTGGCACTAAAAAGATACATTAATGATTTCCCTTGGGTTGGGTGCCTATAATATATCATTCATTAATTACGAATGATTATAGTTTCATTGCTCTTTCCATGAAGTTAAATAACTTACTAAGCACGAGATGATCAGTAGATGACAGCATAACAACTAAGTCATCTGGCAGTCCTTGTGTCATTAATTTCTATTTTATGTGAGGAATTGTTTAAATAGATATATAACCTTTCTGAGTTTGATGTATGGAATTAGGCTACCAGTCCTTTTATATGGAAGGGTAAAGTGCCATGTAAATACTTTTTGTTGTAGGATCACTTTGCAGTAGGAACTTGTAAGATGGGTGATGTGTACTAAGCAATATTTTATTTAGGTCTTCTTTATAGTTTTTGCGTAAATAATGGCCGAGGAAGATATTTTTAATATTTTCTTCAATATACTGCAGCAATTAAATATACTGTGGAATAACTGGCAGGACTAATTATATTTTGAGTTGGTGCAAGTTCCCTCTTTTATATTTAGAGCTGATGTTTCTTACAAGCTATTGAAACGCTTTCTGGCCAAGAAGAAATGATTTCTGGCCAAGAAGAAATGCTTTCTGGTCAAGAAGAAGTGTTTTCTCCTTACTATTTCAGTGTTGGATTCAGATTATGAGTTTGGTACCTCTTTCACATAATTATTCCATCCTTTCGTATCCTTTGCCATATTTTCCTCTTCTATCAAACACTCCTCTATCAGTATCTAAAAGATGTATGTAATAAAATACTTTTTGGCCAAGAGAAACTGCCTCCTTCCTGCTCTTTCGATGTTCGATTCAGATTATGAGTTTGGTGACCGTTTCATCTAATTATTTCATTCCCTAGTATCGTTTGCCTTCTCTCAAACACGGCTCTATCAGTATCTAAAAGATTTATATAATACAATTCTTCTTGGCCAAGGAAAAGTGCCTCCTCCTTGCTCTTTCGATGTCAGATTCAGATTATTAGTTTCGTGACTCTTTCACATAATTACTCCATCCTTTCGTATCCTTTGCCTTCTGTCAAACACGGCTCTATCAGTATCAATAAGATGTATGTAATAAAATACTTTTTGTCCAAGAAAAAGTGCTTTCTCCTTGCTCTTTCGATGTTGGATTCAGATTATGAGTTTGGTGGCTGTTTTACCTAATTATTCCATCCTCTAGTATCCTTTACCTTCTGTCAAACAGGGCTCTATCGGTATCAAGAAGATGTATATAATAAAATAGTTATTGTCTAAGAAAAAGAGCTTCCTCCTTACTGTTTCGATGTTGGATTCAGATTTTGAGTTTGGTGGCTGTTTCACCTAATTATTCCATACTCTAGTATCCTTTGCCTTCTGTCAAATACAGATCTATCAGTATCTAAAAGATGTATATAATAACATACTTTTTGGTCAAGAAAAAGTGCCTCCTCCTTGCTCTTTCGATGTTGGATTCAGATTATGAGTTTCGTGGCTGTTTCACCTAATTATTCCATCCTTTTGTATCTTTTGACTTCTGTCGAAAACGGTTCTATCAGTATCAAAAAGATGTATATAATAAAATACTTTTTGGCCAAGAAAAAATACATCCTCCCTGCTCTTTCCATGTCGGATTCAGATTATGAGTTTCGTGGGTCTTTCACCTAATTACTCCATTCTTTTGTATCCTTTGCCTTCTATCAAAGACGGCTCTATCAGTGTCAAAAAGATGTATATAATAAAGTAGTTTTTGTCCAAGAAAAAAGTACTTTCTCCTGGCTTTTTCAATGTTGGATTCAGATTATGAGTTTGGGTTCTATCAGTATCAAAAAGATGTATATAATAAAACACTTTTTGGCCAAAAAAAAGTGCCTCCTCCTTGCTCTTTTGATGTCGGATTCAGATTATGAGTTTCGTGGCCCTTTCACCTAATTACTCTATCCTTTTGTATACTTTGCTATATGTTCTCCTTCTGTCAAACACGGCTTTATCAGTATCTGAAATATGCATATGAAGAGTAACAATAAAAACCTGTATCCACGACGTACTTGTATTTGTAATTCTATTAATATTTTTTAATTGAATCTCTTCTCTTTTCCTCAATAGTATTCATTTTCAGATAATAGTTCTGAGCTGTACACAGATACGACCGGTGTAGACTTAGAACAGTTCATTCCTGAGACACTTAATAGAAATGCTAAAGATAGAGCGCTGATGCTGCGAATAGAACAAGAACTAGTCAATCTTGCCAAAGATAAATGGTAAGTAAGACATTTTCTCATCTGCTTCTTATTCTAATTTATAGCTTGATAAATCTAACTTATAATATTTAGAAGCCTATCAGTATGCTAACAAAAGTATTCAAACTACAATAAATGTAAATAAAAAATTTAGTCTACTTTTTATTTATTATTGTTTTATTGTGATATTTAATGCGGGTATCTATTATATATCTATCTAGTATCTAAGAAAAATAAGGAGTAAAAAATATAAGAAACACAATAAGAGAACTGGGAATACCGAAATACAGTTAACTTTGGAGTATATTGAGGAGAGGCAATTGGGCTAGTGTGGACATTTGCAGTGTATGGAGGAGATTAGATTAACTAGAAGAATATGGGGAGCAAAAATTCAAAACAATAATAAAAGAGGTAGACCCAATAAGACTTGGGATGACAACCTATATAGTTCCAGAAGTTCGGCTAAGCGGGGATGAACAAAAAAAACTCAACCATGCGGTTTGAAGACCCAAGTTTAATTACCCTTCTTGTTTAAAGTTACCTACATTTTTTTATCTGAAGTGTTAAATTGGATTTTCTTACCTAATATGCATAGTTTCATTAAACAAAATTATTACTTATACTATTTCCTATTTGACATAGATTTTAACGATTGTTTTCTTTATAAATATTTTTAATCATATTATTTGTAAACTCTAATATTACTTTACCTCAGGTTGGTTTCAAGGTAACATCACAATTCTGTGTCCGAAGAATCTGGGATTGAAAACTGGATCTTACAGTCAACGGCTCGAAACATGTTTCCAAAGATGTACAGGTGCTCGAGATGACCATTTTCTTATGCCGACAATGCTGCGCAACAGGAACTTAAATGTCATTATGGTCAGAATTTCGAGATGTGCACTTACCAAGCAGCATAGAGCCAACAGACTGGTATTACTTTATGTACATGTACATTGGAATATGCAACAGTGGAGTCAAGTACTCTACACAGATGTGTCCTAATTTGGCCTACAAGCTCCAGATGGTCGCCACAGATTTTGGAGGAGGGCTGGTGAACGGTATTCTGAGTGCAACATTATAAGGGGAACTTAAATATAAAGTGAAGTGAATTTGATTGAGTCGATGCAATGATTTATGGTGGCAGTAATACGGGCACGTTGAGGCAACATGAACTACTAATTCAGTAAAACTGCTAAAATTTTGTATTTTATTATTTTATAATAATTTTGAACTTAATTGTTTTTTTAATATTTCATGTTTTATTTAATGTTTGCTTATTTTTAATAAAAAAAACTTAAATAACAATTATAAATTAAAACAAATTTATATTCGGCGACAACAAATTACTTAAAATTAAATCGCTTTTTGTGTCAGTTGATTTAGTTACCGATAGACGTTATCGACGTTTAAGTAAAACAACGAAGTTCGTAAAAACACCACTTTTATTAACTAACTTTTGTTCAAAATCAACCTTCATCAACCCGTAATATGTTCTATATATATCGAAATATAAAAATTGATACTGAACCTCTTTTTCAGAGAAAAAGATGTTGTGTTTACGTTATCGACATGTCAGTGTGGCGAGACTTCTAATTTATTGCCCATTGGCACACGTGTCTAAATATAACGTCTTTACAATTGAGCCTATACGGGGTAGATAATTAATATTATTTATTCTAACATAGATATTTAAAAGTAACATAATAATATCGAACCAAAATATGCAAAACAAAATCTCTTGGTCCAGTCAAGTTCGGTACAATGTTTCCAAATGAACTATATTTTCATTATTATTCATGTAAATATTAATTTTATTTCAGTAAAACGCATTACAAATTTCCGCCCATGTCATCGTATCAGCGAATGCTTGTTCATAGGTGCGCCGCCTATTTCGGTATGGACCACAATATAGAACCGACAGGCAAATCAGTCATTGTTAATAAAACGAAGAATACTAGGATACCTGACATAGAATTTAAGGAACACGTCAAAGAAGACATTATTTTTAGCGAAGAACCCAGACGATCGATTTTAAAACGAGATTCAAACAGTATGGATGATTATAGGTAAACAAATTGTTGTTTATTGTCTAAAAAATTGTTTTCTAATTGATTGCAATCACCAGTTGTTATGAGAGTAATTATATTGAAAGTGTCTATAGTCAAAACAAAAATTATTGAGAGTTCAATATCGCTTATCACGTAAACACCAACGGTGTACGTATTAATTTGTGAGAGGGTTAAAAAGTAAATTATTAATTATATTTACAAACTAAAAGCTTTCCTTACCACTTTTGCAGGCTTAGGACAGACAACAGTAAGGTGTTGGCGTGTTTAATAGTTTTTTTCGTACAGTTTGTCCCAAAAAGTTTATCCTATATTTAACATTTTGAATATATTTGTTTTAAATTTCATGAATGACTGATCGAAACTCCATGAACTGCAATCATTTGGTTGCTAGTTTTGAAAGTTTTAGTAACAATAAAATAATAGAAACAAAGCAATAAAATACCTTTATGGGTTGCTGTGAGTTTAAATTGCTATCACAAAAATGTCGGATGGTCATCGGCGTGGATACTACAGCTTTTGAAAAATATTAAATAATGTGGAAATGCAGCAAAAAAGTAATACGACAAAGATGCGTTTCCTCAAACAAGAATAACAAATAGCTTTAAAAATATTAAAATTCGTTATACTAAACAACAACAACAAATAAATATCACGTACCTACCGAATGCAATTATGTAAGAGATAAAATATTTCGTTCAGATACAACTTATCTATTAAGAGTCAATGCGCTCCGATTAACTCGCGTAAGATTGGAAAGCTTCGAAATTTGGAGGACAGACTCTGATTAAAATCCAAGCGGTAAACAAGGTGCGAGTCAGTCGGTACACTCTGTACAAAATGTAAGTTTAAAGCGAAGATTTATGTACAGCAATTAACCAACTGTAATATTTCATTTATTGTCGAAATTACCTTTAACTAAACTTGATTGAATTACTATAAAATACAATGTAGAACGCAGCATGTACTACTCAGTAGACCACATCAATAGAGATATCAAACGTCTCGATTGCTAAGATAGACAACTTATTTCAGAGGGGATAGACGAGTAGGCGATAGCGTTTGCATTTTCAGAAATAATATTAAATGTATATTTTGTAAGCGACACTAGTTCGTTGCAGTAGTACAGAGGCTAAAGTGGCCACAAACTTTAGAACAGTTTTTCGATAATATAGAGAATGTCATGAAAGACCTAACTTCATCAAATATATTTAATTATGATGAATCAAAACTTGATGATCCAGGGAAGAAAAAGTGCATATACACAAGGGGTGTGAAATACCCTGAAAAAGTCATGAACCACTCGAAAAGTTGTACAACAGTAATGGTTTGCGGTGCTGCAGATTACACTTTGCTACCACCGTTAGTCATATACAAAAGTCTTCATTTATATGATACATGGAAGGAAAGTGGCCCTGTGGGATATCCATATTCTACATAGGCTTGTTGCAGTCGAAGGACCAGTGCCGGATTTAAGCACAGGCAACATAGGCAGTTGCCTATGGGCCGCCACCACAAGGAGGCCGCCACCACACCACAAAATTAAATTAAATTAAATCAATAAAGGCTCAGTAGCAACAAAAAAATACTGAGTTTTGTTACAAATAGTTAGACGAAAATCTTATTTTTATCTTTGAGTGGGAAAAGTTAACATTTAGAAATCTGCGAGATCAAGCAGCACGAAATATGAACACACATGGCGTCTTTCGCGCATTCTACCGCGCCGCGCTAGACCAATAGCAACAGCGGAAAATGACGTGTCACACGGCGCGGGAATAATTTTTGCCATTAAAAGACCAGAACTTTTTCCATTGATAAAGCGAGTGAAACGCGTTTATAAGAAAGCGAGTGAAACGCGTTTATGAAGCTATAGAGCGGCGTCTCGCTCTCTATGGAAAAAGTCACGCCGCCCGCCGCCGCCTTGCCACCCTCCAAGCCCGCTTGCGCGCGTACGTATGCACCTCGCTCGACATGGATAAACTGGTTTTTTGTATAGACAGTTAAGTATCAAACGTTGAAAAGTCAATAGGTGTATTAATTAAGTAATTGAATAAACTCGTTTCTCATGTCTTTTTTGTAAGTAGGTAATGAATGTGTAAATATTAATCCCTAAAGTTTATGTTAATGTTGAATTTTGATGTTAATCGTTGAAAATAAAGTTGCGTCTAATTTTTAAGAACGCGGTATAAGTTTAACTTTTTTGGTTTAAATTTTGAAGAACCCCTATACTGCCCTAGAGGAATCCACTGAAGCTCTGTGGCCTGAAATTTTAACCCCCGGTACCATTGATTGTTGTATTAAAATGGACATCACCTCCCTTCAGTATTGCAACGAGGAAATTTTCGATAAAAAATCATCTCCGCAATTTTATACCGAGTTGGAAATACTAGTATATATACAAGGAAATGCAAGAAAAGCTTTTTCATTCGAAGAACAAAAAACGGTGAGGCTAAAAAACGCTGGTGGTTATGTTTTTCTTCAAGCAAAGGGCATCTCTTCTGTTTTGTATGCAAGCTTTTCTCACCCGTACGTTCACAGTTTACCCATGAGGGCTTTTGTGATTGAAGAAATGGCTTCAATCGATTATACTGGGCGATCCCAACTAATTGGTCGCGTAAATCGAGAACTGGCGAAGCAAATGGAAAAAAGTGTTAAGTATTGGCGAGAAGTTCTTAAAAGTGTGTTGCGAGTCATAGCTTTTCTCAACGAAAGGGGATTGACATTTAGAGGGGAAAACGAAACTCTCGAATCTACTAACAACGGCAACTATCTTGAAATATTAGAACTTTTAGCTGACTACGATGTTTTTTTTTAAACACATTTAGAAGAACATGGCAACCGCGGAAGTGGTCACACAATCTACTTGTAATCCACGATTTGTGAGGAACTGCTAGAAATTTTAGGAAAACCGTTTTAAAAAAAATATTGATCGAGTGAAAACTGCAAAATCTTTTTCAGTTTCTCTGGACTCGACTCCTGACGAAAGCCATGTTGACCAATTGACGTTAGTTGTTCGGTTTATTGAAGGGCACGCTCCCGATTTCTTATTTTTATGCCTAACCAGGGTCATAAGGCGAAGGATATGTATGAGAGCTTGATTAATTTTCTAGACCAAAACGAGCTGAGCCTGAAGAACATTAGTGGACAGTCCTACGACAATGCTGCTGCAACGAATGGCAGATAAAATGGCTTACAATTATTAATACAAGCAGAAAATAGCCTAACAGCTTGGGTGCCGTGCGTTGGCCATTCGCTTAATCTTGTCATACAATTGGCGGCCAGTTATTGTCTCAGGGCAATAAGTTTCTTTGATTTTTTAGAAGAGCTGTATGTATATTTTACGGCTTCAACTAACAGGTACAATACAGTTAGTCGCTGCTTAAAAGAAGCGAAAACTGACCAACCTATTCTTGTGCCGAAAAGAACGACAACAACTCGCTGGTCATGTCGAATTGAAGCCGCTAAAGCACTCTTGAGGGGCTATAAAGGTTTTATAAATACCATCGAAGAAATTATTGACGACGAAAACATAGCTAAATCAAGAGCAACAGCTGTCGGTTTGCATGATAGGATGGCAAAGTTAGAAATAGCCATATATATACAGTTTTTTGGGATGATATTTTGGTACATATAAACAAAGTCAGCGAAAGCCTACACAATCCTAGGTTGGACTTGAGTACAGCACTGCTTACTTCATTAAAAGCAACCAATGAAAATAAAAGAGACAGTTTTAATGGATATGAAGTAAAAGCTTTCGAGCTAGCTGATTGCCGAAACTACGAAGAAGAAAAAAAGGAGAAAAACAAAAAGAAATGTCCTGTTGTCCACTTTAGATTGCCCGCAAGCTTCGGAAGTTCAGTTGTCGACCAGCTCATGACCGCTCTTCAGAAGAGAATGGACGCGTACTCACTTCTAAATGCACGATTTGGATTTTTGAAAAATTTAACTGCCATTTCTGATCAAGAAATTTTGTCTGACAGCCAAAACTTGGTTAAAACCTACTGCAACAACGTAGATGATTCTCTTGGCAACGAATTCATACATTTCATACTACTTATAGTTCAGTATGAAGAATTTGAATAGAAGAGAAGGGAAGAGATTAGCTATAAGAGATGGATGTATGAATTGTTGTGCAAACACAATGTTAAAGAGTGCTTTCCCAACGTTGAGGTAATTCTGAGAATTTATCTCACACTAATCATGACAAATTGTACGGCTGAAAGATCCTTCGCAAAACTGAAGCTTATAAAAAATAAACTCCGAAGTTCCATGACCGAGGACAGATTAAATGTTTTAACTCTCCTTAGTTTAGAGAGTGATGTTTTGAGGGAATCAGACTTCGACGATATTATCGATACGTTTATTGATGTGAAAATCAAACGAAAAATAATTTAGCTTATTGGTAAACTAAAATTATTTTAGTTGTTTTCTAGTTTAATTTTGAATAAATTTTGTGTTAGCCAACTTATTTAGTTGCTTTTTTCTTTACCTTATCCTTAATAGAAACTTTCAACAGTTAACCACAAACTATTTGAGGGCCTCCACCACATGATCTGCCTATGGGCCGCCGAAGTCTAAATCCGGCGCTGCGAGGGACACGATACAATCGCACCTTAAGTGGATGGATGGATAGATGGTGAAATGTTTATGGACTGGTTCAAGACAGTTTTTCTTCCACATGCTAAATGTTTAATAGGCAGAAAAGCCTTGATAGGTTACAATTTATCATCGCACATGGACCCCGAGGTACTACAAATATGCAACGAATACGATTTTATATGCTTGGTTCCCAACTCGACACACTTGTGTCAGCCACTAGATGTGGCGTTCTTCCGCCCAATGAAAACAGCTTGGCGTACTATGTTATCGGAATGGAAGCTTCAAAACTTGCGCCTAAATACTGTGCCCAAAGACATGTTTGCTGCCTTGCTCAAAAAATGTTTGGTTAAATTAAACAGCTTAACACCACGGGATAATGATGGTGAACAGGAGGCTATTAAAAGAGATCTGAAATTCTTCTAAAAGAACAAAGATTTGGCGGGCCTAGCCGTCATGAGAGAAGGAAGAAACGACTCGCTGTTCTACCAGGATGCAGTGTCGCAACACATGTCAAAAATGCAACTGATTTTGCAGATTCTGGTAATAAGGAAATTGAAAATGAACCGAGAAATGAACCATCTTTGATCGAGGCTGTTGAGACCCACACTAACGATAATAAAATAGTTTAAAATCGCAGAAATTTACAGGTGGGCCAATTTCTTTTGGTAAAATTTTTAACTAAACGTGGAAAAAAACCTACAAATTAGATTAGATTTTAACGGGGTTACAGTGCACTGAAACCAAAGGTTTATTGTGCCCCCCCTATCACAGCAGTTCTCGCTACTACTACAGCTCGCCTTCCAGTTCCAGGGTTCTAATGAACTCTAGTATTTGGGACGGCTTCAACGAGGTTAGGTCCTCACTCTTACAAGTTTCTTGACTGAAGCATTTCTTGCGTTGGCTTGCAATGGCGAGGCATTCCAGATCCAGGTGATCCGAAGTTTCATCCTCCTCCCCACAGAATCTACACTCGTCATTCTCTGCTAGACCTATTCTCATTAAGTGCTTCCTAAGGCGGCAGGGTCCTGTAAGAAAGCCCGTGAGGTGATGTAGCTTATCTTTACTGGGGTCTAAATATTTTTTGGATCTAGCAGTGTCAAACTTCCACAGGAACTTTTTGGAATGATCCAACCCGGGAAGGCACAGCCAGAGTGCTTCTCTTTCGGTTTCCTCTTTCTTCCGAAACTCTTTCTAGTAGGAGCATTTTGCTACACCACAGAATGGCTACGGGCCAATAAAGGGCATTTGTACACCTTTCCTGGCAAGTGTATTGGCCTCTTCATTTCCCGTGATTCCCGAGTGGCCAGGAACCCAGACTAAAGAGACCCTATTATTCTTGCCTAATTCATCAAGTTTTCTTCGGCACTCCCATGCCAACTTTGAGTCAATGACATAGGAGCTCAATGCTTTGATAGCTGCTTGACTATCAGAATGGATCGATACGTCATATTTCTGGTAGTTTCTTTCTAGGTTCATTCCCACGCATCTTTCGATCGCAAGTATTTCTGCCTGATAGACGCTCGGGAAGGAGCCTAACGATAATGAGTATCTGGTGCCAGGCCCAAATACTCCAGCGTCTGCTCCAATGGTGGTTTTTGAACCATCCGTATACCATCTAATGGTGTTTTCTTTGATAGTTTGGGTGGTGTATTCCCTTTCCCAGTCTTTCCTTGTATTTAGCATCGTGGTGAAATTCTTTTCGATGCTTACTTTCCTGATCGTTCCGTCACTGGGAAGATTCGCTAATAAGATGTATCTTGACAGAGAGGACCAAGCTCCCTGATTTTTAATACTCTCATTGCCTGAACCTTCCTTAGATATTCTAAGAATTGCCTCTTGGGCAAATCTTTCTATCACCAGATGTAGAGGTGTGAGATCTGTAATGATCTCAAGGGCCCTAGTTGGACACGTTCTCATAGTTCCAGTGATGCACACACAGGGAAGCCTTTGAACTTTGTCGAGGGTCTGTACTGACTTGCTTTTGTGTGCCAAACTATTGCCCCATACGTAATTGCTGGTCTCACAATCATGGCGTACATTTTCGCGTCACAAGATAAGTGATTTTTCTTTAACGAACCACTGGAAGAAGCACTATTATTTTTTATCCACGGACGCCACATATTGCCTATTTCGCACGTTGGGATATAAAATATTTGCTATAAATGTCTGTAATAATATATAAATATTTTAAAATTATTGCACGCCGTAACACATGTGAACACTTCCAATGAAATACAAAGACTAAAATAACATAGAGTGTAAGCCGTATCCTCTATAATCCCTCTCTATTATTAAATTATACTAATTTGTGTAGTATCCATAATTGCTACAACAACCTTCAACTCGACTGCTTACATTTTGATTTTTACATTTATATTGAGTTACAAATCTAAAAAATAAGATTGAGATATAACAACGCTATTTTCGGAAAACTAAGGGTAGTGAACTCTCGACGTCTCGACGACTTATGGTTCGACTTTAAAACCTTTTCATTTTCCCAATCTTTCAAAAATAATATCTCTTATAGTTTCATGTTTAGGTTAGGTATCCATTATCATTTGGAATTTGGTCGCTTATAATCTTTCAGATTAGTAATAATAAAATATATGTGAACTTTAGCAATGAATCTGAATATATTGCAGTTTTAAATCGCCGGATAGGTCTTTTGGATCTGAGAGTCGAAGGAGCAAGAGTATCGAAGAAAGAGAAGAAGAATATGAAAGAGCTAGAAGGAGGATATTCAATAGAGAGGTAAGTAGTAGTAATATGTTTTTATAAAATAATTGTTACTGGAATCGCCAATCGAGACAGAGTAATAAATCAAAATTTGTTGGGAGTTGTACAGCACAGATGGCCCAAACAAAATGTATGGTTTTACTAAGTCCCCTGTTAAAAATGTTGTGAATTTTTCCTGTGCCGACCAGTTTTATGAAAACATAACAATTTTTTATCCTACTCTGTATCCTATTATTATTTCTCATATAATGATCCCATTTATAGATCTTAAAACATTGTTTATAATAAATATGGTGGTGCTTATTTATTCAAACAGATAAATCCTATTATTTACAATAAGAATTATTGTAAAGGCAACATTTTTAAAGTAAACATTATCACTATATGAGCTTTACCCGGCCTTGGGACTCTACTCAGGTGAATTCGGTCTCACTTACACTATTTTTTATTACCTCAACTGGGATAAGGTGAATCAATAAACAAAATGTCGGGACAAATGGATTTATTCAACACCAGAAATAAATTCAAATAAACCCTACACCCACAATACAATACGAATAAAAATCAGTATTACAATAAAAATGTCCAACTCAAAATTTTACATCTACCGAAAATGAGTTAAGGATTTATCTTGGAAATTATATTTTTTTTTAGAGAATTTCCAAGAAACTTCAACAATAGGCCACATAAAACTTTATTCTTTTCTAAAATCAGCTTTTAAATCTAAACTTAGCCTATACTTTTTTATAATGCCTGGATTTATTTCTGTTAGAATATTTATTTTGTCATAACTATTTATATAATTTCACAGACATATGAAATTAATATTTACTAAAAAGATGCAAATTCTAGAAATGAAGTCATACACCATGTAAATTTAGAGTTTGCTTTGCAGACACAACAAAATTTGTTGTTTTAACTGAGTATCTGAAAATTTTATGATACATTTGATTCGACATATTTGAAAAATACAAGGCATTGTTGGTGAAAAATGTATAAATACTGAACTAAAAAATATTTTTATGGATGCTTTCAAATTATTTTACTTTGTGTATATATTGGAAATATATTTTGTGTATATATTGGAAATATATTTTTAAAGAAATAATCATTTTATGATCACAAGACGTTTAAGTATATTTAACGTTAAAAAAATATGTATGTATAGATATATTTTTATTCAATTAAATTTGCAGATGCGGGATGGATCATCGGAAGATTTTGGTTGGTCTGAGATGCCTTGGTCGAGTACGGAGAGTGAATATTCTGCTAGATACCGACTGCAAATGCCAGAAATGCATCATCGGCACGCTGGAAAGCTAATAAAGGTAATGGATGGGAACAAAATTTACTGTAATTGCTTGCCTGTGATAGGTACCTAAAATCAGCATACAGTATTCACAATAAAACAAACAAAATAAAAAATTGCACACAACAGCCGCTTTAGTTAACCTAATTCGTATTTTGAAAC
This sequence comes from Galeruca laticollis, assembly GCA_963921935.1. Classification (NCBI taxonomy): domain Eukaryota; kingdom Metazoa; phylum Arthropoda; class Insecta; order Coleoptera; family Chrysomelidae; genus Galeruca; species Galeruca laticollis. The sequence continues at coordinate 32,820,546 of OY998175.1, forward strand.
ATATCCGAATACATTTTGGGTGCATCTTTCTTGGTTCTGGATCTATTTCAATAAATAATGTGTTTTTTAATAGAAATATATTTTTGACGTTTCGGCTCAATTTTGTTATTTATCAAAATATTATATGATATTGACAACCCCCATATATAAATATTATTAGTTGAACATAGTCTGCAATTAACAATTCAAATTATTTATATATACTATATACACCTGGGATTTATAAATAGTATATTATACACCAAGGTGGTGAAGACTATTATTATCGACCGAGCACCAAAATTATTTCGCTTGGGGCTTTGCCCCGAGCGGAATAAGGTGCGAGGTTTATAAATATCTTCACCGCCGTGGTGTATATACATTTTTTTCCACTACTAGCCAAATTTAAGACAAAAATAAAAAATAAAAAAATGTCTTATAAAAATCATGTATAATTTAATCACACAGCAATAGAATACCATTATTCCTATAGTTCATAATCACCAATATTAAGTGCAACGAATTATACGATCACATCGAAAAAATTCACAAAACGTGGTTTATGTTTTACTTTGTAATGATATAAATTCATTACTATAAAACTCGATTCAAGAAACCAGTTAGCACCGCGATTACGAGGTACCCCACCAGAACAGCAAAGCCCCCACGCCAAGATGCGCACGAAGAATCGACAGTAGAAGGGAAGGAGACTTCCACCACCACCACGACGATGGTTATAAAAATGCAAACTGACAGACGATGAGACGACTTGGTTTACGGACTCTCGCTCCTCCAAGTTCAGCCGCCTCCAGTGCGAAGCGTAGGTCGAGGGTATTGACTTCAACCTTAAACGCTTTACACTATCCACCGCCGAGTGTTGTACAAAGTCGGAGTATTGATCCTACTTTATACATCATTCATTAGAACAGCCGTTGGTTTCTGGTATTGACGGAAACGAGAACGATTGTTCAAACTGTTAGAAGAATTTCGGTGTGGTACTGACACACTGAGAGCTCTACAGTATCTTCATAGGGAAGCGCCGTTAAGCCGGGTACTGACTGGCTATAAACGATCGCTTTAACTGTTAGTATAATTTCGGTGTGGTATTGACGTGGCGTAATAATTACAGTCCCTGCAAGCCTATATATTCGTTAAGCTGGGTACTGACTAGCTACAAACGATACTTTCAAATCTTGAGATTGAAACCGAAAGAGTATTGATCCGCCGGTTGCTCTTATCCCTGACTGTCTGAACATTCCATAGGACGCAGAGAATCCCGTACACTGTCGAGTATATCGCCGGAATCGAATAACCCACCGCTACAGTTACACCTACCTACTATTCGGACCATCAGTACATATCGATCGATGAAAGGATACGGACCATCGAATCGTGACCTTTAAAATATTTACGTACCAGAGTAATATATATATATATATATATATATATATATATATATATATATATATATATATATATATTGAACCAGATATCATAGATAATAAGAGAATTAGTATTATAAAAATATGTTGCTAGTATGAAATATATATGAAAATAATATAATTTAAGAAAACAAGTAAAAAGGAAACACTTTTCTTAATTTAAACAACATATCAAATAAAGATATATTAAATAATAGCCTATAACAATATAATAAATAAGGAATTACCTCAATATTAACACAAAATATAGAGATTGCCTAACCAATGTAATGATGTAAATAAAGTTGCCTAAGACGAAGAATATTTCCATACCATAACCAGCTGTTCACCTAAAAAGATATAATTATATAGTCAAGTCAAGAGAATTTTAGATATAAGTAGTTACATTAGAATACAAATATTATTATAGATAATTCATTATAATCATTAATTTAAGAATAAAAACAAATACAAATATTGAATAGAATAGAATTCAATAGATTTTCATAGATAAACAAATAATGACATATAGACAAATGATATATGGTAAATAAAATAAACATTGAATCAATAAATAGTAATTTGTTAAAGTTTATTATAAATAATATAATGCAAAGAGTTTAGACAAATAACATAAGAGAATTTATATTTATAATTAATATGAGTGTAACAAGGATATACTATCAATAACAATATTGAATGTTGTACCATGTAAATGTATCTATGTATAACCAATTTTAATTTATTTGTATGATGAAAAAACTCATAGGAACTCTATAAATGAACTAATAATGTAAAAGAGTGTATGTATGAAATTTTTTAATAAGTGAAAGAAGTTTCAATTAATCTGATTGCAAAAGACAATATTTTATTGGTTATAAAATATGACAGAACAAATTGTGAATCAACAAATAAACTTTGAAATAGTGACCTGAAAAAGAACAAAAGACTGTTTGTTGAAAAAAGTAGAGAATCGAGGGGACGCTTAAATAAGAAGGGAAGCTGGTGTCAAGAAGCGAGGAGTGTGTGTGATGGTGTTCCTGAAATTTCAAGAAATTCCCGGTTTAAGACATTTAAACCTATAAAGTACTATTAAATACAATCTTAGTAATACTCACAGTCAATTGTATCAAGTTTTTCGGCAAGAATCTACGAAATTTTCATCAATTTTGGTTTTTTGGAGCTTCAGAGGAGTGTTCCTGGGATCCAGAGACTTTCATCCCAATTCAAGAGCAACAGGTCAGTGTTTTTAAATCATTATTGGCCAATAATCAGAGTAAAAACTCAAAATACTCAAATAAGTACTTAATTTCATAAATTGATAAACTTTTGCACATATGATCGATCTAAAAAAGAAAGAAACAGACTTTATATAGTGAATTCATTGCATAAATCGTTAAAATTAATAAAAGGCCGAATTTTAAATAAATTAAAATATGTACTTACGACATCTTGTAATTGCATAAATCTGGTGATTGAAATTTCATAATGTAATAACTATGCCCATCTGTATATAATTCCTATATTTCTATCTATGTATATAACTATTTTCTTCCCACAGCAATTTGTATCATATATAACTATGATATATATATAAATTCTTTTATGTGTTTGAATCATTCACTTGTTTGCATCTTCAACAAACCATATTTGTATAATATGAATAGATGCTTCGTATGTATAAGAATTGTTCGTTTTATGCTAAAGCGCATGACTAGTTTTTTCACGCATGCGTATTGATGAAATGATTAAAATAAATAAGTAGATACAATACAACCAGTGGCGTCTCATATTATTTTTATCAAATATATAAAATATTAAATTTAAAATTAAATTGATTTCAAAATAATGTGTTTTCTTTTTATTTAAACAATTACAACAATATAAAATGCCAGGACTCAAAGAGAAAAAGGATTTCATGCTCCCGAATAATCAAATTAAAATAAATTACTAAACAAAATAACAATAACCAACTGAGCTAGCCAAACTAAACAAAAAAATTCTAAATATAAATAATAGTTATATAAATTTCACAATAAAAGTAAGTAAATAATTCAGTATATGTTAACAATATATATATATATATATATATATATATATATATATATATATATATATATATATATATATATATATATATATATATATATATATATATATATATAGAATATTGAATTTTAGTTTTTTTTTGTCATTGTAAATAATATTTTTTTAGAAATAAATCAGTCAATTTAATTGAACTCTGTCTCCTTTGGGCTTACCTGGGCAATACGCATTACAACTTTGAACAATTACAGCGGTAGTGCGTTCACAACATTTGGGTACAAACTGAGCGTTCATAAAACATTTAACATATACTTCACCATAGAGAAAATAATATATTATCTGTCTGTGTACTTCACACTCTACACCACAGCGTTCACAAACGAACCACGAGAATCGACGAGAGTGCACTCCTAGTTCCCCGCTTGCTATCGGGGAAACTATTACCCTGATATACGCAATTCGTATAATATGTACAATATACACATGCTCTTATTTGTAGAGGTTAAGGCACCGGTAATCGATATTCTGTGGTAGTCAAGGTTAGCTACCAGTTTGTATATACAGAAGCTTTTCAAAGTCCACTGGTGATAATGTTTTAGGTAAAAACATTCCTCGATCCACGTTTTTCTGCAATTAACGGAAAATAAACAACACATTTCAATGTCACATTTTGATAATGTCGATCTACAAATCGTTCAAACTGATTTCTCCCTAGGCGTTTACTCCATCGTCTGACTGACACTGACACTGTTTTCGCTCCTCACCTCACCCATATATTATGAACGAACTCCTTATGTCATCTGAAATTATTGGTTGAGCGCGAATTTTAAACTAATGACAGTTTTATTGAAATAATTTTTTCTTGTTAGGTAATTTCAAGCAGTAAATATGTTAAAGACAATCTCCTGGGTATACAAAATTATGTTGCACTAGTTTTTGTTAAGCTATTATCCCTGAATTCTCAAAACATTTGAATTTTTCCATTATTGACCTAGGTTAACAATAGAAAAAATTATTAACCACTAATAGAGAAATTCTACTTCTCAGTTGGCTAGAAGACACAATAATTGTCAACTTCACAGCTAGTAGTGGAAAAACAATATTATACATCTTGCTCAAGTTTCTTTAATAATTAATAGGCAATTTCTAAAAATTGTTTCTGTTGTTTAAAGACTTTGTAGCTATTATTAAAATGTACGCTTTTCGGTTATTTCATGGTTGGTTGATGTTGTTTGATTTTTTTATGGCTTTTTAATCTATTTTCCAAATGTAGTGATGTTTGTCTGCAGCTGTTGCATTATTATACAGTGTGACCCATTTAAAATGAAAATATCCTTATAAAATACGCATATTTCAACCAAATTTTTTTTTATAATTTAAAGGATCAAAACCTGTATCTTTACACAAATTTCCATAATTTTAGTTTAATTTCCAAGGCACACTATGTTTTTTTTCTTTGTCAAAAACGGGAAATGTTTATTAGGCAATTTTTATTTTTTAGTTTGACTACACCACTGAATTTGTGGTCGTCAGAAATAAAAATCTTCAAAATTTCATGAAAAAATATTGGTTAGCAACGAAGTTACAATAACTTTAATTTTGGAAATAAAGTATTTGATTATAATTTTTTTTCAGATTGTAGACTTATTTCAAATCCAGTAACACTTTGGTACAAAGTGGAACACCAGTGAACTTATACAGTGAAAATCCGAAGTCAATAGCTTATTACATTCTACAGTTATAACTCCTGAACATATGGTAATCTGAACGATTTGTGGGGAAAGGGATTTTGTAATTAAAATCTGACTACGCCACTGGATTTGTAAATTATATTCCCTCAAAATAATTTAATTTAATATAGGTTATAAGTGTATTCTAAAATAACTTAAAAGTGAAAGTTAATTTTCAAGTGATGCCGTAGTACATTCTTCCATAGCCAATAAAAATAAAATGAACAGAAACAAGTTTGGAAATACTTATCAAAACTTAATTAACTTTTAATTTTGAGTTATTTTAGACTCCACACTTATAACCTATATTTAATTAAATTATTTTATGAGAATATAATTTAGAAATTCAGTGGCGTAGTCAGAGTTTTATTACAGAATCCCTTTCTCCACAAATCGTTCACATTGCCATAATTTCAGGAGTTATAACTGTAGAACGGCATAAGCAATTGACTTCGGATTTTCACTGTATAAGTTCACTGGTGTTCTACTTAGTATCAACAGTGTTGCCAGATTTGAAATGAATCTATAATCTAAAAGTCAAATTCTTTGTTTCCAAAATTAAAGTTATTGTAACTTTATTGCGAACCAATATTTTTCAATGACTTTTTGATGGTTTTTATTTATGACGACTACAAATTCGTTGGTATAGTCAAACTTGAAAACAAAAATTTCGTAATAAGCTTTTGGCGTTTTTGACAAAGAAAAATAAACATTGAGTACCTTGGAAATTGAACTAAAATTATGGAAATTTGTGTAAAGATACAGTTTTTGATCCCTAATATTACAAAATTTTTTTTGGAGATTGATCGAAAAATGCGTATTTTACAGGGGTGGTTCCATTTTAAATTGGTCACACTGTATATATTTTGAAGAAGGGGTATGTACCTATGATCAATACCGCACTCTGTAAGCGCTCTTAACATGAAGCTATGCTGCTTTCTCAAAGTCTACAAATATCAGTATCGATGGTTTGTTGTGTTCTATAACTTTCTCTATCAAGGATTTTATTACTTGCAGTTGGTCATTAGTTTCAAAGCCACTTCTGAATCCGGCTGCTCTGGTAGTTGGTGAAAATCTAGCTTTGGTCCCAGTCTATTAGTAATTATTCTCATAAAGAGCTTATACAAATGAGATAACAGGCCGATAGGTCCATAGTTTCCGATTTCTGTCATGTCTCCCTGTTTATGCAGGAGTTTCCAAACGGCATTATTCCATTTTTCTGTTGAACTTCCTTCGAATAAGCATGCATTATAAAGAGTTTCAAGGGTTTTTATTACGCGTTTACCTCCCAGTTTTATCATTTCAGTTTCGATGCCATCTTCTCCAGGGGTTTTGTTGTCCTTCATGTACTTTATGCCTGATTCAATTTCCTCTTCTGTTATATCTGGAAGTTCCTCGGACCCTTGTTTCTGTATTACTGGGATTTCTACCTCATGAATGGACTCGTTCCGTCTATATAATGTTCTATAATATTCTTCAATGGTTTTCAGAATCTCTTGTTGTTCGTATATGATATGCTCTTGCTTATTTTTCAACTTGTAAAGATTCCCGTTCCTGTCATCAATTTCCGTTTTAGAACTTTCAGGCTTTTGTTTTTTTCTATGGTATTAGTTATTTCTTTAGTGTTAAAGTTCCTTATGTCCTTTGAAATGTTTTTGTTCAAACTCCTTAGCTCTGCTGTGTTCGTTGCGTGTTTATATTATATTTCTCTTTTTTTTGCATTAAGTTTCTTATGTATTCAGTGAGTTTTTGATTTTTCCTTGATTATCCATCTTCACATTTATTTTGCGCCTTCCTCAGTACCTCCACTAACGTTCCATTAAGCTGTTCAATATTGCATGCCAGTTTGTAAGTTACTCTCTATTTCTTCCCGGTAGGTCCTTGTGTTAGTAATCGAAGTGAATTTTACTTTTTCTGTCCTTGATACCATATTTCTTCTTTCCTTCTTTATGTTCAAGACTATCTTCGCTCTAACTATTCTATGGTCAATACCGGCTGAAAATTTGTTTAATACAGTTACATCTTGAACGATCCCTTTGTTGTTAGTAATTATAAAGTCAATTTCGTTCCTGTTCATGCCACATCCATTTTCATCGTGGGCTTTTTTAAAATAGGTGTTAATGATATATAGCCTCTATTGCAGAAGAAATTCTATAAGAGTTTCACCCCTTTCGTTTCTATCTCCATAGACGTGAGGTCCAACTACAAACTCCGAAACATCTTGCGTATGGCCTATTTTGGAGTTTAGGTCTCCCATCAGTATAGTATAGTTGGTGGTTACCTCTTGTATCGCAGTATTGACGTCATCGTAGAACCATTCCATTTGTTCATTTGTTAAGGCACTTGTAGGTACGTATACCTGAATGATCTTCAATTGAATTTGTTTGTTCACTTTGTAGGTAAGGTATATAACTCTATCAAGTATGCTTTTAATTCTAAGCATATTCTTTGTGCGCTTCTTATTTACCATTAGAAGAATCTCCTCTATAATGTAGTAGATGTCCTGACGAATGTATAATTTGTTCTACGCCCACTCGCCATATTTCTGGTAAACCAAATATATCCCACTTTATACATTTCAGTTTGTTCTCAGGTTCTACAAGTTTTTCGTCCTCCCGCAGTGTTCTGTTGTTATATGTTGACATAAACCATATTCTTTGCCGTTGTCGTTTATTGTGGTAGCCTGGTCGACTCCGGGGATTTTTAGCACCCTCTGCCCCTCTACCACCGAGACTCCTACCATAGTCTGGTTTCAAAGGACTACCGGAGACTGAGGGCCTTGCTTTTGTTTTGTTTCTCATTTTACGGGGAATTTTGACCGTTCTTTACCACGCAGGCCTGTGCGGATTGATAGAGGATCTGGAGGGTTACATTTCCTTAACCTCGTTAGAACGGTTATACCGCAGTGTCTTGATCGTCAAATCCTCGTCTGTATAAGCAGGGTGCACCACGTGAGGTTGACGTTTGAGTAGGAGAGGCTGTTTGAGATGCTTCCCTACCCCATAATGTCATTGACCATTTTTGACATCTACTCCCCGTATACCCCTATTTATTACAAAATATTTCCGTTGTAATACCTAGTATGTGTCATGTAAAAGTTTGTAAGTAATATTATTGATATAATTTGTTTATCGTAGAAGTAAAAAACAGTAATTTTCTCTATCTGTCTCATTGTTGTACAAATAAATGGTTTTAAAGTGACAACACACACAACTTTTGACTTATTACATACTTTTTAGGTACATTCTGAAGAAACTGGTGAAGCGTTAAGACCGTGTGTGGCAAAAAGTTATAGTTTCGGAGGTTATGGTGGAAATGTATCAGTTCTAAGTAGAGGCGATAGCGTCATGTCGACACATAGCGCTGGACCTAGGTTTCTCACAAAACAAGGTAAGTATTTGTCAATTGTCCAATGATGTATAATACGCATAATCCATATGTGAATGAAAACATTTACAGTCCTAATAATCATTGCAACGAATTCTCAAAAATACTGCTTGAAGACTAACTAACAACTTAAACCTCCCTAAATGAAAAAAATGTTGATTTAAACAATATTAATATTTCCCACGCTCCCTCTGTAACACCTCTGACCAAAGTCAGACTCACAAGAACGAATTTTATTTAAAAACCCCTTAACAACAATTGTGTTACACTGACTGTACTATTCAACAGCAATCACACATTGAAATGTTTCTAAAAAAATATCTTCATATTGTCTGTTACTTTTTGCGGATATACACAAATGTTTAATTTGAAAGTACTTAAAGTACATTCCGACTACTTTTTCGTTATTTCTATTAGGAAGGATATTTCTAGATTCGGGAGCCAGCTCAGTGTCGTGGCGTTTGAGCCCTTCCAGTTCAGGTTACAAGTCGCAGTCGCAGATGTCTGAATCAGTTACACCATCACCCACTTCCACACCGCATCCAACTTCTGACATAAGGGAAGATTCCAATTGCGAAGAAGATCGACAAGATACCGATTGTATAGAAAAGACCGACGACAATCACATCGTTTGGGCTGTTACTGATCTTCAGGACGTTCCTAAAGGCTGCCTCATCATTAATCCACAGGTAATTTGAACAAACTGGTTTATATACACTTTTATCATAATTAAACATTTTTTTTTAAATTATAGACAGGTCAACCGTTGAAAAACGAAGACGGCACGCTTTATCATTACGATCCCGAAAATCTGCCACCTAGTATCGTTCAGACGCCGACAAAACCTCTACCGCCATCACCGCACAAACAAGTAACTCAACAACATTCGCCTAAAAAATCTCAATCGATAAAATCTTCTCCATCGAGAAAATCTCACGTTACTAACAGTTCTACCAGTCCTAGTTTACCTTTCTCCCCTCCGCTGTCGGCAACTGCATCAGATACTCAAAAGAATTTTCCTTACGCACAAACGGATCAGCAACCGTATCCTAGTTATCACGCGACCTACAGTTCTCCACCTTCCGTTCCAGAACCAGCCACAGTTTACCAGCAACCATATATCGTTTATTCCTCACCTTATGGTGTTTACATGCCACAGCAATACGATGGGAGAATGGTGAGTTCTATATGAACTAAGTTAAACTGCGCTTTTATATTTTAGCTGGTTGCACATTTTTAATGTTTGCTATGAGATTTATTTTTTTTGTTATGGCTTCTATTATAATAATAAATTTATTGAGTACCCTATACCCCATTACTTGATAAGATAACAAATTGAATGATGAATTGCCCATATATTCCAGAATACTTGAGTAACACCCTCTATAAGTGTAGTAAAGCAGCTGAGCGATATAATAATTGATAAATTTGTTCCTCAGTTTGTGAAAGTTATAGGTACATGAAAGTTTATGAGTAAAATACACGTATTTCCAAAATATGCTGGACATACGGTACCAAAAAAATAACAGGTGTGAAAACACAGGTAATACATTATCAATAGGCAAGGTAGGGGAAAGTGGTACACATTCGGCTATTGGGAACATTCAGCTACCCTCTAAAAATCGCGAATCAATTTAAATTTGTCGTGAAATATGACCGTACGTCATTAAACCATTACTGGTGAGTTGATTGGCGGGCACAGAGTGATAATTTTTTGATCTGCTTTTATCTTGTGCATCAAGACATATTATTGCATTTTTAAGGTAAGATTTTACATATTACCAATGGTAAATTTTAGGGTATTGTTTATTTGCTTTAAAAATTGTTGTTATTCATTCTGAGTAATGTATTATGTATGTTTATTATCCATGTGTCGGCATAATCTCACATATTTATAATTTGCTTGTTGTACTAATAATGATATTTGAATGCTCTATGGGCATATTCCGCTAGCTGACATGGTTATGTTTCGGCTGGTGCCCGAATGTTCCCCTAATGTTGAAATTCGCATTAATTTAAACGAGGATTTTTGTTGATGCCAAAGAAATATTTGAAAAAGACAATCCTCTGTGAAATCAGCGAAACTATGTTGAAACTAGCAATGAAGGCCGTTTTGTCTAATCGCTTGAGCCAATATAGAGCAGCGCAAGAATATCAAGTAAAGCGACAGACCATTCAGTCTCGAATTAAGAAGCTTATGTAAAAAAAACGAACAAATATTACAGGAATTAGAGCATTCTGGTCATGAAAGCGATGAAGAATTTACGTTTTCAAGTAAATACACGTTCCAACAAGTATTTAGCTCAAGTCAATAAGTAGAGCTTGTCACCTACATAAAGCGCTGTTGTGATTTGAACTATGGTTTGAATTACAAACAAATTAGAGCACTAGCTTATGACTACAGTCATAGCATAGTCAACTGTAAAACACCAAACAACTGGGAATTAAATAAAAATGCAGGTTATAATAATAAATTTCAATTATATTTTCTCGATTCAAGCAAGTATGTTGTAGGACGCGATTGACTCCGTGGATTTATGGCAAGACATGGTTAATGAGTGTAATAAATACCAAAGTAAGAAACATAGGGAGGAACACCCTGTATAACAAATTACCTTTTTTATTGTAACGTTTACACTAAAGAAAGCGGACATTGACTTACAAGCAACGAAAAAAACAGTCGACTAAGCAGTCTGAATTTGTTGCAAAAAATGATATTTTAACAGGAAATATAATAAGTACGTCAAAATAACGAAATTTTGCGGAATCAAATAATAATTCATTTTTAGTCGAGGTAAAAAATCTATTACTCAACTCCGTCGAACAATAAGTGACAACCAATCAGGAAATAACATGTACCAGGTGATCAATTAAGGGTAGCGAGCGGCCATATCTCATAAGATATTGGTCGTATAGATTTAGAAAAAAACATTCATGATAAAAGTCGCCAAGAGAAATTGCTGGAAATTATTTTCGAGTTTGTCAAACGTCCGCTAGAGGGCGTAACAACTAACACTAAGTAGAAAAATGGGATTTTTATAGAATTTTGCCTAATGAAAGTATATCGATGATATTATTTTCAGATTTACTATTCACCTACACTTTTTGACTAAAATGTTTTGTTCTATCTATCAAATAAAGCGGTGGGGGAAGTTCAATTGTTTTTTTAAACAAACCAAGATTTCTCCCGTTTCGCTTGACCGATTTTAACAAATTTGGGCTCATATGAAAGAGCATAATTTACACTAAAAAAACGCTTACTTGGTTTTGACTTTTTGACTTTCCTCTTCGCCGCTAGATGGCATTAACTGAGATCGTAGCAAATTTTTGAGTTTTTTTCAAAAAAAACAATGTAATGGTATATTCATTTTTACATATTTTAAAAGAGGATACATTTTTCTAAAATTTAATGAAAAAATTAATCATCTACCTTTTTTTTGAACCGTTGATATTGAACAAAATATAATTTTAACACATTAAAAAATGGCACGCCAGTGCTTTTTATCAAAATAAAAATCATTTTTGTAATCACTTATTAGTTGCTAACAAAAAGATCCTTTTGACTTTTTTTCGATAGACAAACGGTTTTGGATTAAAAAAATCAAATAAAGTTACATGGGGCGCCTATATCTCGAAACATACTAATTTACATATTTGGAAAAAAAATCTTAATTAAACTGTCCAACAACAGCAGGAGCAATAACACTAAAAATAAGAACACAGAACTTTGAAAATAAACGTTAAAAATAAATTAATAGTTTTATCGTAAATGTTCAAAATGTTGTCCATTATTTTGAATGCACTGGTCCAATCTTTTCTGGGTGGAGTTGACAGCTGCCTCAATTTCCGCTCTTGGTATATTATTTATGGCGTTTTGAATTCGGACTATCATGTCTTCTCGAGTAGTTGGTCGAGTTTTATACACCAAATCCTTTATTCGGCCCCACAGATAAAAATCAAGGCAGGTTAAATCGGGGGCCTGTTCAAAAAATCTTGCACATTTCGAGAATAATGTGCCAGGCATCCGTCTTGTTGAAACCGCATGTTACTTCTTACTTCTAAAGGCACATTTTCTAAGAGTCCTGGTAAATCGTTCAATAAAAAGTTCAAATACATGTCACCAGTTAGATTGCCATTAAAGATTTGTGGATAGCACCATTAATAACAACGCACCAGACGTTGACGCTCCATCGACCCTGCTGATAATCATCACGTAACCAGTGTGGATTAGTGTCCGACCAGTAATGCATGTTATGAAGATTTACCCTGCCATCACTGCAAAAAGATGCTTCACCTGTCCACAATATTTGTGACAAAATATGACAGTTTTCCCTAATGAAATCTCTAAGCCAATAGCAGTAATCGAGCCTACGTTCAAAGTCAGTCTCATTTAAGGATTGATGAATCACGACGTGACACGGATGCGTTTTAAAATCCATTAAATTTTTGCACTGAGCCATAGTATATTCCTAAATATCTGGACATCTCTCTTATGCTTAAATGGGGGTCTGCATGAATATAAGCCAACACATTTATAATGTTATCTTCTCTTCTTACTCTACGATTTCTTCTCAAAGTTGGAGGTGGTTGCCTTGAACGTAAGGCTTGACGACGAGAAACCATTCTCGAATGCCGTCTTCGGAGGGGATAACGCAGTGCATACTGTCTAGAAGCAATCGCCGCATTTTCAAAACATTGAAAATAAATTCTCAACATATCAAAGGCTTCTTCATTCGTAAAAGGCATGATTTGTTGTAAAAATAGTTTTTACATAGCATTAAATTAGATGTTAATAGTAGGAACTGTCAAAATGAATATCAGCCTGATTGACAATTTGGTGTTTTCTTTCTTAATATAGATCATGGCCTGCTTCGCTTAAATGCGATGTTAGTTTAAACAGTATGTAAACCTACCTCATTTTTTCAATCCAATTCCGTTTGTCTAACGAAAAAAAGTCCAAAGGTTCTTTTTGTTAGCAACTAATAAGTGATTACGAAAATGATTTTTATTTTGGTAAAAAGCAGTGGTGTGCCATTTTTTAATGTAATAAAATTATATTTTGTTCAATATCAACGGTTCAGAAAAAGGTAGATAATTAATTTTTTTCATTAAATTTTAGAAAGATGTATCCTCTTTTCAAATATGTAAAAAAGAATATACCATTACATTTGTTTTTTTTTAAAAAACTCAAAAACTTGCTACCATTTCAGTTAACGCAATCTAGCGGCGAAAACGAAAGTCAAAAAGTCAAAACCCAGTAAGCGTTTTGTAGTGTAAACTATGCTCTTTCATATGAGCCCACATTTGTTAAAATCGGTCAAGCGAAACGGGAGAAATCTTGGTTTGTTTAAAAAAACAATTGAACCTCCCCCACCGCTTTATTTTGATAGATAGAACAAAACATTTTAGTCAAAAAGTGTAGGTGAATAGTCAGTAAATATGAAAATCGATATACTTTCATTAGGCAAAATTCTATAAAAATCCCATTTTTCTACTTAGTGTTAGTTGTTACGGCCTCTAGCGGACGTTTGACAAACTCGAAAATAATTTCCAGCAATTTCTCTTGGCGACTTTTATCATTAATTTTTTTTTCTAAATCTATACGACCAATATCTTATGAGATATGGCCACTCGCTACCCTTAACTGATCACCCGGTACAAAAAAATAAACGAAGCTGACATAGCCAAAATGCCGAAGCTACGAAAAAGAAACAGAGGGAAGGCAGTTGGTAGAAACTCGCGGTCGGAAACGGTCTAGTTTTTTTGGGGTTCGCGGTCCTCAGAGTTTAAGTAACATATAATTAAGCAGTGGTGCTTTAACTTATCAAGTGTAAATTTTTTTGAAAGGTGGTAAAGAAAATTACAAAGGAGCGTCTACTGTACGCGCTCTGAAGGGTTTTTTCGTTCGAAACGCGAGACGTGACCGTCGGCGTTATTTTGTGGACACCCAGTCTGAAAATTGGTCAGTCAAATTTAATACTATACTAACTGTGCACTATGACTTTTTTGTAGTTTGGTCAGATTATTAGCATCTATTATATTAGTTGTATAATTTTTTTTATGTAATTTCATATTGCATTATGAGTATTCAAATGGCGATACCTCTCCGTACGAATCAAAGATAGGGAGCACATTTGAGGTTGAATACTAAATTGTCAAGTTCAGAATTTCATATATAAGGTGAGCGAAATATTAGGTCGCGCCGATTATTTTTCACACTAATAAATTTCATTATATTCTGCCTTTCATTCTCGTTAATGTAACGTGTTATCTCAAGTTTTTTCTCGATCCTATCATTGGGTTTAAGTATTTACCGTCACAAGACCTTGCATATAATTATTTCTGACGCTTTTATCAATTGGTGTAATTTTTTAATTTTTCTATTTTTTTTTCTAATAAACTCGCTAAAGAAATCATTATCGAATAGTTTATTTTCCCAACCAGGAGAGCATGATTAGATCAATACATAACATATACCCATAAGAATTACGCGTATGATTTTTCTTCAACCCATCCCCCGAATTGATGTAACCCCATAGCACAAAGACCTCTCATTACCAACGACAATTGGTAACAGCGGAGGCCGAAGCCAACCCTTTCGGACATTTCTTCCAGGAACCGACGCCTCCTGTTTCCCACGAAGTCGTGTATGATGACAGCCAGCTACGCTGCCTCTCGTCCTGTTGGGGACATTTAACGCAGGTTTGCTTAGTAGTACACGGGATTTTGTTCGAGAAATACGACGAAGCGAACAGGGTGTTTTTTGGGGTAATAGATATTACAACGCACCCAGAAACCCAGCGTCTAGGACCATTACAGCAGAAATCCAGCGAATAAATACATGGTGAATTTTCATAGATTATTACAGTGGTGACTGCGATTTGTTACATTTGGGTGACAGCAGAGTTTTTTTTCTTGGCTATTACAGAGTTGTCTTTAGGGTTATTACACTGGTGAATACGTTATTACATGGGTGACTCCAGCGAATAATTACATTGATTGAATTTTTTTTACTTTATTACATTTGTGACACCGGTAATTACATGACTGAATTTTTTAGGGTTATTACATGAGCTATCTCTGCGTAAGCCAGAGAACACTAGCATTAGTTGATTAATGGCTTTTAACAAGCCAGCGGTTGCTCAATTTTTTGATAAACACGCATCTGTTTTGGAAAAATATAAATTTTCTCCAGGGCGAATTTACAACCTTGACGAAACTGGCTCGACAACTGCGACGCCGCCAGTGAAAGTAGTAGCCACCAAAAGAAAGAAACAAGTTGCACACATTTCTTCTTAAGTGAGGGGAGAAGTTGTAACTTTTGTCGGAATCATATTTGCAGATGGATCTGCAGTTCCACCAGTCTTTATTTATCCCAGGGTTAGGGATCCTGAACAATATTTGAGTAGCGAGTACCCGAATTCAGCCGTCGCTCTGGGAAATAAAAAAGGTTGGATGACTTCGATGTTGTTTCCCAAAGTGACTTTACACTTTGTAAATTATGTAAAGTGTTCTCTAGAAAACAAAGTGCTTCTTATGGTAGTTAATAATGAGTCACATATTTCGGTTGAATCTATTAAGCTTCGCCGAGAAAAAGAAGTTGTTACTTTTCCGCCCAACCTATCTAATATGCGAGAAAAGTATTGATTTACCCCAAAAAAGTTGGAATTTAAAGAAAAATTTGAGTTGCTTTCACGTTCTTCATTAAGAACAACACGAAAAAACGGTTTTTAGAAAAAAAATCCTGTGTGTATGTCGTCGTCCTCGCCATCGTTACCGTCGGCCACTTTTCGTTTAATCTCTTTTTAGCACGATACAGTCTCCGGAGTGCAACAAGTCACCAATTTTATGATTGAATATTGTTCAGGACATCTCACAGATGAACCCTATTGATTTTCAGCTCACCAGAGCTAGTACAACGGGAGCTATGGTACCTGAAATGTCACATTTTTGGTCCTTTTTGGAGAAATTTCGGGTTGTTAGCACGATACAGCCTTCGGAATGTATACAAGTGACCAATTTTCAACTGACTAGAGCGAGTACAGCTGGTCCTATAAATCCAGATATTCTACATTTTTGGATAAATTTCGGTTTGTTAGCAGTTACATCCCCCGAAGTGTATACAAGTGATAATTTTATGATAGAATATTGTTCAGGGCATCTCACAGATGCGGAAAATAGTTTTAATTATTAAAACTGTTTAGTTTAATGTCATTTCCGCCCCATACCACCCACAAAATGCAGCCGCTTGATGTCTGGGTGTATGGTCCGTTCAAATCCTACTTTGCTACTGCCCAACATGACTGGCTTCTTTCGAATCCGGCCCAAGTGATAACTATTAGGCATTTAGCATTTCTTGCCAAAAAAGCTTTCGAAAGTGCTTTCACAATCAAAAATATTGTAACTGCCTTTAAAAACATAGGCCTCTAACCATTAGATCATCTATTATTTAGTGATGCTGATTTTATGGCTAGCGAGGTAACCGAAAAACCATTAAGCGAGAATAATCCACCACTAAATAATACTCAGGATAATATCAAATTACAGCAGGAAACAGAGTCAGCATCACCAAGACTCGTAATGTGCGGTTGCCGGCAGTTTAAGTACAGGGCAATATTGCCAGCAATATTGCATAAAAGCGGCAATTTAGGGCAACTTAAGCTATAAGGCCCAAATTCACACAAAAAATTAATCGATTGCCGAGTTAAAGAAAAAAAAACACAAAAAATTAATCAAATAAAGAAAAATTTATTATACGTACGAAAACGGAACATACGTAACATAAACATAAAAGACAAATTAACAAAATATAAAATAGAAAACTAAAAACAAATTCCACTTTTTATTACTTGGAACGGAATTATCTAATATTCTTAATCCGATTCTGCTTCCGACTCCGATGTGTAGGAGCAGGAGCATGATGACAGAGATGTAGAAGAATTGGTGTCACTGTCAATACTGTTAACTGCTTCGATATCGCCAATAACTTCTTCAGTTCTAGACGTAGATGGAGTATCTATATTTTTAACTGACGTTAATTCAATGTTACCAGTTCTGTTTTTAGGCAACTTGGGCTTCTTGGTGGTAGGTGCCTTCGATCTGCGCATAAGTTTCCAATTATGGACAATATAACATAATTTTCCCGGTCTGTTAGTATTTAATTTATGTCGTTTCTTATTGTGAATAAATGAAAATGTGGAAAAGGATCTTTCCACGGAGGCAGATGTTGAAGTCACACTTGAAATTCTTATTGCAACTTTTCCAAAGTCAGTATTTGGATAAAAGGTTTTCCACCATAATAGAGCACTTATCTTTTCATCTTCAACAGATTTCCAAACATATTCTTTTCCCCAAAGTCCTTCTCGAGATCTATACATAGCAAGTTCTGCCATAACACCATTTTGTCCTATTTTACATAAGTATTGCTCCGCAACCATCAATTTGTTCATGCGCTGACATTATTAATCCTTGACTTCTAGGATCCAACAAGCAAGCTCCCAAATGAATAGACTTTAAAGCATGTAGTTTTCTATCTTCGAATTTTTCCTTAATTGTGTCTGATTCTTCGGAAGGCAATGTCAAAGGTAAAAACTCTTCCAGTTTTTTTTTCTATTTGTGAAAACGCCGACCAAACTAAGTGAATGTTATTGTAGTCACCCTCCAAATATGTTATCCAATGCATAACTGGTTGCAAAAGACTTCGAAAGTTCTCTATATGTGACCAAAACTGGTCATCGAGTAAAGCTTGCTTATGTTTTTTGGACAAAGTCTTTGTAGCATCTTCGTTTATTGCCATTGTTTGCAATATACTTTTCGTAACCACTAAACTATTTAGACACTCTAAATAACTTCCCCAGCGGGTCTTCACTGGCAGATGCAAAGAAGATTGAATGTTTTTTTCACAGTTTAGTTGTTTAAATTCAGCTGATAACAGTAGAGAACTTCTTATGGTTTTTATGATTTCTACACAGTTACTAAATATTTTGTTAGCAGTTTCACATTTGAGAATATCACTAATTATCAAGTGGAGAGTATGAGCCATACAACCTAACCATATTATGTGAGGATACTTTTCATTTAGAAGCCTTCCACATTTAACCATATTTGAAGCATTGTCAGAAATAACCACTAGAAATTTTTCAGGCCCTAATTTTTCTATAATCTGAACTATCTCGGCTAGTAGATATTCAGAATTATGTCTGTTTCTTTTAGTTTCAACAAAGGAATAAAAATACGGATTGAGTGTATACACAACGAAATTTAATATCCTTTCATTTATAATGCTAGACCATCCATCCAATGCTAAATTTAGCTTTACTGAAAATTCTATGTTTTCTTCTACTTGTTCTTTAGCGAATAATGTTGCCATTGGTCCTGGGCAACTTTCCGGGAATATTTTCAACATGGGAATGTTGCCGTTTGGCAATATTGCCGATGGCACATTGCTAACCAAGACCTACCACATCCAATGATGATCAAAATAACTCAATCAAGAATAATTCACTAATTAGCGATACTAGCGTTACTATAACTTTAGACGGCAATAAGACCCCTCCATTACTAAGTCAAACGCCTTCCCTATGCGAAATCAGACCTTACCCAAAAGCACCAGTTATGCAGAAAACCAAGAAGAGAAGGCAGAAATCAAAAGTTTCTATTTATACTGATACACTGGAGTACGAAAATAGGCAGCGTATTGAATGAAAATAAATCCTTACTTAAGTCAGTAAAAAGGAGTTTAGTGGCAAGTGCTAAAGAGCGGCTTGATTCGACATCTAGTGAGTCGTGTGACGTCGAATGTTTACATTTCAGTAGAATCATCTGGCGATGAAGACTTTTGGGAGAATTTAAAACTTTTAAGCGAAGAAGATAAGATATCTGTTGGATATTTTGTATTAACTAAGTTTATTGCCAATAAAACAAAGGTTTATTATGTTGGTAACGTAATTTCTATTGATAAAGAATATGAAGTGAAGTTTTTGAGAAGAAAATGAAAATCGAACTGCTTCCTATTTCCTAATGTAGATGATATCTCAACAGTGCCATTAAATAATATCGTTACAATTTTACCACATTCTAGTGGTCAAGAAACATCAAGAACATCTTGTGTCTATAAGTTTGACATACATTTTTCTTCTTTGAATGTTCTTTAAAAGCTCGTTTATCTCTATTGAAAGTGTTCTCATTTACTTATATCCTGTTTCTTTTTTTAAATAATGTATCTTGATTTGATTTTGTTATTTTTCAATATATTATACTTACTTTACTAGATTGGACTTGTTTTATTAAGTTTAGGTTCATTTTGATAGAACAGCCGAATGATCCCTTGGTGCTAGCCGAATGTTCACCACCGGTGGAAATGATTCGGCTATTTACTATCAAAAATAAAATACTGAAAAAGTAAAATGTCTAGTTGAACAGAAATTTGAAAATATGGCATATCAATACACAACAATATTACAATTTATTGACATACAACAGATACTCATTCATCCAATTGTCATTAAGATCTTGCTTAAATTACGTAAATATGATTCCCACTCTCCCCTAATGCTCCAGAATCGATTAGCAAAGATTACAACACAAGGTGGTAATACAGCAAAAGAAGTAAAATGTCTGGCAGCATAATCGTGTCTCTCAATAATTTAATATGCCATCTAATTGTTTTTATTATTTCTACAATTTTAAATTGATTATATTTTTCTACACAACATTATTTAATGTAATAAATTAATTTTTATTTTAACACAGGAAGTACCATCGGCTGTCACAGTATCTGAGGTAGCAGGCAATACATATTATTTACCAGAAAATTCAGCTCCTCCTCCACAGCCTCCTGCGGCGCAACAAGTTGCATTCCAGCCTACACAACCAAATCAATTTTGGAATCAACCAATTGCCTATTATCAAAATAATCCCCAAGCAGCTACTGCAACTCCACCAAGATATCCATCGGTACCACTCCAAAACCCAACACAACCAGGTAAATCAGTTACATGTATTTAAAGAGGATGTTAGTTTATTACGAGTATAATCATAATATATTACAATTCCATGCTTTTTTTAAATTTCATTTGTGTATTTTATAACTATTTTTAAAGGAAATCAACTGTCAAAACAAAAATGCTTTACAGTAATAATGTAATAATACCTAGTTATATTCGTATTTATTATATTTCAGCGTTTATTTCACCAGGTTATCCTCAACCAAATTTTATCACTCCTTCTTCGCATCAAATTCAAGCAGCACCCGATATACAACCCGTATATCCGAATCAACCTGTGCAGGTGGTATACCAAAATCAACCCCCACCACAGAATACTGTTTACTACCAAAATCAACCGCCTATAATCTACAGTCAGACGCCAATATATCAATCTACAGCATCTGGTTTTCCACCTCAGTTACCACCTCAACCTGTAGTGCATCAACCGAATCTTCCTGCTTATCCACAAGGTACTCAGACTCCTAATAGCTGCCATTCTAGTACGGGAGTCGCCGTCGGACCAGACCAACAGACTTTATACAACTTGGCACAAAGCATACAACATATGAATTTAGGAGGAAGTGGACCCTGTCAATCTTTTTTAGCGAATAAAGGTATTCAGTAGGATAAAAAGGAATATGCAAAATTTCTGCATTTTTCATATAATAAAATGATTAGTTCAACAAGAAGCAATATGTTGATGAGTTTGGATAAAAATATTGACTTTCAAATGATTTTAAATGAAACAGCTTTTGTAATATACAGTACTCTCCAAAATTAACGCACCACTTTAAATATACCATAAGTTTGAAGCAACTTTTTTTTCACATTTCTTAGAAATTACTCTACCAATGTTTTCTGAGAAATATCAACGTTTTATCCATACATGGGGCGTAAAAATAAAGTTGTGTGTTTTCATCTTATTTTGCAACATCATGTGGAATTTATTACAAACAAAATCATCTCGATATCTCTATTATCCAGTTCGGCTCAGACAATCGACAGAGTAAGACGTGTTTATATAGTCAAGTGCGATAAAATCTAAATTTGTGTGCTTTTTAAAAAAATAAACCTAAATAAGGGTGTAATGAGTGGTCATCAGGAGAGTGATCCACCTGATCCGGGTGAAAACGGGTTCACAGGTTTTGAAAAACGGGATCAATCGGCTATGGAATGTGATTTGGTTGGCGCTTCAGATTCTGAGATTCAGTCCGGTAATGTAGATAATAATAAAATTCAAATGAACAATAGCCAGGTAAGTGAAATGACTATGAAAGCGTTTTTCAGTCAGTTACAACAAAATAAAATTAATGTCGGAAATGATATTAATAAAATAAACGAAACCAGTCCGGTAGAAAACATCGTAATTAACGACAATAAGGAAAAAACTGAATCACCGAAAAACAATCCGATTCAAAAAGAAAGAATCCTAATTAAATACAGAATCAGATACAGGTCCGTATCAAGTAATAATAGAAAATATAAATATGAAATCGAGAATAAATGCAATCAAAATTGGAGACTTGATATTAAAAAATTTGTTGGAATTAGATAATCAAAACAGATTTAGCAGGTAGATATAGGGTGAAGGCGAATTTTAAAGAAGCAAAATGGGCTAATTATCTAATAGAAAATTCTCCAGCTGTCTTCAAAAGTAGTCAATTGGAAGTCTATATTCCGAAATATTTGGTATTTTGAGAAATATAGAGAGTCAATTGGAAGTCTATATTCCGAAATATTTGGTATTTTGAGAAATATAGAAATTGAATATGATGAAAACTATTTAAAAAGCAGAATTCAACCTCACGATTTCCACTGCAAATTTTCGGTGATTAGCGTAACGAGATTAAAAAGAAAAATAATTGAAAATGATTCCGTAAAATATGTTCCTACCAAAAGTGTCATTGTAAATTTTAGATCTCAAACATTACCCAAATATGTTGTGTTGAATAAAGTTATCGCACACGTGGAGTCTTATAAGCAGAGGGTTATATTATGTTATAATTGTTACCGCTTCGGACATCGGGGGAAACAGTGCCGTAGTAAACCAAGATGTTGCAAATGTCACCAAGAACACAAATTATATACTTGTCAAATCCATCTGAAAGATTGTTTACAATGCGGAGGTAATCATTTGGTAACCGAATACGACAAATGCCCTGAATATGATAGACAAAAAAGAATAAAAGAAGTTATGTGAAGTGACGCAATAAAGTTGTTCCCAAAAAACACATACGCAAGTGCGGTTAAGAGTAATAATGGTACTAATTCTCTAGTTGATACAAATACCTCTCAAAATGTCGTTAGCCGTGCTAACTCCTTTAATGCATTAACAAATCTTACTTACAACCCAAAAAACTTCACTAACAACTCCCAATCTACATCAAAACAAAATAAATATACTATCCATAAAACTCCGGCTAAACGGGTTAGACCTTCATCTCCCAATCCTTTATTAACAGAACGAAATGAAATAATTAAACCCATAGATCATGATTTAAGGGGGGGAATTTTAAGTCAGAGCTCATATAATAAAAATATGGGAGGTATCAGAATTGAATTTGATGAAGACATTGTAGATTCTTTGGTACACATCATTACAGATGTTATAAGGTCTTTAAACAACAATCATTTTCAATTTCAAAAATCAGTTTTAATAAATATTGTTAAGGATAGGCTACGTTGTGAATTAGAGGTAAATTCGGGGAGTTAAATATCAACATATTACAGTGGAACTGCAGATCTGCGGTTGCAAATCTAGAATATTTTGTACACGATAACAAAATTAGTATAGATTTATTATCTGAAACTTGGTTTAAAAAAATATCTACTACAATTTTACAGGGCTAAGAGTTGATAGAGATGACGGCAAGGGGGGAGTAGCAGTATTAATAAATTCAAATATTTCTTATAAAGATGTCCCAATTCCTTACACAGAGAAAATTCAAGCTAAGTGTGTGTGTGTGTGTGTGTGTGTGTGTGTGTGTGTGTGTGTGTGTGTGTGTGTGTGTGTGTGTGTGTGTGTGGTTTTGGTCATGTAGAAAATGTATATATTGTATCTCTCTATATTAAACCTGTATCTAGAATAAGTATGCTGTATGCTCGAAAGTGCTCACAGATTAAAACAAACAGATAAATCCCTCTATGCAAAACATCTACTTGACACCAATCATTCATTGACACCTAACACAGAACTAGAAGTGCTGCATATTTGTGAAAATAAACAAGAACTGGATTTCCTCGAAGAACTGGAAATTAGAAGACATTTAAGAAACCCACAATATGAAGTTGTCAATGAACAGTTAAATCTAGGGAGTTCTCCACTAATAAACTGTCTTCTTAAGTGGTAATTGTAAAGATCAGCAGATATAGTTTTCCTGGTTTTCTATATCATTGCACAGTTATACTGATCTTAATTGGAAAAATGATATCCAGGATATCACCATAGGGATAATAATATCTAAGCTTCAATATTTGTAATATCACATCTTCTTCTTTTTTCTATAAACATATATTAAGCCAATCACAAGTTAGGTTACTTCTTGGTCTAGCCAAAAATAACTACTAAACATCAGGTAGGCATAAAATGAAATGTAACTTCTGTCATTCTGACGATGATATTGATTTATCGAAACAATTTTTTAGAATTTTCAATAACTTTTATTATATTGTGGAATTAACTAGAGACCGTGAGTTTCATTTAAAAACACTAATAAGTCAATAATTGCTTACCTTTGCTCCTTGAGAATTTTTTGAACCGTAGTTCGAGCTACTCCAAGGTCTTGAACAATAGCTCTAGTTCTTAGGTGATGATTAAACTCGACATAGGCTAAAACATGAATAGTGTTCTCTTCAGTGCGCCCTCTGCGTTGTCTGCGATATATAGGAAGATGAACATTTCCGGTTGTTCACAAACGATGGATAACTCTTCAGTGCGCCCTCTGTGTTGTCTGCGATATATAGGAAGATGAACATTTCCGGTTGTTCACAAACGATGGATAACTCTTCAGTGCGCCCTCTGTGTTGTCTGCGATATATATGAAGATGAACATTTCCGGTTGTTCACAAACGATGGATAACTCTTCAGTGCGCCCTCTGTGTTGTCTGCGATATATAGGAAGATGAACATTTCCGGTTGTTCACAAACGATGGATAACTCTTCAGTGCGCCCTCTGTGTTGTCTGCGATATATAGGAAGATGAACATTTCCGGTTGTTCACAAACGATGGATAACTCTTCAGTGCGCCCTCTGTGTTGTCTGCGATATATAGGAAGATGAACATTTTCGGTTGTTCACAAACGATGGATAACTCTTCAGTGCGCCCTCTGTGTTGTCTGCGATATATAGGAAGATGAACATTTCCGGTTGTTCACAAAAGATGAATAACTCTTCAGTGCGCCCTCTGTGTTGTCTGCGATATATAGGAAGATGAACATTTCCGATTGTTCACAAACGATGGATTACTCTTCAGTGCGCCCTCTGCGTTGTCTGAGATATATAGAAAGGTAAACATTTCCGGTTGTTCACAAACGATGGGTAACTACTGAGTGCGCCCTCTGCGTTGTCTCCGATATATAGGAAGATGGACATTTCCGGTTGTTCACAAACTATGGATAACTCGAAGAAAAACTTTTTTACTTGGGTGGCGTCTATCAGGATATTGCTGCGCATACACCCTCGCAGTAACTGTAGCATTTTTCATGGATTCAAAATAAACACCTATCATGTCAAATAATTCTTCGTTTGTATAAAACATTTTGTAAAACTGAAAGAGAACGCAACAAGAAAATACCGAATAAGAATAATATGCACAATTGACAAGAAAAAAACACAAACAACACGAAAAACTCAAACAATCACAGAAAATGTTTAAATACGATTCGGAAAGTTAAGAACGAGCTTAGAAAAATAGTAACTAAATGACACTGACGTGAAACAAAAATGTTTTAATATTTTGACATCTTAGAGTCAGTTTTGTTTTCACGGCCTACTGTTTTATTATTTCTTTAATTTCTTGATGAAGCTCTAAAAATTTGTAGCATTTGGATAAAAACAAGATAAATTAGCTGCTTTTCTTGCACTAGAATGTAAGTAAATTTATAAATATAATTTCTGACTTTCGCCTCCGACTATTATTACTAAAAATAACCGACTATTATTACTAAAAATAATACTAACGTAATAATGCTACAATAGGTTCCAGAGATATTCATAGCCAGCGGCCTAATGGTGCTTCTTTTATTAACATCCCCAGTTAGAAAAAGATATGAAGTTGCGATTTGTGCTGACTTTTTAGGAATTTCGTCCCATATTTAACTACTATTTAAAATTTTCATGATAATGCATAATAACTGTTGTAATGTCAAACAGCGCCCTCTAGATACCACACCAAAATATATTCGGAAACAATGTATACAGCAGGGGCCTCACGTTTTAGGAACCTGAAAACAGTTGGCACCCGTGATTTGAAACAAAATTTAGGTCATTTTGTACACAACAAATCTAAAGAACGCAGGGAAATTAAGTGTTGAAATTTTAACACAATATAACTTGGACCTTTGTCTTGGGGATCAGGTATTTTGGTTGAGTTTTATATTGTTATAAAAAAGATATAAGCCATTAAGTGATGTTGTGATTTTGACAGTTTTGACAATTTGTAGTCACCAATCTGGACACCAAAACCTGATCGCCAAAAGGAAGCCTAGAGAATTCGATTCTGAAAATATGAAATCTCAAATCATTGTATTTTTTGAGATTTGTTGTGCGCAGATTTTTGCAAACGAACATCTTTTTACTTTAGTTCAACCGCTCCACCGTCTTTATGCATGGCGCTGTATAGAACAATGACAGAAGACGACGGACAATTCATAGACAAATAATATTATAACTTTCTCTATGGGTCAAATGCTGTTGTCATATGTTTGGTGTTCATAAAACTATCCCAAATTTGTAGTTTAGTGTGTATTGTATTTGTAAGTGATTATAATTAGGTAATTTTCATGCTAAATACGTAAATTTGTGCTTCGTAAAGATTGTGTTTAGTGCTTCATGCTTCGTTGCAACAAAAATGCACTTTTTGCACCTATTACACAAATAACTACTTTTTAATGTTATTCTTATTTATTGTTGGTAAATACATCAAAGTGATTAAATATATTATGTGAGAATGATGTTGAGTTTTTGTTCTTTGGCATAAATATATCATGTTTATACATGATAATAGTAATTGCGATTCCCCTTAAGTTGAATTTTATTGTTGTGTTTTTCTAGACAAATTTTGTTCTTCATGAGGTCAATTATTTCGCTTGTTGTATTTGTTTGTAAATTCAGTTTTGATGCAGAGTGGAGGCATTTTATTTCAAGTAGTGCATCATCACCTACAAGCCCTAAAATATTTTATCAATAAATGTATGTAGGTTTGTTTTCGTTTGTCTAGGTAAATGATTGAATAATATTCCCAGAGTTGAATATAACAGTTTTATTCTAAAAATACCTCAAATTACAGTCCAAGTCGAATTTTGAAGTTGTCCGTCACAATATTCTCTCGTCTCCCCCTTATTGAATACCCGGCAACCAAAAACTCTAAAGGTCATAAGATGATTCTCATCAAGTGTTCTAAATGTAAATAAGTAAAACTTCAATAAAACGTTAAAAGAAAATCACAACAATAACACCAACTAAATACATTAAAAATTCAATTATCTACATGTATGTCATTTAATATGCAAAAAGAATTTATAACACATGGTGATTATTTGTTATGTTAAATATATTTACCATCAGGAGAAGCACCTAGAAACCCGTGTTGAACATCTACCCACAATCCTGAATCAACCACCACAACATTTTGTACTTGTTCAAAAATGCTCTTAGCCACTTTTTCCTTAAGAGCTCCATACTCCATTACCTCCGTCATACAATAAGTCTTTTTAAGAACAGTTTTAACAAGAGAATGACAAGGTGTATTTGTATTTCTCTTAACAACCTGTCCAAAGATTTTATAAGAAATTAGGATGGTTATCCACTTTTTAGCTTGCCTTAGCCTATGCACCATAGGTAATAGTAATTGTTGAATAAAATTAATGAATGAAGTAGGTAACATTATATTTTAAAAATCTTTGAACCATAAATATTTTAAAACTTTGTCTATCCAATAGTCAAAATTTCCTTGCAAATTGTTTGATTATATAATCATTTCAAAAAATCAAAGAAAATAAGAAACCAAATTATTATTAAAGGATGACTTAGTAATAGTCTTAGTTGTTGATATTAAAAAAAAATTGTAAAACAAAGGACGACTAAAAAGTTAATTTTGTCTACTTGTTGCACTTCGGGGGCTGTATCGAGTTATACAGATAGGTTTTCTTTTCTAAAAACCATTTTTTTGTGTTGTTCTTGCTGAAAAACGTAATAACAACTCAAAAAAATACAAAATTCGAACTTTTTTTTGGGTAAACCTATACTTTTCTCGCATATTAGATGGGTTGGATGGAAAAGTAATAATACCAATAATGTATTATACAAAAAAAAAATATTTACCATTCAGGTGATCACACATATGTGTATCTGTCATGGAAAAAAGAGAATGAACCAACTATTTTTTTGTATAATGAAGGAAAAATGTTTCAGTTCCTATCTCCACAACACATATGATCAATCTTTGCAAACAAGGTAGAAGCAAACTTGTACATGTTGATTGTATGTTTGATTTTGTACTGTATATATCGATCTCCCCACAATATATACATTATTATTTGTCATTACAGATCTTTCGCTTTAAATTTTTTATTAGTTGTTATAGTTGCTTTGTAAGTTTTTTAAACGTTTGCTAATTTAAATTCTTCACTGTACCTTACTTTCCTCTTTCTATTAAATCTAAAGCATTGTATTACAAGTAAATATTTCTTTGTATAATAAATTTGGAAACTCTTTGTTTATATTATTTGTTTCTAGATAAAATTGAATATATTTACACATGTAGTTGAAAAAAGAGCCTACATGGCAAATAAAATTTGAAAGCAACCAACAGGAACTCTGAAACTGATACAAATATGATTAGATTGAGGCAAAGTTGTGACATGACGGTCTGTTTTCAGACTAAATGGCCTATTTGAAATCATGTAAATTTGCAGCTTTTCCGCAGTTTAATTTTCTTAGAATGAAACAAACGAAAATTTATAATCATGAAAACATTTTATTATGTTAATATAAATGGTACAAATTTTGAAAGGTAGAATGTTTTTAAAGTATGTATATTTTTCTTCCATTCTTAATTTCTAGCAATTTCCGCAGTGCTGTCACTTGGTATCCATATTATTAAATAGCACATGTCCTTTCATGCAATATGTAATGCACCTTGTATCAGGTTATAATAGTTATGTTTTTCAATTATCATTATTATATATTCATCAAAAGAATTATGCAATTCTTGTCTTTTGAGAGCGGTTTTAATTTTTCTTCATTCCGATACTTCAAAGGTCACTTCAATTAAGCATTTTTCGCTTTTCGCTAACAAACCCATATTATCATTAAAACAGGGTTTTACTAGAACAAACCATCAGTATTATTTATCTCACATTTTCACATTAATCAAATAATCCAGTAAACATAACCTCAAACATAGCTTTTTAAAATTAAAAAATACGAATTGCAGGATAATTTACATTATCGTAACTATAATTTTTGATATCGGGTCGATACGATTACGTACTTTTTAACAATTTATTCCTTTCAAAAACATTTATGAAACTCTTAAATAATCAAAAATCTACACTCAAATAGAAATTATGTCAACAAATTTTGTTTGGAACCGTGTATATAATATTCTCTTACTATGCACAGGTGTGCTGTGGTTTGGATGCAACATAAAAAACAGAGATAAGGTTTCTGTGCTCACAAGAAGTTGAATTATTTGAAATCAAAACATTCCAACAGAGATGCGTTTCTTTGAACCGTCAAGAGTGGAAAGACCGAGAGAGAAAATATGTTGAATAAGTAAAAGCCGATTCAGTACTACTATCGACATTTATCGTAAATATTTTGAACCAAATAATTACTAAATTAGTAACTAGTATTGTGTAGGTTTTAAGGTTTATATACCTGTGAGGAGGCCCCTCTTAAGTAAAAAGAGCGCTTTTAAACGAGATCTAGTTTGTTTAAATCCATCAACCCATACTGGAGTTATTGCCATTTAAATAAAAACATATTTGACATTCCCCCACCACTAGATTTTATAAAATAGAGTAAAATACCTTAAACAAAAAATGTCATAAATTTTCCGGTGTTTACGAAGGCATTATTTGAAATATATGTTTACTTGCATATTTTTTGAGAAAACGCCCGTTTTATGATTAGCCATAGCAGCTGCGCCCCCTAGCGGTCATCTTTCGAACTTGAAAATAATTTCCAGCGATTTCTCTTGGCCGATTTACATGTTAAATTTTTTTTCAGAAATTGTATGATTATCGGGTCCTGAGATATGGCCGGCGTCCATTCTAAGTGGGCCACACGTTCAAGTCATAACGTGATTCTATTGATTTGTAATACACATTAATGGAATATAAGCAGGTAGTTTGTTATGAAAAATAAGAAAAATTCAGGACAGTTTAAGACTGACAATATTGTTTTTGCTGCTTTGTGTATGTTAGTTAGTTGACTGGACTCTATTTCAATAAATCTGAGCAACCATGAATGTGTGAAAAGGCAATTACTTAGCTAATGCAGGATTAAGTTATTGTGCAATAGGCTTAAGAGTATCTTATACTACAATATTACGAGTCGTTCAACATTTTCAAGAAACAAACAACCATACGAGACGGCCTGGACAAAGAAGAGTCACAACACCATGCCAAGATCAGTTTATCAGGCTTCGTGCTATAAGAGAACGCTTTGTCACAGTTAGACATTCACAAATACAAGTGGCAGATATTCATAATATTCAAATAGAAACACTATACGAAGGCGTATCACTGAATAATATTTGTATGCAAGGATACCAGCCAGAGCACTAGTTTTAAACGTAAATCATCATAGAAATAGATTGCAATTTGCCAGAGAGCCCCTTATCTGGAATATTGATGACTGGGGTCACGTTTTGTTCACATTTGAATGGATGGTTTTGTTTATATAACTTAGATAGACGTGTAAGAGTTATACGGTGGCCAACAGAACCTATGCACGGTGCAAAATACGACCTATGACTTTATTCAATGGAGGATCTGTAATGGTTTTGGGAGGGCGAACGCTTCTTACACAGGAAATAAATACTTTTCTTCTAATGCATGATAATACACGACCACATATTGCACGTGGGGTCCGTGATTATTTAGATGAGGTTTTCCTGATCTGGCTACCCTGCAGCCCCGATCTAAATCCCATAGATAATTTATGGAATATTATTGATCGTGAACTCAAGAGCCGATAACCACCACCTGTCTATCTTGACGGCATAGAAGTTATGGTGAGAGAAGTTTGGGATGCAATTGAGCAACACCAAATATGACGTTTGATTTTAAGTATGCCTAGCCGCTGTGAAGAAGTAATTAGAAATAGAAGCGAAAATACTCGCTATTAAGTGTTTTTTGAGAGAGGGAACTTGTTAAAAATTACTTAGACTATGTTTTCTTAGGTTTTAGTTGTTTTTGTCAATAATGTGTATGCGTATTAGAATTCATATGCTTTGAACTTTTCTTCTTTGATAACAGAAATATCGAGATGATTTTTTTACGAAAATGTTGAGAAAATATGTAGCTATCTCAGAATATTAACAAGATTTAGCGTTTGTTTCCAATAAATTCCACAGGGTGTTGCAATATAAGATAAAAAAAACATTTTATTTTTACATCCCTTATATGGGTAACACGTTGACATTTCTCAGAAAACATTAGTACAGTGATTCCCTAGAAATAGACTTATAATTTGCAAAAAAATTATTGAAATTCAATAACCCGAAATTCCATTGACATCTCATGAAAATATTTGTCCTAGATTATTGGAACTTTTAGCTCTTGAAATTTCTTTATTATCATTTACAACCTCTGTAACAAATAACTCAACATTGTTTTCTTTTTTCTTTCTAGCGATATAAGTATTTTCTGTAGTATTGTAGATTTGTGGTGATCTCCCCATCCAACTGTTAGTCATACAATGCAAGCTCAACTCCATTACTTAAAACTTTGGCCTGTACTTTCATTCACTTTTTTGTTTAATGAAACTTCTTCTAATTATTCCATATTTCATCATTATTTGCAATTTATATTGATACTGTTTGGAAATTCTTCTTTATTACTTATTAATAATTACTTAAAATTTATTTGTCTATTTCTTTTCGTTCATTATTAAACTTTTATTACTGCAATTTCTTTATTACTTGAAACTTGTTCTACATTCATACCTCCTTCACATCACATTATACTTGTTTTTGATTATTGAAACTTTCCATTTCTTGAAACTTTTCTACTATTGCAATTTGCAACTTCACTTCATTACATGAAACTTTTTTTTCCATCCTTACTTAAAACTTAACCAAATATTGATATTTTTCATCAATTTAAAATTCCTCCATAACTTTTCCATTACTTAAAGGAGTTGCTTGAAACTTTCACCTATTGCTTGTACGGAATTTCGTAGCTAACATACTGACAGTAGTTGTAATATTTTCCTTCATTGAGTAGATAAATGTTCTTATCGAATTTTTACTCTTTCATAGGTCCACCGGCACAGTATGATTTCCGACAAAGGCCAGTCAATAATGGTCTCAAAGGAAAACCGTTCAAATGTTTTTTAATGGGTTCGAGCCAAAGTAGTACCGGAACTAATTCTCCAGCCGGTACAGTGATAGCTGCATACTGCCCTCAAAATACAGGAATGTACAGAACTCCTTCTGAAACGCCACCTCATCAATTTCCATTTCCACCAAATTTTACACCACCTGCCATTTTTAAACAGGTAGTTTATAAAAATTTCACTATACCAAATTTTTTACTAAAATTGTATTAAAAAAGCATTATATTTGAAAATAAATGATTGTTCGATTTAATGATTTATTTGGTGTTTATTATGGCGTAGCAGTAATTTATTGATAATTAAAATGCTCTTGACCTGCACATTGATATTTTTGGATAATAGTTGTTTAACAATATTTGAAGGTTATGCAACACTAACTGTTTTGATAATTTCGATTACTTGCGAAGGACCACCCTGTGCTCAGGGAAAACAGTAGACAGTAGTCTTGAATTTAAATGATTTATTTCTTAACTTTTATTACGAAATTGCGTGCTATATATAAATTATTTCTTTTTTGTCAAAACCTCTCTCATAAACTTGTCACTCTTGTTGCTACGATACACTAAAATCCAATCTGGTTGCTTGGTAACTTCTCAAATCAAGATATTTTAATTACTATATCTGAACACTAACTGTAGCCTAACAGTTTTAAGTTGAGGGTGACTTATTACCTATCACGTGATAAAGCTTGTTTGCATTCTGGGGTATCCTTCCATAGCTATAATAATTGATAATTTGTTCGACTATAGCTTTATATTTTTTAAGGTTCCAAATATAAGAGCCACCACACCAGTTACAGCTAAGAGTAGTCGATCTCCAACCCCAGCAAGTGATGTTACGTATTTCGATAGACAGAAAATGGTGCTTCCCACAAACGTATACCCGGGAATACCTTATATGGTACCAAGTAAGTAAAATATTTTGATACAGCGTATGGAATATCCAGGAGACATACGGTAATGTTTGTTTTAGGTGGTGACCCTAGACTACTTTCTGGAAGAGGTCAACCGAATGTTTATCGACCACCTCCCGTACAAATGAGTAGGCCAGTCACAAATCAAGGACCTGATAATCGTAATAAAAGTCGAAAACCAAAGTGAGTTGAAATCTGTAACAAACTACTTAATTTACCTGATAATATGAGTGCCATTTTTTTTCAATCTCCGATAGACTTTAAATAAAAGTCAAGTTCATATAAAACAGGGGTGGCCAAACTTTTGACCTGTGAGGTCTACTTGTGCTCGAAAATACTTCCTGCGGTCGACTGCAAGGTAGAATTTAGAAGAGAGAAATAAAACATTTTTGTAATAAGTTTGTATGTATTTATTTATTGAATATTACATACTTAATTCGAATTTTTCATTGCGTTTTACTCTTTTGAGTGGATGTTTGACACTGCATATTCTCCACAAGTTTATCATATTGGGGAGTGTACGAAGTAACTGCGATGCGCAAACAGGAATTTAAGTGAGCGTCTGTTAAGCTGGAACGATTTTTGATTTTTATTGCATTCATAGTTGAAAACGTTGATTCGCAAAGATAGGTATAACCAAAAAATGAAGTCAAATATAAAGCCACCTTTCTTAGGCATCGAAACTTTTCTTTGCAAATCACTTTCCAAAATTCTGTACTACCAGATGCTCTAGCTTTCAGAAATATATCGCTTCTCATTTTTATTATTTCTTCTTCGATCACAAGAGATTCAGTATCGGTTAAGTTGCCGATTTTAACGGTCAAGCTGTCAATGTCAATGTTTTCATTGAAAGGGAATACCATGAAACTTAGCACTTCTTCGAGAGCGGTAAAATTTGCAAACCTTCTTTCGAACTCCAGATGCAAATTCTCCAGCTGTTCAGCGAAAAAATTTTAGTCTCGATTTGAATTGTGCGTACATTCTTCTTCCATGTTTTTATAATTTTTTAGTTCACCTCGTTTTAATTGAGATGCATGCATTTGAATGTGACTTTTAAAAGTTTTAATCAAAGATGTCATGTCAATGACGGTTTTGTCTTTCCCTTGAAGATTTAGGTTCAACTCATTGAGTTTTTCTGTTATGTCACAAAGAAAGGCCAGCTTCATAAGCCATTTTTCATCTTCAAGCTCAGGTATATTTTCTCCTTTTGATTGAACGAATGTCTTGATTTCTGGCAGTAATTGGCGAAATCTCTTCAAAAAGGCACCACGGCTAAGCCACCTAACATCTGTATGTAGCAAAAGGTCTGAGTGTTCGGCTTCTGTCTCTTCAAGAAGAGCTCGAAATTGACGCCTTTGCAAACTTCTGGCTCGACTAGAATTAACTATTTTAAAAGCAATTTTCATAATAACATCTGATTCCAGAACTTTAGAGCGCAAAACTTGCTGGTGTATGATGGAGTGATAGTTGGTGAAACTTGGAATGTTGTCATCATTTTTGCACAATGAAATAAAACCAATTCTTTGTCCCAGCATAGCGGGTGCTCCATCTGTCGTGATAGCAACTAGTTTGTGTATCGGAAATGCAGTATTTTCTACAAAACTCTTAAAAAATCTGTAAATATCTTCACCTCTGGTTTGCCTCTTCAATGGAATCATTGTCAATAATTCTTCTTTTGTTGTCATGTCTTAAAAAACTAGGCGCACGAAAACGCACAATTCAGCAATGTCGGTTACATCGGTGGGTTCATCAAACTGCAGTGACAAGAAACAACATTTCTGCAAGTCTTCATTAAGTAATTGTTCCAAATTTTCACT
This sequence comes from Galeruca laticollis, assembly GCA_963921935.1. Taxonomy (NCBI): domain Eukaryota; kingdom Metazoa; phylum Arthropoda; class Insecta; order Coleoptera; family Chrysomelidae; genus Galeruca; species Galeruca laticollis. The sequence continues at coordinate 32,855,611 of OY998175.1, forward strand.
TAAGGCTTCACTGCGTCGCATTACTGTGCTCCGTGAAAGTGAAATATCATTTATTGCTGTAATAATTTCTTTTTTGTTTTTAAAGTTATTAAAAAGTGCTTCTCCAGCTCTCTGCATGGCTTCCTTGATAATTTCTCCATCTTCGAAAGGCTTCTTTCGTTTTATTAATATTTCTGTAACAGCAAATGACGCCACTGTTGCAGCTTTTGATTTCGAATCTGTTTTTGTAAAAAAAGATTGTTGTGCGTTTAAACTGCTTTTTAATTGACGTACTTTTATCTTTCGGTTTTCACTGCCAAATGGAAAATCGGTGGCGTATTTGGAATGTATAGTTTTAAAATGCCTTTCAACATTAGCTCTTTTCGGTAATGCGACACTTAAGTTACAGATTAGGCACACACATTTATCCTTGACCATAACGAAAAGAAATTCCTCTTCCCACACTATGATAATGGTAAGTCTTACTTTTTTTAGCACTCGAACTAGATGGCCCACTCATTCTGATAAAATAGTTAAAATACACTAAGTCTCAAGGCCCCTACGTTAACTTTTAATAATCGCGACGCAACAAATTAGTTGTAAATACCTACGTTCGCACTCAAGTCGAAACTAGTACTGGCTCTTGTTATTATTTGGCCTATCCTTCGTGGGCGAGGTCACAAAAAGAGAAAACAATGCGAAATGAAGAGAGACAACAATATACTAGCGGTGAGTCGCGTTTACACGACTGACTCACACACACGCACGCATAAATATACCACGTTACGAGTTACGACAGACCGAAGCGTGTGAGTACCTACTTATATAGACGTGTTCTTGGCGCGAAAAGGAACATTTTAAAATAAATGATATTATTTTTAAATATTTTCTGTTCAGTTTATTTTTACTCTCGCGGGCTACCTAAATCGTCTTCGCGGTCGACCTCTTGGCCATCCCTGATATAAAAGAATCATTTTATTACCAAAAGTTTTGTACACGTATGGTTATTTTTCGACATAATAATCGAAAAGAAGGAGCCATTTTTCATACTTATGGACAAGTTTTCCAATGCCCTCTTAAAAAATAGTGTCAGTGAAGAAATGAGCGTTCATGTTGTCCTGAAGATCCTCGTGACCACATCTTCAGTTCAGAAAACATATCAAAGTCTCTGAGGACTGACTATATGGCGGCTGATTAAAAGATATCTCATTGTAATTGTTTGAGGAGCTGTTGGGTTGCACCTGCGGTCTATGGACGACCATTGTCATTAATAAAAACAATTCCAGAAGTCAGCATTCCTCTTTGTTTGTTCTCCATGAACTCGGCACACTCTACGATGAATTTCTGCTGCACTATTACCTTCTGCATGCAGAAAACGAATTACAATTCACACTTGGCGGTAGAATCAATAATAGCGGCCATATTCACTGATGCCTTGAGGTAAGCAATGGCGTAGTGTAGGGGTGTCAACTCATTTTTATAAAAAGCCAAATATAAATTTTAAGGTTTGTTAGCGGACCAGACTAAAAATTGAAAACCAAATCACATATTAAATTAAAATCGTTATTTATTTACCTTCAATAAATTTTCATATAAAGATACTAAAAAAGCTAAATTAAGTTGAGCTTGATAATCCTGACACCTGAGGTCTCAGGTTTTTGATAAGCTCATTGATGTCAGAGGTCATATTTTCTAATACTGTATGTGGTTGCTGCTCAAGTTCAAGAACCAAATGACAATGAAATTTGGCACAAAAGCCAGGAAAATTGCGCACTAACATGGATTGAGGATGCGGATTTTTGCATTCTCTTCGTTAGCTCATTTAAAAACTTTGTGCTCAATTTCTTATTTGCAACTAATTGAAAACGCACGTATGCATTGAAAAGTGCATTTTTTCAACTGCATATTCATATCTGCCACAAAAAATACCCGAACTATGAAATTTTTTGCACCCAAGGGTTTTTCGAGTTGTGCAATCTGAATAGCCTGTCCAAATTAGCCTCATATACACGTGGAAGTCAGGTCGGCACTAGGAATGTCATCACCGGGTGTTCTCGTTTAACTTACGGATAAATCAAGAAAAAATTAGTGCCCCGAGATTTTTTTAGGTCGCTCGTCACGAAATTGACATCGGTAACCTGCCCCAGAAGACCTAATACACTGGACGACCTGATTTCTAACGTCATCCATTGGAGTTTTGCTGGAACAACTTACCGAATCGCCGGAAACTCGTCGTCCGGGGGTTTTTCGGTTCGCTCGTCACAAATTTGACTTTACCACCTGCTGAATGTTCTTCTTCAATGAAAAAGACAAGATATGAGTACAAATGATATATAGGCATACTTTCCAAAATAGTTCAATTTTTTAATTACAAACCCCTGACGTACATACATTCTAAATATCGCACGCATCATCAATTAAAATATTTTCCTCTCTGAGAACTTCATTCCCGGCCGCAATTATATCTTTGTAGATAAGATAAATTTATTTGAAAATAGATAGATCCTAATATATATATATATATATATATATATATATATATATATATATATATATATATATATATATATATATATATATATATATATATATATATATATTGTCAGAAAGCATAAACTGCACAAGCGATGTAGAGAAGGACTGCAATTGCCGTTACATCCGCAGAAAATAAGATGTTATCTGGGCCCGCACGCTAGGTCATCCTTCTGAGCACCAATGTCAAACCGGTTACCAATGTCAAATTCGTGACGAGCTACCCGAGATTCGGTAAGTTAATCCAGCAAAACCCCAGGGAATGACGTTACGTCAGGTCGTTCGCAGCCCCAAGCCCTTCGGGGCGTATTACCGATGACAAATTCATGACGAGCGACCTAAAAAACCGCCGAGGCATGAGTTTTTCTTGATTTATTAACTCCAGGTGATGACGTTCCTAGTGTCGTCTTGACCTCCAAGTGTACAGGTGGCTAATTTGAACAGGATATTCAGATTTGACGACTCGAAAAATCCCTGGGTGCAAAATTTCGCATAGTTCGGTTGTTTTTTATGGCAGATATGAATTTCTTTTCATCGTTTGAACACATGCAGTTGAAATAATGCATTTTTCGACGCACAAATGCATTTTCAATCCGTTGCAAACAAAAAATTGTGCCCAACTTTATTAAATGAGCTAAGAATACAAAAAACCGCATCTCAATCCGTCTTAGTACCCAAATTTCCTGGGTTTTGGAGATTTTTGTGCCAAATTTCCTCGCACAATATTATTGCAATATTTTAGAGGCAGCTGGTGAGTGATTTAAATATACATTTTTAAACATTCGGTCCAAAAAGTCCCAAGTGCTACTACGTTTGATTGTTCCCGGGTTCCAAAACTCTTTTCCATTTCTTTCTGTATTGCTTCCTTTAAAGAAAATGTTGGAGGGAGTTTAACACACTAGATGCTAACCGTGACATATTTCTCGCCTGATGCTTCAGTTGTCAATTTTTCCATAATTTCAAGGAGTTGAATGACTTATTTCAAAAGTTCCACCTCAATTGCAGAGAGCATAGCCGGCGAATCGGACCTTTCCAGCAGGATTGTACACACCGCACGTTTACTGACGCTGTTGAACGCGTTCCCGCGTCGAAGAACACGAGTAGGGCCAATTTTTTGTTCCTCCAACTGCCCTCACTAGCCCTTTTCACCAAACACATCACCCAGCTCAGCGCAAAGATACATGATTTCCTCTTCATAAACCCGTGCTGATTTTCTTTTAGACCCCTATTACTACCAACATCCTCTTCAATCCTATCCTTTATTATCCCCTCCATCAATTTACCTATACCACTCAGCAGGATGATGGGCCTGTAGTCCCCCCTTTACCCTTCCTCTCCAGTATCACCCTGGCCACCTTCCATCTTTCCGAGAATTCTTCCTCCCTCAGCACCTTGTTGAATAATTCCCAGAAATATTCCCCATTGTCATTTAACAGTCCCTTCACCACTCAGCCCGTCGATCCCTGTTGTTTTCCTCACTTTAATGTTTCTCCCCTCCTCTTCCACTTCCCATTTCTATACCGACCTAATCCCCCTCATTTTCCCTATCTCTCTAGCTTCCTAAACTTCCCGAATCCTTCCCTCCACTCTACCCCTGTGAACAGCTTTCCTGTAATCTCCTTTTCCCAATCTTCCTCCAGCACCTCGTTCCTATTTCCTCCCATCCTTTCACCGCTATCTCATACGCCTTTCCCCATGGATTGTTTTCCAATTCCCCCAGTAGCTCTTTCCATTTCCCTCTTTTTGCCCTCTCCACCTTACGCTCCAGCTCCTTCTTCTCTTTGTAACCCTCTTTTCCTCTTCCCCTCAGCATCCACCTTCGTTCTTTCCTACACTCCCTCCACGGCTCCTCTATTTCCGCATTCAAATTTCACCAGTAATTAGCCCCCCTCTCACGCATATTATCCCTCTTTTCCTCTCTTTTACAGCCCTGTAGCATCTTGTACAGACCCCTTTCTATCTCCTCTCTCACTTTTTTCCTCATACTCTCTACCTCAGTCTTCGTCCACCTCCATCCTCTCTCTTCCGATGGTTCCTTTCTCCCTTTCCTTATATTTGTCTCCTCATACCTATGTAAACTCAAGTTTTCCTCATCCTCCAGCACGCTCCAACTACTCTCTTCCAGCCATTCTCACATGCTGTTATATGAATATATGACGAACCCCCGTCACCCATCACGAAGGTGGGCAGGGTCGGCACGATTAACCCGTGGCACTTCCTCCAGTATCTCCCTTCTCCTATCCGTTTTCTCCCCCCCCCCCCATGAAGTGTTTTTAGCATTGAAATCCTCTGTCACAATTCTCCTTATGATCCGCCTTTTTTCTTTTGACACCCTCAGGTCTTCCTCCAATCCTGTTATGCTTCTCACGTATTCCTCCAGACTCAGTGGTTCCCAACCTTTTCTGGACCACCGCCCCCTATAGAAGAGAACAAAATTTTAAACGCCCCCCCCCCCAGTCGCTGGTTAGTCCAAAGTAGTTAATTTTATTTGAATATCATCTGTCCCATCCCATCTGTATTTAGCTTCAATTTCAGTTAATGTCTAAATTTTATTTTAGAAGAATGATGAAGTAGAAATTTATTAAACGACTACCAAATGTACAATAAAATTGTTTATTAAACTTTTAAATATAAACACAGAATCAATAAGAAATACAATCACAATAGAAATAAGAAATGCAAAATTAATAATAAAGAAAAAATCAATGAGACGGTTGAGGCTGGTGGAGTGTTACCAGTTTGTTAATATCGGGTTCCAATTTCGTTAACATCAATCGCAGATCGCCACGTTCAGTGATGTGTAGTCTGTTCCTCTTCTTTGACATCAAATCAGTTACTGCACTGAATGCACACTCAGCCATATAGGACGAAGGAAATGCGATTAACAACTTCTGTACTATTGTCCACAATCCAGGATAGAGAACTGGTATTGGTTTTTGAAGCCAGAACTCTTGATATCCACGTTTGAATTTTACTTTCAGTTCTTCGTTAGTTGTGGGTTCTAATAGCTCCTCTTCCAAATTTGATGAGCCTTCAGTATCTCTGTTTGCGAAAGGATCTATAACCCAACTTGGTATTTCCATGTTTAAAATATCTTAGAAACGCTCTGTAAAATCAACATGAAGAACTTCCAAGTGGTGGCAGTAAGTAAGTAAATCTTCCGGTTTTGCAGACACTGTTGATAATGTGGGAAAATGGTTGTACTCACCTCTACCAAGATTTCTTTTGAATATAAGAAGTTTTCCTGCAAAAGCAGCTATGACGTTTTTAGTTTTAATTAAATTTAAATCATCACCTTGCAATTGTAGATTAACTTGATTAAATACTTTAAACAGGTCCGTCAAATAAGCGATGTCATTTTTTAACGTAATCAGGTTTTCGCGCAATTGTTCGTTTTCTTCAAGAAATTCCAACACTGAGTCAAATAGATTGAAAAAACGATTCAGACAAACACCTTTAGAGAGCCAACGTACTTCTGTGTGCAGCAGCAAGCGATTGTAGTCTTCATCATTTTCATTGCAAAGCTTATGAAACAAACGGTCATTTAATGAATTGCTTATAATGATATTGATTGCTTTAATAACGTTATTGAGGGATGCATGCAGACATTCATTTAATTTTTTTGCAACCAAATGCTGACGGTGAATAATACAATGTACAGCGAGTACATTTGGCACTGCTTTTCTCAAATGTGCTATAAAACCCTTATGACGCCCGGTCATTGCTGGATGACCATCAGTAGCAGCAGACAAAATATTGCTAATAGGAATTTCTTTCTCTTGAAAAAATTCTTGCATGATATTAAATATAGAATGTCCCTTTGTATCAGATTCCAAATTCTTAGCAAATAATCACTCTTTATGAATTTTTTCTTCTTTTATAAATCGTACGTATGATAAGAGTAGAGCTTCGTTACTTGGTAGAGTTGATTCATCGAGTTGAATGGAAAATTTGCAAGTCTTTAGGTAATCGCATAATGATATTTCAACGTCATTTGCCATTTCATCTATTCTTCTTTGCACTGAATTATTACTGAGAGGAATTTTTTTAATGATATCAAATGGTGTCTTATGATGGAGAACAGTTTTTAATATCTCTTGTGTATGATTCAACTTGTCTGTGTGCGAACATGTCGAAACATGTTATTTTGTATGAACATCGCGCGTTCGCTTATCAACGTGCGAGAACAAGTCATATACTTCTATTCTGAACTAAAAGAAATTATTATAATTATCAGTATTATTATTAATGCTAATTTAAAACTGCTTATTAACCCTTATTAAATCAATTTTATTTCACCATTCCTCTTGACTGCTAAAAGGCTGCAGCGCCCGCAGGGGGGCGCTATCGCCCCCGTTGGGAACCAATGCTCCAGACTGACATTTGGGCTTTTATATTTTACACTGTACACCACCGTGTCTCCCATTCGCACTACCACCCATCCATTTCCCTTCCTCACTTCATCTGCCATCAGCCCCTCTCTCACCACTCTTATTCCTTGCTTTTCCACATATCTAGCATTTACCTTAGATCCCCACACCACATCCACTTTCCTCCTAAAAATCACCTGATCTAAAATATCATGTGCTATCCTACATTTCCCTAAACTTATCTGTATCACCCTCCATCCCTCCCCTACATTCCTTTTTCCCGCATACTGATCACCCCTTCCTCTTGTTTGGGCAAACTCGTCCCCTCTGAGGGGTTCAGAGTGGACGAAACCATCTCATTTTTTCCTCCTTTTTTCCATCGTCTTCCTCTACTCTCTTATTTCCCCTACTACACTCTATCTCCTCTGGCTTGTGTCCCCTTTCCTCACATACCCTACAAAGGAAAGCTTGCCGACAGTCTCTGGTCATGTGACCCTCGGTCTTATATAGCCAGCACTTCTCTTCTCCCTAACCCCCTTTAACTTATATCCTGACACCTTGTGTCCCTTTTCAACACATCTAAAACATCTGCCCTCCTCTCTACCCTCTATAATAGTTACCCCATTCCACCCCAATCTAATTTCCCTGTTCCTCAGCAAGGCTTCCGCTTTTACTCATTCCGCCCTTACCACCACCATTTTAATCCCGCTCCTTTCCCTTACCATCTTTATCACCTTTGTCCTTTTCCCAATCAACTTCTCTATTTCCTTCCTCACCTTTTCATCTTCCATCCACGGGTCTATCCCTATCATCTTAATGGTTTTTATGCCCCTCCCCGCTTCCTCCGCCTTAGCACCTGTTACCCTTTCCACCTCCCTCAAAATTCCCCTCACCCCAATCCCCCTCTTTGCCTCTATCACCGCCTCACTGTTTCTTAAAACCCTGAGTTTGTGTACCCATTCCCTTTTCATCTCCCCCAACCCCTTCTTGATCCTCTCAATCTCCTCATGGTTGATCTCCCCGATATCCTTCAGGATTACCGTTTCATTCCTGCCCTCCCTTTCCTTTACCCTATCTGTATAAATGATTACCTTCTTCGTCGCACCTCATCTCACCCACGCCACCATCTTCCTCAGCACCTCTACCCCCACATGTTCAAGTCTGTGGAGGCCTACGCTGTCCGCGCTCCCCACTTCCCCAAACAGTCGACTCATCAATTCGAACACCCTACAATCTCCCTCCATCCGATAGATCAACTCCTCCGCGTTTACCCTTATCCCTTTCCTTTCCATAGTGTGTACACCTCTTTTACCCACTCCATTTCCTATCCCGTTTCTCCTAAGATCGGGTACCTATCCCTAAACATCCTCTGTATCCCCTTCTCTATTCCACCATCTTCCTTGGTCACCCATACCGCTTTAACCTTCTCAACTCTTATCATTGGATTTCCCAATTTTATCTCTATTCCCTCCCCCTGTTTACCATCCCAGTCCCTATCTCTGACCTCCTTCCACCCTTCCCAATCTCTTTGCCCCTCCTCCCATTGTGTTGGCCCTCCATCCTTCCTGTCGCCCGCCTCTTCCCCTCTCCCAACCTCTCTAATTCCTTCATCCGTCCCTCTGCCGCCGCCTTTCACATGTGAACTCTGTTGATTTTTAGCTTACCAGAGCCAGTACAATGGATCCTGTAAATATACATATACTAGCAGTTTGGTCATTTTTAGGGAAATTTCGGTTTATTAGCACGATATAGCCTCCGGAGTGTATACAAGTAACCAATTTTATGATTGGATATTGTTCAGGGCGTCTCACAGATGAGCCCTATTGATTATCAGCTCTTCATATCAAGTACAACAGATCCTATAAATCCAGATATACTACATTTTTGGAAAAATTTCTTCACCACTTTTGACTCTTTTTAAAGGAATCCATACCAACTTTTTGCTTGTAAAATCAGCTTAAAAAGTAGCTTCTTTGTTGTTTACATTTGGCTATTTACGAGCGGGCTTGTGAAAAAAGCAGTTTGCCGCTTGTAATACGAGCTAGTGAAAATGGCCATGATGTATCGATATTTCCAAAACATCGATACATTGCTGCCATCCCTAATATGCTATGCGATCGGAGATTTCAAAAAAATGGCCCTCGCATATATAATGTTGTTTTTCCGCTACCAGCTATGAAGTTGACAGTTATTATGTTTTCTAGCCAACTGAGAAGTAGAATTTCTCTATTAGTGGTTAATAATTTTTTCTATTGTTGACCTAGGTCAATAATGGACAAATTCAAATGTTTTTAGAATCCAGGGATAGTAGTTTAACAAAAACTTGTGTAACATAATTTTGTGTACCCAGGAGATTCTCTTTAACGTATTTGCTTTTTGAAATTACGATAAAATTATTTGAATAAAAATGCCATTAGTTTATAATTCGCGCTCAACCAATAATGACTGATGACATCCCGTAACTACAACATGGCCATAATTACAAATATTGGGTGCGTTCAGAAAACACAAACGATGCGTGAATGTTCTGTGAACGCACTTTGATACATAACTTTATATGCTGGAATAGACAACCGGAGTGTGACGTAGATCTTGGCAGATTAGGAACTACTTTCCATAGAAACTTTAGACAGCATTTATTGTGTTACAAGAAAGTTTTGTAAAATTAGTGTTTAGAAGCTATTTTGTAACCGTAAGTACTTTTACCAAATTATTTATATTTGGAAGAAATCCACAAAACACGTTTTGTTGTCATTCTAAAATTGTGAGAAATATAACCTGACTTTAAAAAATACTGTATATGAATATTATTGAAGTTTATTTAAATGATATTCAACAGTAAATTACAGCACTCATTTTAAAATATACTTACGTAACAATAAAATAAAACTACTTTGTAACAATAATTCACAATACACGCAAATTATAAAATCAACAAACTTTGTTTGGAAAATAGACACTGACCAACCCTAACAAGACAGCCGATTTACGTCATCACTCCGGTCATCTATTGTTTCTTCATAATAATTCCTCTTTTTTTCACGACTACCGCGTCTTCTTACATTATAATCATGTGGTAATGGTTCCTGCAAATCTTCTATTGCATGGGTTATAATATTTCTGTTTGTATCAATTATATTACCATCATCTAATAACGCAAGAATTAGATTGTATCTAGCCATAATTTCAATATTAATGTTTTCCAAAAAAGTCATGTTCAGCAAACATACGTCAACCATTATTATTTGTTGATCAGTGAGCGCTCATCAACGGTTGTGTTATAAGTTATGTTTTATGAACGCACCTGTTGTTTACAACTAAGTTTTACTAGTGGAAATGTCAATCTGTATAAGACTACTTGATTATTGTTTTATTAGTGGAAAGGCTAATTTACACTTCTGTGCTACTCGATTTATAAAAGAAATTTTTTAAATTTTTGTCTTAAATTTGGCTAGTAGTGGAAAAAATTGTATATACACCACGGTGATGTAGACATTTATAGGCCTCGCACCTTATTCCGCTCGGTGCAAAGCCCCTCGCGAAATAATCTTGGTGCTCGGTCAATAATAACAGTCTTCACCACCTTGGTGTATAATATACTATTATCATTCATTTTATTTTTAGGACCAACAAGCAGGCTGGTTTACCACCAAGTGGGAAATAGATTTAAGAGAGGTTTATAAAAGAGTTGACTATAAGATATGGAAAAAAATAATAAAATAAATATGAAAAATGTTGAAATTACTAATTTATTGTTCACGTAGGTTTTAAGCGTTTCGAAAAATTTGTTGAAAAAAACGGAGGTGAGGAGTTCCTTTATTCGTTTTAGTGCCATTTTGTATTATTTATTTCTATTTAACTGTAATGTATGTACCTCTTTTTCTAAAATATAAACTAATGATACTCGGAATCATGTTGAGTACTTATGGATAATGTAGTACTTATTTATATTTAATAAATATTGCAAATTGTTAATGTTTTCGTTTTATATTTATCAAACTTTATCTTTATATGTGACCCATTGTATAATAGACAGTTATTAAATCCGTTAATTAATCAATTATCTTCATTTTTCCAAAAATTTTTAATAGAATTCTTTTTGACTGCGTTACATCAACATCGTTTTTATCGACTTGTTATCTACATTAATAGTAAAAGTTGAAATCTAAAAACCACATCGTAACTGAGATCAAGGTAGAAGCAGCCAACCAGAGAGGAAATGAAACAAAAATATATTTAAAACTGGAAATAAAGGAAATAGAAAAATTAGCAAACAATAAGTGTATGGCAGTAATGGAAACGTTTGGAGAAACAAGTGAAAATGCTGTAAAACAAGAAGAAACTTCGAGATTCAGAGGTAAGGAATACATTTATATTAATAGTGATTTCAGAAGGAAAGAAAAAATTACAAAATTAGGAAGAAAGTGGAAATGGTGGAGACTGAAGGCTTGATAAATGATAGAATGAAAATAGGAAGAACAAAATTTAGGAAGGATCAATATAAAGGTAGATGCAATGAAAATGACCAAAGCGAGTAATGTGACAACAAATTGAATAAAGGAGGGAAATGAAACTGGAATGAATGAATAAAGAAAATTGTAGGAGTAATGATACGAGCAAAATTAACTTTGAATGTAAGATGACCAGAAGGAAAAGAACAAGAAATAAATCATAAAATGACAGAATAGAAAAAAAATAGAAATTATAGGAAGGACCAAATATACAGGCAGCTACAATGACAACGAATAGAATAAAGAGGGCAGGGGGTAATGAACTGAAATTAATAAAGAAATTTGTAAAAGTAGTAATACGAGCAAATTTGCAATTTGGAATGTAAGGGGACCAGCAGGAAAATGGCAAGAAATAAATCGGAGCACTGACAAAAAGGAGGGCAAAGGGAATTAACTAAGTGGGGACCTATTAGTAAACGAACGGGAAAAGGCAAGAGTAGCATGTCTGACAAAAAAGAAACGAGAAATTAGAAGATTTAAATGTTTTAAGGATGGAACATCTTAAATTATTTATACAACATATACAAGCCAAAACTCTATATCGTCGGCTTAGAGGTAAAATTCATTAAGTACATTTTCCATGAAATTGAGTTAAAAATACGCAATTGACCATTTTTTCCATTCTTTTGTATGAAAAACTCAGTAAGTACATATTGTAGGTAGAAAAGTAACGTTTTCACAAATCAATTTCACTTAGTACATTGCGAATATCTTGCCCATAATAGCTGCCGCTGAATTCGCATGCACTTAGTGAGTTTTTAAAACACGTGTTGCGTACACTGCCTGTGACGATCGACAAGTTCAAACAAGAAACAGTTGGAGAAGCTGTCAAGAAATATCTATTGAGGCCATTTGGTTACCAATCTCCGATTTAAAGTGTAGCACCTACTATCTAGAGAGTTATTTAGTTATTTGTGAGTTATTTTATATAATATTTTACTGTCGTGATGTCGTCAAGAACTGACAAGATTTTGGAATTAGGTAAAAATTCAAGGGTAAGTCTGTTATTATGACATTCATTTGCAACAGTTATTACCCTTCTTTCATTTCGTACTCGTTTTGATTATTTAAGTATTCAACACCAGATACAATTATAGTGAATTTTTGTTTATTCAATATGAAAGGAGCGGTAATATCCAACATTCTTTGCAGGACGTTCAAGATGTCAACAGAGATTCAAATAAGTTGAATGTTCATCTGCCATTTACCAATTTTGAAGACTTTCCTTCAACATCTTCTGCTAATTTTGAAGAATTGTTTACATTATCTGAGTAACCTAACCTGAGTAATCTAACAGTAACCGAGTTGATTTAATTTCTTACTCCGATTCTTCTCCAAACCGAAACAGCCCTGAAGTGATTGTCAAGTCCCTAGTAAGTTACGAATTAACTGCTCATGAATACAATAGCGATGCTGATCCCGAATACACACCATCTGAGAGTAAATCAACTGACAGTGAAGCAAATGAAAATATTACTGAGAGTACAGTGAAACATCGTTGGAGATAAGTTAATACTCATAACTGGAAAGCTAATACAATTAAAAAATTACGATCTGAATGTAAACCATATGTAACAAAAACAGGGTTGAAAGCTGCTAAGGCCCGAGAGCAATCGACTGTAGTAAATGTCAATTTAAATGTACAATTAACTTTTCGATTGATGACCCTATTGAACTTTGAACATAATTCAAAACGTAAGGACAGAAATACCCAAACGACGTGTCGGCTGGGAGCCAAGAAACAACAAATAATGGCAAAGCAATACTATTTAAGAAGTTCCAATGGAATCTCCATTTTTTTTTGAAAAAACTCTGTGCATACCCAATGGACCAATAAATACTGCTTTGGCAAAAAGCAACGAATTTGGTAGTTTCTCAGACAATAGGGGACACAAAACTCCTGGAAAAGCTACTAGTACAGAAGATACAGATCAAACAACAAATTGAAAGTTTTCCTCATATGCCACCATGTGAGAAAAGCTAGTAGCAGGCAGTATTTAGATCCAAAATTAAGTATTCTCAAAATGTATTCTCCATATTTAGATTTTTGCAAAGACAAAAAAGTTGTGTCTGTTGAAGTAATATTTACAGAAAAATTTTTCACCGCCAAAAAGGATCAGTACAGTATTTGCACAAAATATTATTCTGCAAAGGGTGAGGATGGGGAACATCTTAAGAATATGTACGAGGAGTATGTGGCTAGATAAGAACTGTGCTATCAAGCAAAACAAGGAGATAAAAGAAAAGCCAACGATGATGAAAGTTTTCAGACCATTACATTTGACCTGCAGAATGTACTATAAGTACCGTCATCAGACGTAGGACAATTATATTATACCAGAAAATTGTGCGTATATAATTTAACAATTTATGAAGGGGGAAAAGAAAATAAAGGTTTTTGTTTTTGTTCAAACGAATTGAATGGAAAGAGGAGATCCAATGAAATCGTAACTATTCTAATAAAGTGCATAGATAGGCTCCCCAACAACATAACACATTTATTTATATTCTCTGATACTTGCGGGGGTCAGAACCGAAACCAGAACGTTGCAGCAGCAATGCTATATTGTGTCCAAAATAATGCGACAATAGAAACAATTGAGCATAAATTTCTGGAATCTGGCTGTGCGTGTATGGAGTGCGACTCCATCCACTCTGCTATTGAAAAGGAGAAAAATAATAGATCAGTTTTTGTAATGAACGATTAGAAGGAAATATTTAGAAGTGCATGAACAAAAGACAAATCAAATAAAAACCCCTATGAAGTCATCGAAGTGAAGTACACAGAATTTTTTTGATTTTCAAGACCTTGCATCGAATATGATTAAGAATAGAAACATATATGAGGATGGAAATAAGGTCGAATGGTTAAAGATAAAATGTCTCAAATATAAAAAAGGTATTAGTGTTTTAAATGAAACTCAACGTTTCTAGCTAATTCCACAATATAATGAAAAATATTAAAAATTCTAAAAAATTGACAATTGTTTCGATAACTGAATATCATCGTCAGAATGACAGAAGTTACATTTCATTTTATGCCTACCTGATGTTTAGTAGTTATTTTTGGCTAGACCAAGAAGTGACCTACCTTGTGATTAACTTAATATATGTTAATAGAAAAAAGAAGAAGATGTGATATTACACATATTGAAGCTTAGATATTATTAGCCCTATGGTGATATCTTGGATATCATTTTTCCAATTAAGATCAGTATAACTGTGCAATGATATAGAAAACCAGGAAAACTATATCTGCTGATCTTTACAATTATCACTTAAGAAGAAAGTTTAATAGTGGAGAGCTTCCTAGATTTATCTCTTCATTAACAACTTCATATTGTGGGTTTTTTTAGGTGTCTTATAATTTCCAGCTCTTCACGGAAATCCAGTTCTTGTTTCTTATCACAAATATGTAGTACTTTTAGTTCTGTGTTTGGTGTCAATGAATGGTTGGTGTCAAGTAGATGTTTTGCGTAATGGGATTTATCTGGCTGTTTTAATCTGTATGCTCGTAAGTGTTCACTGTATCTGATTTCAAAATTTCTAAGGGTCTGACCCAAATAGACAGCGTTACATTCTGGACAATAATTACGCTCTCGGCAGTTGTAAGTGGAACAAAACTTATCCACTGGATCCCCTCCACCTTTTGTCTTATTATAATATATTGTTGCTGGTTTTCCAGTCTCTGGATCAATAGCATCATCGTGATGCATAGTGGAAATAAACAAAACCGTTTTTCCAGGCTTTGGAACATCAGACACATGTTCTTGAAAAAAAAACATATTGGAACCCTCAGCACGTATTTTGCCTTCCAACAATAAAGAAGGTATTTGTTTTTTATTTTTGCGAATTGTGCCTAACAAACAGTCTATGATTGATACGGAGTTCATCGGCTAACTCTATACTGGTAAACCAGTTGTCGGATGTTAAACTTAGTCCTGTACCTGAGATGGGTTCACGTAAACTCTGTACTACACTAAATGATATATTATTTTCCTCGAATGGCTTTGGAGGTTGTTTACCAAAATAAACTTCAAGACTATTGGTATAAAAAAATGTCTTAGCGTCTACTAGGGCAAATATTTTTATGCCGTATTTGTTGGGCTTCGTTGGAATGTATTGACGAAAACGACAATCTCCTCTGAAAGCTTCCAACTTTTCGTCAATTGTCGTATATTCCGATAACGAGTAGTTTATAGTTTGACACGAAACTATCAAATAAATTTCTTATCGGTGCAAGTTTGTCAGTCTTTTTCTTTCTTCGCGACTCTCCTTATCATCGAAACGAATATGGGCAAGTAAAAACCGAAATCTCTAAAGCGACATGGTGAACCTAAAGATTTCCATCGAGGTTCAATCCGTTTGTCATAAATCATTAGCATTTACGTGGTTGCTTTTCCTAGCTGCAGCAATATACAACAAACAGAAAAATGCATTTAGTTCAGGAACATTTGTTGGATTCCAGTTCCGTTCCCTACTGTAGTTATGCTTCTTTTTTTTCAATCATAAAGTTGGTATTTTCTACTATTATATTCAGAATATGTTCACAAAAAAGGTACCAAATAGAAATAGCATCTTTCAGATTCATAAAGTTCCTTTTTACTCCTGGCAAATGCTTCACTATATTCACCGATCTGGTCCTAACGTTTTTATTTTGTGGTGCATCTGTATCTGTAAAAGTTGGAAGGGTGGGTAGACCCCACAGCACTTAGGCCACAATTGGCCCATTGTGCATCCTTCTGAGGTTCAAAACTTCCTTCTAGCTCGTCATCCAGCCTACTTCTTTGAAGTAGGCTGACATTCGCAAAGAATGTGCTCGACAGTCTCATCTTCTTGCTCACATCCTCTACAAAGTGGGGTGTCAGAGAGACCCAGTCTGTGGAGGCGTTTTCGTAGGTAGGAGTGACTAGTCAGAATACCCGTGGCTGTTCGTAGGTTCCGCCTGTTCATAGTCACGTAGTTTTTGGCTACTTTGCTCTCCGGATATTGTAGCAGTTTCTTGGCAAGCCTGCAGCCTTCTGCATCGTCCAATCTACCCTTAAACTTATTAAGGGAGTGTTTCTTTAATAGGTCGGCCGTCGCTGACGCCGATAGACCAATGAAAGTGCCAGGTCCCAAAAGTTTTTGGGAGGCTGCCTTCCTGGCTAGCGAGTCTGCAATACGGTTTCCTTTCGATTTCTCATGGCCCTTAATCCAGCCTAAAGTGACCGTGTTGTGTTGTGCTTCGATTAAGGCCATGTGACATTCTAGTACTAGGCCTGATGTAATACGTGGTCTGTTCAGGGCTAGTAGTGTTTGTCTACTGTCCGTAAGGATATATATGTTATTACCTGTGGCTTTCCTTTTGGTAATCTCTTTTGCAGCGATGCAGATAGCAGTGAGCAACACTTGCATTGTAGCCCATTGACCATTTTATGTTTAGATTCAGGGGTCTGGAGAAAATTCCACATCCTGAGCCCACATTTGATTTAGACCCATCTGTGAAGATGTTGATTGCGTCTTCTTCCGTTTGGTCTTGTACGTTGTTTTTAAAGATTACCTTGTAGGGCCTGCGGAAGGCATATCGCGGTGGAATCGAGTCCGTATTTGCCTGCAGCAGTGGGACCTCCCTGAGGGCCTCATGTCACAAGTTACGTCTCAGTTTACCGGATCCTACATCAGGTTGTATACCGGTAGAGCGTAGACGTGTCATGGTCATCAAAACAACCTCCTTGATGTATATGTCAAGGGGAGTGAGACTGAGGATTACCTCCACAGCTCTTGTTGGTGTCGTTCTCATGCCTCCTGTAGTGTTGAGGCATGCTGTTCTTTGGATTTGATCCAGTTTACGGACGACTGTCAGCTGGTTTGTTTTAGCTCCCCAGGCAATCGCGCCGTACGTTAGCATAGGTCTGATGATGGCAGTGTAGATCCAGGCAGCAACCCTAGGTGACATTTCCCAGGTGCGGCCGATGGTTCTACGACACAGCTCATAAGAAATATATGCTTTTTTAACTCTTTTTTCTAAGTGAGAGTTCCACTTACTGTCAAAGGTAACCCCTAAATATTTCACCTCTGAAGTGAAATTAAGTTTGGTTTCTAGGAGCTTTAGGGCTTGATATTTTGCAAGCTTCCTTTTTTTCGAGAAAAGAACCATCTCCGTCTTTTTTGGATTTATTGACAGCGAATGGTCTCTGCACCATTGTTCTATGATATTGAGGGCCTCTTGCATTAAAGAGCAGAGTGCATCCTCGAATCTTCCTGTTAGCAGAATCACTAGGTCATCTGCGTATGCTATTGTGTAGAAGTTGCTTTCGTTGAGGTGGCTGACCAAGGAGTCTAAGACCATGTTCCACAGTAGTGGCGAGAGCACTCCTCCCTGTGGACAACCTTTTACAACCAAGCCTCTGATGGTTACATCATCCACACTGATTTTTATTGCTCTTTTTGAGAGCATGTTATATATCCAGCTATTTATGGTTTGGGGGATAGTTTTGTTGGAAAGTGCATTTGTTATTTTAGGAAAAGTGGTTCTATCAAATGCTCCTTCTATGTCTATGAATACACCCAGGGTGGACTCCTTATTTTCCAACGATCTCTCGATGCGGCCCGCTACGAGATGAAGAGCCGAATCGGTGGATTTCCCTGGAGTGTATGCATGTTGATTTGGATGCAGTGGATTTCGTGTTATCACCACATCTCTTATGTATCGTTCGCACAGCCTCTCCAAAGTCATTGAAAACGATGTGAGGCTAATGGGTCGATATGCTTTTGGGATGGAATGGTCCATTCTTCCTGGTTTTGGTATGAACACGACTTTGACTTCTCTCCAACCTTTTAGAATATTCCTCAGTGCCAGTGAGGATCTGTGGAATCCTACCAGGTGCGGCATTAGGTCATCCAGGCCCCACTGAAGTAGGGCTGGATAAATGCAGTCTGTTCCCGGGGATTTAAAGGGGGAGAAGCCTGAGATGGCCCACCTCAGTCTGTCCGAGTCGACGATCTGTCGTGATATACGCCAGTCGTCGTCCGTCGGGTGGTGATTCTCCTCATCCTCCCAGGCTGCCGAATTTGTGATTTTGGAGTCCGGGAAGTGAGTTGACATCAATAATTGAAGGCTTTCCTTTAGGTTGGCAGTTTTTGTGCCATCCTCTCTGGTTAGTATATCGATATGACGGTGGGGATCTTTTGAGAGGGATTTTTGGAGTCTAGCTGCTTGGGGGAAATCCTCGATTTCCTCGCAATATATTCTCCATGCTTCTCTTTGTTTTTGTCTAATGACTTTTTTATACTCCTTGAGGTGAGACTTGTATAAGTTCCAATCCTCATCGAGTCTAGTTCTTTTAGCCTTATTAAAGGATTTCCTCGCCGTCCCCCTGAGCTGGTCAATCTCATGGCACCACCACGGAGTGGAGGATCCATCAAGATCGACCCGCCTGAGTGGGCAAGACATCTTATAGGCATTAATTATGGAGTTTTGGATGGTTTTAGAATACATTTCCAAATCTCCTTTATTGTTGGGCAGTGGCGAGTCATTGTAGAGGTTGTGAACGCTAGTTTTATTTCGAATTTTATTCAGCGGTGGTCCGACATTGAAATATCGTCAGATACATGCCAGCCGGAGATTATATTCGTAGTGTTTATAGTA
Organism: Galeruca laticollis; assembly: GCA_963921935.1. Classification (NCBI taxonomy): domain Eukaryota; kingdom Metazoa; phylum Arthropoda; class Insecta; order Coleoptera; family Chrysomelidae; genus Galeruca; species Galeruca laticollis. The sequence goes on from OY998175.1 coordinate 32,874,633, forward strand.
GATAGGGTAATATCTATTCGCGTTTGACTACGAGAGTTAATAAAAGTTGGTTCAGTACCTCTATTTAGAATACAGAGATTCTTGTTAGTTATGTAATCATAAAAAGACTTACCTCTAGTGTTAATATCTTTGCTGCCCCAGCTTACATGGTGAGAGTTTGAATTGCAGCCTGTTACCAGTTCAAGATTTTGGGCGAGACAGTGTTCCACAAGGTCCTCCAGCTCCTTAGTTGGCGGTGGTTTAGCTGCGTCTGAGGGGAGGTATGCGGATGCCGGTATTAACACTTTCTTTTGACCTTTCTGTACATATTCAACCTTCACTACCGTTAGGTCGGAGGACGAAAAATGCGCCAGTGGGTAGGTCTTAAAATTCCTAGGGACATATATGGCCGTCCTAGGTTGCTGATTGCTTGGGAAGCTGAAAATTAAACCTTTTGGATTATTTAGACCCATGATTTTAGTTTGTCTTAACCAGGGTTCTTGGATAAGTGCTATTGTATCCTGCATCACATCCAGGTGGCGGCATAAAGTTGCCGAAGCCACTTTTTTGTGTTGAAGGTTACACTGAATAAATCTTACCTTTTCGTTGTCCAACTCTGCTTGATGGTGGTGAGATGGGTTATGATTACTTTTTAGGCCATCTCCATTGCGTCACGTGGAGGTGGGTTGACGTCGCCTGTATCCTGGCTTAGAGCTGTTAGTTCCTCCAGGAGACTGTCGGTCGCCATCCTGGAGGATGACTCGACAATCTCCGCAGTAGCAACAGCTCCTTGGGGTTCCTCGGATGGGAGAGTTTAATCCGTGCTCGATCTCCTCCGTTCCGGGTCAAGTTTCTTTGTTTTTACAATCAATGAGGTGAACGCGTAGCTCATCCTCATTGATCGTTTTTTTAGGATCCCCGTTTCGTCGTCTCTTATACCAAAGACGAATAGGTGTCTTTTGGGATTGACCTTCGCTTCGTGGTGGAAGGAAAACCATGCATCCACCCGAAGGTCTGGGTTTTGTTTGTCCAGCCGGCGCAGCACATCCTCTTTGTCACCCAGGTCAGCGTGAGCTTCGCTAGAGACCCAGAGGGTGGCTTTCGTCAGCTGAGGGAGGTTGTCGACGTGTACCACGTCGAGCTTAGCCTCCTTCGATTATTTCAGTTGTGAAACCGTGTTCCTTAGCCACTCTAGCGTTTCGTCATTATCGCAGGTGACTCTGATTATTTCGCCATGACCTAAAGGTAGGTGGCTTTTTCTGACTGCCGGAGGCGGACATTAGGGTTTTGTCCAAAGCCTCCATTAGTTGTCTTTTGACAAGGTCTCCATTATCGGTAATTATTTTACCGTATGGATCGGCCTTGTCTATGATAGCTACCCGTAGATGGCTGGTAGCTGCTTCGCTATAGCTCTTTGCATTAGCGTCAATCCGTATCCTTTTTCCTCGGGTAGGTAGAGTTTTCCTCCGAGGTATTGGAGCGGATGCGCTTCTTTTCGTGGGAGGCGACGCGTTCCGGGCCTCTTTTGGAAGAGGAACTGTCATCGCTGCCCTTGTATTTTAGGCCGCTGGTGCCAGGTTTAGATAGGGAGGGTCGAGTGTCGCTGGTGGTGTCTGTAGAGACTCCAGCCTGCTGCCTCGCTTTCCTCCTTCTCTTTGCCTCAGCACCGCGACTCTTTTACCTTGACGGTGTGCGTTCTCGCTCATCCTCCGGTTTTTTTTATTGATCCATTTTTGATCTCACGAGTCGCTAGGGAAAGGTTTGTCATTCCTGGCAGAGCCCTACATGCCAGGAAAAGGCTATATGCAAGTGGGTGTCGCCTGGTACCCCCAGGGGGACGTTCACGGTCGCATTCCCTGCGGCCATTCAGCCATCGGCACATTCCTTACACCTTAACATGGGTTTCGTTGGAGTGCCAGTTGGTTGGTCAACACTGCTGTCACTGATGATCAACAGTGCTAACGTATCCGGCGGTGCCACGAGGAGGCAGACACTCGATGGTTGCATTTCTCCATTGGACTGCAGAAAGCTACCCACAAGCAGACAAGCAAGCGCATGCAAGCAAATAAGCAAACCAACTACAAAGCAATGGCCAACTTACAACCAACCCCGCCTTAGTGGTGCATATTTCCCCTATTTAGTAACTTTATCCTTTCCAAAAATGTAGGGCCCTTTGTTTTCAACTTCCTCATCATTGCTTTCTAACTCCTGTTCACTTTCGCCATCCTCCCTTGTTTCTACAATATCTTCTTCACCATCGGATTCGTTGTCGTCAAATTCGATGTCGGATGGGACTTCTTCCATTAATTTTAGCAGTCTCTGTTCTTCCTTCTCAAAGTCCATTGCTGAAATAACTGGTATTACTGATATAAATCTTAGAAATAACGAAGAACTTACCGAATAAAAAAAACACTAACGTAAATAGTGGCGTCGGTGTATCAGACCGAATAGCAAAATTCTTACCTTCTCACAATAGACACGGCGGCAATACTAAAGCCAAGCGTGCTACGTGAAGGCCTTGAAAGGTATTTCAACGCTGAATACCCCACGCTTTCCCGTGATGTTATAATGACTACGCAACAGTGACCTCGGTGTGTCAGACCCTACGCCACTAAGGAAAGGTTAATAATTAAGGATATACCTAAATACTCAATTAAAAGTTCTATGGAACTAATAAAAAAATTAAAAATATTCAACTTACAAGATAACTCTAAACTCATGTTGATGTTACCAATATGTTCACCAAAATTCCTCCAAAAGAAGCTCTAACACATGTAAAGAAATTACTAGAAGATAAAAATATTAATCCAGGAATATTATAAATACTTAATTTATTTGATGTATGTATTAATCAGAATTATTTCACTTTTGACAATAAGGTATATATTCAAAATGAAGGTTTAACAATGGGAAGCCCTATATCCAGTGGCGACGCGTGTCTTTTTCTAAAGTGTTACAAAAACCAGGTGTTAAATATATTATTTAAAAAAAGTTTATATTGAACCTCCCATACACATGTTTTTGCTTATTTTAGATATTTTATTTAAACGTTTTAAACATTTCTGGACTGGGACACGCATCTTATGCTCTGAATAATCGAAGCCTGAGGGATAAAATAAAATAATTCACTATTCCCAAATAATATATAAAACAACAAACAACAACAAAAAAAAAGAAACATACCATTCTACTAAAAAAATAACGAACAGAGTAGGAGAGCATATTTTGAAAACTATTCTTTATATTTTAAGTCAATTCGGCGATTTCCTTCATTTGCAAAAATGTTAACAGAATCGTAGAAAGAGGGTTTTTTCAATATTCCATTTAAAAAGTATTTATCAATAGAAATTAACCTTCATAAACCCGTGGTCAACAATTTACATTAAATACCGAGTGGGGTATAAATGTAACCCAACATTTTTTGGCTTATTATTCTTTTTTAATGTTATAATTAGAGAATACTAAAAATAAAACACATTCTGCTTATAAAAAAATATATTTTTACACAAAAAAGTTGTTAGCATTGATGAATGAGTAAACGAATTTTTAAAAATAATATGAAATGATAAAAACAAAAATAATTATGAAAAAGGAACAAGCATTTTAGTGACATTTTAAATAATGATTTAGTTCTCACACTTGTTACAAAACTGTTATATTTTTTGAATGGTCTGTACATACGAACGGATTACACTGAATACAAAACTTTCGAGATTTCCTGTCTTTACTTCTGTCGCATAAGGTACATCGCTGATGGTTATTTCAATAATCCGTTTTAAAAGTGTTTCTCAATGGAAATTAACCTTCATAAAACCGTGGTCAAAAACTTATATTAAATACCGAGTGGGGTCCAAATGTACCCCAACATTTCTTTGGATTATTATTATTTTTTTAATGTTATAATTAGGGAATATTAAAAATAAAACACATTCTGCTAATAAAAAAATATATTTTTACATAAAAAAGTTGTTAGCATTGATGAATGAGTAAACGAATTTTGAAAAAATAGTATGAAATGATTAGAAATAATAAAAACAAAAATAATTATGAAAAAGGAACAAGCATTTTAGTGACATTTTAAATAATGATTTAATTATCACACTTGCTACAAACTGTTGTATTACTTTTCCGCCCAACCCATCCAATATGCGAGAAAAGTATTGGTTTCCCCCAAAAAAAGTTGGAATTTTGAAAAAAAAATTTTTACGTTTTCCATCAAGAACAACACGCAAAAACGGTTTTTAGAAAAATAAACGGTTTTAAAGATTAAACTAAGTGAAAGTGCCGTATGTCACATAGGTAAGCTTTTGAGAAATCAATGCCTAAAGTTGAATGATTAGCCCTGAGTGATAAAACTCAATAAATTGGTAACAGTTGGCACTATTGTGTCACTGACAAATTCAAAAACATTTTTATTCAAAGTTTGCTCCCAAACTATACCGGGAAACGTGTGTTTTTTTCAACAAAATGTGCACATACTGCTTTTTTGCTTAGTATTCTCAATATATATCCAAACTTAGACTAAGCAAAAATGCAGTAAGTGACCTTGTTATTATGACTTCTTACCCAAGTAGGCTATTTTACCAATAAAATAAACGGTTTTAAGGATTAAAACCAACTTTTCCGCATCTGTGGCCCTGAACAATATTCTATCATAAAATTGTTACTTGTATACAATAGGGTACATCTGTGAGACACCTTGAACAATATTCAATCATAAAATTGATTAATCGTTTACTCTCTGGAGGCTGTATCGTGCTAACAAACTGAAAATTCTCCAAAAATGACAAAAATTTGGTACTTCAAGTACCATAGCACCCGTTGTACTGGCTTTAGTGAGCTAAATATCAATAGGGGTCATCTTTGAGACGCTCTGAATAATATCCAATCATAAAATTGGTCACTTGTATATACTCCGGAGGCTGTATCGTGCTAACAAACTGAAACTTCTCCAAAAATGACAAAAATATCGTACTTAAAGTACTGTAGCACCTGTTGTATTGGCTATGGTGAGCTGAAAATCAATAGGGTTTATGAGTGAGATGTCCTGAATAATATTCAATCATAAAACTGAGGACTTGTTGAACTCCGGAGGCTGTATCGTGCTAACAAACTGAAATTTCTCAAAAAATGACAAAATGTCGTACTTCAAGTACCATAGCACCCGTTGTACTGGCTCTGGTGAATAATAGGGTTCATCTGTGATATGTCCTTAATAATATTCAATCATAAAATTGCTGACTTATTGCACTCCGGAGGCTGTATCGTGCTAACAAGACATGTAATGAAAAGTGGCCGACGACGACATACACACAGGATTTTTTTTCTAAAAACCGTTTTTTCGTGTTGTTGAAAACGTGAAAATAACTCGAAAAAAATTTCAAAATTCCAACTCTTATTGGGGTAAACCAATACTATTCTCGCATATAGAAAGGTTGGGCGGAAAAGTAAAAATACTGTGTGTATGTCGCCGTCGTCGTTGTCGTCGGCCACTTTTCGTTACATATCTTGTTAGCACGATACAGCTCCGGACTGAAACAAGTCACCAATTTTATGGTTGAATATTGTTCAGGACATCTCACAGATGAAACCTATTGATTTTTAGCTTACCAGAGCCAGTATAACGGGTGCTATGGTACTTGAAGTACGACATTTTTGTCATTTTTTCAGAAATTTCAGTTTGTTAGCACGATACAGCCTCCGGAGTCCAACAAGTCACCAATTTTATGATTGAATATTATCCAGGACATCTCACGGATGAACCCTATTGATTTACAGCTCACCAGAGCCAGAACAACAGGTGCTATAGTACTTTAACTACGACATTTTTGTATTTTTTGGAGAAATTTCAGTTTGTTAGCACGATGCAGCCTCCGGAGTATATACACGTGACCAATTTTATGATTGCATATTATCCAGGACATCTCACGGATGAACCCTATTGATTTACAGCTCACCAGAGCCAGAACAACAGGTGCTACAGCACACTAAAGCCAGTACAACGGGTGCTATGGTACTATTTTTCTCATTTTTGGAGAATTTTCAGTTTGTTAGCACGATACAGCCTCCAGAGTGTATACAAGTGACCAATTTTATGATTGAATATTATTCAGGACATCTAATAGATGAACCTTATTGATTTTTAGCTCACCAGAACTAGTACAACGGGTGCTAATGTACCTGAAGTGTCACATTTTTGGTCCTTTTTGGAGAAATTCCGGGTTGTTAGCACGATACAGCCTCCGGCGTGTACACATGTGACCAATTTTGTAATTGAATATTTTTGAAGGTGTCTTACAGATGTACCCTATTGATTTTCAGTTGACTAGAGCGAGTACAGGGGGTCCTATAAATCCAGATATACTACATTTTTGGTTATTTTTGGAAAAATTTCGGTTAGTTAGCACGATTCATCCCCCGAAGTGTATACAAGTGACAATTTAATGATAGAATATTGTTCTGGGCCTGTTACATATGCGGAAAAGTTAGTTTAATTCTTTAAAACCGATTATTTTTTGAATGTTCTGCACATACGAACTGATTACACCGAATACAAAACTTTCGAGATTTCCTGTCTTTACTTCTGTCGCATAACATACATCGCTGCTTTCTGCCAATAACGGGAACAGGTTGTTCGTTCCTTACGTTTAATTCTGGCAAAATGGTTAACATGGATTGTTTTATACTGGAATCTAACGACTCGTCATTTTGGTATATACGAATTATGTTTTTCCTAATTAATTCTTTGCCCAGCTCCAACAAAAACATAATTCTCCTATCCAAGCGATTTTTTTTCCATTCTGCATTTTTCAACATCCAAAGTTTATAGGCGTTGATGCCACAAATGTCCAGCAGATGAAAAAATATTGCCATCAGCCACTTTTTCTTTGTATCGTGAATTCCTTCGCTTATTTATCTGTTGTGTCTACTGCGCCCTTTGTTTTATTGTATTGTAAGATAATGTTTGGTTTGTAATCAGTTTTTTCACCACTTATTTTGTCATCGTTATGTTCTGTCGATAAAAAAATAACTGCCGCATTTTATTGGGACGTAGGAAACTAATGTTTTATTTTCCATAAAAACAAACATGCTTGAAAAGTCCTTCTTATATCTTGCTGGAAGTAGTTCTTTTGGAATATAGGTTTATTTTTTCGCAGTGTACCACACACAAGGTAAGGTTTTTATCTTTAGCTAACTCAATACCGGTAAAAAAGTAGTTATTCCATATCCTGAAGATAAATGGTTTACCAGTTCCATCACTACCCTTTATCCTTGGCCTTTCTCCGGTTTGTTTCCTACTTTGCTTAAAATTATTATTCTGTAATACAAATCTACTTTTTTTTCATGAAAAAACTTACCTAAATAGGGTTGCATATTCGCTGTATACGCCGAACTACAATCAGCCAGTGTCCAAATTTTTAAGCCGTACTTGTCCGGCTTACTCTTCATGTAAACTCGAAAAGGAAGAACGAGTGCGTTTAGGTGGTACATTTATAGGTATATTTAGTATTCCGGCTATAACTTTATCCCAAGATTTTCTTGGACTGCCTCTTCTTTTCAATTTTTGTTTTCCATATTCGTGTTCCTTCATGCGTTGTAAGTATTCCCACCATTGCAATTGACTTTCCTCTCTATAGTCTAATTTAGATTCAACGTTTAGGGCTTTTCTTAGAACTATATTTTTTATTCTCCTTTTTGTCATATCCCCTTACTCTTCTTAAATATTTCATCTCTGTCGCTCGAATTTTACTTTTTTGTCGTTCTGTCAATGCCCAATATTCATATTATCCAAATGTTAGAATTTGTCTATATATTGTTTTGAATATTTTCAGTTTGGTGTCTGGATATTTCTTTTTCATTTACGAATGTAGTGTTCATGGCGTAATATAGTTTGTTTATTTTTGCAATTATGTTTATATCTGCGTCCCGTGTCCCGTTTTCGTCTATTATTGTTCCTGTGTATTGGTAGTGTTATAACTCGTTCCAGTGTTTCTGTATCGATTCTTATATTTATCTTGGTCTCTTCTTCTCCAATCACCATTACTTTTATTCATTTTCATTCCCATCTCTATCACTGCTGTATTCCACACCTTAATGTTTTCTTGTAACTCTTTAGTTTTTTGCTATTACTATCACATCGTTTGCAAATGCTCCCTCGCTAATGTTAACTCTTTGTAGTTGCAAATGTCCCACATATATTTTTTACTTAATACACTGCATCTCTATGATATCGTCCATGAATAGGATGAATAATAATTGATTTAGGCTACCACATAATACCATATTTGTAGTGAAACCTTTCAAAATTTTGTTATTTCTTATGGCCGCATTCTCGTTGTTTTCATAAATGTTTTGTATTATCCTCATAATTTTTCCGTTGACTCTTCTTTTGACTAATATTTTCCATATTTTCTAAGTTTAAGAAGGCCACATACAATTTCTTCTTTCCTTGTATTGCTTCTTCTATCATCTGTTTATAGTAAATACGTGATCTTGGGTGCTTCTTCCCTTCGAAATCCACTCTGCGATTCTTCGAATGTGTTTTCTACTGTCGATTTGATAATTTTTTCAACTGTGCTAATTAATGTTTTCCCCGGTAGCTAATAGTAATTTATGCACATGTTGCATACATTATTTTTTCTACAGCCCTATACAAAAAAATAAAATTCAAATAGAAATTTGGGATATTTTAATTAAGCTCCTTCGGTAAATTACAATTGTACGTATTCCAAGTTTCATGAAAGTCCATCCTCGATGCCCAGCCAAGATTCATTGTGTTAGCTTATGGCAAGCGTCAAAAAAAGTTAACGTTATGGCACTTTTTTTAACGCTTTTTTACTTTTTTTCACTCTAACCATAAACAACCACTTTAAGCGCTGCAAACCGATGAAATACAAGGTACTTTAAAGATAGGGTGTAGAAAATAGTCTTTTACATCACTTTTCTTAAAAATTGCCACTATTATTGCCTTCTGCCAGTTTGTTGCAAGCGTTTAATCTCCTATAACTTTATTAAATATGCGGCCGAATGTTTTTTTCCTTTTTGTCCCATATTTATTATTATTCCCGAACTCACTTTGTTATATTCGTGTGCTTTTCCATTCTTTAGTTCCGTGATTGCATGTTCTATCTCTTTTTTACTAATTTTTATTTCTGTATATTCTGCTATGTTAATTTTACTTTTTCTTCTGTATTATTAAGTAGTTCCTGGTAATATTCTTTCCATATTTGTATGATTTCCTCTTCGTTTTTTAATATTTATCCATTCTTATTAGTAGTAAAAACATACGGGGTAATAAAATATCTTTTGCTGTGTTTAAAAAAATTACTATCGGTGGTAATAACATACTTGATTAAAGAAAGTTATTTCCCAAAGTATTCAGCTCAGTACATTAATAGTGAGCTTCCTATGATCCCATTTACATATTTTATAGTTTAGAAAAAGATGTACCTACAAAATTGCTCAAAGTTATTTATTTTTTCACACAATTTTATTCGCACAATCTTTGTATAAAAATTTACAGTCGAAAGTTAGACAGGACCCATATAATTGTTTAGATGATAAATATATATATATATATATATATATATATATATATATATATATATACAAATATAGTTATTTTTGGATAGAAATTGTTTGTTGCATTAAAAATTTACGAAAATTCAGCGATACAGCACAGATTTTTCTCTGCAGTGTTGCCAGATTTAGTGATATTTTCTTGTTGTATTAATCTTTTTTATTTTATAATAAATCACTCTATTTGTTGTTGCATATTTAAATAATTTTTTCATGCTTAGTGTTTCTCAGAAGTCATATTATACTTGTTATATTCGCAGAAGTTCCTTATTTCGAATTTTCACTCTATAAAACAATAAAATTGTGAAAGTTTCAAAATAGCATTATTATCAAGGAAATCGCCCTGTAATACGAAAAGATTTGAAAATGAATTTTTCATGAATTTGTCACACAAGAAAAATACCACATAGGATAAATCAGCATAAAATCATAATTTGTAAGTACTTCTATCCGTTTATATAGGGTATGTGTTATATTAGTTCAAAGTCACGGCATATTTCTTCACTAAAGAAACGTTTTATTTTTCAATTTTGTTTTTGTAACTTCGAATCGTATATATGTTTGTATATTCCCACCTATTCGAGAACGTTTCTCTTTCTTTTTCTGGTATTTGAAACATTATCCGAATCATCTTCGAATACCTACATAGCACCACTTATTAATATTGTTATTCCTATCTCGTAGTAGGCATGGAGAACAATTCAAAGAGGGTAAAATCAACAAAATTCTAATGTCAATAGTCGTTTTCTTGTTGATGCCATAAAGCTCAAGAACTATTTCTAAATTAATAGACTAATTGAAGTTTTTTTGTACTGTTCAAGTTTATGTGATTTTCACTATTTGTTGAACTTTGCTGAACAATATGGCTTTCGCAAATAGAGTGAGTTGTTATGTTTGTGACTGAAATGTTATTCCTAGACTCTCAATGCGTTTGAATAGAGGAGATAATATTGATGTTTTGCAAATTGCGACATATCGAAGACATGCTGCGGGAAATCCACCTATTGATATCAGGATGATACAAAAATATGTTTCAATTGTAATAACACAGTGATGAATGATATTATTGCTATTGAAAATAACCCGAATTGCTTTCGTCTCAATGTGTTGTCCCGCGTATCAAGCCGTGCGTGCATTATTTGTAATGCTCGTCAAAATATTCAAAGACTTTATTTAGAATGTAGAGTGGATATTTTTGTTGCATCTGATATCCATGTCCCAGATTTCTTGAGAATTTGTGGTCACCATCTTGATCAACAAGGTTTCCTTCCAAATTACTTGCATGGAGGTTTGAATTTTGTGTATAAACCATAATAAATTTCAAATCTTCAACATTTTCTTCAAATAATGAGGACAATTGCTAATAGAAATAGGCCACTCCTTCACTGGGAGGATATCAATTGTTTCACTGAAGACGAATTTAAGGAGCTCACATCAATTTCAAAAAATAATTTTCGACAATCACTAGAATCTTGCGATATTATTGAACAAGGTGGCTAGAGAAGAAATGTCGAAAAAAACATTTGCTCAAATTTTTTATCAAAATGAAACATGGAGTTTCAGATGAGTTTTTGAAAATATTGTTTAATTATTCTTCCCGACAAGCAGCAAGCCTCATTATTTCTAATGTAAGATTATCGCTTTTACAAAGGTTCGTAACGAATAATACTGCATTTAATTCGATAACAAGAGAAAATTATATAAACAGTCATGTATCCCCTTATACGAATCAACTGTACAATCCCACACCAGACATTTCCAAAGCATTAGTTTATATAGATTGTATCTACAATAAAATAGAAAAGAGCAGTAACTTTCAAGTATTGAGGCAATCATACGGTTTCCACAAGAATGAACAGTTGGTCAAATCACAGATCATAGTTGCCCCCGATGGACATATCTTAGCAATCAACGGGCCGTACTTCGCAGATGCTAGGAATAATGATGCGAGTGTTCTAAATCACGAATTACAAAATTATTTGAATGGAATAAGAACATGGTTTCAAAAAGGCGAGATTGTGATAGTCGATGGAGGCTATAGAGATTCAATCAATAGTCTACAAGAACTTGGCTTGCATTACTATATGCCACCATTTCTACCGCCGAATCAAAGGCAATTAACGACAAATGAAGCCAATCAGGCATGTTTAATAACCACTACTAGATGGATTGTAGAATAGCAATACATGCTACGAAGTTACGTGATTATTACCTGATTGCTGGTGCTCCAGTAGTGTAACTAAGCCCGTTCTAACTCACTACTTCTAAAAACGTCCGCTAGGCGACGGTGGCGCTGGTGTCGTTGGCGGTGTCGGCGGCGCGGTGTGTGTGTCGTCCATTTTTTATCCAGTGATTGAAGATTTGTCGCTAGATGTCGCGCTGTGTGTGTGTGTGTGTGTGTGTGTGTGTGTGTCGGCCATTTTTATGCTGTGATTGTAGATGTTTATCCTATCGCTAGATGGCGCGCTGTGTGTGTCGTCCATTTTTTATCCTGTAGATTTTATTCGAAAAAAATTGTCCTAGCCCGGACTTGAACTCACGACCTCTGCGTATGTTGTTTCGGTATCGTGTGCTTTAACACACATAGCTATTGACGGTCCAATAATGATACATCTAAATTGAAATATATTTCAACATTTTATTGGATTTTTCAAAAGATCATATCTGGAAGGAAATATTTACAAAAGTTACAACTAAAATCACGACATACGAGTGAAATAAAAAATGTCAATTATTTTTAAGAGAACGGTTATGTGCATAGCTAACTCAAATCAAAAGGGAAATCTTGCAATTAATTGGATGTTAGAAGAATTACAAAACAGAAGACAACAACGAGAATGCCTTAGATCTCATATTTAGACTTCATATAGGTAAGAAAACCACATTACTTTACTTTCAACGAAGCAGTTTCCACGACCCCCCCCCCCCCTTCTCCCCACACCTTTCTACGATGGTATGAATATAGGAGGTAAAATTTTAAGGTTTTAGTATTCGACGATCGTTGGAACTGTTAAGATGGCAAGCTCCAAAATGTTTAGTGTTTCCCACCTTTACGGTAAGAAAGTTAAGCCGACCGATGAGAGATTTGGATTATGGCTCCTGTTGGAAAATTTGGAAGGTAACAATCTGGTTACAGATATTGGAAATATTAAATACACGGAAGGTGAACACCCGCCGGAAGATGGACTTATACCAATTACAGAACCATTTTGTGACAACATAATGCTTGTAAAGGTATGCGGCTTAGAGGACTTCGATGGAAATTATAAACTTGTTAAAAAAGAAATGTGGTTCATTTAATAGTTATATACGTGGAAAGTGTGGCGAATTGGTTTTTGCAAAAATGTCATTTTTTATGGCATCCTTTTTCGCTAACACACCAACATAAGTATATTTGTTTTTATTGTTTATGGTAAACGCCGACACTTTATACACACCTGCTGGGTCTAGATTCATCCAATGGCTATAAAAATAGTTTTCTAATCTCGTCCTCAATTGTGTTATCTTCTCTTCTTTCTCTAGTAGACTTCTATATTCTTCCTTTATTGCAGTTGTCTTTTCTAGAAAATCCAGCTTTCGCCTCTTGATATCTAGATCATCTATTTCCTGTTTTCGTTTCCTTGTCGATGTAATGTAAACTTGCGACAGAGGGTCGATTTTTTTAATCTTATAAGGAGAAAGTTTGTTTGTTTTATTAGCTCTCTTTCTTAAAATACGTGTAACTAAATTATCTGTAGATATTAGTCCAGCGTCCTGCATGTCAGTATCCTCCGGTTTCGTAGAAAATGGGGTGCTGGACCTAGAAAAGTAAGTCTCTCCAGCTTTAATGTAACACTTTTGTATAATTCGAATATTGTCTCTGTTCTCCTTTTCTTATACAACTTCTATATGGTTAACAGGGAGGCAATTAAAGCTGCATGCAGAGAGAATGTAATTTATAACCTTCTTCCTTGTGCCGGATTCTTTTGGTAAATTTATTTGTAATCCCGTCAACTTTCTTTTATTGCTGTTACCCCAATAAACATATTGCAGCATATTGTTAAACACAAGACAACAGCTGTTCTGTAGACTCTCGGTCAACTTTGTCCACATTTTTGCAATCGAAACAGAGTATAACGGAGAATTTTGGAAGTACAATCTTGTAGCAAAGTTATGCAATCTTCTAAAGGACAGTAGCCTTCTCACTAATCACTAAGTATTTTGAAGCTTGCTGTCTTAACAGTTCCAACGATCGTCGAATACTAAAGCCTTGAAATTTTACCTGCCATATTCATACCATCGTAGAAATGTGTGGGGAGAAGGGGTGGCGGTGGTGGAAACTGCTTCGTTGAAAGTAAAGTAATGTGGTTTTCTTACCTATATGATAAGAACGACGGCGGTCGATAAAAATTTTCCCATGCTCAACCAGCCCTAATACTACTTGCTCCTATAAATGAATTCCATCCTTTGATACATATGCCCGGAATGATGGATACGGCCACACAAATGTTAGTTGATTCCGATGATGTCAACATTGTTCAGGCACGAGTTGAAGCTGAAAACCTCCGTACTAGGAATGGTCGATGGATTCGTTTGAATCAACTTCATATACAATCGTTGCCTCGACTTGATATTTAATATTTAAAATCACTTATTGGACCATATCATTTACACTTGGCTGCGTCATATATCCATGAAGATACAATCCGCAGAGATGGTGAAGTAGACAACATTTTAGAAGTCCATGAGTTACATGAGGAGCCCAATTTTCCACGATTCAGAATATTTTTTCGGTTTGGGAATGCTACTAAACACATGCTTTGGGTTATTTTCACTGAATGAGGTGACGAAAATCTAGAAGATTATGCTCTCAACATTTCGGGGTATTATTGTACTTGTAAGTCCGGTGCATGGATTTTGGGAACTTGTGCGCATGTTGCTAGCATAATATGGTTTTTGGGGTATGCTAGATATCAAGAAAACATACATTTTCCAACAAATCATCTTTTAGATTTCATAGGAGATGCTGCAAATAGAATGCTTCTAGAGGACATGGATATCGGTCCAGAAATAGTTTAATTCTGTTGATTATTTTCTCATTTATGAATGTTCATAAAAGTCTTCTTATTATTTGATATTTTTTGATTATGGAAAAATTCAGTTATCCATCAAGTATTTTCTTCGTTGTGTTGTTATAATATGCCATGTGCATCGACCAATTAATAAATTATATCCTATGGATGTCTATTCAAGTCGCTATAGCCGCGGATATGGATATCAGAAAGATGTATCACATCCCATTAATAACTTCTATCAGTTAATGTATATGTATAAATATATACTAACTGATTCCATCTATAGGTCATTCACCAAAGTCTCATCTCTAAGTATCTATATAAGGTATCCTCACTACATTCTCAGGATATCTCACCAAGGAAGAAATTAGGAGACATCCCGAACATACATTCGTTAGACATCTCTTTAAGTCTCATACCTAATTATATTCCCAGGCTCATCTCATAATATCTCTAGTACTTATTAAATATATAGGATTCTTTGAACTTCTCATATGAGCTGGAAGTTCCCACTACCATTCCGTATATCTGAGTAAGAATCCTGGTAGGCAATAATATCTAAATTAGAATGTTGATACCAAAATGGATAATATACAGAGATTAATGAAAAAAACTAGCCATCTACTTAGCTTGATGTGCTACATTTGCGAGCAGAAAATAAAAATGGATTTCCACTGTCTGTATAATTATTCGAATGTATTAATGACTGATATGAAACAAGAGTTTCCATTCTGCCATCGATAGAAAGTATGCAATGAAGTGGAGAAGTTTGATGATTTAAATTTCCCAACTGATGTGAGTAGTTATTTGAATACTGTAGATAAATTAGACAAGAGATGTTTTGAACGGTCTCAAACTTGAGCGGATTCGTTTTAGTGACATTGCAATAGTATTTTCCTCTCTACGGGAATGAAAACTAATAAAGAAAAATCTAGAGGATTTGCTGAAACTCCTTCAATCGTGCAGTTTCCGATTGTGATTCTCACATATACGGAATTATTGATTTTCGATTCGATTTGTCTTGAGTATTTATAATAATAATAATGTCAACAAGAGACAGCGGTTGCTGGATATCTGTAATACGTATTACGTGTATTACCTCATAACACTAGTATCCTACGACATACATCCATACTGACATGCGCCTAGGATGTATCCACTTCGAATGTTCTTTATATCGTAACATTCAGCGGATATTTATAGGACATATTACATCCCCTACCTAGTAGATATCTTGAGACTCCCGCATTATCTATGACGGGTATTTTTATTATAGTCATTGGATGTATGTGTGTCATCTGTCAAGGCCGTTCAAGTTGTGATTGGTTAATTATCCATATTTCTAGTGTAGTAGGCCTCATGGGGACACCACTATAGAAAAAACCTCTGGGGTGGAGGTCCGTGAAGTTAGTGATTCCGTGGTTTGATAGGTATTGATTATTCATTTATTTCAAGGTCAACCCTCAAAGTGTTTAGGATTAATTCCAAATTAGTGTCATTCGTTAGTGCTTCGTTAGTGCACTTTAGTGCTTCAATTATTTTCGTTAGTGCTTTATTGGTTTTCGAGATATTTGACTTTATATTTTCAAGGTCAGCTCCTAAAGTATTTACGATGATTTACAATTTAGTGTCATTCGTTAGTGCACTTTAGTGCTTCAATAATTTTCTCTATTACTTTATTGGTTTACCAGATATTTCATGTTCTTTTTTTGAAGTCAGCCCCCAAAGTATTCACGATTCGATCAAATTTAGTGTCATTCGTTAGTGCTTCAATAATTTTCTTTGGTACTTTATTGGTTTTCCAGATATTTCATGTTCTGTTTTTCAGGTCAGCCCCCAAAGTATTTAAGATTCGATTAAATTTAGTGCCATTTGTTAGAGCTCTTTAGTGCTTCAGTAATTTTCGTTAGTACTATCTTGATTTTCTAGATATTTGATATTAATGTATTGACACTTCCGCGAAGTTAGCTCCCAAAATGTTCATGATTTCGTTACAGTTAGTGTTATTTGTTAGTGCTTCTTAGTGCTTTCATAAATTTCGTTAGTGCTTTCTTGGTTTTCTAGTTATTTGCTATTATTTATTATTAATATCAGCTTCTAAAATTGTTTGCGGTTGATTCCAGTTTCTGACTTCAGGGCAATTTTGAAAATTTGTCGTTTGCGACGCATCCTGTATTTCCGAATAATTCTACCAAAACAAAGCATCAATATCGTATAAAGGGTATTTTTTACATCGGTAGAAATGTAGCAGTATTTAAATAAATATTACACGTTTTTTCCTCGAATGGCATTTCGTAAGCCAGGATACAGAGAGAGATCCTGGCTTACGAAAAGCGAGAGAGTGGCTTCAAATTGAACGCGCGATAAAAAGTTCGAGTTTCTCAGCGAGTTTTAACCGTATCGTGATAATTTTTTTAAATCGGGGTAGAATTTGAAAATAATTGTAATGACATAGATAAAATTAGCCTCAACTTGCAAACTTAACGAACAATCGTGTAATAACAAATTTTTTGACATTTTCCGACTAAATAATCTCTGCCGAGGGTTTATTGTCATCCAAAACTTCTGCCATTATGCACAGCTCTTAGTTAAGGGCTAAAGAATGTTGGGAAAAAAGTTGGCCGCGGGACCGTATCGATTTCTCGGGGGTTTTTCCGACACTTTTCAATCGCCTCTGCCAAGGGTTTTTTGTACGATGAAACCTCTGCCACTGCTTTACCGTTGTTAGTTAAGACCTTAAGAACATTTCTAAACAATTTTTACGTGGAAACCGTTTCGATTTTTCTCGCAAGTTTTTCAACGTGGAAAACCGGCTGGCATTTTCATGTGCAAACGTTTC
This sequence comes from Galeruca laticollis, assembly GCA_963921935.1. Classification (NCBI taxonomy): domain Eukaryota; kingdom Metazoa; phylum Arthropoda; class Insecta; order Coleoptera; family Chrysomelidae; genus Galeruca; species Galeruca laticollis. Next base: position 32,892,084 of record OY998175.1, read on the forward strand.
GCACCGGCAGAGTAGCCATTTAATGATGTACTAAGGTTTTACTTGCAACTTTCAGGCTCTGATCTTAGGAACCGTTTCGAGCCGTTTTTATGTAGAAGAAGAAGAACTGGTAAAGCAAGCGCCAGTGATTTGAGTTTTACTGAATGTGTGAACTGAATATTTAGTAACAATTAATTGTTATTACTTACCACTGCTTGTGCAATCCAACTTTTTTCTTCATGTGATACTAATACTAGACAGACTTCCTTTGTTCAAAATATATACCATAAGGAAATTGGATTAGCTTATCATCGTTCTTGGACTATTTTTAATCTAGCTACTCCCAAAAGAGTTTGGATAACGTGGTAAGCTGTAATATTTAGTTTACCTACATTGCTTTCTTTTTTACTAAACTTGTTACAAAGCATTGCATAGAAAAATTAATTGATCTTTTTCCAAAAAAACTATATTTTTATCAGATTCTGTAAACAACACAACAGCGTTATCGTACTAAACTGGCAACTTTGCCGGAGAAGGGAAAGTGTATCTTTGCCTGTATTCTGAAATATATACTGGTCAGTGGTAACGGGGTGATAAATCGTCAACATACTGTTGATTTGTTCAGAAATATACTGACTTGAATAGTAGTTTCCTTAATCTGTCAGAAGTAATTGTTTACTTTGTTGAAATGCCCTTATTTTAAATAATACTAGGGGAGAATGCCCTACAGTGGCCACCTTTTTATTTTTTTGGACATAACTTTTTTCCCATTAGAAATTTTGAAAAAATAATTAAACCACACAAAACTTTCATTATTTGGCTACAAATTGCCATAGCTAACTTTGCAAAAAATAAAAAAACAACCTATCTCAAAGCAACTTACTTTTTTTCAAAAATGTGGCCACTGTAGGAAGATAGCGCCTACAGTGGCCACCAATACGTCTAACAGTGGCCACTATTTTTCAAAAAAATAAAATATTTATGCATAATGAGTCTTGAGGAACAAACTTTCAAGAAAAGTGATATTTTAAAGAAGATAAATAATAAAAAAGTATAAAAATAAAATCTTCAGTCTTCAGTTTGGTCGATTAGTTGATGAAGGGTCCAGATCAATATCGAAGGAAAAGTATCTAGCTGTTCTAAATGCCCCTCCAGTATTTCTCGGTTCAGGTAGATGCAGAACAATGTCTGCCCTTTGTATCACAGAAACATCATCAACATTTGGAAAAACGAGTTTCTTTTCTCTGTATTTTCTTAAAAACGACACATTATATTCTTCATCAGGCAGCACCCCTTTGATTTGTCCAACAAAATATTTTATCGTTTTTTAGGTAGCAAACCTCACAAGAACAAAACTGCTCACTTCCAAAGGTCTATCGTAATCCTCTTCTTCATCGAAATTCTTAGTAAGTGTGGACGAGGCAAACGAAATGTTCTGCTCACTCTGATCTTCATTTTCTGATGAGCTAGGGGAAGCAATTTCTGCTAATTGAAGCTTTTTCGTAACCTTGGACTTCAGCTTTTCATCAAGTTCATCTCTAAGCTTCTGAATATTGGGGGTACCTGTTAAAATTTCTGTTGCCCTCTTCTTTCGTCCACGCTTAAAATTGGATTTGTCTTTCTGCTTTCGGGAAAGCTCTCACCAATTCGGGTGAAAAGTATAAAGCACCCTTTTCATCACCTTGATTGATAATCGGATCTTCCGGTTGAGATCTCATCACCTTGAACAAACGTTGGAACTGTTTCAGAAGTAGAGGAAACCGGACTTATTTCGTTGGTTGATTGTGAAGTAGATGGCTGAGGTTCAAATGGTATATCGATGAGTGCTGGCTGGGGCTCAAGTGGTATATCGGTCACTGATGCTCTCAGAAATTCATGTTCCTTGAAACAATTCTTATTAAGCGGATATATACCAGTACTTTTGAAGGCGGAAACTATATTTTGTGTGCAAAAGGCCTGGCCATAACTTTGGCCCAAAATCTCGGCAATGTTATAGATATCAATTCGTTTTCCCGGATGATTGGCAATCCAGAATCCACACTCCTTATTGTAGTATTTTTTAAGTGGGCCGAAAACACAAACATCCAATAGCTGGAGCTTATGGCTTGTGTGGGGTGGCAATGTAAGCAAGATCACATTATTGGACTTAGCGGTCTCTATTACCTCCAAACTAATATGTGAGTCATGGTTATCCATGATGAGCAGAACTGGTCGATTTTCAGTAGAACCTGGATGTTTGATAAAGTGGTTTAACCACTGTAAAAAAATCTCTTTCGAGCTCCATCCTGAAGGATTTGCTGCTCCTACACTTCCAGGTGGGGCTCCAACTAATATATGCTGTTTGAAAAATTTCCTTGGAAATACCAACAGAGGGGGAACTGATTTTCCAATTGAGTTTATTGCAACTATCATGGTGACTAGAGTTCCTCACTCTGCCGAAGTAATCTGGCCGACTTGCTTTTGGCCTAAAGTAGCAACAACCTTATTTGTACTCTGCACCGTAGTTAAAGCCGCTTCATCTACATTGTAGATCTGATCAGGGCCATGTTTATGAAATAAATAAATATCACTCAAATTTTTGAAGAATTTGTCAACTACAGGCTTATTGAGTTCCATGGCTCGAGCTAGTGACGTTGCTTCAGAGACCCTTAATGATAAACTAGGGTTTCTCGTCATAAACCCGTTGAACCATTTGAAGCCAGCAGATTTGTTTGCTTCCCAGCATTCGGGTACCTTTTTCTTGTAGAAAGTAGCCAGCTCATATGCAAAACTTTTTACTTGGGTTGGCGTGAAGCCATGATGGGGATTTGCCAAATGTTTGATGTACGAGCCCAATTCTTTTTCTTCTGCAAAAGTAAAGATCTGATGACAGGCATAATTTGGAGTCAATCTGGGATGCTTGGCCTCATTAAAGTCTATGTTCTCCATTTGTCCCCTGCATTTATTGACATATCTTCTCAATGTCGTACGGGGAATATTAAAGTATTTTGCCGCTCTTTGTGTAGACCACCCCTCTCTAGTAATTTTTGTACTGCTTCCCGCATTACATGCTCTGGAGTAATTGTCAGTTTCTCACCTTTCGGCATCTATAAAAAAATTAAAGCATTAAAACCGAATTCATTCCCACAGTAGCCACCCCTCAATGACTCCAAAAAGCAGTGGCCACTGTTGGCTATATCTACCATGGCCACTGTAGGAATTGTCACTTTTTTTAGAAAAATGGTAGCTATGATATTCTATACGATTTTCAGCAGATGAAAGTAGGAGAAATATGTGGCCACTAGATACACAATTAATGCTATGGATGTTACTTGGAATAAAATATAAATGATAATGTACAATTTTACTCACAATTTTGATGAAAATGTAACTTTTTGTGTCGCAAAACACACACCTTCTCACTGCTCGAACTGCACGCGACTGACAGACGCATCGACACAGTGCAACGTGGCTGGTTGGTGGCAGCACGCACCAGGATATAGATTCGCAAAAATGGCCACTGTAGGGCACTCTCCCCTACAAACATTTTTTGATAAATTCTCGGCGACATAGTCACTACTTTACACATTTATCACCAGTACAATGTGGCGGCATATCGGTTCAATATGGCCTCGGGTTCATTAGAATTGGCCAGTATACTGACGTACATTCCAAAATACAGGCTTTGAATATATAAAAAGAACAGTCAAATTAGTATAAATAAATAACATTACTTTTGTGAGTTATCAAAGTAGGTTTGTGATGGGTGATATGGTTAGGGAATAAGCCCTATTAGTCATGTGGCTACTCCTGAAATTGTTTTTTTTCTCTCTAAAAATTAATGTGATTCTCCCAGAATTGTATAGACGTTTTTTGATATAACCGTGTTGAGAATTTTTACAAAACTCATTGGATACAATTTTGATACTTTATATTTTGGAAAAAAAATTAATCTCTTAAAATTCCATCCATACAATCTGTTTTTCAAATTTTCATTTCAGACGTAATTTACAGATTTAGTAAAAATAAATGTACTTATTTTTAAAATCTCAGGTTTCCGTAGTGTTTAAAAGACATGTTCCCAAAAATGATTGAAAATAGTTAAATAAGATAATTTAAAAGAATATTTTGGAAACATTAAAATATTATTTTAGTGAAGTATAATTTTTTCAATGTTCAAATATTGGATGTTATTGCTTAATTTATATTTAATACTTATTCTTCACCACTCTTATAAGAGGGACATGGCTAAAGTTCGCATAAATTATGAAAACAATAACGCAATTCACATCACTCTTTCCAGCTGAGAAAAGTGTCTCAAAAACATATTTTAAAATGTTTAATTACTCTCTTCAAGACCCTTTTTTTTTCGAGGAGAGGAAATCTTACATTAGACCCCGGTCTTTCCTACCGGCTAAAACCTCTCCTTTCTCGCATTTCCCACTGGTTTCTACTGGGTACTGTGAGACTCCTACTGACTAAAGACCCCTCTTTTTATCTATCTGCTTTCCACCTTGGAACCGCTTGTCGCATATCTTCAGAAGTGAAGTGCATTGATCACTTTATGTTCGGCTTGCCTCTTGTCTTTCTTCTAGCTCTTTCTGATGAATCACTCTTTTTATGAAAGTATGTACTCTATTTCAAGTCTCTCTTTTACTTCTCATAGTCTCCACTACATTTTGCGGATTTAGGTTGACCCCTGTATCTTGCGCCAATTGCTCCCTTTGTTCTCCCTATCTATCGCGTTTAAAAATTGTATGTGCCGCTGTGTCTACTGCTTTACAGTACAAACACAAGTCATCATCTGTTTTCCCAATTCTTTTTGTGTAAACTTTGAACGAGCCATGACCTGTGAGGACTTGTGTCAGAAAATAGTCCACTCTTCTATGTTTGCACTCCACCCAGTCTCGTACGTTTGGTATCAAAGTTTTTGTCCATTGCGCCTCGTTCTCCGTATGATCCCACAGTTCTTGCCATTTTGCTAGGGTGATCAATCTCTCCTCTGCTTTCTCTTCTGTAGTTGCCCCGTCTCTTCTCCTGTATAATCGTTCTCTTTCTGCTGCCATCAGTTCAATAGGTATCTTCCGTGCAACCTCCTGCGAGGCCTTCGCGGATATTGTACGATACGCACTAATGACCCTTATGAGCATTTTGCGTTGCACTCTCGTGTATAGTTGTCTGTTCTTTTTAACTGTAAGGGATCTATGCCATATAAGAGAATCGACTGTACTACATTGTAAAGCATCTCTCTTTTTCTTGACCCAGGACCTCTCACGTTTGGGGTTATTCTACTCAGGGCAGCTACCCTTCTCTCGGCTTTTATATGCTGCGTGAAGCTACAGTTTTCACCGATAGTGACTCCCAGGTACACAACGCTTTTTTTTCTAGGAATTTCTTCCCCTCTACATACGAATTTAACCTGCTCTTTTCCTTTCTGCCCTCTCAGGATAACTGTTTTGGATTTCTGTGGGGCTAAGTGTAGTTCGTTTTCCTCCATCCAGGTGTGGATTTGGTGAAGAGATTCGTCTGCTTTCCATTCAAGAAGTTTCTTATTTTTGGCAGTTATGACGACTGCAAGATTATCTGCGTATGCTATTGTACTCACTCCCTCTAGTGCCAGATCATTCAACAAGTCATCATAGAGCACGTTCCACAGGGTAGGTCCTAGAACAGAACCCTGTGGAACTCCAGCTTGGACTTCTAGTATCACATCTTTTTCTATTTGTAGTGATCTATTCTCCAGATAGCTGTCTACTATTTCCAGCAGATATCTATCCACCCCTCTTGCTTCCAATTTCTGTAGGATTTTATCCCAGGATGCCGTGTTGACTGCATTTCTCACGTCCAATGTGATAAGAGCCGCCCATTTGTCATTTGATCTATCCTTTACTGCCCTTATTACCCTTTCTATGGCCTGTATCGTTGATTTTCCCTTTTTGAATCCGTATTGTCGCTCTGAGAGACCCCCAGTAACTTCCAACTCTTTTTCCAATCTTTCTCTCAACAATCCTTCGTACACTTTACTAATGGCGTTCAGTAGGCAAATTGGTATAAACTTCATGTCATCTATATTTCCTTTGGGGATTAAAACTAGTTTGGCCCTTTTCCATTCCCTCGGAAAACACTTTTGTCTAAGAATTGCATTTAGTGGATTTAGTATTGCAGCTGGCGAGATCTGTTTCACTATGTTGATGGCTTCTGTGGGTATACCGTCTATACCTGGTGCTTTCCCTGGTTTCATCCTTTCTCTTCAAGACCCCGTTTAAGATTTTATTTATATATTTAAATATTCAAGGGCGTAACTACTGGAAAGCTGCCAAATGCTTAACAACAACAAATATGTATATGCTCAATTCCATGCTAGAGTGGCATTGCTGCCCTATGAGTATGTATACATTTAATTGAACGGTTGGAAATCGCACTATATATTTTTGGTAACACGTCTATTACTCTTATTGTAAAATAAAAATCTTAACTATTTCGTGTTCAGTGTAGCTCCTTGGCGAATTAGTGAAATACGTAGTTTTATCTTTGTAGTAATTTTCATCCATAGAAATAATTATTTTTGACTTATTTATTTTTGTTTTTATGCGAAATCAGACACTTAAAAAAATTATTTAATAAATGTATATTGTTTAATTGATTTATTCTTTTCACATATTCCTTTACCTATACTGCCCAACTAAGAAAAAAGGCCGTAAGTGCAAAATTATCGATTTTGAGTTATATATTGAAATACGTGTTTTAGACCACGAGGAATCCAATAAACTCATCAAAAATGCCGTATCTCGACCCGTTTTCTAGATATCCAGATATAGTTTGCCGTGAGTACATTAAAATCCCTCCATTGCTAAGCAAAAGTGTCGTAAGTCCAAGACACTAAACATAAATGCAGTAACTCCAATGCTCATACTGTACTTTTGCTTAGCTCTAGCACATACGGCAGTTTTTCTTAACACTGTGGCTGTACATACGACATTTACTCTTTTATTTACAGCTGACTCATATTTATTTTTTAAGTTATGTTTTGTTTTGCAAAAAATGTAAAGTGATGTCACCGGTTGAACATTTTAGTCGTTTTATTTATTTTAAGTAAATATTATTTGACGATTTGAGTATTTCCAGATGATACCAAATAAAGTATCCTCAAGAACGAGACAAATGATGGATTTATCTTTACAAGGTAATGAAAGTAATAAAACAGCTCAACTTGGTCCAGGTTGTACTAAGCAAGAGGATTGCAGTTCCTTTGTAGTGATCGATCCCAATAATAGTGTTGAAAATGATTGTTCAGCTATAATTATTGATCCTTCAAATCAAGTGTTAACTGATGTTTTCAACAAAATAACTGTCGAAAGCAATCAAGTTATTGTTTTTGATGTAAAGACTAATACTTTAACAAAAAGAGAACTAACTGAGAATGACTTAGGTGATATTGTATATGAGACTAATGTGATTGGATTAGATTCAAATGTAGAAAAAGTCGATCTAGGCCTAGATCTAACACTAGAAGAAAATGAGCATGACGTAGGTTTTCTGGATAATTTGGAATTTGAGGACACTCGTTCCAATCAAGAGGCAGTGATAGATGAAGGAGCTGAGGAGATACAGGAAGTAGACCTGGGCCAAGATCTAACAATAGAAGAAAATGAGCGTGACATAGGTTTTCTGGATACTTTGGAATTTGAGGATACTCGTTCTAATCAAGAGGCAGTGATAGATTATGGAGTTGAGGAGATACAGGAAAGAGACCTAGGCCAAGATGAAAGCGGCCGCAGGAAAAGGAAAAAAATTGATGTTAGTTTAAAGGAAAGGAAGAAAATTAAGATAGAAGAATTGAAAAGGGCTCACAATGTTTTAGAGAGTCCATGTAACAACAATGGATGCAAGAAAAAGTGTGGTGAAAGTATCAGTGAAGATAGAAGAATTCAAATAAATGAGCAATAATGGAACATGACTTGGGGTGAGCGCAGATAGTTTATCCTAACTTCTTGTCAAAAACTAGATGTGAAAAGAAGAAGAAGAAATAAGAATGATAATGAAAAAGAAAGAAGAATGCTATCCATCCAGTATCATTTGAAAGGCAGCAGCGATAAAGCGTTTGAGGTGTGTAAAAAGTTCTTTCTTACTACATTGGGTTATAAACCTACCAATGATAGATTTGTACACTATACCTTAACAAACACCGCTCAGGGAAGTTTGACTCCTCCCCCTGACCGAAGAGGAAAACAGCCATCTTCAAACAAGGGGCCTCATCGTGAGATTATAACACATATTGAGTCTTTTCACCCAACAATCTCGCATTATAGACGAGAATATGCACCCAATGTGCGATATTTACCCTCTGATGTCAATATTGTTCTAATGCACGGTGATTTTATTCAAAAGTACCCGGAATACAAAAATAGAGTATCTTATGATCTGTACAGAAGACTTGTTAAGGAACAGAAAATATCATGTGCCCAATTAGGCCACGAAGAGTGTGAAAAATGCGAAGAGTTTTCTCTCCATGAACACAATAAGGATACACTGGATCTCGAGTGTGAAAAGTGTAGTAAATGGGCTCATCACCATGAATTAGTAGTTGCTGCAAGAGAAGCCTATAAATCACATTCAGAAGGTGATATTCAAAATGACACCGTTATTTTTTCAGGCGACATGCAAAAAATAATAATGCTTCCAAGAGTTGACATGTTTAAGAAGGTGTTGTTTGTCAAAAAACTCATAACATATCACGAAACTTTTGCTCCAGTTGGGAAAAAAGGAAAAAACAAACCTCATACCCTGCTTTGGCACGGGGGAATTTCCGGAAGGAACAAAGAGGATAATGTAAGTGCTCTCTATACGTTTCTAAAAAAAAATAGAGTTGTTAAGAAAATAATCTTTTGGCTTGACAACTGTTCGTCTCAGAACAAAGACATATTGAAGGGTAGGCAACCAATATTACAAGAAATTAACTGTCTCGACCCTTACTTCGTGGAATATGCTCATATTAGTGTTTTTAAATGAAACTCACGGTCTCTAGTTAATTCCACAATATAATAAAAGTTATTGAAAATTCTAAAAAATTGACAATTGTTTCGATAAATCAATATCATCGTCAGAATGACAGAAGTTACATTTCATTTTATGCCTACCTGATGTTTAGTAGTTATTTTTGGCTAGACCAAGAAGTAACCTAACTTGTGATTGGCTTAATATATGTTTATAGAAAAAAGAAGAAGATGTGATATTACAAATATTGAAGCTTAGGTATTATTAGCCCTATGGTGATATCCTGGATATCATTTTTCCAATTAAGATCAGTATAACTGTGCAATGATATAGAAAACTAGGAAAACTATATCTGCTGATCTTTACAATTATCACTTAAGAAGACAGTTTATTAGTGGAGAACTCCCTAGATTTAACTGTTCATTGACAACTTCATATTGTGGGTTTCTTAAATGTATTCTAATTTCCAATTCTTCAAGGAAATCCAGTTCTTGTTTCTTTTCACAAATATGTAGCACTTCTAGTTCTGTGTTAGGTGTCAATGAATGATTGGTGTCAAGTAGATTTTTTGCGTAGTGGGATTTATCTGGTTGTTTTAATCTGTATGCTCGTAAGTGCTCACTGTGTCGTATTTCAAAATTCCTATTTGGGTCAGACCCTGCGTTATAAAAAAGTACACCTTGTGGTTATGATTATCGCAATTGCCTGTTGCATCAACAAACATTATTTCAGAACATTGAGGCAATTCAAGTGTTCTTTGCATTATAGGCGTACAAAGTGCAATCGCATATTCTTGATTTTTTTTCCGATATTTTAAAACTAACTGAACTATTTTTTTCATGAAATTTTAGCAACTCTTCAAGCTTAAGTAACATATAGGGACCTATATAATCGCCATAATGTTTTTTAATATTTACTTTCCATAGTGTAAACAAATCATTGTTTTTAGGAAAATAATGTCTATCAAAAACAAAATTTTCATAACTATCTCCTAACTCTTCCATTTTCATACAATAGGTATGGTAAGCAGACGCGACTGAATGACCTCTTTCGAATAATTCAATTATTTTTGCGTTTACGTCAGATCCTACAGGTCTTTCTCGAAGTGCTTCATCAACGTCCAGCCTATGGTTGTGTTTGTTACGAAATTCAATTATACAAGGATATTCTTGATCTACAGTTGATGTTTTATTGCTCTTAATAAATCGTTGAATTGTTATAAACAATTGTGCGGGGCAATCGACATTTTTAGATCGCTTATTTCGAACTCCTTTTGTAATTTTACGTGTAGTCGTCTTAAAATGGCAGTGATATATCCTTTTAAATAGATTTCTGGGCCGATCAGAGGCTACTTTAAAAGTTTTTGAAATTGACCAAGTTTCTTTACTATTTTTTTGGTATTCTTCCATCCATTTCTAAAATAGAAGAAAAACGGAATTCATTACTACAAAAACATGCGATGTTGCCTTTCAAAAAATAAAACATGCGATGTTGCCTTTCAAAAAATAAAAAAGTTGTTGCTAAATACTGCCCAAACTTGCAACGTAGTAAACTATTGAAAAACATTTTAATTATTTATTTAAAATTAAAAAAAGGTATCGATTTATCTAAAAAAAAATACGTCATTTTCTTTAAAAAATATAAACTTTAGTCTATTTTGCCCAAAATGGCAACGCTGCAAAAAATTTAAAAGGTTCTGAATGTGTGTGTTTTATGTTTATTTATTCAAATATGATTAATAGCCAATCTCAGGTTTTAAAACTATTACCCTGTGCTTTTTAAATGACAACATCGCATAATCTAAATTCTGATACCTACTACCTACTATTCTCATTGTTAAATGATTATGGCAAAATTAACGCTGTGTCAAAATTAAATAAAACTAAGTAGGTATACCAAAAGAGCTCCACGCTTTTATACTTATTAGGGCATTTAAAGTTAAAGCTCAGAAACATAACCTAGAAATTTTGTTTACATACATCTTCTTTTGTTTTTATTGTTAATTTGTAGGTATATTTATCAACCAACTTCCAATCATACAGGTTCGGAAACGAAATCGCACTTATTTCATTCATATTTATTGTATTTTCTTTAGACGTATAAAATCGTGATTGGTGAATTGCAAGAATGAACCTCTACGAAATACAAATACAAATTGAGAATGAGCGCTTTGTTTTGCCTTTTGGCTAATCAATCACGCGTATGTAAGAGACGAGTTACCAGTTTTAGTTGTAATATATGTCTCTTACATACAAGTTATACTTCGGAATTTTCCGATCGTTATTCGATGGTATTGTGCGTCCGCCACATACAAATATGCTAGCCGGTGCGTGTAGACGAGAAGAACTAACAAAAATGCCTATTGATATAATAAACGACAAGGATACTCCAGAACAGATTATTCGTGAATTACAAAAAAGGAAAATGTTCGATTCAGCCTGTTGGTATCCATAGTTTTGGGCGTATCGGATTAAGAATCGCAGAATTTTTAAATATACCCAATTCTAAAAACTACCCAGAGCATAGCGTTCGTCGAACTTCAACGACGTTATTTGCTGATAATAATGGAAACATCATAAATTTGAAGAGACACTGTGGATGGAAGTCTACAATGTCGCTGAAGGATATATAGACAATTCACTCACAAACAAAATTAAAATTGCTAAGACCATTCAAAATTAATCAGATGAAAACAATCAATGTGAAACCGAAACTTTACGTGATTTGCAAAGGGAATTCCACCGACCACGCTGATAGCAATTCATTTCGATTGGTCAGCGTAAGGAGGCATGTTTATATTCGCCAATAGACCCCAAGGTACGTTTTTATCACGCATCAACCGTTGTTTGGTTACTCTCTTTGTTCGATGGATATAATATAATTAGGTGAGAATATTACTTTAAAAAGATTGATAAAACGGAAGGTGAATACTTAGGTATGTTTTTTGGTTCTCCACTGATGTGAGGTTAGAGTTTATCACTTTATCTACTGCAAATTCACCGAGAAGTAATTTTCAATTAAATGTGGTGAAGTATCAACATTTGAGACAAAAAACTAATCTTTTCACAATGTTCGATCAGAAAAATTTAGACACAGCTACCATGTTCCGATATTCCCGAACAGTACTGCCTAGTAAATTTAGCCGTTCCAATTTTACTGAAATTCACTGTTAGAGACTAAAAAATTTACTGGTGCTACTTTAACAGAAATGGTCATGCAGTTGCAGTAATGTGACAGCTGACAGTACATGAATGATAACTTGTTAATGTTATAGATTAAAAAATATTGTTATTCCAAACTGCATACAGCAAAAATTGTATAAAGTTGTACTGGAAGATTTTAGCGTAGAAGTTGATGCTGAAACCGCTGCTAATCTTCAAGGTTTGTTCTCCATTGTTGTTCATATAGATGCAGCTAACCCAGTTTAAGAATGATTTTTTTTAGATGCGAATTTTGCTAGGCGATATTTGTAGACCATCAGGAGAAAGCTTCAAAACTGACCGAGTCCTCTTTACTTACCTGAAATGTAGTTTGAAAATATCTGGAGTATAATTACCAACTACATTTTGAATGTAACCCTCTATTCGCGGTATCCTTGTAATTGGTCCTCTAATCTTAGGAAGAATAGTAATTAAATTTATGGAATCTTCCATAGGTTCATTAGAGATTGAGGTACTTGAGCTATCTGATTTTTCTGATGAATCAGAATCGCTATCACTTAATATTTCATCCAATACGATACGTTTCATTTCCAACATCGTTTCAATAAACATGAAAACAATAGGAATAGGTTATTTTCTGTACAACCAAAGCTTGTCACCGATCTACTGCCCGAATTGTTCCGAAATGAATTTACAGTTTAAGATTACTGCCACTGTCAAGCGTTCCGAAATGGCTTACTGTGGCCTGTAACACTAGCAATATCGGAACGTAGCGAGCATATAAAACACACAGCAGAGACTCTTACTTGGCGGGAACAGAATGCGCAGCTATTCGCGCATACACGCCCTCCGGTGTAAAACGTCTCAGATCAGTGACGAGAATGCAGAAGGAGCTAGTCGTAACCATTGTCGTACGTAGTTGGGAGTCTTTTAATCGGTAGTTATAAAAATTCGCTGCGTTACAAACGTATCGAACTACCCACTTCCCAACCCGGTAATATAGCTAAATAATAAATATCAATATTTTACGTCACTAGAACAGCTTACCTATATTCTATTTTTATAATTATCTATGTAAATTTAAATTAACATAATAAATACCCTCATGTTTACTTCACATTTCTAAGGACGGCCCTGCCAGCGGTACCAAAATAAAGTTACAGCCAACTCTGACATTTATACCAAAATGGCGTCCTTGAGGTCACAGATTTTCAATAAATAATATCAAAGTGCCGACGTTAAGAGTCTGGGCTGTGTGTTCATTAGGCTGTGATTTAGACGTCATACATTACTTGTCGCTAAATAAGATAAAAAGTAAATTTTTGTTTATCTATATTTGATACGCTTATTTGCAGTTGTAATTGATCATATCCACTCGTAATAAAAAAATTCTCTAATTTAATAAGAATTTTGACATCGATTTTCTAGAAACTTGAGAACTTTTTTTCGATATGTGTGATTTAATGAGAAATATATGATAGAAACGAAATAGGCAAAACTTATTTATAATAACAAATATGTGAGAGTTTATTCAATTAAAACAAAAAATTTACTTTACAAAAGTTTGTGTAGGTACTTGGGTAATGGGTACTTAAATGTCGATTCTCAATATTGTTGCCACCATCCAAAGAAGAAATTATCGTGCATTGCTGCGAAATTATCGATTTTTCTTGAAAATTATGTTACAATTTTTTTTATTATTTTTTGATAATTAAACAAGTCATGCTTATTTTACTTCCAATCGCATACAAAAAAATACCTAACACAAAAACTTAAACCTATAGACTAAAATATTATTCGTTATCAAAATAAATATCAATATTTTCATCTTCGTCATGCTTGAAATGTCGTAACTTCGAAAATAAGAGAGATAATTAATTAAATAGGGATTCGCGAGGAAATTTTACCTAGGTTTGATCAAAATTCTCGGAAATATTTCTACTATAAATGGCCCAAAACGTGGATATACGAAAAATAGGGATTTTTCCATTCATATACTCCAGATGAAAATTGGTAAAAATATTTTTTTCTCTAGGAAATTAGTGAAATTATGAAAATGGGGGTTTTACAGAGCAAGTAATCGATAAATCAGTTTTTCAATAAAAAAATGTTTCACCTATAAATAGAGGGATAGAATTGCAACAAAACCATAATTTCATTCAAAAAACTATAATAACTATAATAATGGAAATTTTAAACTCAAATTTCCAGAAAGTATAGTCAAATGATTATTCTATAAAAAAAAGTAAGAAATAACCTAACTGTTGACGTTTCTCTCTCTTCACACAAATTCTCAATCTCAGTAGGGTTCATGGGCGTAATTTAAAAAACCAACATTACTAATTATTTACATTTATTTTGAAAATGAAATAGTTACTTGTCCAATAAATTAAATATTTACAATATTGACAACGAAATAATTACTATACGAAAATTTAGATTCATAACTATTTACAATAATAGTAATTTATGCAAGAAGTGCATAAAGTGGTACTTTTTTTCACGAATGGAAAAAGTGACCGCACGAGCCGTCAAGCGAGTGCGGCAATTCTATGAGTGGAAAAAAGACACTTTATGCACATGTTGCATACATTATTTTTTGTACAGCCCTATATAAAAAAATAAAATTCAAATAGAAATTTGGGATATTTTAATTAAGTTCCTGCGGTAAAATACAATTATATGTATTCCAAGTTTCATGAAAGTTCATCCTCGACGCCCAGCCAAGTATCTTAGAAGTCTATCCTCGATGCCCAGCCAAGTTTCATTGTGTTATCTTATGGAAAGCGTGAAATAAACTTAACGTTATGGCACTTTTTTTAACCCTTTTTTACTTTTTTTCACTATAACCATAAACAACCACTTTAAGCGCTGCAAACCGATGAAATACAAGGTACTTTAAAGATAGGGCGTAGAAAAAAGTTTTTAGTAACTATGCGACGCCTCTGAAAAACTCATTTGCATAAATTTACATATCGCTTGAAAATTTGAATATTTAAGAACATCTGTGTTTAAACAGAATCATATGCCATAATTTCTTTTACATTGAAAAGAAATATTATTGGAAATACCTTTGAAATATGTATGTTTAATAAAAAGGTGCAATGTAGTGAACTGGTTCTAGTTTCATAAATTCATTATATTAAATTCTTAACGTGGATATATCATATCTGTGTGTGTGAAGTAATAAAATACTTATAAATTGTTGAAATGTGCAAATTCCTTACAACTAGATACATGCAAAAACGACATGAATGTACAATTTTATATCAGGTGAAGTTTTATAAATTATTATTATTGTTATACTAATTATTGGTTATTAAGCAAAAATTATATTCAGATATTTAGATTGTTTATCCTAACTGGACTCGCCTTTCTTAAAGCCGAGTCAGGAGTTTTACAAATAACGTATCATGTTTAGTTTTCTTTAAACTTAACTGTAACTAATATTCTAGATAGTTAGTCGTTGCGAAGTAGTCCTAGAAAGACTTAGGTAAGTTTTTATGGCGTCGCTCATATTTAGCGACAAACGAGTCACGTGACTTCATATGTCACCGACTTCGACTGTCGCTCGTGTAAATGGGTTAGCGATATTTTTGACGATTATATGAATTGTGTGTTTGTTGTCTCTGATTGTGTGAAATAAATACTTAAAAATGGCATCATATGAAGAAAGATACAGCGAGTGGAACTATCAACTTGCCGCGATTGTGAACAATAAAAAAGAGGAGAAACAACGACGAAATAGACTAATAGCAGCTATATGCATTAATGAATGTATAAATTTAAAAAGAAGATATAAAAAAAGGAGATTTTGGATTGATCCATTATTTGAAAAACGACGTGAACATGGATTTTATTATGCATCTGTACCGAGACTAACGCCAGAGAAATTCCGGAATTATTATCGTATGACTTCTATACAATTTGAGGAATTGTTACATTTAGTAGCACCTGCAATCACTAAACAAACTGTGATTAGAGAGCCATTACCACCTGCAGAGCGGTTGTCTATAACATTGACGTGTGTTTGTTTTCTTTTATAACTGAATTACTTTAATTATTAAATAATTGATCCAATTATATTTTGTAGATATTTAGCAACTGGTGATTCAATGCATTCAATGTCATTTCATTATCTCGCTGGAGTATCAACTATAAGCCATATTATAGGTGAGACATGTGATGCTATATGGAACTCTATTCATCAAGAAATTCTGCCACCATCAAAAACTACAGAGGAATGGTTACGTCTCGCTAAAGAATTTCAAGAGAAATGGGCTTTCAATCACTGTATAGGAGCAATTGATGGCAAACATGTTGTTATTGAGGTATTTGTTATATTCATCATTGAAATAACAAAAGTTTGATGCTTACATGATTTTTTTTCAGTGTCCGCCTAATGCAGGCTCGTCCTATTATAACTATAAAAAGAGTCATAGTATTGTACTTCTCGGAATCTGTGATGCACAATATATGTTCACATTTGTTGATATTGGAGCCTATGGTCGCCGCAGTGATGGTGGAATTTTTAAAGATTCAAAGATGGGTTTAAAATTCAATTCAAAGGAAATGAATGTACCTGCACCAGAACCTCTCAGCCCAGGTGGGCAATCTTTGCCATATGTTCTGGTGGGAGATGAAGCCTTTCAATTAACAGATTATTTGATGCGACCTTACCCAGGAAAAGGCGGTTTAAACGACGAGCGAAATATTTATAATTACGGATTAAGTCGAGCCAGAAGAACAATTGAAAATAAGTTTGGTATTCTAGTCAGCCAATGGAGAATTTTGAAGCGTCCAATCAATTGTAGCATGGAAAAAACAATTTCAATTGTGAAAGCTATTGTATGCCTTCATAACTGGATTCGTCGAAGAGACATTGGAGAAAATCAATATGTTACTCCAACACTAATTGATCAAGAAGATGATGATGGCTTTGTTCCAGGTTCTTGGAGAGGTTGCATAGATAATAGTGCTTTCGTAAACATTACTCAGTGCGGTTCTAATAATAGCTCTCGTAGGGCAATGCAGATTCGTGAAGAATTTTGTAAATATTTTAATAGTGAAGGAGCTATACCTTGGCAATTCCATCATTGTTCTTAAAATTATGTTGTATAATATAATGTATATTGTAATATATATCTACATATTATATTTTTATATATTCATGTGTAATTTGATTTGAAATATAAAATAGAAGGATTAATTTAAACTTTATTTGAAATATATATATATATATATATATATAAAAAATTTTTTTTTATATAACGACTGAAAAATGCTATATAGGTGGGGATAACGGGGATTTCAGTCCAAGGAATCAACGCCAAGATCTTTTATTTACAAAATGCCGCCAAGCTTTCGTGTCCTTTTGACACTTCTTCAGGGCACTATAATACATATACAAATATAAATATGATTTAAAAATAGAGAAATAAATATGAGTACTTACATGTAAAATATTTTAAGTAAATTCAATATAAATAATCATTAAAAAATTTGTAAATGTAAAAATAAATATAATTATAATATACTTGATGTCATATTTCACATAAGACAAATCGATACATAATTTGTTTGTTCGTTACTTAGTTATTTTAATTTTTTTAGGTTACTTTATAATTATTTAATGAAGTTTGAATTTGAGGTTAGATTATAACCTTATAAAATGACTTTGACAGATAATTTGTTTTTGACGTTAATAGAAAAGGAAATAAGGTTAGATTATAACCTGTGAAAATGACTTTGACAAATAATTTCTTATATTTTGACTTTAATAGAAGTGAATTTAATTTTTATGAAATAATCATATAAATAATGAAAAATTATCTATTTTGTTCAATATTCAAAAGGTAGCTATAAATATTACTAAGATTTTCAATGTCACTTTTCTTATTCATACTATTATTTGCCTTGTTGATTTCAACCATTTCAAGAAAATATCTTTTAGACATATTTTGTTCAGTATGTAGAACTTTAGCTTCATTAAATAACATTTTATGGCCTGTTTCGATGGAATGCTGTGTTAATGCACATGATTTTTTGTTAAGTTTTATATCACTTTTATGAGATGTGATGCGATTAGTCAAATTTCTAGAGCTGGTACCGATGTAGTTAAGATCACAGTTATTGCATTTTATTTCATAGACTACATTTGATTTTTTTAAGTCAGGTGTAGAATCTTTCAATTTACTATTTAAATTTCCAATCGTTTTTATATTTTTCTGTGTTATCTTTATATTAGTTTCATTTTTGAAAAGTTTTATTATGTTCTTTGATAAATTTTCAATATTTGGAATTGATAGGTAATTAATATTTTCTACATTTGTATTCCTATCTGTTTCATTGCTAGAGATATTATCATGAATAGTTCTATCAGAAATATTGTTGAAAAGAATTCTATTTAGAAGTGATTTAGGATAAGAATTTTCTAATAAGATATCATGTAAAATTCTTAAATTTTTTGTTTTAAAGAAGGGTGAACTAGTTTTTCAATTCTATTTTTTAAACAAATAATGAGATTAATTTTCATTTTCTTTGTATGAAAAGAATGATAGTTTATATACCTTCCTGAATTTGTTGGTTTTATATACCAATCGGTAATCAAAGTGTTATCGTTTTTACGGATTATTTTAGTGTCTAAAAATGGAATGCTATTATTTTTTTCAAATTCAACTGTAAATTTTCGTTATAACTATTTACTGTTTCTAATATTTCATCTGATTTATTAACTGGTATAGCACAAATTATGTCATCAACAAATTTTTTTAAAAATGGTATATTAAATGATAGTTTTGGGAGAATATCTTCAAGAAGATCATCCATTACATATTGTGCTATTATTGGAGAAATAGTAGCTCCCATTGGTGTGCCAAGAATTTGTTTATAGTAACATCCTTGAAAAGAAAAATAACTTGAGTTAAATATAAAGTCGATTATTGATAAGAATTTATTTTGTGGAATGTTACAATAATCTTTAATTTTATTCCATCTCTTGATGATACTATTCGTTACTAATTTTATAGGAATATTACTGAATAAGGATACAACATCTAGACTGATTAATATGTAATCTGGTGGAAGTTGTTTTTCATTTATGAATGAAGAAAAATCAAATGAATCTTTGATATAAAAATTATTTTCAAAGTTATATGCGTTGGTTAGAATATCGGTTATCATTTTTGCTATTTTACTGTTTGGTGCATTAATTGAAGAAATAATAGGTCTGAGTTTCATTGTGGGTTTGTGAATTTTAGGTAGGCCATAATATTTAGGTGATACTGAACTGTATATCATATATTTTTTAGCTTCTTCTTTATTGATCATTTTTAATTTTTTTAAATCTGATATCAAATTATTAGCTTTTTGTTGTATAGTTACAGTAGGATCTCTATTAAGTTTGATATATGAGTTAGGGTCATTGAGAATATCATAAGATTTTTCAAGATATTCTTCTTTATTCATAATTACTGTGATATTACCTTTGTCTGATTTTGTTAGAATAAGATTTGGATTGGTTTTAAAAAAAGTTTTAGTTTTTTGGTATATAGAGTTCAAAAAATGATTATTGTTAAGAGGTTTTTGGAAAAAATTAGTAATCATAATAGTTATTTTTGCTCGGAAAATATTTTTCTTTTCATGATTGAACCCAGTGATTAGGCATTCTATATCAGATAGTAATTTAGCAATTGATATGTCTTTTGTAGTTGGTGGTAAGCTGAATTTATAAGCTAGGGCAAGGAAATGTTTAATGTCTTCTGGTATATCAATATTAGTGAGATTTTTTAACCAGTTTTCATTTATTTTGATTTCTTCATATGAACATAGTTTTAATCGTTTTATTTTGTTAATATTCTTTATTTTGATTTCATTGAAAATCTTATTGTAATAAGTTTTTTGTCTTTTTGTATATTCTAGCCAAATATTTTCTGATATGGTTTGTTCGAGAGAATTTGTTAATTTCAAAAAATAAGTTTCTAAATTTTTTAAGTCATTGTGAGTAATTTTAATTTCTAAATTCAGAATTTTCTTAGTTAATTTTTCATTAAATGTGTGAATTTCTTGAGTATTATTATTGTTATTTGATTCGATTAGAATGTTCAAATTTTTTGTATTGTTTGTTATATGTGAAGGTATGATACCATTTCGTCTACATTCTAGTAGAAAGATTCTTCTGTTCCGGTATGTAGCTAATTTTTTGTTGATGTTACTCCATTCTTTGATTTTTTTGGTACAATCTTGACCATATATGGATCGAATGTCTTCATAGAACCCCATTGTGTAATGAAAAAATTTTTTTTATATAACGACTGAAAAATGCTATATAGGTGGGGATATAAAACTTAACAAAAAATCATGTGCATTAACACAGCATTCCATCGAAACAGGCCATAAAATGTTATTTAATGAAGCTAAAGTTCTACATACTGAACAAAATATGTCTAAAAGATATTTTCTTGAAATGGTTGAAATCAACAAGGCAAATAATAGTATGAATAAGAAAAGTGACATTGAAAATCTTAGTAATATTTATAGCTACCTTTTGAATATTGAACAAAATAGATAATTTTTCATTATTTATATGATTATTTCATAAAAATTAAATTCACTTCTATTAAAGTCAAAATATAAGAAATTATTTGTCAAAGTCATTTTCACAGGTTATAATCTAACCTTATTTCCTTTTCTATTAACGTCAAAAACAAATTATCTGTCAAAGTCATTTTATAAGGTTATAATCTAACCTCAAATTCAAACTTCATTAAATAATTATAAAGTAACCTAAAAAAATTAAAATAACTAAGTAACGAACAAACAAATTATGTATCGATTTGTCTTATGTGAAATATGACATCAAGTATATTATAATTATATTTATTTTTACATTTACAAATTTTTTAATGATTATTTATATTGAATTTACTTAAAATATTTTACATGTAAGTACTCATATTTATTTCTCTATTTTTAAATCATATTTATATTTGTATATGTATTATAGTGCCCTGAAGAAGTGTCAAAAGGACACGAAAGCTTGGCGGCATTTTGTAAATAAAAGATCTTGGCGTTGATTCCTTGGACTGAAATCCCCGTTATCCCCACCTATATATATATATATATATATATATATATATATATATATATATATATATATATATATATATATATATATATATATATATATATATATATATATATATATATATATACTTTATTATAAAGATACATAAACTTATGCAGTTATGATTGAAACCATACAATTAAATAATAGAAAAAAAATGAGAAATCTAAAATGAACCTTAATAAACAAAATCAAACTGAATATTCTACTTTGAAAAATAAAAGAGTATAGACTTATTCAACAAAACTCTTCTTGTTTAAGTATGTCATAAGTCGAATACTTTCACGAACCGGCCAGACGACTTCTTTGTTATTAATAAGGCCTCGACGAATAATGTTATTATCATCTACAAATAATAGTATAAATGTTATAGAAAACTATTTTCGATAATAAAATATAAAAACTAGTTAATATATACATATACCTGTTACAGAATAGAAGTACAAGTTTTTATCAACAAACAGTCGGGAGTATCCTTCCACACAACTATGAGTAGGAATGTTTTCTTTGTCAACGATTTCTTCACAAATTCCACAAGTCTGTACAAGAGCTATCTGAAAATATAATAAAATTATAGCGAATTAAACAATCTACTGTACATTAATGGGATGTTTGATCACAGTTAACCTCAAATTATAACAAATTAGGTGACTACTAATCGTTTATTATTATCATTTTCGATTTTTGAATCTAATAAATTTCTTTATTTATTATACTTACTTCTTCATCCATGTTCGAAAAAAAAATTTTTATACGTGGAAACAAAAATTGCGTGAAAACAAGCGACCAAACAAACGTAGCAAAAATTATCAATCTATGTCGCTTAGATATGGGAAGTACGCGTGCGTATCGTCCAAATGTACCGTACACTTTAATGTACGATGTGCGTGCCGTACAATTTTGCTGTACTGACCGTACACCGTACAATCAAACATTATACTTTGACAGCACCCAACCAGCAGCCAGCAACACACTCACATCTCAGAACAGAATAAAGGTACTGCAGCGTCTTGCGTTCGTACATGTACATCAAATAGGTAAATATACGTACGTACTATGAATATACTGATCAGATGGACATAATTTTGAACGATTGCTCACGAAATTTTAGTAAAGAAAATATTCGTATAATTATTTTTAATTAGCTTGACAATTGAGACAATTAATTTAATAATAATGTGAGATAATTTTTTAAAATTCTTATAATATTCAAATTCAAGTAATGTATAACAAATTTTAGCTTAAAAATATGAACCCAAAATATTTCAATTAGTAATGCATTGTTTTATGAATAGTATGAATATAATAATTACAATAAAATAATAGAGTAATTATTATTTTGTAGATCCTACAACACCAGCAAGTATTGTGCGTATTTCGTATCGTAATGTAATCGCAACATAAAACCCCAACAACTACTTAAATACGGGTCACGCTTTTCCCTGGCTCGGCCCCGTCGTACAATTGTACGATACGTACCGTACGGTACAGTTTAATGTACTGTACGGTGTGTGCTAGTACAACCAAGTGTACTGGTTTTGCCCATCACTAATGTCGCTAAAAGTTGGGTTCAATCCAACTTTGCAATGCCGTCGCTGGCGACAAGAAAACGGTCAACCTGGTGGGGAATTCAGTAAAATTGTACCTTTACAAATTACGGCTCGAAGTAAATAAAACTATTTAGACTTTTTATCTGTGTTTCACTGAGATCCATTATACCTTTCATTAGGTTATGGGCCCAGTCACCGATTGTGATTGTGCGTGAGTTTCAGTTTTTCAGTTGAAATAAAAAAAAAAGAAAATAAATAACAATGGCGAGTGGCGCGTCAACTGTGATGAAACGGAATTTAAAACTCTTTAATGGAGAAAACTATTTAATGTGAAAATTTAGACTTTCGGAAATAATCGAACAAGAAGGTGCGAGTAGAGTGCTGAACGAGGATCCACCAGAACCACTTACTGATGAGTGGATAAAATGGGAGCGGTTTGCCAGAGGTACCTTGATTGAATATTTGGACGATATCACACTGTCGCAATTACCTCCAGGACGGGCGACAGCTCGACAAATCTTAGAAAAGTTCGATGGAGTATATGCTTGCAAAAAGGTATCCACACAACTATGTGTCCAAGATCGAATGTTTAACTGCAAACTAAAGCCTGATACATCAATGAAGAAACACATGCTGGAAATTGAAGAAATGTTGCGTGATTTAACTGCATGTGGCTTGGAAGTGAACGAGACAACAAAAGTATGGTATATGCTCAACTCACTACCTTTAAGTTATGCACCAATTAAAGCTGCAATAAAAACAATGACAGATGATAGACTTACATTGGCCTTTGTAAAAGGAATGCTTCTTGAGCACGAGGAATATCTAGCGAGAGAGAATAATGATACAACAACTAAAGCTCTTCATTTTCGTAGTACGAACGACAAAGGGTGGAAGAAAGAAAAACATTTTCCTAAAAATAAAACATATAAAAACAAACAGGTGCAAAAATGTTTCCATTGTGGTAGGAAAAACCACCTTAAACGTGATTGCTTCTTCTACAAACAGAGTTTGAAGACGTATCAAAAACCTCACTATCAAAAGAAGAAAAACAATCATCAGCAGACTAGTGCTAATGTTTCTGCAGCAGTAGAGGAACCGTTTGCCTTTATGTGTACTAATGATTCAAATTACAAAGAAAAAGAATCAGGACGTTTTATATTAGACTCTGGTGCGACCGAGCATATTATCAACGATTTGGGGCTCTTCACAGAACACAGACAGCTAGCGAAGCCAATTTGCATAACTGTGGCGAAGAAAGGTGCAACCATCGAGGCGACACATATTGGGCAAGTGGAAATCAACACAACCCTTGGCTACAATGGAACATTGAAGGATGTCCTCTACAGCAGCAGTGCACCTGCCAACCTCATCTCAGTGAGGCGTATCCTGGAGGCTGGGATTTCAGTCGTATTCACGGAAACTGGCAACGTGGAAATCAAAAGGGGAAGCACGACAATGATAAAAAGTAAGCGCATAAATAATTTGTATATTATTGAGCTTATAATACAAAATGCGCGAAATACAGCACGGGCCGCAGGCCACGTGGCTGTTGTTAAAAATATTGACAACAATACATTGTGGCATGAACGACTGGGCCACATGAGTGAAGAAAATTTTTCAAAATTTAAAGAAAATGAACTTGCAAGTGATAATATTTATTTAAAAAAATATAAATCCCATAAATTCAGTTTGTGAAGCGTGCATAAGCGGAAAACAAACACGCCTTCCTTTCGCCAAAATAAAAGATAAACGTCATATTAGAAGACCGCTATTTATTGTTCATTCAGACGTATGTGGTGCAATAACACCATCTACGATAGATGATAAAAATTATTTTGTAAACATTATAGATGAATATACTCCTTATACCGTAACCTATTTAATGTCAAAGAAATCTGAAGCTTTACTTATTTTAAAGATTACGCTGCAAAAGGCGAAGACCATTTTAATACGAAAATAGGCGATAACGGTCGAGAATATTTATCTGGCGAAATGAAGGAGTATTGTAAACAAAAAGGAATAACATATCATCTTACGGTGGCATATACTCCGCAACAAAACGGTGTGGCGGAACGGATGAATCGAACTTTAACCGAAAAAGCACGTGCAATGGTATATAGCTCGGGTTAAGACAAACGATTTTGGGGCGAAGCAGTTTTAACTGCAACTTACTTAGTAAATAGGTCACCTACTAAAGCCATAAAATTTAATAAAACTCTCTACGAGATGTGGCATGATAGAAAACCGAAATTAAGTATTTTAAAAATATTTGGCTGTACAGCTTATGTACATAATAAAACAAAAACAAAAAAATTTGATAGTAAATCATCTAAGGGAATTTTTGTGGGTTACGTGCCAAATGGATATAAGATTTTTGATTCAGAATCGAAAAAAATTTATAGTTGCACGAGATGTAATTTTTGATGAAATTACATACAAAACATCAAGACAAGAAATCGATGATCAAATAAAAATTGGTGGCAAAAATGTATCAATAGGCACAGATAATTTATCAGCAGGAGGTAATGCTGATAGTGATACTGGTGATAAAATCTATCCTGGTAAAACGGATAATAAAATATGCGATCAAACCCTTATAAAAAAGGTTGTCCCTGAAAATTGCATTAAAGGTCAAACATCTAAAATAAAGGATGTCCCTGAACATATAAGTACGAACTCAGATAGTTCCGATATAACTCCGTGTAAATTAAGAAAGTTAAATAATAATGCGCAGGATATAAGAAGGAGTGAGAGATTAAAAGCTAAACCAATAATATCTTACGATTGCGAAGAAGAAGATGATTTTGAATTTAAAAATTACTTAATAGCTGGTCAAATATTGGAAAATGAAATTCCAAAGTGTTTTCAAGATGTAGCTAAAAGTAAATTTAGAGTTGAATGGGAAAAAGCCATAAAAGATGAGTTAAAATCATTAGATCAAAATAAAACGTGGACGCTAGTACAAAAGCCAAATCACGTAAATATCGTCGACTGCAAATGGTTGTTTACAATAAAAGGCGATAGTAATGGAAATTGGGTCAAATATAAAGCTCGCTTGGTAGCGCGCGGTTTTAGCCAAAGAAAAATGTTAGATTACGATGAAACGTTCGCGCCGGTACCGCGAATCAGCACTTTTAGACGCTTGCTTGTGTTCGCAAATCAAAATGAGCTGTTAGTTCATCAAATGGATGTGAAGACAGCATTTTTGAATGGAACATTAAAAGAAAACATTTACATGAGAGTACCTGACGGTGTTGTAGTTAATGCAAATAATGTTATATGTAAATTAAATAAGTCTTTATACGGCTTAAAACAATCTGCTCGATGTTGGTTTGAATGTTTTAATAACGTATTAATTGAAAAAGGATTTGTAAATTCAGCAGCAGATAATTGTTTATATTTTTTGAACAGAGGAAATGTTAATAAAAATATCTACTATGTGGATGATTGAGTGATTGCAACTAAAGATAACAATACAATGAATAATTTTAAACAGTTTTTAATGAAACAATTTGATATGGTTGATTTACAAGAAATTAATTATTTTTTGGGTATAAGAATAAGCAGATCAAACTCAGAAATTTCACTTGATCAAACAACGTATTTAAAGTCTGTATTACAAAAATATAATATGAATAATTGCAACCCCGTCAGTACACCATTACCAGTAAAATTAAACTATACCGCATTAAATTCAGAGGATGGTTATAATGCACCTTGTAGAAATGTAATTGGCTGTTTAATGTACGCAATGCTGTGCACACGTCCCGATCTGTGTACAGCGGTAAATTTCCTAAGTAGGTACCAAACTAAAAATAATAAAGAATTATGGTTATGCTTAAAGCGGGTATTAAGATATGTAAAAGGAACGATTAATATTAAATTGGTATATAGAAGAATTTACAATTATGCACAAATATTAACAGGGTATGTTGATGCTGATTGGGCAAATAATGGAGTTGATCGCCGAAGTACAACGGGCTGTTTATTTAAACTGTATGACAATTGTATAGTAACTTGGATTACACGGCGACAGAATTCGGTTGCAGCGTCGTCAACCGAAGCGGAATATATGGCCGTTTTTGAGGCTGTAAAAGAAGCCCTATGGCTAAGATCTTTATTTGTCAGTATTAATGTCAATATGTTTAAACCAATAATTTTATATGAAGACAATCAAACTTGTATAGCAATGTCAAATAATCCCGTAAGTGACAAACGTTCTAAACATATCGACATTAAATACCATTTTACGAGGTAACAAGTAGAGAACAAGATGATCTGTTTGAAATATTTGTCCACAGGTAATCAAGAAGCTGATTTGTTGACAAAGTCGTTGCCACCACAGCAGTTCAAGGAACTGAGAAAGAAAATGGGATTAGAAGAAAAATAATGTTCACATTATAAAATTCTTTTTATTACTGATTTAGAAATTTAAGTGTTAATGATCTGGTTAGGTTTTGTGGGGTTTCCCTAACCCAAGCAACAGATGTTGGATCATTGTGAATTCCCCAGAAAGCCTTAATGTAATAAGTTTTTCCTCATATATTTTTTGAGGAGGTGTATTGGTTATTAAGCAAAAATTATATTTAGATTGTTTATCCTAAATGGACTCGCCTTTCTTAAAGCCGAGTCAGGAGTTTTACAAATAACGTATCGTGTTTATTTTTCTTTAAACTTGACTGTAACTAATATTCTAGATAGTTAGTCGTTGCGAAGTAGTACTAGAAAGACTTACAAATTACGGCTGGAAGTAAATAAAACTATTTAGACTTTTTATCTGTGTTTCGCTGAGATCCATTATACCTTTCATTACTAATAATTGAGTATTTCACTTGTATAATTATTTGGCCATTAATTACGTTAATTGTTTCTGAATTAAAATAATCGTTTTTATTGTTTATATTTTACTATTCTGATTATTTTTTTTGGATCCAAGAAAATATTTAAACATCACCAACCTTATAACAAACTGCGCTTCCCAACATGTCCGCACTAGACGTTTTTTTGATTTTATGATGCAACACCTTATTTCTGGATAACGTGGTGAATCTTCATCTCCTTCAGGCAATTTTACTCACATATTTAGTTACTTGTGCACTCACAAAATTTACTTTATATTATATTTATTACTCTGATATTTTCAATATTTTATTATAAAAATTTTCACTAATTAATTACATATTTCCAAATTTATATAAACAATTAGAAGTTGCGGACTAGACTTGAAAATAAAATAATAGTTACTGTGAAAATTCCTGAAAATTATTCAAATCAATTTATTTTTAGATTTTTATTAGAGTATACTGATAGCAAAATCACTTATCATATTTATTTCCACAAGGATAAATTTTACAAAGGATTGTGTAATGTACCTATATTCACAATATTTCAATGAAACCGGACCCAAACTAAAAAAATGTACTAAACAAGTAAATACTACAATAAATGTAGAAGAACAGTTACTTTTAATAAGAAATCATCACGAAGGTAAAACAAACCACAGGGGAATTCACGAAACTGTGGAATACTTAAAGAGAAATTGTTATTGGAAAAATCTAAAATCAACAGTACCTAACTAATTTTGTTAATGCTTGTGACATTTGTCAAAGATCTAAAAATGCTAGAAAAAATCTTTTACGTGCCGCTTATGTTAACACAATCAGCTTCTAAACCGTTTCAAATTGTACATGTAGATGTGATCACTTTCGATGGAAAATTATACTTAACACTCACAGATGCTTTCTCAAAATTCGCACAAGCAATTTTTATTGAAGATTAGACCGCAGTTTACATAAGTTGAGCTCTAATTAAATATTTTACAACTTTTGGTGTTTCACAAACTTTAGTCTAGACAAAGGAACCGAATTTAATAACTAAACAGTTGAAGATATACTGACACTCCATAAAATTAATGTTCACAGCTCACCATGAGTCCAACTCAGTAGCAGAACGTCTACATTCGACGCTAATCGAACAATTACGCATATTACAACAAATTTACCCCGATGAAAAAAGCAATTTAATGGACTATGATATACTAGGCTACAATAATACTATACATAGCTCAACTAGTTTTACGCCATTTGAACTCACTTTCGGACTTACTGACACAGGAAATCCCAACGAAATATTTGACTCAAATTCATTTTATAACGATTACGCTGAAAAACACAAGGAAAAACTGAAACATGGCAAGATAAATAAGACACTGACTGACAAAAAGCAAAAAGTAATTACGAAACGTAACGATCAAGGTGACAATAATCCGGAATTTAAACTTAACCAAATTGTTTATAAACAAAACCCTAGACGACGTAACAAAAAAGACAAGGTATTTTCAGGCCCTTACCAAATAACTGAAAAATTATCTAGAAAACGCGTAGAAATGACTAGATAGTTTAATAAAAACAAGAAAGAAAGAAATAGTGCATATTGAAGAACTAAACAAACTTCCCGTAATTACAGGTTCCTCATCAGGTTGACCAGCACCCAATCAAATTTACCAAAATTCCATAACCTAAATGACAATTCTGAACTCCTACCACTATACATAGGTAACAAACAAATTAAGGCATTAAGACTGACTTCTGAACATTCATACTTACGACTTGCCAAATATAACAAACGAATTTATATCACTTCAGGATCAATATGAGAACATTAAAAATTCACTTTTAAATAAATCCGAATATTCAATAAACGCGAATTATAAAAAACAGTGTGTGAAACTTTTGTCAAAATGACATTTTGTAGTACTTGTGCTGTACTCGTACTACAAAACGAGTCATTGTGACACCTGTTTTACAAATAACTATTTGGGCATTTCTGTTGCCATTACCGTTTCATGGCTGTATCAATTTATTTTCCAAAATGTAAATTAATAAAAAATCCCAATTCAACATCATGACCGAGCATTTCCAGTACCCGTAAATCCTTTCTTATATTGTCTACTATTTTCCGAAGCTGACCGGCAGATTACTTTTGTATTGTCGGAAAATTATTCATAGAATACAAATGGCTTATCGCTATTAGTTTGTTGTTTTCGTAACTTTCCTTGAGCAAATACCAAGCCATAATATAATGTTGCTCAGACACCTTCAATAAATTGATTACCTGCGCAGTGTCGCATTTTTAGCGCGTTTTTTAAATAATAAAACTTTTGTACCCCTGTCGACTGTGTATTGATATTAATAAGAGCATTAAATAATGAGTCATAGAACTCCAGACAATTTTGATATGAGCCTTGAATCTGCATAATTGGCAACTTTTCGTTTTTATCTATTTGAGAAACCGAACTTCGATTTTGATCTAGATTACCCGCTTGTTTCAAACTCTCCACCATCACCATAACCTTAAAAAAAGAACTGGGGTTCCGCCACTGGCAACAATAGTAAACAGTTTTGTTAATCATCGCTCTTCACAAAAAATGCATAAATAGTGGTTCAAAGTTGAGTTACAAATGCAAGATTGGTCAAGACAAGTACGCAAATTTGTTATAAATTATCTTTGAATAACGAGAAAAACAAAAAATAGTTAGTTTGCTGGCTATATTAAAAATTAATTTGAAGCCACAGTAATAGAGGTGAGCGATATTTCAGGAACTGTTATTTTTTAACTGATATTGTAAAATCACATATAACGATCGTTACTTCTTTCTTTCACAACGCGTGAATTGATATCTTATCGCAGTTATACATGTTCATAGATCGCAACTTAGCATTCGTTATCACGAATCACTACGAAAACCGGGTAGCATTTTCATATTTAATGTAGCGTATCGCAGTGTAGTTATACCGAAATACATTTTGTAAACCACGTTAATGGTCATGTATAATGATGATAGTTTATCAATTTGGGAAGACTTTGACAAGGATATAACACAAATTAGGCCTAAAAGTACAGCTATAATAGAAATGCAGCGATATTTAGAGACCGACTTTGCACCACGACAATCAAATTCATTGGAATGGTAGAACGAAAATAAATTTATGTTCAAATATTTGCCAATTCTAGTTCGACAAAATTTTTGTAATTTTGCGTGTGAGCGCCAATTTTCTAAAGCAGGCCAAGTAATTTCTGAACGAAGAAGTCGTTTAAGCAAAAATGATTCTATTTGTTGGAACAATCGAAAAATTAATGGATTAATATTTATCATGTTTTTAAATTACAGATTACTTTCTTTTTTATAAAGATTTTTTACAATATATGATATGTAATAGGTAGTAAACACTTTCTTATGTTTAAATCATCAACATATTGATAAACCCTACCAAAACCGGCAATCCCGTTCATGTTTCTACATAAACTGTAATCAAATCCAATATGTTTAAGTATTGCTGTTGTTTGTTGGGTAAGGTCAAGTTTGGCCGTTGTTATAATTGCTATTTATTAATATCAAAGTCAAAATAAATGTGTATGTTGTCTGATTTAATAATAAGCATTATACTTCTTTGTATTAAATTAAATAACAAACGAAAAAACAGAATATAATTCTCAGAATCTTATTAAGCAGAAAAGAAAATAAATGCCATTAATACAAGTAAACTGTAGACTAACCAATTTGAACACACAAAATACGAGCAGTATCACGACGGCTCAAACGTGACTTACGTTACGCGTACTTAAAACTGTGATCACATCACGTTTAAAAATCACTGATATTAAAAAATCACAATAACAAATATCAGTGTGATTGAAAAATCACGATATCGCTAATGTCCACACAGTAACCATACTCAAGAGGGGCCTCCTCACAGGTATATAAACCTAAAAACCTACACAATACTAGTTACTAATTTAGCAATTATTTGGTTCAAAATATTTACGATAGATGTCGATAGTAGTACTGAATCGGCTTTTACTTATTCAACATATTTTCTCTCTCTGTCTTTCCACTCTTGACGGTTCAAAGAAACGCATCTCTGTTCGAATGTTTTGATTTCAACTTATTGTGAGCATAGAAACCTTATCTCTGTTTTTTATGTTGCATCCAAGCCACAGCACACCTGTGCATAGATAAGAGAATATTATATACACAGATCCAAACAAAATTTGTTGACATAATATATAATCTGTGGACATAATTTCCATTTGAGTGTAGATTTTTGATTATTTAAACTGTCAAAATCACACCATCACTTAATGGCTTATATCTTTCTTATAACAATATAAAACTCAACCAAAATACCTGATCCCCAAGACAAAGGTCCAAGTTATATTGTGTTAAAATTTCAACACTTAATTTCCCTGCGTTCTTTAGATTTGTTGTGTACCAAATGACCTAAATTTTATTGGAAATCACGGGTGCCAACTGTTTTCAGGTTCCTAAAACGTGAGGCCCCTCTTAATAAGCTTATAAGAAAGCCTGATAAGATAGTCAACAATTCAAAACCGGCTGGTGTGCTTTATCAACTGTAATTGTACTTCCATAGGTAGAACACAAATATTTTACTGTAAAAATTTGAAGTGAAAGTTTAATTAAATTAAGGAAAACAATATGGAAAATACGCTAACAGAAATTATGAATAAACTCACCAAAATGGAAGAGAGAGATACGAGGGTAGAACAAAAATTGGATGGAATCCAGGAGGAATAAAGCAAATTCAAAAAGTAAATTCATTTCTGAAATCTGAGAATGAAGAGCTGAGGAAAGAAGTTAAACAGCAAGAAAGAAGATTGGAGGAATCAGAGAAAGAAATCAGAAGAAAGAACATCATAATATACGGTCTGAATGAAGATAAAGATGAAAATGCTGCATCCATGAAAATAAAAATCAAAGAAGTTTTAACAAAACTTGAAGTAGATATCGATGACTCAATCCATATTGAAGAAATTAGGAGAATTGGATACCAGAAAGCAAATAAGATAAGACCAGTGTTAGTGCAGATGAAAGACTGGAACAAAAAAATGGACATACGAAAAGCATCGAAAAAACTTCAGGGTACCAACATTTTTATTAATGAAGACTACTCTAAATTTGTTCAGGAGCAAAGGAAAATACTTAAAACCCATTTGAAAGAGGCAAGGTTACGAGGAAGCAAAGCTAATTTAAAATACAATAGACTCTTTATTGGAAAAGTGTATACGACGGACACATTGAGCAATGTTGGAATGCCACAAGAGTTTAACAATAGAATCACTGTCCACCAAACACCAAAATCAAAGATCTCTTAGCGAAAGATCTCCACAAGACGAAAATGGAGAAGCAAGACATAAAAGGATTGGAAATACAGGGGCCATCCCAAACGACCTTATCTCAGATAATTCAATGGACTTTGACATTCTCTGTATTTGCGAAACTTGGTTAACAGATACGGTTAGAGTTCCAGACCAACTATCAAGCAAATATGACTACATTTTTTCAGCAGCCGTTCGGGAGAGGTCATAAGGCCGTGCAAGCGGAGGTTTAATCATCTTCTATAATAAAGCGTTTACAGTAACGGTCCTTGAGACCACTCCCTGGTGGCTAATTTGTAAAATGGTAGGTATATAAGGATCAGATTATGATTGTGTGTTTTTGTTATTTTAAGCTAGATTTGGATATTGATAATATTTTAGATTTGTTTCAGTTGTAATTATCAGATATAACTGACACACATAACAATCAAATACTACTTTCAATAGGCGATTTTAACTGTAGAGTAGGTGAAGTATCCTCTATTCCTGAAATTCATGTGAAAAATACGAATCTATTCGAATATATGTTAAGTTTAGACCAAACAATTAACTATAAGGGTCGGTCCTTATTAGATTTTATGGCAAGTCTCAATCTTTCATTAGTAAACGGATCCATCATTAGCGATAGACCCGCTAAATTTACTTACTCAAGCCCTCGAGGTGACAGTGTCATAGATCCTGATTTTTGTAACAATCCCTGCCTGTCTGTTATAGAGAGGTTAGAAGTTTTAAATATAGTAACAAACTCAGATCACTTTCCTCTATTACTGAAAATCTCGTTTAAAATTGATCAATAAGAATGCCTAAAGTCACAAACATATTCTGTAGTTCGGTGGAACTACTCTGTGTTGTCGGAATATAAACAATTAATGAGAACTTCTCCTTCAGTAGGTTTGTTTAACAGTACTGATTTAAACTATACTAATATAGTTAACACTATCAAAAATACGGCTGAGTCTTTAAATTTAGTTTATAAGAGTTCAGTCTCCAGTAGAATACGTAATAACAGATGGTTTGACGCGGAGTGTGCTGCTTCCAAACGCAATTTCAAATCATTACTTAAATTATGCAGTAAAAATAATTTTGTAGATACGTTTAAAACTCAATATAATGATGGAAAAAAGTTTTATAAGACGTTAATAAAAAACAAAAAGAGAAATTTTGATCAAAATTTAATTTTAGCCATCTCTAACACACGCGATCAAGCTGGCTTCTGGAAGGCGATAAATAGCTTCAAATTTTCGACTAAAATCTCCTCCATTTCTTTGGAGATTTGGCAGAATTATTATGATCAATTTAATACACCCAGGATACAGCTGGATATTCAATTTTACGATGCTCAACATCCTGATTTCGACTGTCCGATTACTTTCTTTGAATTAAATAATTGCCTTGAGAAATGTAAAAATAATAAAGCGCCTGGATCTGATGGAATTTCATAAGAATTTTATAAATATCTACCCCAAAATTGGGTTTTATACATATGCTCATTGTTTAATACTATTTTGGAAACGGAAGAAATTCCCTACGAATGGCACAATATTATAATATCTATGTTACATAAAAAGGGACCTATTGATGACCCTGAGAACTACAGAGGAATTGCTCTTATTAACTGTATGACCAAGCTTTTCACATCTCTTATTTTAGAAAGACTGTCAAAATTTTGTGATTCGTGCAATATACTCCCTGAGGCGCAGTCTGGCTTCCGGGTCGGCAGAGGTTGCATGGATAATGTGTTTATTCTGAATGCAGTTACTCAAATACATCTTAGGCTCAAAAGACGCAAAGTTTTTGTAGCCTTTGTTGATGTTCGGAAGGCATTTGATTGTGTAGATCACAACATTTTGTATAGTAAATTATTCACGTCGGGTGTCAGCTCAAAAATGATTCGTTTGATAAAGAATATATATGATAAGGCTTTCATGACAATAAGAGCAAATTGCCAGCATTCAAAACCATACGGGATAGACAAGGGTGTTTTACAAGGCGAAACTTTAAGCCCATTATTGTTCTCTATTTTTGTGGCTGATATGGAGCAACTTTTCGTGGAGCGAGGTCACCTAGGGTTAAACATTGACAATACTAAAGCATTAATGTTGCTCATGTACGCAGATGATCTTATGATCGTTAGTGATTTGCAGATTGATCTCAATAAGAAACTTAAAACTTTACATGCATACTCGGTCCGTAAGAAACTTTCAGTAAATATTTCAAAGACTAAAATTATGATATTCGGGAGAGGTGGCTTCCACAATAATTATAATAATTACAATTTTCATTATAATTATGGAAAACTTGATATTGTTAAACAATTTTCTTACCTTCGGATACTTTTTACTTCGTCCTCGTTATTTTCTGAAATGTCTATTATGACAGTGACTAAAGTGAAACAAGCCTTTGCAGCCGTCACTGATATAATGGTTCGCTCCAAAATAACTTCTTGGGAGTCAAAATTGAAATTATATAATTCTATTGTAATATCAATGCTGTCATATTGCGTTGGTGCCTGGGGTCTAAGATATGGAAATATCCTTGAACGAGCCCAAGTAGGTTTTTTCAAAAACCTACTTGGTTTGCTACGAACTACCCCGGATTACGTTGTTAGACTGGAAGCTTCAGTAATAAAATTAGATTACACTGTTTTTAAAAGCGCTTTATGTTGGCTATCAAAAGTTATAGCAATTGGCGACTTACGTCTACCAAAAATTTGTTTTCTACGTCTACTCTAACTGTCGGACGATGATCGTTGTGATAATCCTTATAACTGGGTGGCACAAGTAAAATCTGTCTTCACTTTGTTAAGCAGAATTGATCTTTGTAATCTTTTTATAAATGACAGAACTAAATCTTTAAAAATCCGTAATGAAAATAAGCTAAGATCAGATGATCTTAATAGCCTGGCATCTTCTGAATCTCTCTGGTTATTTAAATTTTTAAATAATAAATCTTACTTAAAACGAAACCTACAATAACATGTCCTTAAAATTATAGCACAAATCAGAACGGGTAGCAAAAAAATGATTAAGTTTACTTATAAAGGTTCAGCATACATAGCAAACAGCGAATAAATCTGCACAATATGTAATCTAAAAGCACCAGAGTCCGGCTACCACATATTTTTTGAGTGCCCTCTATACCAACCGTACAGAACGATCTATCTGACAGATATTGCAAATATTGACTCTCTGGTTAAGATCCTTGACACTGGGACCTTCAGGCAATTGACAAATGTAGCTTATTTTATTAGTAATGCCCTAAAACTTAGATCATTTATATTTGATGAGCGACAACCTGAAATATCGAAATGTCAAATACTATTACTTACTTATTAATTTTGTTTGTGGTTAGGACCCTTGCAATAAGATTTTGTAAATTTCTTAAATGCAATAATAATAATAATAATAATAATAATAATAATAAAATAATGATCTTCTATATCCTGACACTCCTTTTCATTATCAGTTTGGGTTCCTAGCTCCTCGAAGCCAGCTGCGTACGCTTTGTTTCCGTAAATCCGTTTATCAAAACGTGTAAGTGTACCTTGCGCCGTACTCCTTAATCGTATTAAAGTTTAATCAGACTCAGTTTCGTAATTTGTTATTTGTGCCTCGAGTCTTTCTTTCAAAATGCTAGTAAAGAGTTTCATGCTTGTGTTTAGCAGCGTTATTCCCCTGTAGTTGTCTGGGTGTGTCTTCTGTCCTTTCTTGAATATAGGGATAGTTATACTTTTGTGCCATTCCGTAGGTATTTCCGATGTTTCTAAAATTTTGTTGTAGAGAATTTTCAGATCTTTTCCTAGCTTGGGTCCAGCATATTTTAGAAGGTCTGTTCCGGGAGCTTTTCTGTTTTTCAATTTTTTTATTTTTGCTGTTACCTCTTCTTCGTTGAGTGATATTTGATGATTTGACTCGTAGTTTTCGATCCTTATGGCTTCTTCGGTGTTGTAAAGTTCCCTAAAGTATTTTTCCCATACGTCTTTGCACGAACTCGTTTATTGGCTTTTTCCTATTCTTGAGCATTTTCCAGACTTTCTTCTGTGCTCCATATAGGTCGTAATCCATATCGCTTGTAAATTTTGCCCAGTAATCCCATTTTATGGCTTTGATTCTGGAATTGATTCTGTTTCTCACTTCCAGATTAACAAAGCGACTGCCATATCGGGCTGCTTAAAGCAAACAATATGGGCAAACGAATACATGCGAAAGGATAGCAAGGTTAGGATTTATAAGACTTGTATCAGGCCAATCATGACATACGGAATAGAAACCAGAGAAGAAACCAACAAAACGAAAAGCATGCTTAGAGTAGCCGAAATGAAAACGCTCAGGATTATAGTGGGAAAAACAAGAAGGGACTGAATTAGAAGCAATGACATCAGGGAACAATGTGGAGTGCAAGACATCGTAAGATGGGGGAGACAAAGAAGAAGACATTGGTACGCTCATGTGAGAAGAATGGAAGAGAGCAGACTGCCACGCATCGCACTTGAAGGGAAACCAACAGGGAAAAGAGCACCCGGTAGACCACCTAAGAGATGGAAGGACAGTTGGCAGTCCACCTCCCAGGAAATGATAAAGAGAAACCTTCAAAACTAACAGATCGCAAGATCTTAAATACGAATAAGAAGAAGTTTCGTACTACATTATTAACAATTATTTTTTTAATGCCGAAATGATTACTTTAATAGTCCAGGCCCAAATGCACCTCAAGAAAAAAGAACAAAATGAATGCGGCATACTTCTTCAGCAATTTTCTAGAAACTCTGATTTCTTGCTCCCATCCCATCCCATGAATCTGCTATATCCAAGTATCGTAAAAAGCCAAAAGCTCCGCACCTCCTTGAAACCGTTGCCGTAGTTGAGTTCAGCCTACGCTGATGTGTTCACTAATTCACGTTGTAATGCGACCCGTGGACGATAAAGTTTGTAAACAACTTTTCCACTGAATTTAACCGGCTTGAAGGACCACTGTTTTGTTCATGGAGCTGTTCCTTTTCTGGATTAAATAAAAAACGATTTAAAAGTGGAATGTATACTTTAATTATAACTGATAACCGTGGTAGTATATACAATTTTATGAAACATATATTTTTTCTACGACCGTGCGTTTTTACCCCACTTTCCCGCACTCATTTTAGTTTAGAAAGTGTGCGGGAAAACTCTATTTCCCGCACTAGTGCGGGGAAGTAAAATATGTCAATTTATCGTTATTAAATGTACATGTCATTGCTTTTACCTGTATATTACTATTAAAACTAATATGTTTTAATATTCAATCTAACCTACTTAGGCCTACCTAACCCAAAACGTTACACAGGTCACAGTTTTAGACGATCATCGGCAACGTTTCTAGCAGATTCAGGCGAAGGGATAACCAACATAAAACGTCTTGGAGGCTGGAAGTCAACTGCCGTTGCTGAGAGTTATTTGGAGGACTCCGTAGAACAGAAGAAAACCATCTAGAATAAAATTCTTTCATGTACTGGCAACTTGCAACCGATGCCGTCTCCGTCATCTTCATGCACTTTACAATCTACGAGCGTTACTCTTAACAGCCAGTTACCACCAACTAACTACTCTGGACCGGCTATTCTGACGCATTTGCAGAATGCAACAAATTGTGTTTTCAACATTAATATTAATAATAATTAGGGGGTTTTCATGGAATGTTTTGTATGTTGAAATAAAATATATATTTTCAATGTGCTTTTTGAATCTTTATGCGGTCGTAGAAAAAATAATGTTCCTAATTCATGCGTAAAGTGTCTTTCCCGCCCTTTGTAGTGGTTACTTAGTAAGTGCCCCTCGTATAGACTACTTTAACCATATAACCATTTATATTGGAGAAACACTTACCTCGTAACCATTATTTAAGGGTTGAATAAATAACATCATTTAAAAACTCACTGGGATAAATATAATTAAGAATTATTAACACAAATTATAAATACACGATACATACATTTGTACTATTCAAAATAATAATAATGAATCATCCTGAATTTGTCGACACTCTCTATTTATAGGAAGTATGCGATCTAATGTGTCAGTTACCCGTATTCATGACCTTCCGGATTCAAAATGAATGTGATATTTATATTTTACAGCGAACGTGCTTTCGGTGTGTTTGCTTGACCTCAATAGATCGATGCCCGCTAACCACATTGAAATTATTATTTACACACATTTAAGAATGTCTTTTCTTTTGATAATGCCCTTTTATGATACTGTCTTTTGGGATCATAACACCTTGACTGCTTGCCCGAACTCCACTTCGCGTCGTTCGGGTCAACGGCAGTTGCGTGCGGGAAAGTATCACTTTACGCACTTCTTCTTCTCCTTTCTCTTTCGAAGGCGTATCGCCTGTTTAGTTCCAGTTTTCTCCTCGTCTAAGCAACTCTTGCGAGGTTGACTGCCAACGTTTAGGTGGACGTCCAGTTGGTCTTCTGCCATGGGGTACATTGTTGCGGATTATTATGGCCATTCTGTCGGGGCCCATTCTATTGACATGCTGGTTCCATTTTCTTCTTTTCTGCCCTATCCATATGACAACGTCGTTTGTTTGGCACTTTTCTCTTATGCCTACATTTCTCTGTCTGTCCCTCAATGTGTATCCAGTTATCATTCTTAAGGTCTTCATTTCAGTAGTTCGTAGGATTCTCTTTGTTACCGATGTTTCAGCTCTGGTTTCCGCACCATATGTCATCACTAGTCGTATGCAGGTTTTGTATATTCTCGACTAACATTCAATGCTCAAATGTTTGTTTTTCCATATGGGATATTAAAGGTGTCCTGATATTGCGGCAGCTTTATTGACTTGTTTCCTTACTTCTTCTTCCAGGAATCCTGAGCTTGTAATTTTGCATCCGAGGTATTTGTATGACATTATCTGATCAATAGTTTTGTTCTTTACTACCAATTTGCACCGTAGAGGCTTCTTTGTGGTGGTCATGCATTTGGTATTATTTGTAGAAATTTGCATGTTAAGTTTTTCTGCCTGTATGTTAAAAGCTTGCAGCATTCTTTGGAGGTCGTCTTCTGACTCTGCAATAAGTACTGCGTCATCGGCATAGTATGCTTACTTTATGTATTCCCATTCGATATCCTAATCCAGTATTCTTGACGGTTTTTATTAATTGATCCATGATTGTGTTGAATAACAGAGGGCTGAGACTGTCACCTTGGCGAATACCAGTTGTAGTTCGGATGTGCTGCGTTAAGGTAGAGTTTGTTCTTATTTGGGTTGTTGTGTTTGTGTTTAAGTCCTTGATAAGTTCTGTGAGTTCTTTCGAGACATTACTGCTTTCCAAGATGGTGATGATGTCTTTTAGTTGGACTCTATCAAAGGCCTTTGTTAAATCTATAAAGCATAGATAGGCTGGGGAGTTATATTCTAAAGCTTTTTCAACTAGTTGCCTGAGTATGAATAATGCATCGGTAGTGGAGCGGTTTCTTCGGAATCCTTGCTGTTCCTCGCTTATTGGTACTGTTGAGGAAATTTTGTCCGCAATGATCTTTGTCAGAAGTTTTAGCGAGGTGCTCAGTAGTGTTATTCCTCGATAGTTAGCTGGGTCTGTTTTATCTCCCTTTTTAAAAATGGGTATTGTTATACTTTGTTTCCATTCTTCTGGTATTTTCTTATATTGTAATATAATGTTAAAAACAGTTTTGTGTACTCCTCTATGATAGTCGTGCCTGCGTTTTTTATTATCTCGTTTGGTATTTTATCTTGATTGGGAGCTTTTCTGTTTTTAAGTTTCCTTATTGTCTCTTCTACTTGCTCGTAAGTGATTTGCGCGTGATCTTCTATATTATCTCTCTGGCCTGTCTCTTGTACTTCCATTGGTTCAACTGTTTCTGCGTACAGGTCTCTGAAATATCTTTCCCACGTATCTCCTGCAATTGTTCTTAATTGTATTGATTCATTTGTTTCTCGTTTAAGACCCCTCAACATCTTCCAAATACGTTTTTGTGCTCCGTACATATCCGCCTCCATTTCGTTGCTAAATCGCTGCCAATATTCCTCTTTTATTTCTCGTACTCTATTATTAGTCCTGTTCCTTATTTCGGTATAGATGTTTCGGTTCTCCGGTGTTGGAGTTTTCTTGTATTGTAAGTATTTTTCCTTCTTTTCCCTTGTAGTTCTTGGCTTCTAATGTAAACCAAGTTTTAATGTTCGGTCTGCTGTTGTGTGACACTGTACGTGTTCCTAGGGCTTCCTTAGCACCTTTCCAGATGTTTTATTTCAGTTTGTTCCAGGCTGTGTTAGGGGTATCAGACTGTGCTATGGGGTTAAGAGTGACGTGTGTTTGGCATCTGTTTGAATAAAGTTGTTTAGTGCTTTCGTGATTGAGGGATTCTATATTGAATTTTTCAGTTTTTATCGATGGTGTTTTTTTGGATAGCGGTGCACCTATTCGTATCTTTCCTAGCACAAGTTTGTGGTCTGTTACGATGTTGGCTGAAGATAGGACTCTTATGTCTATTATATGTTGAGGTAAGAAACTTCGATTGGTTATTGATTTATTGTTTCTATTGTCATAGAAGGTGTATTTGTGTTGTTCTTTATGGGGGAAATATGTGTTGTTTATTCTCAGTTCATTCTGTCCACAGAATTCGGTCAAAATTTCGCCATTTCTATTGGTTATATTCTCGATATATTTTTGTTTTATTCCATCTACGACCTCGTTTCCAATTCTTGCGTTTAAATCCCCTAACAGGACTATCTTTTCATGTCTTGGTATTTTGTCTATCGCTGACTGTAGCCTTTCGTAGAAGTCCATTTCTTCAGGTTTATTAATGTCGGGTGCGTACACTAATATGATGTGAATAGGTTGGTCAAACGTAATCTTTACTCTCCGGATTTTGTCGCACACGTATTCTGTGCTTTCTATATTCTGTTCGTATTTATCATTTATAGCTACTCCAACGCCTGATGTTGCTCTCTGGTCTTTTGGCACGCCTGAGTATATTAAGATGTAGTTATTTAGTTTTGTCGTTCCTTTACCTTTCTTTTTTGTTTCGGAAAGTGCACATATGTGTCTATTTTATGTTCGTTGAGTTCGGGAATTAGTTCATGGTCTTTCGAATAGAGTGTTTTTATATTCCAGCATGCAATTCTTATTTGTTGCTTCTTCATATTAAGTTTAAGTTTATTCCTTGTCTTTGTCCTTTTTTCACGCGTGGGTCGTTGTCTGTGAAATAAATCCTGGTTCCGAGGCTGTATTACCGGTGCTTTGAGCATGTGAGTGTTTTACCTTAGGCAGGTTGCTAGCCTTACCTAAGAACCCTCCTCCTTTGTCCGGGCTTGGGACCGGCAGTGACAACTGTGAGCTACTCAATCCACTCACAGCTGCCCCAGGCGGAGTTTTTTACGCACTTGTTAGGAAAATAACTATATAGTAAGAAAGGAGAGTTCTCGGGTCGGAATTTTAGGCTGAACTGCACCTGCACGTTTGTTTACATAAAACTCACGCTCGACTTCCGAAAAAATGTTGTAGTCGAGAGTAGGTCAACTGCACTACTCCGGGTAGCGGACCCACTGAACTGGACATTAACGTTACTTAAATAGTTACAGCACAGCGCTTTCTTCAAATGCATTAAAATAAATGAGAATCGAGTTCCAGCTTCTGGCCTGGCGACGGTAGTTTCTACTAGTTCATGCAGACAATTTCTTGTTTTTAGACTACTTATATCTCAAGATATCATAATCCGTTATGCGCTAACGTCAATATGCGATTGTCAAAAGGCAAGAAAAGGAAAGTCACCAAAAGAATCGACCCAAAACTACTTAAGGATGCTGATACGAAATTCAGCTTTGAGCAGCATTTAAATCACCAACTGATTAATTCCTCAAACTCAGAAGACGTTGAAGAAATGTGGTCGAGCATCAAAGAATCATTCGAAACAGCAAATAATACATTTCTTCTGCAACCAAGAGTCACAGCAAAGAAGGAATGGATGACGGAGAGTATCTTACAACTAACGTAGAGTCGCAGGAAATGCAAAGTCAATAAGGACCATGATGGTTATACTTCTTATCAAAGAAGAATTCGAAACGAGATAAGATTGGCAAAAGAGAAATGGCTAACGGAGCGTTGCGAGGAGGCTGAAAACTTTGTTCGTATGGGAGACAGTTTTCAACTACACAAAAAAGTAAAAGAAGTTGCTGGCATCTACAACAAAAGACCTACAACCACTCTTAGAAATGATCAAAACGAACCGATCATAGACCCAGACGAGTTAAAGGAAACCTGGAAATCATACGTGGCCAGCCTTTTCAATGACGACAGAGCGCAGAATACACCCGAAGTTATTAACAGTGCACCGGAGGGGCCGAGCATACTGGAAAGTGAGGTAAGATATGCCATAAAACTAATGAAGAACAACAAAGCTCCCGGACCAGACGATATGTATGCAGAGACTATACACATGCTAAACGCAAATAACATGAAAAAATTAGTCAAGTTTTTCAACATCATATATGACACCGGACAACTCCCTAAAGACTGGCTGAGATCCACGTTCATCACTCTTCCAAAGACGGCCAATGCAAAATTGTGTAAGGACTACCGACTGATAAGCCTCATGATCCATTTTTTACAACTCTTTTTACGC
This sequence comes from Galeruca laticollis, assembly GCA_963921935.1. Classification (NCBI taxonomy): domain Eukaryota; kingdom Metazoa; phylum Arthropoda; class Insecta; order Coleoptera; family Chrysomelidae; genus Galeruca; species Galeruca laticollis. The sequence goes on from OY998175.1 coordinate 32,935,669, forward strand.
ATCCTACATACTAGGCTATATAAAAATCGTGAAGCAGCCAGTGGGTCCAGTCAGTTTGGATTTAAGAGTGGGTTTGGCACGAGAGAAGCTATATTTAGTTTATAAACACTGGTTCAGAACTGCCTCGACCAGAGAAAGGATGTATTCATGGTGTTCATTGACTACGAGAAAGCGTTCGACAATGTGAAACACGACCTGTTGATAAGATACTTACAGGAATTAGGACTAGACAATAAGGATATCAGAATAATAGCTAGCTTGTACTGGAACCAATCTGCCGAAGTAAGGTTTCAAAATTTTAGAACCACCGAAGACATTGTAATAAAGAAAGGGGTAAGGCAAGGATGTATTCTCTCACCTATGCTATTTAACCTGTACGTAGAAAGAGCGTTTGCCGAGGTAATGTCAATGTGTACAATTGGTATAAAAGTAAATGGCATCCCAATTAATAATATTAGATACGCGGACGACACAGTAATCTTAGCGGACAACGCAAACGACCTTCAAGCACTTCTGCATATGGTTCAAGAGAAAAGTGAGCACCTGGGCCTGAAAATTAACATAAAGAAAACCAAGTTTATGGTGGTTAGCAAAAATAACATCCCCGCCACCCCTTTATACATAAACGGCGTTCTAATAGAGGAAGTCACTAAATTTAAATACCTCGGCTACCTCGTTACCAACAAATGGGATCCAGAAGTCGAGATCAGAAGCAGAATTGAACAAGCCCGATCAACTTTCCTTAAACTTAAAAAATTCCTAACAAATAATGATCTCAGCTTTCAACTCAGATACAGAATGGTTAAGTGCTATGTCTGGTCCGTCCTGTTGTATGGTGTCGAAGCCTGGACTCTTTAAGCAACTTCGATAAACAGATTGGAGGCATTTGAAATGTGGACTCTTAGAAGAATGTTTAGGATCCCTTGGACAGATCTGGTAAGAAATGAAGAAGTCCTTAGAAGAGCCGGTCTGACCAGCCGTGAACTATTCGACGCCATTAAGAAGAGAAAGACTTCCTATCTGGGTCACATCCTGCGTGGTACTCGTTACGAATTCCAACGTCTTATCCTCCAAGGAAAAATCGAAGGAAGAAGGGGAATAGGAAGAAAAAAACTTTCATGGCTCAGGAACATTCGACAATGGACAGGAGTACACGACTTTATGTCTCTCCAAAATGCTGCTCTAAATAGAGAAATCTGATAGGATGTAAATAGACGGTCGCCTACGCAGGAATCTGCTTGGCACTTTAAGAAGAAGAAGATATCTCATGAACACGCAAAAGTAATTAGAAAAAGTAATTGTACTTATAAATGTAATTGTAATTAGAAAATTATTTCTAATTGGAAAATGAATTATAATTGAAAAGCATATTGTACTTATGAGTAGTAATTGTAATTAGAGAATATTATTAATATAATTATAATTACCAAATTACTTTAATAAAAAAAGTACTTAAATACAATTTCAAATCAAAACAAAGTAATTGTTACTATTAATTACTTTTCATCTAGGAATTATCCAGCTCTGTTTGGCATAGTATTAAATGAGAGATTAGAGTACTTTTTTAACATATATCGTATCTAATAGTCTCCAGAGACTGAAGCAGAATTTAAAAGTCATCGATCTATAGAATATATATTTACAACATATAAAAATATTCAATATTATGGCCGTTGATTTATTTAAAGAGCTGCTGTACTTGGAGTTGTAGGTGGAGTTAAAGTTGTGATTTTATTTCCGCAATCTACGTTCCAGTCACATCTGTCAGTAGTAGCATTGAAGTATGTCCCACCAGCACATTCGAATCGGTATGCAGTACCAGTTGAGCATTCATAGAATACACCACAATAAATTGGGTCTGGTAGATACGTTGGCGTTGTGTCGGTTGGATCGTATGGTGGGCACGTCACTAAAAAAGAGTGAATAATATAAGACGAAAATATATTAATATTAGAAATATATTTCAGAATAGTCTAGACGCAATATATCTATAAAGCAAATCGGATTCCAGCAAAAATCCTGGGTGAACTGATTTTAGCGGGCCGTGGCATTCGACAGGGAGATTCCCTAAGCCCTTTCCTATTTAACATAATAATTATGGACGAAGTAATAAGAAATGTAGGTGAACTGAAAGGATACAGACCGTAAAATTTCTATTCTATGTCATGCCGATGATGCCATACTTGTGGCTGAGAGGGAAGATGATCTACAACTGCTATTACATCAATTCAACTGCATTACCAAATTATTAAATATGACAATATCGGCCCAGAAAACTAAATGCCTGACAACATCAAAAGCGCCAGTAACTGGAAGTTGAAGGCAAAGTTATCCAGTAAAAAATAAAATTTAAGTTAGTTAAGTTTAGTCATAGATATCTTAGGTTGAGGTAATGTTGAAGTGGACAAAAGGCAGCTAGAATAGCGGGATGTTTAAATAACACAGTATGGCGAAATAAAAATATCAAAATCGAAACCAAATCAAGAATTTACAAAGCAATAGTACCAATCATGACATATAAGGTGTCCAGAAACTCTTCTGCCAAACGGAAACTACAGTTACTAGAGGTGATTTTGAGTCGATTTAATCCGAAAATGCTTCCTAAGGGAGCTACAGCCCTTTGAAGAAGACGTCCTCATATGAGTTTTCTTCAAATTACTCAAAAATACCGTTACTTAAAATATTCAAACTTGGCATAATCCATAAACAGTTACAAACCAGTCGTTTGCAGTAAATAAATTTTTTCCAGATCCATCACAAGCGTGTCAGTTGGGGGGACCAACAGGTATTTTTATTAAAAAAAATTTATTTTCAAGTTTTTTATGTATCCGACACCGAATTTGGAAAATTCAAGATAATTTTCATAAAAAATGTTCTCTTCTTTCAAATCGATATCATGAACCGTTTTCGAGAAAAATAAATTTAAACTTTTTGTGTTTCTTACATAAAATCATGTTGGGTTATAATCTGTAATATCAAGTTGGCTTTGAAAAATCAACAAAATCTGACAATGTGTCAAATTATTTTGATTCTAAACAGTTATTATTGTTACTGCGTGGGAAAGGTTAAAAATAATAGTTAATTTGATCAAAATGGTTTATTTTTCGAATGAAGAATATGCTGATATGCATTTCGTTTATGGGGAAGTACAATGTAACGCTCGTGCAGCAGAGCGAAGATATGTGGAAAACTTACCAAACAGAAGGCATCCTGCTCGCGCAACATTTGTAGCCGTACACCAAAGATTAAGAGAAAGTGGCTCAGTAGTACCTGAAAATACTGAAACTGGTAGACGACCTGATGTGATAATGGAATACGAAGACGATATTTTGATTGAAATCGAAAATAATCCTGAGGTTAGCACCAAAAGACTCGCTGCTATGTATCTTGGCATTTCCAAGTCTTCCATATGGAATATTATTCATAAAGAAAACCTTCATCCTTTCCATTTTCAAAAAGTTCATGCCATGGTAGATGGTGATTTACCTGCCCGCATAGATTTTTCAAATTGGTTGCGGAACAAAAAAATCAGGATCCTAATTTGTTTTCCAATATTTTATTTTGCGATGAATCTACGTTTACCAGAGACGCAATTAGAGTAAAGTAAAGTAGAGAAAAAGCACCAGCAAAGATTTAGTATACATGTTTGGATATGTGTAATCGGTAATCAGCTTGTGGGACCCGTAGAGCTTCCTAGCCGTTTAACAGGACAAGAATATCTTAATTTCCTACAAAATGTTTTACCTGATTTCATAGATGAGGTTCCCCTGATGATTCGAAATAATTTATGGTTCATGCACGACGGCTGTCCAGCTCATTTTAGTAGAGAGGTTCGTCAATATCTCGACAATAACTATTACGATAAATGGATTGGAAGTGGTGGTCCAGTTAATTGGCCCCCAAGATCTCCAGATTTAAACCCCTGTGATTTTTGTATTTGGGGTTATTTAAAATCATTAGTCTATGCTGTTGCAATAGAAACCCGTAATCAGCTGTGGCAAATAATTCAAAACGCCTGTAATGAAATTAGAAATAATGCAGGAATTTTTGCAAAAATTAGAGCATCTTTAGAGAAAAGAATAAATTTATCTATTGAGACAAATGGTCGTCATCTAGAGCATCTGTTGTAAAATTAATTCTCTTATTTCTGTTGGTAATTATCTGTAACTTTGTTTTTTTAATGTTGATTGTTGTTTTATACTCCCACGAAATAAAATTAATTTAAAATTTCCAAAACAATGTAAGCAACTTAATACTTACAACTTTTGTTACCAGTATCTGTACAATTTGTTGATTTTTCAAAGCCAACTTGATATTACAGATTATAATCCAACATGATTTTATGTAAGAAACACAAAAAGTTTGAATTTATTTTTCTCGAAAACAGTTCATGATATCGATTTGAAAGAAGAGAATTGAAATTAATTTTTTTTCAATAAAAATACCTGTTGGTGTGCAGAGATGGTGTGTTAAAAAGTGTCTGGGATGGAAGTGTTAATGTAGAAGACGAGCCATGTATCGTTGCCGATACATAGATATATGCGTTGGGCTGGCTAGGTGTCAGAAATTATTTGATGAGAATTGGGTGTTGTCTACTGAATTTGAAATGTCTCCGATATTTTAAGAAGTAATATTATGAAATACTAGAGATTTGGGATTTTTATTGATTTTTGGAGTTTTCGAGGAAAAAGTGTATAGGAGACATTTTTCAAAAGTGTATGGAAAATGATGATTTGTTGAAATTTGATGAAAAGTTGTGGTGACGTGCCTTCGGTAGTTTGGGATTATTTACGGTGGTAGGTGGAACAATAATAATCTAAAATCTAAAAATGCGGGTGCGTCGTTCGTCGGTCCATTTGGCTAGTGAATAAATTCACAGAGTATGCAGGAAAACCGCAAAAACCTGCTACACCTACGTGGGTGGTGTGGGGGCGGCTGAAAGTATAGGGTTTGTCCAAAGTGTTGAACGATTAATGACTTGGGATTGGGAGATTTTAGAAATTGTTGGAATTGTTTGAATTATAATGATTTTGGACTAAGTTGCGGGAGGTTGAGTGAGTAGAAATTTATTAACATAGAATAGTGGGAAAAAGTGAGATTTTGTTAGTTGTATGTGCTTGGCCGCGATATATAGTCGTGAATCATAAGCTCTGCCGTAGTAAATAATCGTGAGTGGTGTGTCATTTTATAAACATTACTATCTATAAATCTATTGAGAATTTAATTTTTGTATGAAAATGGCTGAATCTACTTCTAAATTAAAAAAGAAATTCCGGCAATACAGTATTGAATATTTAAAATATGGATCCGCGGATTCTTCTACAAACAAATCATTACCTATGTGTTTAATTTGCCGAAAAGTTTTTTCAAATGAAGCTATGAAACCTTCTAGACTACAAGAGCATTTACATAAAATGCATCCTGATAAGAAGAACAAAGATATATTCTATTTTCAAGAACTCGAAAAACAATATTTAAAACAGCCAACTATATCAAACCTTTTTGCATCGTCTTCTAAACGAGACGATGATGGGCTACGAGCCTCATATAACGTTTCATTGTTAATCGCAAAGTCAGGAAAACCACACACCATTGGCGAGGAATTAATTTTGCCGGCAGTCGAAGAGATGTTAAAAACTGTTCTCCATCATAAGACACCATTTGATATCATTCACAAAATTCCTCTCGGAAATAATTCAGTGCAAAGAAGAATAGATGAAATGGCAAATGACGTTGAAATATCATTATGCGATTACCTAAAGACTTGCAAATTTTCCATTCAACTCGATGAATCAACTCTACCAAGTAACGAAGCTCTACTCTTATTATACGTACCATTTTTAAAAAAAGAAAAAATTCATCAAGAATTATTATTTGCTAAGAATTTGGAATCTGATACAAAGGGACATTCTATATTTAATATCATGCAAGAATTTTTTCAAGAGAAAGAAATTCCTATTAGCAATATTTTGTCTGCTGCTACTGATGGTGCTCCAGCAATGACCGGCCGTCATAAGGGTTTTATAGCACATTTGAGAAAAGCAGTGCCAAATGTCTCGCTGTACATTGTATTATTCACCGTCAGTATTTGGGCAATCTGCCGAAAGCGGCAACGCACTTTCTGCTCGAATTGCACACAAGATTTTTTCTTCGATCACCAACGCGAACGACGAGAACAAGAAGCCAAAAAAGAAGTAAAGTGCACTGCACTACCCTGAAGAAAAGAAGAGGACAGCCAAACACTTTCACAAAACCCAAAGAAGTAGAATGGAGGAGTTATCAACAGCGAAGACTGAGCTCGCTATCGGATAAGTGGCACGCTCTTCTGGCAGGGGTGGGTTTGGGCAGGTATGTGTGTGTGTGGAAACCTCTCTTGGAACGTCGACAATACAACGAGCACCATCTCATATCTCTCTATCTCTCTCTTTCTCTCTCATAAGTCTTGCCACGACTTTATTCCCCTGTTCTCAAAAATTCTACCTAAAACCAATTGTATAGTATCATTCTTATTTATTCCTAATCACTCCACAATCATGAAATATTCTTGTTTTACCCTATTCCAATCTCAGCCGTCAAGATAACGCGAGCTCTAAGTACACCTGAGCCACGCCCTACTTTCTACCTTTCTACAGCAAGAAAGTTAAAATAGTATATTATACACCAATTGACTAAAGTGGCCCATTTAACCCCGCGGGTGGTATTTGAATAGAAGCAATCCACCTGAGGGATTAATGTCACTTTAGTCGAGAGATGTATACGCTATTTTTTGCAATTCCAGTAATTCTACATACATTTTTAATATAAATAAATACTACTTAAGATGGACTTTTACGAAATTTGGCTGGACGTCGAGGATGGACTTCTAAAATGCTTGGCTAGGCATCGATGATATACGTTTTTATTTGTACCTTGAGTCCCTTGGGATTTTAACTGTCTTCATATCCCTTGGTTCTAAAAGTGACACTTTAGTTTCTAACTTGTGAGACTAAAGTGACCACTCGGAATTGCAAAAAAGTTATTATCACTGAAACTCAACAAAACACATTTATCGTTCTTAATTGAAAAACGTCATAAAATCTCAATAGACTGGATTATACATTAAACCAGCCAATAATACGAAAATCTACGAAATATACTCTTCTAGGCTCCATTTCTTGAAACTTGAAGCCACTTGAAGTTGGAACATTGACAATCGCGGAAATCAAATTCTGTTTTGTTTATCTACGTCGCTTAGTAACGACCACGTGCGTAGAAAAATGATTTATGCCGATAGCCATCTTATCATTTAACATTTGAGGGTTATGTTTCTGATTTCTGGAATCGATTGTTTATTTGTTGAATATTTGAAGTCACATTTTTGTCGGTTTTCGGACATTTGCGCCATCTAGGTTAAAATTTGAAGGACTATCAGTATATCTGGTTGGCTTTTCGCTTAAATATACCTAAAGCCGTAGGCTGCCATACGTATATCCGTAACCGTCGTTACTTTTATTGGAAAAAGTGCCGTAGTGTCGAAGAAGTGCCTAAGTCGCATGCATTTTTCGCGAAAATATTACTTAGTCCATTTAGCAGGTTATGTTTGTTAGTACACTTTCTGGATAGTTTGTTGTTATTGTGGTTTTTTTAATAAAATAATGAGTGAACAACAAGATTTAAGCGCATCTGGTAAGTTTTGCCGATACATAGTCATTACTACATATTAAAAAACCTCGTATATCGATAATATTCATTAAATAGTATGTTATCGTATGTTTGTAACTTTACTGTGAGCCGTTGGATTTTTAATAAGATATTTTTGTATAAATAACTTGTGAATTCTCACTGTTTAGAAGACTAAAGTACATAATACCTGGTTATGGCATAAAAGATGCACTACGCTAAATACAACATCAACAGTGTTAAAACTGATACCAGTGAGGTGCGTAAAAAAATTAAAAATGGGAGATTCGTTTATTACAAAAAAATTCATATCTTGGAGCGCTCATTTTGAGCAATATTAACGGTGTATTAATAAATTATCAAGACGTTTACTATTTCTTACAGATGAAGAACCGTTCAGTGGAGGTAGCAGCGATGAGTACGTTCCATCAGCAGTGGAGAGTGACGTTAATTCTGATACTGAGTTACCATCTAAAGAGAGGTTCATTAATAAAATGACGTCTGAGAGTTCCACTCACACACAGGCATCTACATCGCAAGCTAACATAGATTTAGTACAAGAAACTTCCGAAGCTTCTAAGAAATTCGTTGGGAAGAAAAGAAGACGATTACCGAATACATGGAAGTTATTATTTAAAAAAAATGTAAGAAGATCAAGCAATCACCAATAGCCTGTGCCAGATTGTCGATGTAAATGCAAGGACAAAGGCAGCGTTGATCGTGAGCAGAAGATTTTGTCCCAATATGTTGATTTGATAACATCCACAGAACAAAATGTATACCTACGAGAATGTTGACGGGTTAAAGATATTGTTCGTAAGCAGATTAGAAAACGAGGAAATTTCGAATATTCTGTCTCGGTGGATGGCCAACACATCAATGTGTGCCAGGCTGCATTTTTAGCCTGGATTTTTTTTTATTTGGTACAAACATGCCCGCATCAACTACTAAGAGTTATTAGCAGGAGGACTTACACAAGTAGTAATTAATGTCTTTGAGATATTTAATTAAAGCACTTGTGTTTTTGGTGAGCACATCCTTGAATACTGCACTTAATTTTATTCTGTCTTCTATATCTAGAATATTCAGGACACTCTAAGATGATATGTTTTACAGTAAGAGAAACATGGCAATGTATACATTCTGGTGCTGCTTCTTTGTTGAGGAGATATTGATGTGTAACGAGTGTATGACCCATTCGCAGTCGAGTTAAGACAACTTGGTCTCTTCGTTTTTTTGGTATTGATAGAACTAAATCGACTTGTGGCTTAACTTCTTTCAGTTTGGATGTCGTATGATTCCATATTACTTGCCAAGAATTAAGTATATGTTTTTTGACTGGATTTGTATGGTCAGTGTAGGGAATGTTTTGAATGTAAGGTGCTTCTTGTTTAGATCTTGTAGCTACTGCTAATTGATCGACTTCTTCGTTTCCTTTTATACCAGAGTGAGATGGAACCCACAGAAATGAGACGTTCTTTTGGCTAAGACGTATGATTTCCATTTCACTTTTGATTCGTATGAGAATAGGATGTGAAGGGTAAAGTTGTTTTAAGCCAAGTAACGCACTCAGTGAATCTGTTATGATGAGAAACTTGGTTGTTGTAGAGTCTTTGTACATTTTTATGGCTTCCATAATTGCAGTGGTTTCTGCCGTGAATATACTACATTGATTCGGTAGATTTGTTATTTTCGCATATAAGCTGCTGCAATTCCATTGTGATTTTTTGAAGCATCTGTATAGATTTGCGGGGTTTGGGGGTATTTTGATATAATTTCCTTGGAGAGGTTTTGTAGGAGACAGGGGTTAGTTGAATTTTTTGGATGTCGAGTGAGGGACGTATTAACATCTGGCTTCTGAGACATCCAGGGGGGAAAGTTAGAGTTTTGTTGGAGCGATAATTTAAATTGTTCAAATTCGTAGTTAGTTCATCTCACTCTCTCTCTAAAAGGGAGATTTTTAGTTGGCTTGGAGTCGTATATTTCGTCGGGAGGGGGGTTTGTTGGGAAAATGATTTGGAATGCATTATTGTTGGGATAAGCAGAAATTTTTGAGGTATAGTTTAAGGAAAGGAATTCTCGACTTAAGTACAGTGGAAGTTCGTTTGCAATGACTAGGAGACTGCTGGTTGGGCTGGTTCTGGAAGCGCCCAATACACATCTCAGTGAGGTAGTTTGAATGACATCTAATTTTTTTAATAATGTTTTTTTAGTAGTATCGTAGCAAATGGAACCGTAATCTAATTTACTTCTTATCAGTGATTTGTATAGGTTCAATAGGGTGATTGCACTAGCTCCCCATGTTCGGTTTGATAGAATTTTTAATAGATTTATTCGGGATTGGCATGACTGTTGAAGGACTTCTATGTGTGTTTTCCATTTGAGAGAACAATCTAAAGTAAGACCAAGAAAATTCACTTCTTCTACCCGTGTTAGTGGAGTTCTATATAAAAACAGATTAAAATTATAGTTGTCTTTTCTTCTGTCTAAAATCATGTAGTGTGTCTTTTCGCTTGAAAATTGGAATCCTGTTTTTTGAGACCAGTTTTCGATTTGATGGAGGCAATCTTGAAGTAAAGTGGAGGTGAACTTTGTGCTTCTACTTCTTGTATAAATGATGAGGTCATCTGCATAAAGGCAAATTTTGATGGGAGGTTTTATCATTTCGGCTATGCTGTTAATTGCAGTGAGAAAAAGTGTGGGACTCAAAATAGATCCTTGAGGAATGCCATTTTTGAGAGGTCTTGTAGTTGAGATGTGGCCATTTGATGTAACTTGCATAGTTCTGTTGTTGAGAAAATAATTTATGAACGATAGCATGTTTCCTTGTACTTCCCATGTCTGCAGTGTTTTTAAAATATTGTATTTCCGGGTTGTATCAAAAGCCTTATTTAAATCGAAGAATATAGCGATTAGTTTTTGGTCATTCAAAAATGCATTATGTACTTCACTTTCAAAAGATATTAGATGATCAGTTGTCGATCTGCACTTTCGGAAGCCACTTTGATAGGGTGTTAAAAAAATTTTGTTTTCGAGATGCCATGCTAGTCTGTTGTTTAAGATTTTCTCTAGAATTTTACACATACTGCAGGTTAGGGATATCGGTCTATATGAGGCTGGGTCGTCTTTTGGTTTGTTAAATTTACAATTGGGGATAACTGTTGCATTTGTCCAAGTTTCTGGAAACTGATGTTTTAAAAACATAGTGTTGAATAGATCTAGGAGTATTAAAAGGAAGATTTTGCAGAAATATTGAGGGAATGTCATCTGGTCCAGGGGCAGAGTTATGGGAACGTTTAGATAAGAGTCGGAGTCATTAAGTTGGATTTCGAAAGTTTCAATCAAATCCTTGTATTGTATAAAGGACTGGTCCAAGCTTCGATCACTGGAATTATGTTGGAAAACATCTGCTATAGGCTCACATACATCTTTTTTATCGGATATCAGCTGATTATTATGGGATAAAGTGTCTATGTGGAGGAAAGAATTTTGTCCTCTTATTTTTCGAATTTTATTCCATATCGAGTCCAGTGGGGTGGAGGGATTTATGGAGGAAATGTAGTTGCACCAGATTTCTTTTTTACTTTTTTTAATTAGGAAACGGGTTTTGGCATTGAGTTTTTTGAATTCAAGGCGATTTTCATCATTTTTATGTCTTTTCCACACAGGCGTGTTTGCTTGAACTTAGAGCTTGTGCAATCTCCTCATTCCACCAAGGGACTGGTTGTCTTTTGCACATTTTAGTTTTTCCTATACTGGTCTTTGCAGCTGATATGATGATGTTGTTCAGCTTCATGATATTTTCATTGATATTTCCTTCAAGTGTGAAATTGGCGACTTTGTTTTCTATTTCCTTCCTAAATAGTTCCCAGTTTGCCGATTGTAGTTTCCAGTGCTGATATATAGGATGTGAAGGAGGTTCATTTTCTTTCCATTGTATGGATATGGGGAAGTGGTCACTGTTATATAGATGGTTGAGGGTATCCCACTGAAGATCGGGTGCCAGAGATTGACTGCAAAGGGAGAGGTCGATAGCAGATAGTGTGCCATTGTATGAATTGAATCTTGTAGGTTTCCCTGAATTCACTAGGATTAGGCTACAGCTATTGATGGTTTTGAGAAGTAGATTTCCACATTTGTCAGTTTTATGGCGCCCCATGCTGCATTGTGGCAATTCAGGTCTCCTACGATTATTTTGGGCGATGGAATTTGCTCAATCAAGTTGTTTAACTCATTTATATCAAGTTCATTTGGGTGTGGTAAATATACGTTACATATATGTATTTTCTTACGAAAAATTATAGATACTGCGATAGCTTCAAGATTTGTGTTTATTGGAATTTCATTTTCTTGAATATTCTGTTTTATAAAAATTGCTACTCCGCCACTGGCTTGTTGTGCTTCCGATCGGTTTTTGAAGAAGCATTGATAATTTTTCAACTTTATTGGTTGTTGTTTGAAGTGAGTTTCTTCTAGGCATATTACCGCTGGTGATTGTTTATTAATTAATAGTTTTAAGGAGTCAATTTGAGTACAGTAACCATTGAGGTTCCATTGAAGTATGAACGTATTATTCATTATATTAATTCTCTTGTGAAAGAGGTTCGCTGTCAGATTCTTCAGTGGTGGAGATAGCCTGGAATTAAACGGGCAAAACTGAGAAGAAAAATCCAGAAGCTTCAACATACTGCTACTGATCTTAGAGGTCGACTTCACAGATTGTATAGTGACCAAAACCTCAGTTGAAAGCCTCGTACGGGATGTACCGCAGAATCTTTTTGGAAGACTTTAACTACTCCTTTGGAGTACCTCACAAGGATTTATGCACCACTTGAGAAACATTTAAAGTTGACATAGACAGTGCGCTAGGAAATAAAGACGAGTCCCAACTAAAAGCATTTAAGGTATCACAAGAGTTATATCATCGAAAAGCCAACAACTTTTTACAACTATTACAGAAGTTTCTGAACAGAAGGCCGATGATGTGCTTGCGATCTGCTTTGAGTACGAAAAAAGTATTCCGCTACCCGCCACAAATGTTTCCATAGAGTATTATTATAGGCAGTTATGGTTACACATATTTGGAATAAACAACTTGCATGATAACACAGCCACCATGTACATGTTAACGGAAAATTATGATAAAAAGGGGTCCAATGGAGAGATCACGGCATTGAATGACTATATTACCAGTAATAAGAAGGAATGTCACACGAAACTATACCTGTTCTGTGACAACTGCTTTTCACAAAACAAGAATAAGACTCTGTTTACGTTTTTAGATCAGTTGTGTGTTAGAAAGGTGTTTGAATATGTCCAAATTTTTTATACCATCCCAGGGCATTCAATGATGCCAATAGATAGATGTTTCACATCAATAGAGAAGCAAAGACTAACAACTGAAAAAATTTATAGCCCTCAGTATTATATTGACTTGGTAATGAGCTGTAGAGCAAGAAACCGCTTTCAGGTGTTTTTTTTACAAAAAGCTTTAAGCGATAACAATACAGATTCGGAAAAGGTGATTACAATCTTAGACGATAAAGCTCTTTATGCAGAGAAGATTAAAAGCATTAATGGCGTATCCAAATGTAGCTCTGCAAAGTTTGCTCAAGGACAAAAACCTCAAATGCGATGTACGATGACTGGTGAATTGGATGACTTTGCCATGTATTAAGTTGGAATCAAAAAAGGGTCCTTTCCTGCTGTTCCCCCTTCTGCTTAGAACGGCCCATTGCCAATGAATCCGAAAAAGTTACAAAATGTATATGTATTGGTCCAATACATTCCAGAGAAGTACAGAGTGTTTTATACAGAGTTGGTTTGGGCACCTTGTGTAAACGAAGAGGAATAGGATAGGGACTAAAGTACTTTTCCAATGTCTCTTGGTAACCTGATCTCACAGCAGAATCTATTTTCGTTTAAAATGCCGAATGAAAGTTTTAAGTTTCCTTGTATTTAAAGTTGATAATTAAATATGAAATTCACTAACCATGATTTTTTTTTGAAAAAGTGCGTAACTAAAATGTTTAAACAAATAAAAATACAAAATTATTTTGTCAAAACCTTCACAAATTCCATTATACCCGATAGCTACTGATAGCCTATTATAATGTTACGAAACAGCACACTGGTATAGTCCCTAAAACCGACTCTGTCTAAGCCAGGTATAAAAGTTAAAATTATGGCGGATACGCAGTTATGAAAAACTGTTTACGAGTTTAAGACTATCTTATGTAAACATTGTTTTTGTGACCAGAGTTATCTAGAAAAGGCCAGAATGAATTGTCCGGAATTAACTAGTAAAAATGGCTTTAATATATAAGGGGACTGATCAGGAAGAGTTAGTTGAGTTTATAATTTGACATCGTGAGTTGAACAGTAAATAAGTGCATATAAATTAAGTGATTATATAAATTAGGTTAAGTGAATGTACTGAGTATATATAAATTAAGTGTTAGTGATTAGTTTAGTGTTTAAATAAATTAAGTAAGTGAACCTACCGTGTGTTTAAAATTTATCCCACCCGTTTATTGTTTAAATAAATTAGAATAACATTACAATAATATTCAAATTGCTAGATCCTATGCCAACCAGTTTTGTTAGCAACTATTCCATTACTTTACCATCAAATCTTGCATAATAGGAAAATGTGACTTAGGCACCTTTTCCAATGAGCCTTTCATTTTTGATTTTGAATATTTTAAGATGTTTAGTTAATTTATGAGTGTTATGTGTTTTATTTAATCTGAAACCATGTTTTCTAAAAAACTTGTTGGCGTAAAAGCTAAATTATCCATTGTACTGGAGGCACTAAAATTTGGAAAACTGCAAATGATTCGAGATATCATTTACAATTTCTACATCCTGGAGAAAAGGGCTCCTACTTTAAAATGTAAGTTTGATAACATTAAATAATAAAGATACTAAAATTAATTACAAGAAACTCCTAACCTCTTCCAGCACGAGTTCTTAAGCTAGAATTACTTTTAATAGTGATACGAGAAAAATAGTTTTATATCGAAGTATACTCATTTTTTTCTAGGTATTCATCCCAAAGTGCACATTGTTTTACCTGAGTAGAACTTCTTTGTAGCGGCTGCTAAAAAGTATGAGTTTTAGGTAAGTAGTTTTTATTAGTTATTGAAGACGCAAGTGTTAAAAGTGAAAATTATTTTATGAAAGGGGAAAATTGTGAAACAAGTGGAACAAATTCATCAGAACAAAAATTGGAATAAAACTACAATAAACGTTGGAAAATAAAAAATATTAATCTGTAACATGCATAAGTATTTAATCGAAAATAATGCCTTTATTGTAGATGGCAGCGTACACAAGACAACATAAAGATGATTATGTAAGTAGGTAGTAAAAATTACTAGTTATTGAAAGAGATATCAGAAAAAAGTATCTTGTTACTTTAGAGTAACTTAGTTACTTTAAAGTCTCTAAGTTACCGTATCCGTGATTATGGAATCGCATGATATTCGCCTTAAAAGAATTAATTTCGTATAAAGTAATATTAAATATGTTAGAACGGTAGGCTGGAATATTGTGTGTATTTAACGAAACATTCATACACAGCTCGCACGTGCAATTCAAGGGATGGTACGATGTATCAGGAAAAGGTTTGAAACTATTCAGTTCAAGAATGGTGTTCTATTTGCGAACATGTAAAGAAATGCGTATATAAATGGATCAAAAAAGAACACATTTTTGATGATGCTGTAGATTCTATAAGTTTAATGTAAATACAGATTCGTCTGACAAATCTACTAATGTTATCGAATTTCTCAGTGACTCTGAAAGCAATACCTCCGGTCTACAAGAAGACATTAATTCTCATCATGTTAATATCAATCAATATGTTTTATATAGGAATATGGAAAAGTTTATAGCTTGGAGAGAAGATTACAGAACAGTGTAGCGATTTGGCGAGCAGTGTATATCACGAAAACAAATTAACAGAACTTCCTCCCTCAATCTGTGAATTCTCGGACAAGTGTATGGCACCAAAAGATAAATCTTCTCTACAGGAGTCTTGCACTTCAGAATTTAACTCGTTCTAACAACCCATTCGTAAAACAGAATTATGGAACTTTTTAAGACCGTTTAAAAATAATAATAAAAATAAATAACAAAAAAACTCAAATAATTGATGCTGTAACATAATGATTGACGTGAATAATTTACGTATCTCACACCAGGACTACAATATATTTTATGGCTTTAGGCCTTCAATCAAGAGTAAGGTTACATCTCCCATTCTGTTAAAACGTCAACACTGATCTCTATTGTCAATGGGCAATTTACCTGACGTCGAGATTTAAAAAGAAGAACTTTCGTGAAACGGACTATATTAATCCAGAAATCTTTCACATACTTCTGCATGTAATTACGGAAAGTAAGGTTAGATATCTTGTAAGCTCTTTAAAATGCACTGGTATGCCTCCAAGGATCTTCGAGGGTGCCATATTAATTGATCTAAGAAATTTATACAAGAAACAACTTAGCTCGCTAATAATCACATTGCGTCATTCAAAGGACGAGCTAGTCAATACAGTTTGATCGATTCGAAGAAACCTTATACATTAGCATTGTTTACATTAGGCATTTCTTTAAATATATTTAGTATCAAAATGTGTGATAATTATTTGCCTTATAATTAGCCAGAAACAAACATTGAGCACAACTCAATGTAATAATGTGGGGAAAAACAAGTCATGGTTGTATTATCATATTCTTCAAAAATTATTGCGCTGGGAATATTTTATTATCTTACGCATGAGCACACACACGTAAAACATTTTGGCAAGTCAACTCTAGTTCATCAATCTACCATCAGCGTCCCCACAAAAGAAAATATAACCTTAAAAATGACTCCAAATCAAAAGTAACGAAACGTGATTTGACCGGTTTTCCCCTATATCCTACGTTTCTTACCGATTTACCATTCCTGTAATTTACTCAATTTATTTAGAGATATCCTATATAAAACCCATTTATTCGATCGAAAATATATAGATGTGTATCACATATAGCCTGTCAAAGAAAATATTATTGACACCTATTACACTCCAAATTTGTATTTCGATCTTATCTACCTATGTGAGACAGAGTTTTTAAAACGTGCACTTATTGATTATAATTTTTTATTATAAATTCAGCTGAAGGTTACTGAATATTAGATAATCACGGAGATAAACAGTAATACAAAGGAGTATGATAACTACTTCGATTAATTTACGCAATAAATTTTATCTGGTGTCTGATGATTTTGAAGATTACAGAAATTTAATGTAGATTTGACAATAAAAATAAAAAAAATGAATGGATAGGCATATCGCATTTTCTGCAACAATGATGTGACTCAAAAACAAGCTTTTTGAGTTATGACCATTGGTTGAACCATTCACGATTATAGTTTTAGTCGGTAAAACGACATATTTGAGCTGCTTCTTTCTGCTTATGACGATATTGCTTGAAATATCAGCTTATTCGTATCATATTATAATTTCACTTTATTTAAATTATTTGATGCAAAGGTATTGAAAATTGTAAGAAATTCTCCAAATTCAATTTTCTATAAATGCTCCTACAAAAAAGAAGAAGAAAAATTCAGACAGTATTATGTTAATCCCAGCATTCAATTCAAAACCTAGAATATCCCTAAAGAAGAAGGAATATCTTTCAGGGTTAATTCATAAAAATACTATACCAAGCTTTAAAAAATGTTTATGAAAATCTGTTAATTTGTGCAGCAAATTACCTGGATGAATCCAGACTGAAATAAGATTAATTGTATTGTGATACAATTTGAGATTGAACTAACATTTCCTGAACTTGATAGGTAATTATTAGCATGAGTGTTCATTATAATTATTTTATAATCTGACTGAAATGAAAAATTCTGTAAAACAATTTTTCTCATCTGCCTTAAACTACTCATACATTCAAACCTAACTTACCTTTCTCGTCCACCTCGACCCTAAACCCACATACATTCATTGTTTTACCTTCAATTTATTCTCTCTCTCAATTAACTCTTCTACCTTACCCATCAACTCATACACATTTTAAACTCAACCTTACGACTATCGCCTTCGTATTTACATTAAAAAAACGAATAATCGTTCTTAATTGAAGCGTTCAAAACCAAAATTATGAGTTTATTAATAAATCGCGAGTGATTTCACCTACACGCATTTTTATTTAAACTCCTACATACAATAATTACAACATACGCTGCAGATTCATCTTAATCAATTTACCAGTTAACTCAAATTCATTCAATACATTTATGCTTTATTTAAGTTTTTCTTTCTAATTCCAAAGTAGTGGTGTTCCCTTACAAGTTTTTGATACACATTAAAAGTGTAGTGCACTCACCAGGTTCAGCTGCAGTCGTTTCTGGTTCAGTTGTAGTCGTTTCTGGTTCAGTTGTAGTCGTTTCTGGTTCAGCAGTTGTCGTTTCTGGTTCAGCAGTAGTCGTTTCTAGTTCAGGTGAAGTTGTTTCTGTTTCAGCAGTATATGTTTTCGGTTTAAGTATAGTATCATCTTTACAGTCCATAAGAGACACGAAGCATAATATTATGAAAAATTTGAACATGATTTAATTTTTTTAGACTTAGGTACTACCAATAATAAATCGTTTGGGTGACCCACATTTATATATATACATGTTAAAACCGTTCTTCATTCTTATCTATTCAAATTTTGGATTGATAGATAATTTCATTGTTTTTTGAGTGTTTTTATATTTGTGATTCCCGAATTAATTTTAAGTATCTTAACATACAGTAGAACTAGTATATTATATTATAAGGATTAAAAGTGCATATTTTTCTTACGAGCAATATTTGCAGTTGCGAGGCGGAGCGCAGCGTATGATATATACTATTTTTTCTCCAACCAAGTCATAATTAAAATAAATTTAATTTTATTCAAAAATCGTTAATAATTTGGTAATAAATTTGAATACCTATTAATTATAACAGCGATAGCAAGTCGGTAGTCATGGATATCTGGTATTGTTGGTAAATATTGATTGTCAAGTAGACGTCAGTAGACGTACTAATCATATAGTTTTTGTAGTAGTTTTTACGCTGCTTTCAAAATGAATCCCGAACACGATGAAAATATACCTGCGGATATATTGGAAAGCGCTGAAGCAGTATATCTAAATCTTTTGCCACCCAAATCTCGCCAAGTTTATGAACTTGCATATCAGCGATTCATGGATTGGTGTGCAAAACTATGCGGAGAGTGCTCTTATGGTGTATTTCTCAAATTTAACGAAGACCGTCAAGCCATCCACTCTTTGGTCACAGTATTCAATGTTGCGATCCACATTGGATATCAAAAATGGTGTGGATATTAGTAAATATTCAAAATTACGAGCATTGTTAAAAAGGCAAAATGATGGATATATACCTAAAAAGTCTAGGGTTTTTACAAAGGAGGAAGTGGATCGGTTCCTGGATATGGCACCTGATAATGTATATCTGTCCTGGTCGTAAAAATTTTGCAGACAAAAAACAAGAATCCTTGTTTGTTTACCATTATAGGCGATAATTATTTGCGTTTATTTCGAAAATATGTTGCACTACGGCCATCAAATATACAGGAACGTCGTTTATTTTTAAAGTATGTTAATGGGAAGTGTCAAAGAATGGTTGTTGGTATTCACAAAATTAGTGCCGTGCCGCAAGAAATTGCAAACTTTTTGAAGTTAGAAAATTGGAAGGAGTATACTGGACATTCGCTAAGAAGAACATATGCTACACTTCTTATTGATGGTGGCGATGACCTCACTTGTCTTAAAAGACATGGAGGTTGGAAATCGAGTACGGTAGCAGAATGATATATTGAAGAATCACGTATCAACAAAGAGAATACTGCCAGAAAAATATTGCAACCTGACAAAGAAGGTACAAATACCTGTTCAGATATTTCCTCGAATGTTTCATCAACAGTTACGGAGAATATTTTGAGTTGTTCTAACATTAATGAAAATCTTTTGAATTGTTCGAAAATTGTTAAAGATAATTTCAGTGGCGCTTTGAATTTTGGCAATAATTGTTCCAATTGTACATTCAATATCACTATAAATAACAAATAAATACCTATATATAGTTGCCCAATTAGTTTGTTTTACTAAGTTTGTAAGAGACAATGTTTTTTTCTTCAAATTTCAATTAGAGAGCTCAAATGTAATTACTTTTAGTCCTAGGATTAAAAGTAGCGTTTTTAATCCTAGGATTAAAAGTGTTGCTAAGCAACGAGCAAATTTTTGTACGGTAAGGGAATTGATGGCTTTTGCACCTGAAAATAGTATAAAAATAGCAGCATTTTTTGATGGTTGGAGAAAAAAATTATTTTTTACAATTCCCGTATTCAAAATTTACTTTTTATAAATCGCTTATAAAAGAGACTTTATTATAACATTGTTAGTGTTAGTGTCATACAGTTGGTTATTGTATGTAGAATGTATTTTTATTTGACATTTGACTTTAACCTTGAAATAAATCATAAAATGGTCTATCGTTGTTCTAGCTAGCAAACTATTATATTAAATGGTCTTAAAGGTAAATTTGAATAGATTATATATTAAAAATATTAATAAATAAAGTACACTAAAGTTTATTCATCTATTTTTATATTGTATAGGATTAATATATAAGGTATACATAACGTTCGATTTTTGGGATAAATTACCAGATATCTATGGGAAGATGTTTGCTTAAATGAAAGTCTATTTACAATTTACACAATTATTCGATCATAATATGGCAAAAGTCAAAAGTGCTGAATAAAACCATCTGTGATCTGACCGATCAAGAATCGACAGAATTGCCAACTAAAATTCAAACCATTCCTACGAGTTTAAAAACAGGGATTATGAAATTCTATTTTATTTAAAAAATTAAATGAATGCGAATTATAAAAAATATTGTGTAAAACTTGCGTCACAATGACTTTTTGTAGTACTCGTGATTTGCGCAACTTACCGCTTCGCGGTTCGTTGTGCAAACTTCACTCTTACTACAAAACGAGTCATAGTGACACTTGTTTGACAAATAACTATTTTGTGTAAGTATTAGTTTGTGATAGAAGAAAACTTTTGATGCAAATTTTAAAACTAGAATTTCGGAACACAAACGTAGCTATGACAGCAAAAAATTAGATTCTATCTATTCATATCATTTATTAGAAAACCAACACATTTTCGACCCAAATTTTGAAATTTTACATGTAGCAGGTAAATCCTTTAATTTAAATTTATTAGAGGCTCTTGAGATAAACAAAAATAAATATATTCAGGTAACCTTCTTAACAACCAAATTGATATCAATCACTCTCCTTTATTAAACCTTTTTACCTAGAAGATAGCTTAGGAATGTTTGTAGTGAATGAGTTTCCAGGTAATTTCTTTCAATACCTTTGTTAACGAAATTAACTGTCTCGACCCTTACTTCGTGGAATCTGCTCATATTAGTGTTTTAATTGAAACTCACGGTTTCTAGTTAATTCCACAATATAATAAAAGTTATTGAAAATATTAAAAAATTGACAATTGTTTCGATAATCATCGATATCATCGTCAGAATAACAGAAGTTACATTTCATTTGATGCCTACCTGATGTTTAGTAGTTATATTTGGCTAGACCAAGAAGTGACCTAACTTGTGATTGACTTAATATATGTTTATAGAAAAAAGAAGATGTGATATTACAAATATTTAAGCTTAGATATTATTAGCCCTATGGTGATATGCTGGATATCATTTTTCATATTAAGATCAGTATAACTGTGCAATGATATAGAAAACCAGGAAAACTATTTCTGCTGATCTTTACAATTATCACTTAAGAAGACATTTTATTAGTGGAGAACTCCCTAGATTTAACTGTACATTGACAACTATTGTGGGTTTCTTAAATGTCTTCTAATTTCCAATTCTTCAAGGAAATCCAGTTCTTGTTTCTTTTCACAAATATGCAGCACTTCTAGTATTGTGTTAGGTGTCAATGAATGATTGGTGTCAAGTAGATATTTTGCGTAGTGGGATTTATCTGCTTGTTTTAATCTGTATGCTCGTACGTGTTCACTGTATCGGATTTCAAAATTCCTAAGGGTCTGACCCAAATAGACAGCATTACATTCTGGATATTTGAGTTTATATATACCTGACTTCTTTAATAGTGGTATTTTTGTTTTTACATTTAACAATTTTGTACTAACGTTACTTTCTGTTTTAAAAGAAATTGTTGTATTCGTTGCTGAAGATATTATCTTTGAAATATTATTAGAGATACTTCCTGCATATGTGATGGTTTTATAAGTTTTTATTTCATCAGCTTGTTTAGGAAATATTAGTTGTAATGCCACTTTTTCCTCTTTTTTACTAATTAGCTTATTTATCATATCTAATGGATAACCCTTGGATGTTGCTATTTGTCTAATTGTATTAATCTCTCTATCAAAATTACATTTGTTCATAGGAACTGAAAAAGCTCTATGTATCGTTGAATTATATGCCGCTAGTCTGTGTGACATAGGGTGATTGGAATTGAATGGAATTGTCATATCAGTCTGTGTTGGTTTTCGGTAAATTGAATAATCAAGTACATTATTAACTCTTTGAATTTTTAAATCAAGAAAATTGATTGAGCTATTTTCTTCAATTTATAATGTATATTTAATTTTTGGGTGTAAATTATTGACGTGGTTGAAAAATACATCTAACTGTCGTTCACTAACCATAAAACAAGCTAATATATCATCTACATATCTATACCAAAATAAAATATTTTTCGAAATATTACTTTCAAAGATCTTTCTTTCTAAATTGTCCATAAAAATGTTTGCTAAAATAGGTGATATAGGGCTTCCCATTGGTAAACCTTCATTTTGAATATATATCTTATTGTCAAAAGTGAAATAATTCTGATTAATGCATACATCAAATAAATTAAGTATATCTGATATTATTCCTGGATTAATATTTTTATCTTCTAGTAATTTTCTTACAAGTATTAGACATTCTTTAGGAGGAATTTTAATGAACATATTAGTTACATCGAACGAAATGAGTTTAGAGTTAACAATATTGTTAATAATTCAAATGATCTTTGAAGTGATTACGAAAAGAGGTCTATCATACATAAGAATCCTCATTGTCCACAATTATATGGAACCGTTAAATTACATAAAATAACGAAACCAATTAGACCTGTAGTTTCTTATGTTAATGCTCTTAATAATATATTGGCAAAGAGACTCAACAATATACTCAATAGTTACGGATATGAATCTCAGTACTCAATTAGAAATTCAATAGAACTAATCAAAAAGTTGAAAGCAATCCACTTGTAAGATAACTATAAACTCATTTCGTTCGATGTAACTGATATGTTCACTAAAATTCCTCCTAGTAAATGTCTAATACTTGTAAGAAAATTACTAGAAGATAAAAATATTAATCCAGAAATAATATCAGATATACTTAATTTATTTGATGTATGCATTAATCAGAATTATTTCACTTTTGACAATAAGATATATATTCAAAATGAAGGTTTACCAATGGGAAGCCCTATATCACCTATTTTAGCAAACATTTTTATGGACAATTTAGAAAGAAAGATCTTTGAAAGTAATATTTCGAAAAATATTTTATTTTGGTATAGATTTGTAGATGATATATTAGCTTGTTTTATGGGTAGTGAACGACAATTACATGTATTTTTCAACCACATCAATAATTTACACTCAAAAAATAAATTTACATTAGAAATTGAAGAAAATAGCTCAATCAATTTTCTCGATTTAAAAATTCAAAGAGTTAATAATGTACTTGATTATTCAATTTACCTAAAACCAACACAGACTGATGTGACGATTCCATTCAATTCCAATCAGCCTATGTCACACAGACTAGCGGCATAAAATTCAATGATACATAGAGCTTTTTCAGTTCCTATGCTCAAATGTAATTTTGATAGAGAGATTAATACAATTAGACAAATAGCAACATCTAACGGTTATCCATTAGATATGATAAATAAGCTAATTAGTATAAAAGAGAAAAAACTGGCATTACAACTAATATTTCGTAAACAAGCTGATGAAATAAAAACTTATAAAACCATCACATATGCAGGAAGTATTTCTAGTAATATTTCAAAGATTATATCTTCAGCAACGAATCATCGGTACGGTACAACCAAGAAAAGATGTGAAACATGGATGACGGCTAATGAGCCAGAAACATGCATGTCTGCGGTTACCACTTTTTCAGTAGCCCCTTCTTCTATTTGCGTACAATACCCATTAATCTATTCGTTATTTATTGTTTATATGTCACGCACTATTCGTACATCTTGTTGTTATTTCATTGATCTAGGTCGGAAGTTTCAGACGGGAGTGTTATATGCACCTCCGTGTCTATGTTGGTTGTTGTCTGGAAAATTCGAGATCTTCTAATATTACTGACGCAAATGTTGTATTTGACTACCCTGCTGAATTCTGTTATATTTTCTCATATTTCATTCACCAACTAACTTTGCTCCCATGTTTCACATCTTTTCTTGGTTGTACGGTACCGATAACGGCTAATGAGCCAGAAACATGCATGTCTGCATGTCTGCGGTTACCACTTTTTCAGTAGCCCCTTCTTCTATTTGCGTACACTACCCATTAATCTATTCGTTATTTATTGTTTATATGTCACGCACTATTCGTACATCTTATATATATATATATATATATATATATATATATATATATATATATATATTCTTGGTTTTACCGAAGCAAAAGCCAGATTTGATTCAAGCAGAAGTATATATATATATTATTGTGGATAGTATAAATGGTATAAGCCAATAGGTGAGAGAAATTTTAATATTTAAATTTGCATAAATATATTTTTTTTTAATTTGCCCTACGTTGGGCCGACATTTTATTGTGGTTTACTATTTGTGTTTCAAAATCAATAAAATTTTAATTCAATTCGCCCGGTATATTTAAGAAATTATTTTGTTCAACAATAATGCCACACAGTGCACTTACCTTTATCTCTTCTTATTATTAATTTCTATATGAGAACTCAGCTTCTCAGGATCTGGGTTCATGGGCTTTTTATATATAATAAATCTTGTTATTATTTTATATGCGCCAAATATTTGATATTAAAAATATTCTGTTAAATTAAATATTTTTTTTTATAAATCTCTGTAGTGCGGTCCTGTATACTTTATCTCAAGGAAACCTTCAGTGGTGAATGCTGTCTAAACAGTATTGCCAACTTACAAAAGAAAACACTGAATCAAGATTCACAGATATATGATTCTATTTATTTGAGAGAAAAGAATTTTTTATCTCGTAAAAAAAAAACAAAAAATACATTATTTTTCCTTGCATACGATATATAAAGAAAAATAAAACTTATCTATGATGGTCTTTCACACAAAATTCATACCAATGAAATTATACATGTACGTATGCAACTTATTATGCGTTTAAGTTGTGTTGGTAATTGTACTCAACAAAAACAAATACATATACAAAATGAACGATTGTGATATGTACATAAGAATATCGAATATAATTCAATACCTAATGTTCCTTTATATTTACAAGTAAGTTTTCATTTAAAAAAAATTATGAAACACCTTTTGTTTTCCACTAATGTTCTATAGAAGAATATTCATTTTTTCTTCCCTTTTAGGAAGTTCTGGAAAATTTCTTGGGAAGCTGGATTCACAGTTCATTTGAATCAACTCGTTACTGAAAAGCCTTTCAGTATTTTCTTCTGGGATTGTGTAAAGGATATTTACACTGTATACATGGAATATTTAATTCAGGAATCGTTTTATAAGGTTAGTTTCACTAGTCTTTTTGGGAAGCTGGATTCACAGTTCATTTTTATCACTTCATTACTGAAAAGTCTTTCAGTATTTTCTTCTATGATTATGTAAAGGACATTTACACTGTATATATCAAATATTTAGTTCAGGAATCGTTTTAGAAGATTAGTTTCACTATTCACTTTTTAATATTGGTTATAAATATAAAGTCTTATAATTATTATGAAAGAAAAATAATGTGTTTCTTTTGGCTTTTCTTAGCACCAACCCTCTACTACTTTTTTCTTTTTAAAAAAAAAATCAACAACCTTCCCTTATCTCCCTAAGCAACCACTTTTTTCTAAACAAGAAACCTTATTTTTCCTTAGCCCTCTGTTTATTGAAATCATAAAAATATTTGTAACCAATCAAAATTACTCATAGTTCTTTATTCATGGATTTCATTATATGTTTTAAGATATTAACTTTTTAATTATGAAACATAATTTCTTACAATTTTGAACAAACAATTCATATCTATATCATATATATTATTAATTTTTAAAATTTTTAGCTGTTGACCTTGCTCTACTCAACTGACACATATTTCAAACAGATGTCAAAAATTTTATAACCCTAATATTTTTATTTGGAATTTCAACTTTTGGGTATATTACAAGATACACCTCCAGGGCTTCCAAATAGTCCGATGGCATCTAATGGGAATTTAAGATATGCACAAACATTTGACGATTTCACCCCGAAGAGTGGACTCATTCATTTCGTAACAGGTGATGTTATTTTTATAAACTTTTCTCTTTAATAGTTTGAATTCTTATATCGGTGTCATGTACATATGTACAAGGTACATTATAAAGTCCAAATAAATTACTTTAGTTCGATTTAGTTTAATTTAGTTTAAATTTGACTCCCAAATAGTCCTTCCTTCAATAATTTTATACTCGTTAATATCCTAAGTTGCAATTAACTTGTGTTAGATATATGTACAGTGTGTAGCATTATTTTTCACAATAATATATATATATATATATTATTATTATTATTTTATATAATTTTTATAATTTTATTTAGTTTATTTATTTATATTTATGGGCGCCATTTTTTAATTATTCTCTTGATTGTCTAGCTCAAATTTTTTAATTAATTGTTTATTTATAATGTTTATTTAATTAGTCGGAAGCATGAGAATCCTCCCTTTGAGTTCTGGATATAATAATCAAAGATTGAGGAAATATATTCTTAATCTTACCTTTAACTTACAACCTCTGAAAGAAACAATATCTGTTAAATAAAACGATTGAAATACGACAACAATGATATTGATAATTTAATTATGGATGTGAGAATAAAAAAAATCAACACATAAATGTAAAGCTGTTTAATAAAATAATTTGAAAATTTTTAACCTGATTGGAACATAATAAAATATTTTTGAAACTATTAATTTGCTTTGAAAATTTATATTTATGGAATTGTGCCACCCTATATCATACATGTATTCTCTATCACAAAATGTTCCCACTACTGCGTCGGCGCTAAATCTCCAAACGCATGCGCTACTACAATATACATGAAAGAAGGAGGTTTTCCTTCCATAAATAACATTTCACAGTCAACCCGACGCTAGCGTGCTTGTGATAAAAATTTTTGTTAAAATTATCAAGTTTTTATAATCAATTACATATAAGTGATAATTTACAAACTATATATATATGTGTGTGTGTTTAAAAGTCAAGAAAGTGATAGTTTAAAGTTATACATGCAATAGCTGGAAGGAAGATATAAGATTTACTGTAACATACATGATGCACGTGATATTTCAAGTAGATAAATTTACAAAAGGTGAGTACATTAATTTGATAGATATTAAAGATATTATTCTCTATAGATAAATTTATGATGCATCATATTTTATTGTTTTTGGCCTTTTTATGCGTTATGTGATTCGAATGTTCAACTAAAGATTTGAGTGTACACTTTGAAAATGTTAATTGGAATTCCAAATAAGTTTAAGCAAAACACACAGACCTTATCTTTGCTATCACTGCCGGCTGCACTCGCATCTCCAAATCTTGCAGATATCTCATAAGAGACACGCTCCTACTGCACTATTCAATCCTTACACATGATTGAATACTCCTATGATTAGTTTGATTTAGCTTTTTTTTATAATTTTCACTTTTAAACACCTTTAAACAATTTTTTACAAAGAGCAATCTTTTAACGACGCATCCTCTATCACCATCATAAATCAACCTTCTTTTGTTTTCAAAATCAACAATTCTTTTGGCTTCCCTAGTCCATAGCTCACTTATTTGTTTTTTTATCACTAAAATTGTTATTCTCCAGTCTTTTAGTTACTATTTTAAAAAACATAAATTTATTGTCCTGGAGGGTAATAACACTGATACACTTAGATTTCTATTGTATTAAGGAATTTTAATTAAGTCCTCTTTTCCTCCTACAATAGTCAATTTTCTTATATTCATGTTATTTAGCTAATATGAGAAATGTTTATTTTTACAAATATTACAACCTATATTATTAATTAACCTATATGTAATTGATTCTATTTTAGTTTGAGTCCTGTTTTATCGTTATTATACATAAACTCCTGATTATTTTTGTTTTTGTAATTAAATTTCATATATATAATCAATAAGCAATGATTTTAAGTTGGTAATGAAAATTCCCTAGCAGGCATTACTTCTTGTAAATATTCATTTCCTTTTTATACGTTTGGGCTGTGTTCCAACTATCTTTTCCATCTAGTTTCAACCCTTTGCAATGAATGAATGAAACATGGTATTCTAAACCTTTGCTACTACTAAAAAAATTATGTAAACAATGTTAAGTTATCGTTAAACTGATTATTCTTTTCTCTTAATTTAGGTTTCAAGCTATTATATGACGTTTCGTCCTGCAGAAATTGCTATGGCTGTGTTCAGTGTAATACGGAATTCTGTGACTTTGACAACCAATCAGAATTACTGGTACAGGTAATATTTACTATCTATTTAACTAATATAGTGTTGGAATTTTTATTCTTCATTCCTTTTTAAAACATTCACATCAATATTTCACCCGATTTATTCATATTTCAATCTTTTATATTTTAATAATTGACTTGTTATTGAGTTTATTCTAATGGTTGTGTCTACTGACACTCCTTCCGTTACAATAAGACCTTTTTATTATGTTTATTTATTTCAATATATTTACACAACTAGATGACTAGTTCAACTCCCCTCAAATTTAAATTTTCAACAAAGGAAGCTTTTAAGTTGCCTTTTTAAAATTTCAATTTCAACATTCAGGATAATAATTATATTCTACTTAATTCATTACCTTTTTTTATTTTTACAGAAACTGAATTTGAAGAATCCTATATTTAAGTTTTTACTATTTCTATCTTAGACTTCGTTTCCATTATCTAATTCTATCCTATCCTATTCTAAATATTTTTACAAATATGAGACAAATCATTCTGGTTTCAAATATCTTATATATCTTTGTTTACTCTTAGTATACCATTCTATATTATTGTTTTACTTCAATTCCTATTCCAATTATTATTCATTTATTCACACCGTAGAATCTTTATTATTTTCTTTACACCTTTTTCCTTCACTGAACAATTCTTTTAATGCTCTCTTATTCTTATCTTATCTTCAAATTCAAGAAAAACTCTATTATTTCCAATATTTTCATATCTTATTTTCAACCCTTATTCATGTCAATATAATTGCTCCTATAGTCTAACCTTTTTCTTTGCTTACTATCCCTATTTATATTTATTTGCATAATTCTTAATTATAACTCATCAACTTCATTTCCTCAATATATTAATTACATTATATTTTATATATATTTCATTTCTCCCTATCTCATAATAATTAATCATATCATATTTATATAAATCTTTGCATCCATATTTCATTGTTACTTATCTCCATAATTCCTATAAAAATTTATTTGACATGAATATCTCAAATTCTATATCTTGATTTAAAACTTTCTTTCCTTTTCACCTCTTTTACTATGTTATTCAATTGATAACGAGCTTGTCCTTCCTAAATCCTACCTGTTCTTATTAATAAGTGTAAATTCTGTTTCTTATCCCCTCTACCTAATAAATTCTCATAAAATTTCTTAACATTATATTGTCGCTTTTATTTCTGTCTGTCTTTGATATTATATATTTATTTATAACAGATTGTGTCTCTATTTGTTTGGGTTTTAATTTATATAGCTACTCTAACTTTCCTTATGATTTAAATGTGAAGTTATCCTACTTTTACTTAAAATCATCTATTAGCTTTTTATTAATATTTTTTTCTTTTTAGATTCTTAACTATGATAATGGAAACCATCTATATGTATCCTACATATGAAAAAATGAAAGCCTTATATCTACCTAGTATCTAATATTTTATGTTACATGGAAGTGCTACTTATGCAGAACATTGGAACCATTACATCTATCTGTAATACTACTATTTATTTACATGTAAGTAACATAATATTATCTATTCCTCTTTTTCTTATTTCATTCTTGTATCGTTTATTGAGAGTTATATTTATAAATTGACTCAATGTTAAAAACACCCCTGACCATGTTTGTCCCCGGGTATACCAATTTATAACTGTTTTGTGCATTTTCAGTTAATACCTCATAAGGTCCCTCGAATGGCAATTGCAATTTAATACATTGGTCTTCTGCTTTATTAGATGTTTTTAGTGCTTTGATTATAACCAATTCTCCTTTGTTAAATCGTGTTATCTTCTTGATCTTCTTGTTCCGATCCCGAATATATTTCTCAGCATTCCTCCTGATTCTTATATTTACCTTATTTAATATCTCTTCTAGGGTAGTATCTCTATTCACAATCCAGTTTCGTTTCGGTTGAATACCTTTCATCAAATAAATTGGACTTTCTCCTGTTACTCCATGTGGTAAATTATTAATAAATTCTTCAATTCTATCCATGTTTTCATCCCATCGAATATGTATCCCTTGGAAAAGTATTCTTAAATATTTCAAAATTTCTTTTATATATCTCTCTGCTGGATTGGAGCTAAGTCTTCTAATACTAATAAATTGTAATTCTATTTGTTCCTTGTCACAATATTGTTTTAATTTTATACTTTCAAAGTATGTAGCATGGTCGAGTATTATTCTTTCAGGTCTTCCTACTTCTTCTATATATCTTCTTAAAAATTCTATTACAACTTTAGCTGTAGATCTCTTACTCGGAAAAGTTTTAATAAATTTTGTATATACATCTACTATAACTAATAAATTCTTATTGCCCGATTCACTTCTAATTAAGTTTCCAATAAAGTCCATTGCCACAGTCTGTAATGGTTTATTTGTTATCATAGATTTCGCTGTCATGCAGTTATGGTAATTTTTCTCTTTGGCCAATTGACATAGTTGACAATATTTGCATACTTCTTTCACCACACTTAAATCCTTCTTCGCCACATAATTTTCTCTAAACAAAGTCCATAATTTTCTCGTTCCTATGTGTCCATTCTCCTCATGTAAATGACTAATAATTTCCTTTGCAAACTCCTCACTTATCACAAATACTTCTCTGTCCTCCAATTTCTTATACCATATTTCATCGATTTTATAGGCACCCTTGACCCTTTTATCTTCAAAATGTCTCTGATCTTCTTTAATCCTTTCCAATGTAAATATCCCCTCTGTTTGGTATAATTGGTTTATTCCAATTTGAAATTTTGTCTGATCGTTTCCTACTTCATCTGCTCGACTTAATGCATCAGCTACAATATTTTGTTTCCCTGGAATTTATTTGATTTCAAATTCATATTCTTGTAGCAATAATATCCACCTGTGAACACGATTATTGGCATAACGGTTTTTTAACATAGCTGTTAATGCTGAATGGTCGGTTTCTACAATAAACTTAGCTCCTAATAGATAAAATCTTAATTTATTTATGCAAAATACTACACTAGCCATCTCCAATTCTGTTATGGAGTATTTCCTCTCTGCTGGTTTGGTCACTCGGGATATAAAACTAATAGGTACTTCACATCCTTCTTGTATTTGAACTAATACACCTGCCAATCTTTCTATCGAAGCATCAGTTCTTAAGATAAACGGTTTGTCGTACTGTGGATGAAAAACTTTTAAACTGTTTAGAAAAATTTCTTTTAATTCCTGAAATGCCTTTTCTCTTCTCTCATCCCATTTCCATTTAGTATCCTTCTTTAATAATTCTATGAGAGGAATTTCTCTCCTACTTAGATCGGGTATTAACTTCTTGAAATAATTAATGACACCTAGGAATCCCCGCAAAGTTCTTAAATTATTCGGTGTCTTATACTCCAAAATTGCTTTAATTCTCTCAGGATTCATTGTTATACCAGTGTCATTTAAAACATATCCTAAATAATCCACTTCTCTTTTATAAAACTGACATTTGACTAAATTTAACTTGAGTCCAGCGTTTTCTAATTCATTTAATATTATTTCCAAATGTTTTTGATGTTTCTCTTCTGTTTCAGAAAAAATCAAGATATCATCTATGTAATGGAGAGTGAAATCTTCATAAGGATTCAAGATTGTATGCAGCGTTCGTACTAAAGCAGCACAAGAGCTTTGTAGTCCGAACGGCACCACACAAAATTGGTACACCACTCCATCTACCATGAATGCTGTGTATTGTCTACTACGATGATCCAATGGAATTAACCAAAAGCTATGCTTTAGATCTAATTTTGAAAATATATTAGCCTTTGTAATTCTTCCAAATATACCTTCAATATTTAATGGACTTTCGTATTGTTTTTTTGTAAATGTGTTTATATTCCTAGCATCCAAACATATTCTAATATCTCCCGATTTCTTCTTTACACATGTTATAGCACTTATGTATTGTGAATTTGATCTTTCAATAATACCGTAATGTAACATTTTATTTATTTCTTGGTATACCTCTTGTTTTAATTCATACGGTAACGGATAGGTTTTGATCTTAAAATTTTTTATTTCTGGTATTACTTCTATTTTATGTACATATCTGGTTGCAACACATACTTCTTCATTGAATAGTTTTTTATGATAGTCAAGTAATTCATATACTCTCTGTTTATATTCCTCCAGACATAATTCATCCCTCATGTTTCGTTCTTCTTCAACAATGTGATTTAATTGTCCAATTGCACATTCGTTCTTCCCTATATCTGTTTGATATTTTGTCATAAATGGTATTGTATGCTCATTATATATTATATTTTGCATTTTATAATCTATTATAATTCTATGTTTATTCAGTTCATCTGTACCCATGATTATGTCATATTTTAAATTTTTTACTATTAACAATTGTACTGTTAAAATCTTGCCATTTAATTCTAAATTTGTCATTATAGTTTTTGTTGCTTCATACAATTTTCTTTCATTTGCCCCTACTAATGATATTTTATGCGTATTTATCACCATAATATTGTCCTGATTTAAATTGTCTACGATATTTTGATTTATGATGGACACTTCTGAACCCGTATCTAACAAAACTCTACATTTAATGTTTTCTAAATTTCCCTCTATAAATATTAATCTAGTTAATTCTTGGTTTGTGTGATCTTCATCTGAAATGAATTCCCTAGGATGTTGATATTTAGAAGAATAGACAATATTATGCACGTAAGAGCAACTTATTCGAAATTTGGATCAGAACTCGGGCCCTGATCACTATCCCTTCTTACCTCATCCTGATTTTGTATCAAATTAACCTGTCTTCTGTCTTCTTCTCGACCATCTCTTTGATAATAGTTCCTGTCCCTGTCCTCATTTCTTCGATCATCTTCATTATTTCTTCCATCCCTTCTATTTTGTTGCCAGTTCCTATTTCTATTATCGTTATCATTTCGTCTTCCACAATTTTGATAATTTCCTCCATTTTCGTATTGCCTATTTCCATTATTTCGATTACCATTGTTCTTATTCTGATATCCATTTCGGTGATTCCCATTTTCATTTCTATGGTTATCATATCTCGGATTTCTATTATCCCGTCCTGGTCCTCCTCTCTCGTAATTTCTATTTTCATTATTTCTATAATCATTTCTCCTTTCATTTTCTCTTCTTTGCTGTCCGTTCCCATTTTCATTTGATCGATTGTCTCGTAGATCATTGTGATTTGTATAGCTCCTTTCCATTCGTTGTAAGTAGCTTGATAGACTATCCATAGATTTTATATTATGAAGCGCTATAGTTTCAGCTACTTCCGAATTATAATGTCTTCCAATGTACAACACTAATTCTTCCTCCTTCATTCCAGGTTCTAAGTACTGGGCTATATTGTATAAATATTGTATAATTGCATAGCGTAATTGTTAAGGTTTTTGCTCTTCTTGTAGTCAAATTTTCCGAAGTATAGCCTTTCCCTGAATGTCGCTTGTTGCAATTCTTCCCAGAAATAGGCTAAGAATTGTTGCTCAAAATCTCCTAAGCTTTGTATCTGTTCTTCCTTGTTACAGAACCATAACAAAGCATGGCCCTGTAATATGCTCCTTATAATGAGCTTTATCTCCATGATATCTCTAAATCCTTTAATTTTATTCCGAATTATTTTTAGGAATACTTTGGGATGTATATTGTTTATATTTCCATCAAATTTCACCCCGATTTCAAAATTGCTATGGAAATTTCCTGGACATACATTGATTCCTCCACTTCTTCTCAAATTCTCTTCCATTTCCTCTACCGTATTCTTCAATTTCCTATTCATTTCTTCTATTTCTTGATTTACTTGTCGATTTATATCTTCAGTAATTGCTAAACTCATCCCCGTTCTCTCTTCTATCCTGCCATCTAAATCCTTAAATTTCCTATTTACGTTTTCTTTTATCTGTTCCACTTCCTTTGTTATATTATTCGCTTGTTTAGAGACCTCCATTTTAATATTTTCCGGTAAACTTTCTTCTATATCTCTTCTGAATTCTAGTACTTCTTCTACTATCATCTTTTCTATGTTCTCTCTAATTTTCACACCATTTTCTTGTATTTCTTGTCTCAAATTTTTATTTTTATTCTCCATTTCTTCTTTTACCTCAATAATGTTCTTCTTAAATTCTTTCTGGTTCTCCTTGAGTTCCTTAATCTCCTTACAATTTTCCAATTTGACTTCATCTATTTTCTTTTCCAATCGGTGCATGTTTGTATGGATGTTCTGGATGTCTCCCCTAATTTCTTCTCTCATTGTGTCCATTTTTCCATCCATTTTGTTCATATCTCCTCTCATATTTTCCATGTTTCCACTTACTGTGTTGATATCTCCTTTCAACTCTTTCTTCATATTGTTCATGTTTCCATCCATATTGTTAATATCTCCTTTCAACTCTTTCTTCATGCTGTTTATATCTCCCCTCAACATAGCAAATAATTGTTGCATCCATTGTTCATTTATATTTATTCCTCCTTGTGTTTCCTGTTGATTCTGTGCTATAATACCCTTGTTTCCTGCTTCTACTTGTTCTACCTCTATTCCATCTTCTTCATCTCGTGTTGTATTTTCTTCAGGTGCATCCACTTCTGATTGCTGACCCTGGATCAAATATTGAACCTGGAAATCTCCCATTCCATGGCTCCTTTCTTCTCTCTCCTCTTCTGATCCGCTATCATTTCCGACCTGCTTTCCTTCTCTCAATACCATTTTTTTGTCCATATTTTCTTTGTTATTAATTAAAGCAATTTAATTATTTATATTTGCCCCAACGTTGGGCCGACAATTTATTATTATTTTATATAATTTTTATAATTTTATTTAGTTTATTTATTTATATTTATGGGCGCCATTTTTTAATTATTCCCTTGATTGACTAGCTCAAATTTTTTAATTAATTATTTATTTATAATGTTTATTTAATTAGTCGGAAGCATGAGAATCCTCCCTTTGAGTTCTGGATATAATAATCAAAGATTGGGGAAATATATTCTTAATCTTACCTTTAACTTACAACCTCTGAAAGAAACAATATCTGTTAAATAAAACGATTGAAATACGACAACAATGATATTGATAATTTAATTATAGATGTGAGAATAAAAAAAAATCAACACATAAATGTAAAGCTGTTTAATAAAATAATTTGAAAATTTTTAACCTGATTGGAATATAATAAAATATTTTTGAAACTATTAATTTGCTTTGAAAATTTATATTTATGGAATTGTGCCACCCTATATCATACATGTATTCTCTATCACAAAATGTTCCCACTACTGCGTCGGCGCAAAATCTCCAAACGCATGCGCTACTACAACATACATGAAAGAAGGAGGTCCTTCCACAAATAACATTTCACTGTCAACCCGACGCTAGCGTGCTTGTGATAAAAATTTTTGTTAAAATTATCAAGATTTTATAATCAATTACATATAAGTGATAATTTACAAACTATATATATGTGTGTGTGTTTAAAAGTCAAGAAAGTGATAGTTTAAAGTTATACATGCAATAGCTGGAAGGAAGATATAAGATTTACTGTAACATACATGATGCACGTGATATTTCAAGTAGATAAATTTACAAAAGGTGAGTACATTAATTTGATAGATATTAAAGATATAATTCTCTATAGATAAATTTATGATGCATCATATTTTATTGTTTTTGGCCTTTTTATGCGTTATGTGATTCGAATGTTCAACTAAAGATTTGAGTGTACACTTTGAAAATGTTAATTGGAATTCCAAATAAGTTTAAGCAAAATACACAGACCTTATCTTTGCTATCACTGCCGGCTGCACTCGCATCTCCAAATCTTGCAGATATCTCATAAGAGACACGCTCCTACTGCACTATTCAATCCTTACACATGATTGAATACTCCTATGATTAGTTTGA
The DNA here is from genome assembly GCA_963921935.1 of Galeruca laticollis. Classification (NCBI taxonomy): domain Eukaryota; kingdom Metazoa; phylum Arthropoda; class Insecta; order Coleoptera; family Chrysomelidae; genus Galeruca; species Galeruca laticollis. The sequence goes on from OY998175.1 coordinate 32,972,088, forward strand.
TTTAACTTTTTTTATAATTTTCACTTTTAAACACCTTTAAACAATTTTATACAGAGAGCAATCTTTTAACGACGCATCCTCTATCACCATCATAAATCAACCTTCTTTTGTTTTCAAAATCAACAATTCTTTTGGCTTCCCTAGTCCATAGCTCACTTATTTGTTTTTTTATCACTAAAATTGTTATTCTCCAGTCTTTTAGTTACTATTTTAAAAAACATAAATTTATTGTCCTGGAGGGTAATAACACTGATACACTTAGATTTCTATTGTATTAAGGAATTTTAATTAAGTCCTCTTTTCCTCCTACAATAGTCAATTTTCTTATATTCATGTTATTTAGCTAATATGAGAAATGTTTATTTTTACAAATATTACAACCTATATTATTAATTAACCTATATGTAATTGATTCTATTTTTGTTTGAGTCCTGTTTTATCGTTATTATACATAAACTCCTGATTATTTTTGTTTTTGTAATTAAATTTCATATATATAATCAATAAGCAATGATTTTAAGTTGGTAATGAAAATTCCCTAGCAGGCATTACTTCTTGTAAATATTCATTTCCTTTTTAAACGTTTGGGCTGTGTTCCAACTATCTTTTCCATCTAGTTTCAACCCTTTGCAATGAATGAATGAAACATGGTATTCTAAACCTTTGCTACTACTAAAAAAATTATGTAAACAATGTTAAGTTATCGTTAAACTGATTATTCTTTTCTCTTAATTTAGGTTTCAAGCTATTATATGACGTTTCGTCCTGCAGAAATTGCTATGGCTGTGTTCAGTGTAATACGGAATTCTGTGACTTTGACAACCAATCAGAATTACTGGTACAGGTAATATTTACTATCTATTTAACTAATATAGTGTTGGAATTTTTATTCTTCATCCCTTTTTAAAACATTCACATCAATATTTCACCCGATTTATTCATATTTCAATCTTTTATATTTTAATATTTGACTTGTTATTGAGTTTATTCTAATGGTTGTGTCTACTGACACTCCTTCCGTTACAATAAGACCTTTTTATTATGTTTATTTATTTCAATATATTTACACAACTAGATGACTAGTTCAATATATATATATATATATATATATATATATATATATATATAAATAATTTAATATGAATGAGATCTCAAATAATGATTTACTGTCCAAGATAGAGATACTCATAAATGATAAAACTACAGAATTAAATTCAGAAATACGAAGCATTAGAGATAGCCTGATTAACAGATTGAAAGAACACAAAATCGTCGACAACAAAAGGAATAATATTTGTGTGTTTTTGTGAAGGTAACCGGAATTCTAACGAATGGTACATCGATTCTGGAGCTTCTAATCATATGACAAGCAACAAAAACTTCTTCGTCAACCTCCGATGTGCCGGTGGAAATAAATTTTTTGTTGCAAATGGTCAAGAAATGGTATGTTCAGGAATTGGAGATGGATACCTTAAATGTCAAGTCGATGAAAAATGTTCATGTCATAGACGTTTTATATGTACCTCAATTACGAAGTAATCTATTATCAGTGAAGAGACTAAAAGAAAAAGAATTCCACGTTGTTTTTGATCAACAACATTGTTCAGTAAAAATGGGCGAGGAAAATATTGCTATGGCAATAATTGAGAATGGTACTTACAGATTATGTATGAAGTCAGATGAGCGAGCAAATATAACAACACAAAGTCGGCATGAAAATTGTATTCACGCATGGCATACACGACTAGGTCATAAAAATCCGTTCGATATCAAAATACTTGTGTCTAGCCTCAGGAGTAAAAATCGAATATTGAAATGGAACTATGAATTGTGTGACTTGCATATAAGGAAAACTAACAAAGAAACCATTTTTGAAGAATTGTGACAAACGATCAAATCAATGTCTAGATTTGATACATTCTGATGTTTGTGGTCCGATGAAAACAGAAACCCCAGGAAAGAAACGCTATTATTTGACATTTATTGATGACCACTACCGTTATACCATATTATACCTCCTACATTCCAAAGATGAAGTATTTCAGAAATTTGAAGAATTCGTCGCTCTTGTTGAAAATAAATTCGGAGTGTTACCCAGAATGTTCAGATTTGATAATGGAGGAGAGTATTGTGGATCAGCAGTTCAAGGTTTTCTGAAGAAGAAAGGTGTTTCCTTTCGAACTACAGTTCCGTATTCGCCTGAACAAAATGGCATAGCAGAACGTAAAAATCGAACCTTATGCGAAGCAGCAAGGTGTATGTTGTTTGATGCAGGATTGCCGAATAAATATTGGGGTGAAGCAATTGCCACATCGAATTATCTTCAAAATCTCCTTCCTACGAAAGCTATCGAATGTACTCCATATGCACTGTGGAATTCAGAAAAACTAAGATTGGATCATCTCAGAGCTTTCGGCAGTGTGGCCTATACCTATGTTCCTAAAGAAACAAGAACAAAATGGGATGCTCGAGCCCAAACAGGGATTTTGGTAGGATATAATGAAACTTCCAATGGTTATAGAGTTTTGAATCCAGAAACCAATAAAATAATAATAAGTGGAACTATGAAATTCTTCGAAGATAAAAACTACACTGATATGAAATCTGAATCTATCAAAATCTTGGATGAGAACAGTGAAATAGTTTTTGTAAACGAAGAGGAAGAAAGTATCAAAGAAAAGGTTATTGCCGAAAATAATGCTAATATTGAAAGTGAAGAGACACGTTTGATGATAAAGGGTTTGAGTATTTAAGACGATTTTCAAGAAATAATAAGGGGAAACCTCCTGAGAAACTGTCCTACTTTACTTTAAGTGAAACAAATGATGATCCAGCTATTCGTAAATTAAAAATCAGGCATTATGTTATAAAAACCGCATATTTAAATGGCCTGTTGAATGGAGAGATTTATATGTCTCAACCAAAAGGTTATATAAATGAAAATGATTCGCATCTTGTATATAAACTCCACAAGGCAGTATACGGTTTGAAGCAATCCGCGAAAGCATGGAATGATACTATAAGCGGAAAACTTTTGGAATGTAGATTTGAACAAAGTAAAAATGATCAGTGCCTCTATATGAAATGAAGAAAGAGACTATACTATATGTATTGTTATATGTTGATGATTTGTGTATATGTCATGAAAATGATGAAGTGATACAATGGATTGGAGATAAACTCAATGAGAATTTCGAAACGGTCAACTTAGGAAAGATTTCATCATTTTTGGGCATCAGGGTTCAAAGAACTGAAGATGGAACCTTTCTACTGGATCAAAATTTAAAAATTGATATCCTTCTCAAAGAGAATGGATTGGAAAATGCCTCATGTGTAGCTAGTCCAATGGATACAGAGTACCCCAAATTCGATACAAACTCCCCTTTACTGCCCAATAATGAAAAACATAGAAAAGCAGTGGGGGCACTGCTACATCTTTCAACTACAACCCGTCCGGATATATCTATTGCTGTGGAATATTTGTGCAGGCGAGTAAGTGAGCCAAGTCAGAAGGATTGGGATGCAGTCAAGAGAGTGCTCTGAAGGTTACAAGTAAAGATAAACTGAAATTTAGTTCGAATACTGAATTGACTCTGAACGGATATGTTGATTCCGATTGGGCAGGCGATGTCTGTGATAGGAAATCTACGGCCGGTTTTATATTATTTCTTGGGAATAATCCTATATTATGGGCTAGCAAGAAGCAATCTTCAGTAGCTCTATCATCTACAGAGGCTGAATATATCAGCGGCCTTGGCAAGCCAGGAAATAGTTTGGTCAAGATGACTTTTAGAAAGGTTGTATCAAGCTAGCAACCAATGAAAAGTCTAGTTGCAGAACAAAACATATCGATGTCAGACTCCATCATCTATGTGATTTAGTTGACAGTGATATAATTCAATTAAAGTATTGTGAAACTTCAAATATGATTGCTGATGCTTTCACAAAGCCTCTCCCCAAAGAAAAGTTTCAACGTCTCAAAACATCAATGGGACTCATCGAAGAATAATCTGTCGAGTGGGGGCGTTAGAAAGAATTATTCAAGATCGTCAGATTTGTAGATGTGATCTCTCTGTGTGATATTTTTGTTCTTAAGTTGTTGTCTGTCAAGTTTTGACAATAAAATTAATTTTGCAGTTTACGTCCGAATAGTATGTCATTAGTAAAATTAGGCTGTTCTTCTATTTAAAAACCATTACTCTTCACTCCATATTGAGTGACAAATCCTTTTTCTTGTCGGGGAGGATAAAAATCTTCAAGATGACACCTCCTTAGTGCTCTTTAGCAGGAGGTAGTGTGGGATTTTACCTACTACAAAAACCTCCCCCAGGTCCGAAATCTGGATGGAACCACCTGACAGTATTACTTCATCGGGACGTCCTGTCTCTTTTCTATCTTCTCTAGTTGTTTCTTGTAGCTCTTTTCGTCTTCTTCTTTTTTATTCACGATTTTTGTCGTCATAGTGGAGATCACATTCCACATTCTTAGGGACACTAGCATGGTTCCTACTACATTTTCAGGAGTTAAGTTGGTATTCACTTCTGTTTCTGCTCTTCTTCTTTCATTTCGCCACCTGGAACAGTCAAAGAAGGTGTGGTAGACGTCATCTTGTTCATTTCCACAGTATTGGCAGAGTGGATTTTTAGTTTGAAGCTGTAGAAATAGGCTGCAAAGACCCATGTCCACATAACAGCTGTGACAATGCGTATGTCATCTACCCATGTCATCTACCCATGTCCTCTCTTATGCCATATCCTGAGGTCCGGTATAGGTCTTTTTGTCCAAACGCTTACATCATATGTTGTTTCTCATCTTCTTTGCCATTTTGTTAGCGTGTTTTCTCTTTCTACCTTTTTAGCTGCTTGCTCTTTTCCATGTGTACTTGTTCTCTCGTGCACCAACAGATCTATGGATATTATATCTGCCAATACCAGTATTGCTTCAGTCGATACAGTGCGAAACGCACTGCATATGCGGATAGCCAGTTTTCTTTGTATTTTGATATGAAATATCTTTATTAAAATTTAGAGTGCGAGTTCACATAAGACTCAACATGTTGAAACTTATTAACATTTATTTCCAAAACTGTAGAGGATTGAACACTAAATGTTCTGAATTTCTTATGAACTCTTTGATTGGTGATTTTGATATAATAATAGCAGTGGAAACATGGTTACAGGATGGAGTGAGTGATGGAGAGATAATAGATTTAGGAAGGTACAATTTGGTAAGATGCGATAGAGATTTAGAAATTGCAAATAAAAAAACCGGCGGAGGTGTTTTTCAAGCAATTAAAAAACAATATAAAATATTAAAAGTTATTAAAAAACAAACACTTTTTGAAGCAGTTATAGTTGAAGTTAAAGCAAAAGGTTGCAGGTACGTTTTTTGTGGGGTATATATACCTTCTGGAAGTTTAATTAACGTGTATGAATCAGCTTTTGAATTTTTACAGAATAATATGAAAATATCCGATAATGTTTACATTTTTGGAGATTTTAATATAATAATAATATTTATTCAAGTAAAATTTTAACAACTGAAATATACAGTACATATATGAATAAATATAATAATCACAGAAGCAGTGTATAAAGCTGCTTGTTTTGTGATGTAAAATACCATTTAAATATTTTTACATTTCGTATTGTTCGATATTGTCTTAATATTAGAACTTGTGTGTGCGACATATTCGGGAATTTTTGACTAAAATTAATGTGTGCGATATATTCGGGATTTTTTAACAAAATTAAATTTTTCGCCATTCGGCAATGGGAGTATAAGGTAAAATTTTCTAGTGTCGGGTTCGTTGAATTATTGTCTTTATTTACAATTTATTAGATCAGAAAATATTGATCTATCCGTTTCCGTAATCCATTTCTTAATTTGCCTTTTATATTTACTATTTTTTTTTTGTTTCTCGCATCAACCAAGTTGGTTATTAGCGATGGCTTTAATAATATAATCACAGCTTATAGAGTAGAGAGGTATTTGACAGATATTTATAAATATTATCCACATCGCAATCCTTTCCTAGCAAGGTATTAATGTCATTTGGAAAATTACATTGTTGTCTTTGCGATGTGTATAATGAACATTCTAATAGTATATGTTTTACATTTAGTTCACGGTTACAAATTATACACATAGGTTTATCAGTTTTACGAATTAAATATTCATGCGTGAGTTTAGTGTGACCTATTCTTAGTCTGGTTATTACGACCTGTTTTGAGCGGTTACTGCACATTCGCGGCCACTGTTTGACACTTTCCTTTATTTGTCTCAATTTTTGGAGTGATCCTTGCCACTCCGATTGCCACCGAGAATTAATTTTATTTTTGATGTAGGTTTTCACGTCACTGTAAACCGCACTGTTCACTATACGTACATCTCTGCATACTGTAGCGTCTTTTGCATGTTTGTCAGCATCTTCGTTTCCTTGTATTCCTTGATGAGAGGGCACCCATAAGAATCTGACATCCAAGTTGTTATTTTGTAGTAGATGCAGTTGAGTCTTGATTTGTAGTTCAAGAGGGTTGTTAGTGTAAATATTTTTCAAGGTACTTAGGGCACTTAAGGAGTCTGTTATTATTACAGTTTTTTGCAGGTTTGACGATTGAATTTCGATTAAAGCTTGTAGGATAGCATATATTTCTCCTGTATACACAGAACTTACGTCGGGTAATTTATATTTCAAAGGTGGTTTATAGGAAGTGATAACAGCAGCTCCAACTCCATTTGGGGTTTTGGACGCATCAGTATATATTTTATGAAAGTTAGAATACATGGAAAGTTTCGTGTGAAACTTCTGATATATTATAGAGGCTGGAGTTTCTGCCTTGTTAAAGTTGGTTAAGCTGGTGTCTATGCTCGGAATTTTAATAAGCCATGGCGGTGGTATATCAACATTTGCTTCTAGTATGGAAGGTATCTGCATGTCTAGTTGTGTGATATATTTGGAAACTCTTTGATAGAAGGGGTAGTCGACTCTTTTCCTGGAATCGTAGGTGTTTTGATATCTATTTGTAACTGTGTTATTGTAGTTTGGATGTTCTTGGTTGCCCATTATAGTACTGGCATATGACAGTGTCAGGTATTGCCTTCTTTTATCTAGTGATTGCTCTCCTAGCTCTACTTGTAAGCTTTCAATAGGGGATGTTCTGTAAGCACCAGAAATGATGCGCAATGCTTGGTTTGCTATGACATCTAAACGTTTTAATATGCGTTTTTTAGCGGAGGCGTAGGCGATGGATCCATAATCGATCTTGGATCTAATAAGATGTCTGTAGATTAGGAGTAAAGTTTCTCGATCAGATCCCCACTCTCTGTTTGCGAGGACTTTTAATAGATTTAGTCCTTTCTGGCATCTAACGACTAGATTCTTAATGTGTTCATCCCAATTTAGTTGCGAATCGAAGATCATTCCCAGAAATGTGATTTTTGAAACATACCCGAGGGGACTACCATTTAGTTCAAGTAGTGGCTTTTGGCCTACTTCTCTCCTGGAGAACATAATACATTTGGTTTTCTCTGCAGAGAAATGAAAACCGGAGTCCTTAGACCATTTTTCAAGTATGTTTATGTGTGATTGTAGAATCGATTTCATTGTTGTTAGATTTTTACTTTTTATGTACATTACCAGATCATCCGCATACAGTCGGACTTTTATTGGTTTCTGTATATTAGTTGTGATGTTATTTATAGCTATAAGGAATAAAGTTGGGCTGATTACTGATCCCTGTGGTGTTCCATGTTGTTGTATTTTTAGATCGGAGATCGAGCCGTTTATCCTAACTTGGAAACTTCTATTATTTAGAAAATTGTAAATAAAAGCCAGCATGTTTCCGCCTATATTCCACTCTTGCAAGGTTTTTACTATGTTAGGTTTCCATGCTGTATCAAATGCTTTGTTTATGTCAAAAAATACAGCTATACATTTCTGATTGTTTGCTAAAGCCTCGTGTATGTCGCTTTCTAAGTCGATGATGTTATCGATTGTGCTTTTGTGTTTTCTAAATCCACTCTGTTCTGGTATTATCAATTTTCTTCGTTCTAACTCCCATACAAGTCTGTTATTGATTATTTTTTCTAGTAATTTGCACATGGTGCAAGTTAGGGATATGGGTCTATAAGAATCGACTAATAATTTATTTTTCCCTGTCTTCTGAATGGGTATAATTATTCCTTGTGACCATTTTTTTGGGAACGTATGTTTTGTCCATATTTGATTAAATATTTTTAACAGTGTTGCTTTAGCTGTTTCTGGGAAGTGTTGCAGAAAGCTTATATGCACGTTGTCTGGCCCTGGGCTGCAATCATCAAAAGAAGTAAGTGCTTCGTCAAACTCGCTCTTTAGGAGGGGCTTGTTGATGTCCGTGTCTATATTGTTAATGTGAAAGTTGCGTAGACTGGTTTCATTATTTTCCAGGAAATTTTCTTCGAAAGCAGCATCGCTAGATTGTTTCTCGTAATTGCTGGCTAGTAAATCAGCAATTTGTTTTGGATTGCTAATGATTTGTCCGTTATCTTCTAAGGCAGCAATTTTCTGATATGAGTTGTATCCCGATATTTGCCTAATTTTTTTCCAGATAGTGCTAATATTAGTTGAACTATTTATATTTTGTACGTAAGTCTTCCAGCACTCTTTTCTACTTTTTTTTAGCGTATATCTTGTCTTAGCTCTAAGGTTCTTAAAACTTGCTAGATTTTCAGGAGTCTTGTATTTTTTGTAGCGATTAAATGCTGCTTTACTTGCTTTTATTGCCTGACGACATTCGTCATTCCACCAGGGTACCGGATTGTGGCTTCTGATGGTTTCTGTCATCCCAATACTGTCTTTGGCGGCTTGTTCAATTATTTTGGTAAATTCATTGACTGTTTCGTCGATATCCTCTGTTATTTTGTATTGAGAAAGTAATGTTTCAATGTTTAGGGAAAATTGATTCCAGTTTACATTGTTAAGACGCCATTTTTGTAGAGGTTTGCTATTTTCTGAGCCGGTTCTAATGTCAGAAATTATTATTGGGAAGTGATCGCTGTCATAGAGATATGGCATCACCTCCCAGTTTAAGAGAGGAGTAATAGCGACATCACATATTGCCAAGTCTATAGCAGACGATGTCCCATTATATGAGTTGAATCTTGTGTTAGATCCATTATTAAGCAGAGTGAGGTTGTAGTCATTCATAATTTCCTCAATAAGATTAACTCTATCGTCTTGTTTCTCCGATCCCCATAATAAATTGTGACCGTTGAAGTCTCCGACAATTATACGAGGTTGAGGTATTTGTTCAATCAAGTTCACCAAATCATTTTTATTGAGAATAATGTTGGAAGGAATGTAAATATTGCAAATATTTATTTTAGATGGATAGAATACAGTAACCGCAACAGCTTCTAGATCTGAGATTATGTCGATTTTATTTGATTGGATATTATCCTTAACGTATGTGGCAACACCTCCCCAGCTCCTCTCTCCAGTGGGTCTGTTTTTATAGTATATGTTATAGTTTTTCAAGTTATGTACATTACTGTCTTTAAAATGTGTTTCCTGTAAACAAATAGAATTTGGTTTGTACTTAGACAATAGTTGTTTGAGCATTTCATAGTGTATGTAATACCCATTTAAATTCCATTGAAGTATGTCCATTTCTAATATGATGATTGTGTCGACGACTCACTTCCCGAGTCAATGGGGCCTTCTGATATGTATCGTCGTAATCGTTTTCTTATCTTGGTTAAGCGGATTTTTAGGGATTTGTTCGTGATTTGGGGGTACACTTTTTCCAGCGTATTAATAAGAGACTCAAAATCTGAGGTATAATTTCTTATGGTACTGATTGGATCACTAGAACCATGAATATTGGTAATCAAATCTGTCAATTGATCATAACTTAATATTAGTTCGTCTGCGTGTTCCTCAATGAAATTTTTGGCCGGTTCCATCATTTTCATTATTTCGTCAAGCCCAACTTTCTTAGGTTTTTTTTCTTTAGGTGTTTTGAAAGTTGTTTCCTCTTCAGTGGTGTTATCTGGTATTGGGGGACTTTCAATTTCATTGATTTTTCTTTTGTTGGTTTCTGTGTGATCATTATTTATTATGTCTATTTGGTTTGTTTCAAGTTCGGGTGTGTTGTTGGTGGATATAGGTTGGAGTGTAGGAGGAGTAATATTGATTTTCTCTGGTGGTGTAGGAGTAGTAACGTTAGCTTGAACTTGGGGTGAAGACGTAGTGATGTTGCTGCCGCTTATGTTTGATTGGGAGTGTAGTGGTATGTTAGGAGTATTATCAACTTGGCTGGAAGAGGTACAGTTGTATGCAGTGTGACCTGGTTGTTTGCATTTATAACAATCTTGCCCATCCATGTTGAGAAAAATACGATAACTGATTGTTTCGAATGGTATAAGGAGACTGTCTGGTACTGTAAGGTTATTTGGTGGATCAATATATACTTGACGTCGGAAACTGAGTATATGGCTGTACGCGGGATCAGTTACACCAATTCTTAGGAATGTTATATTTGACATTAGTTTTAGTCCAATATTTTCTAAGGCTTCTTGGATAATTTCGTTTGGGATTGAAGGGCAAACATTTGAAATTACAAGTCTTTCTGCTGGAGTAATCATCCTACGAGCTTTGATTTGTTGGCCATTAATAGTAATTTCTCCTCCATGCTCTTTCAAAAATTTGTCTACAATCTGTTTCGATGATAAATATATACATATTCTGTCATTAGCCATGCGTGAAGCATATAGTATATTTTTAGGTGAGATAAGTGGACCGACTTGATACAAGTATTCTTGGCATTTGGTTCCTGTTATTGACGGAAAAATAATAGCTTGTTCTTTTGGCGGGTACTTTGGTTGTTGACTTTGTCCCAATACACTTGAATACGACAGTCCGGGTTGTTGTAAATTGCTTTTAGAGTTATTATTCATGATATAATTTTGAAATTAAGTAACTTTTAAAACTATTTTCTGCTTCTGCACTACCATGTGCAGGTCCGACCCTGTCTACTGAGACAGAGTCAGAGGTAAAAAGTGGATAATGGAATTCCTTTTGATAAGCGGCTGGTTTGTTGATGAAATTTCGTCTTATTACTTCTATATACTATTCTAATTCAGTTGTAAATAGTACTCACGTATTTTATCTGTTGTAATTAACTAAGGTAGATTATGACTTTGGATTGAATTTATTCGATTTTATACTCGCACAATTCGCTATACACTTAGGAGCTGATCGCTTTCAGGTAGTAACCCAACAACGGTCAGGACCGTACTCCATTTACTATATTTGTTTATCGTTTTTAAATGTTTGGGTACCATTGCATAAATTCTCGGTGCTAAGTAAGATGCATTTCTCTGTCCAATAGTCTTCACACGCCTAGGCCGAATAACACCATCGTGGTGTCTGGTATTATAACAGTGGCTATGTGAAGTAAGTACATCTCTTTCTTTATAAATGAATAATAGAATTTTTTGAAAGTAGAGCTGTCGAATATCTTTGACTTGTAACTCATTATACAATTTATCTGTTGAGAAGAGAATATTTTTACTGTATATAATTCTTAATACCCATTTTTGAACTACATGTACTCCGTTCAGATACTGGTCATACACCCCTCCCCATCCCAATATACCGCAGGACAAAATCGATTCCACCAAAGCAAAATATACTGATTTTAAACTCTTAATATCTAGAAAATCTCGCAAAATTCTAAATTTTGGTATGTGACCTCTAATTTTATTTACGACTTCTTTACAGTGTAGGTCCCATCTTAAGTGTCTATCTATTAGAATGCCCAGATACTTCACGTTGTGTCCCTCGCATATAGCAATATCATTCCCTACATTTATTGGACCTAATTGTGGTAGTCCAGTTTTGTATGAACAAAACGGTAGGTATTTGGTTTTTTTATAATTTATTGTTAATTTATTATATTGTAACCATTTTTCTAAATTTTGAAAATCATTTTCTATTTTACATTTCAGATCCACCCATGTAGCAGATGTATATGTAATTACAGTATCGTCTGCAAAACTGGTTATTGTACCCTGAAGATTTACAGAAAATATACTGTTAACGTATAGAAGAAACAGAACTGGTCCCAAAACAGTACCTTGGGGAACACCGCATGTCACTTTTTGTCGCGTACTTAATGTTTCATCTATGGTGACCATTTGAACTCTATCGGATAGGTAACTTTTTATTAAGTTGTACGCATTGCCCCGTATTCCATATCTGTATAATTTTTCCATAAGAATTTTGTGACATACCGTATCAAAAGCCTTGGACAAGTCCAAAAAGACACTCACCACGGGGACATTTTGATCTATCGATTGGTAAATAATAGACGTGAGATTGTAGATAGCATCTTCAGTAGATTTACCCTCACTAAACCCATATTGATGGTCTGAAAGGATATTGTATCTCTTTAAAAAGGAACATAACCTTGATTTTATAATTTTCTCCATAATTTTGCTTACATTCGATATCAACGATACAGGTCTATAGTTTCCCATTTCACTCCTTTCTCCACTTTTATGTAGCGGTTTTATTATGGCATTTTTAAAAATGTTTGGAAAATGTCCAGTACTGAAACAATGGTTTATGATATAGTTTAATGGAGCTGCTATGTTAACATCAATTTTTTGCAATGTTTCGGAATGTATATTGTCTTCGCCCGGTGATTTTTTAGGTTTTAATTGCTTAATTGTATTTAAAATTTCATCTTCAGTAGTGGGAGTAAGATATATGGAATTTTCAACATGTTCAAGGCCTTCTGTAAAGTTTGGGACTATTGGGATATTATTTGCAAGTTTTTCTCCTATTTCACTATAAAAAGTATTAAAAGCATTTGCAATTTCTTTCTTATTATCAATGTTTCTTTCATCCAACTTAATTAAATCTATTGGTTTCTTAGATTTTTTTTTACCACATATAGTAGTAATGCATTTCCACATAGATGTTGACGAATTTTGATTTTCATATACCTGATATAACTGGAATTAATTTTAATAAAATCATATCAAACGAAATACTTGAGAGTTTTCGTGATTTTATGAATTTTAATGGCTTCACACTATATAATAACATAAAGAACAAGCATGGAAGAACATTAGATTTAGTAATTTCTTCGGAGAACAATTTACATAATTGTACAGTTAATAGAGATTTTGTGCCATTTGTTAAAGAAGATGAATATCATCCTGCTCTTGAAATTTGTATAAAATGTATAACAATTGGGGGGACGGGTAAAACCATGAATAATATTGCTGAAGATTGTATAAGATACAACTATAAAAAAGCTAACTTTCTTACCTTAACGGAGCGTATCAGGGACGCGAGTTGGGATATGGTACTGAACGAAAATCTAGATGTGAACCGAGCTTTGAATAGTTTTTATAGAATTTGGAATAACATTATAGAGGAATGTGTCCCAAGATATGTTCATTACAAAAAATCTAAAATGTATCCCATTTGGTTCACCAACGATATAAAAAGTACTTTAAAAGAAAAAGAGAGGTATCGAAAACTGAAAAATATTTCTAGTTATTTTAATGATAAATACATAGAAGTGAGACGAAAAGTAACTAAGCTTATAATAATTCAAAAAAAGAAATATATTAATGAATTAGAGCAGGAAGTAACTTCTGATATCAATAATTTTTGGAATTATATAAAGAATAATAGGAAAAACTCTAATAGTGGTAAATTTATATATAACGGGGTAGAGGTAGCAGAGGAAAAAACTGCAGAAACATTTGCATCATTTTTCGCGTCAGTGTATGCTGACAAAAAAGCCTCTTACAATTTGCTCTTGAATTCTGACTTAGATGTAACAAATAATACATTCGTATTGAATTCTGTTAGTGAGTTAGAATTCGATTTGGCACTAAAAAAGCTGAAACCCAAAAAGTCGGAGGGAACTGATGGAATACCACCATATATACTAAAGGCATGTGGCGAGTGGGTAAGTCAGCCTTTGATACATATTTATAACCTTGTTTTAAAAACTAGTATATTTCCCTCAGTCTGGAAAACCGGATTGGTATGTCCCATATTTAAGTCCGGTGATAAAATGAACATCGAAAACTATCGACCTATTTCAATTATGTGTGCCCCTGCCAAGCTTTTTGAACAGATATTATATTGTAAATTGTATACACATGTTGAAAAGTATATAGTACCTCATCAACATGGATTTGTCTCACAAAAATCATCTAATACAAACCTGTTTCTTTTTAGTAATCATGTATTTGAGTCATTGGAATGTAAATCTCAGCTTGATGTTATATATACGGATTTCAGCAAGGCATTCGATAAAGTTGACCACGACATATTGCTAAAGAAATTGGGTGGTTTTGGATTATCATATAACCTACTTTGTCTATTTAAAAGTTATCTAGAAAACAGATATATAGTTACTAAATACAACGGAAATGCATCGGGGAAATTTGAGGCAAATTCTGGAGTGCCTCAAGGTTCCAACCTTGGGCCGCTTCTTTTTGTACTTTTTATTAATGATTTGCCTAAAGTACTAGTATCTTCAAATGGCCTTATATTCGCAGATGACTTCAAAGTATTCAAAAAAATAGAAACAGTGAGAGATTGCGTTATGTTACAGAAGGACATTATTAGGGTGTTTGAATGGAGTTATAAAAATAAATTAAATTTCAACCTACGCAAATGTTCTGTTTTAACTATAACGCGTATTAAGCAATCGTGTCTCTTTACTTATTTAATGGGGGGTCAAAGCTTGCAACGCTGCACTGAAATCAAAGATTTAGGCATAACTTACAACAGTGCATTCTCATTTACCAGACACATTGAAAATATAGTAAAGTCAGCTAATAAAATGTTGGGTTTTATAATAAGACAATCTCATATTTTTACTAATTTTAATACACTTAAACTTTTATTCTATAGTTTGGTTAGGAGCAAGTTGGAGTTTGGCTCATTAATTTGGTTCACGGAACCTCAAAGTAATTTGAATAAATTAGAAAAAATTCAAAATAAATTTTTAAGGTTACTCTATTTTAAAAAGCATCACGTGTACCCTGACTACCAGATAATTAGAAGTACAACTCTCAGAAATGAATTTAAGATATTATCCCTTGAAAATAGACGACAACTAGCAGTATTGATATTCTTATATAATATTATAAATAATAGAGTTAACTCCCCTGAGCTTTTGTCTTTGATTAGATTCAACGTGCCACCTAGACGAATGCGCCAGGTTACAATGTTTAATATTCCTTCATCATTCAACATCTCGAGATCACCTACGGTGAACATGTTTCGACTTGCGAATCGATTCAATACATTGATGGATCTAGAATGGACAGTTTCTACCATAATTTTTCGCAAAACAATCTTGGAGCAGCTAATCTTTATATCTCTATGAAGAACTTTAAAGGTTGTGTCAATCCTCATACAGTTCAATTAATCTTGGATAAACTATACGAATACAATTACATGTTTGTCTACATTTTGTGAATCTTATAAATTCTGTAAATTCATTTTATTACGTAAAAATGTATTATTTTGCACAATGTATCGTATTACATATTTATTCATGTAATAAAACCGTAAGGTTTGTATGAATAATAAATAAATAAATAAATAAATAAAACATCTGTTTGTACTTTTGGTATCTTAGAGTTTCTTGCCATACCGGCGCAGCGTACATCATGACTGAGTGAGCCGCCGCAGATAGTAGTTTGCGCTTGCTTGATGATGGTCCCTCTCTATTTGGCATTAGTCGGTTAAGAGCCATTACCGTCGCTTCAGCCTTTCTGCATGTAGAATAGAATATAATAGTTTATTGTTCTTTTATACAAAGTACATGAACAAGGAGTCGGTTATATAGTAAATATAAAATACATATATACTCCTAAACTAACATGATAGATAAAAGGTATTACAAGAAACAATGACATAAAATTTACATGTTTTTAAAGACAGCGTACAGCACATAATAGTCCAGCAAAAGAGAA
Organism: Galeruca laticollis; assembly: GCA_963921935.1. NCBI lineage: Eukaryota > Metazoa > Arthropoda > Insecta > Coleoptera > Chrysomelidae > Galeruca > Galeruca laticollis. The sequence continues at coordinate 32,988,087 of OY998175.1, forward strand.
GAGCAGAAAAAAAAATATAAGACAAACGCATAATTCCCATAACTAATCCTATACTATAAATTGTTTATGTAGAGATATTGTGGATATCTAATCGTTAATAATGAATGATCTAATTTTCATTGCTCCGCTGATAAAACCATGCAATTGCTTCAATAGTAAGAGATCGTTTGAATTAAGAAGGCAATCTAGATCGTCTGAATGCTTTCGTCTTCCTATGACTGTATTTCTTAATCCAGCATACAATGGGCAGTCAAATATGATATGTTCCAGGCATTCATTGGCCTGCTGGTTACATATTGTACACATCTGGTCGGTTTTTATTGTATGAGAGGAGTTATTCACATATAGGTATAAATACTGTGAATTTGCTGTGCGCAGTTGGGCTGTTAATCTTTTAATATAAAGCGGTGACGGTCCACTTAAATAATTGTAATTATTATTATTTTGCAGAAAGAACTTATATGTAGGGTGGTGAATACTAAGTAATATTTTATTCCAATCATTTTGCATGTTTTTAGCTAGATGTTCGGCTAATACAATATGTTTAAAATTTTCATTGATACAGTCAGTGTTAAGGCCAGCATTATATGGACAATAAATACTGACAACATTAATCAACTGAACAAACCAATTGTATTTGTGATGACCATATCCAGAGTTATATAATTTTATTAATCGAAATAATGCTCTATAGGGGTACCTTGAGTGATTTTGAGATTTTACCCTGATGAAGTATTCAATTGCTTGTTTTATTAGATAATATTCTAGCCTGCACAGATTGGCTTTGACTCTTATTATATAAGCGGCAGTAGTTCTCTGGAGGAATAGGAGGTTTTTCCAAAAAGACGTCTGTATTTTCTCAGTTTGATCCAGATAACGCAGACCCCATATATTACTGGCATATGTGAAAGTGGGTATGACGACATTGTTATACAGAGTCTTAATAGACTGAAGAGAAGATAACTTTTGCGAGTTTATAGTTGAAAGTACAGTACCTTGAGTAATTCTTGCTTTTCGTTCTCGTGATTTAAAATTATTTAGAAACAGTCCATTGAAAGTAAAGACCACTCCCAAATATTCATAAGTGTTTGAGATTTCTATTGGGTTGTTAAGGTATGAAAACGTGGGTTGTTTTCCAATATTGGGGCTCCTTCGGAATATAACTAGTTTTGTTTTTTCTGTATTTACCTGAAGCTTGAATGTGTTGCAGTAAGATTCTAAAATCCTCAGGCTCTTTTCCATTTGTATTTGCGACTCTGCAAACAGTACCAGATCGTCAGCGTATAACAACATCCGTATGTTATCCCCTTCATCAAGAGTAACTCCCTTACTGCCTTGGTTCTGAAAATAATTATCAATATCGGAAATGAATATCGCGAATAGTAGTGGGCTGAGCGGGTCCCCCTGTAAAACACCTTGGGTTATTTGTACTCTCTCTGAACTGTTACCTTCTTGTTCTATAAACAGTGCTGCTTGTTTGTATATTATTTTTAGTATTCTAGTAATTTTTGCACTTATTCCGTTTGAATATAATTTTTCCCAGAGTATATGATGGTCTAACGAATCAAAAGCTTTTCTAAAATCTACAAATAGAGTATATAATTTTCTTGAAGGGAGGCGAAGGTAATTGTTAATTATAGCGTAGAGCACAAATATGTTGTCTTCACAGTTGCGTGTTCTGCGGAAGCCGCTTTGGCACTCTGGTAATATTTCATTATTCTCAACAAAGTTAGTTAGTCTCGTATTAATTAATTGGGTAAAGAGCTTAGTTTTGTGATTTAAAAGTGCTATACTACGGTAATTATTAGGGTTTTTAATATCGCCACTTTTGTGGAAGTGGATCATTTTAACATCTGACCATGTGGGTGGTATTTGTTCTTCGTTTAAAATTTTGTTGAAGAATGTTTTCAGGTGTATTATCCAATCCAAAGGAAAGTTTTTGAAGAATTCGTTGCTAATGTTGTCTACCCCGGGTGATTTATTATTTTTAGCTGAGTTTAAGACTCTAAAAATTTCATTAGTGGAAAAGTTTATATCTAGATAAGGGTGTATAACGCCAAAATATTGTGAATCCCTATGTAAATGCGTTCCATAAAACTCTTTGTAAAACTCAATCATTGTGACGGTATCAATTGTGGGACCTCTATTTTTAATTTTTCTAGTTTTTAGAAGTTCCCAAAATTCGGAGGGGTTGCTGATATTATTAAATTTTTTTATTGTAACGTTTTCGTAAGCTAATTTTTTAATTTTAATGAGTTGTTTGTACTCTTTTTTAATTTCACTATATGATATTAGTGCATTCTGTTCAAAGTTAGAGTTTTTTAATAGTTTTTTTGACATGTTTAACTTTTTCTTTGCGTCCTTGCAAAAGTTATCAAACCGTGGTTTTGAATTTGAGAACATATGATTAGTATTGTCACGGTTTTTTTCCATACCTAAAAATTTTGCTGTTAACTTGATTGCCTCATTTATTTGATTGTCCATTATATTAATAGTACTCGAGTCTGAATGTATTTCAAAGATAGATACTATATTTTTATATGGTTGTGTTTTGGCAGGATCCCACCTTATTATTGTTTCTTTATAGCTATGATATTCTGATAGTTTATTAGACCCCACAAAATATGCATTTTCTATCTTTACAGTGCAACTCAGATGATCCGAAAACAGGTTTTTATTTATACAGAAACTGGAAATTAGGCCTACACTACTAACTCTTACCCAGACCAGATCTATTGTACTTCGTCCTGACCGCCCAATGTATGTATAAGCACCTTCCTAATCCTCAAACCTACCGTTTAACAAGAGAAACCCTAGATCTTCCAAAGCTTCTACAAGTAATATTCCTCTAGTATTAACTAGGGAATCTTTTGACTTACGTGGTTTTAACGGGGGATTGATATGTATTACGTTCTCTGAATCAAAATCATTCAGACCACCTACTCTCGCATTAAAGTCTCCGTACAGAATCATCTCGTCATTTGGGAATTTTACTGATATTTCTTTTAGAGTATCCTCAAGCATCTCTACACATACATGGTCATCTAAATCAGGTTTTAAGTAGACTACACCTAAAATAATATAATTATTATTTATATTTATTCTGATAAAATTCCACATATTACATCTATCGATTACATCTAATGACTTCACACCCCCCAGGTTTTTTGATATAAGTATTAATATACCCCCACTACCTCTACCCTTTTGCTTATCTTTTGAAGCTTGGCATGAGTAAGTATGATAATTGTTTAAAATATTTGGTAAGCTATTTTGGGAAGAGGTAATCCAGGTCTCCACTAAGCCTATTATATCAGAGCTACACAAATCATTAATTTCATGTATTTCTAAATTATCTAAAGTATTAATACCTTGACAGTTCCAAAATGTTATCTTAAAAGGGACAATTCCGTCCACAAACCTTGATCTTTTCACCTCTGTATTAATTAGTTTTTTGATGATGTCTCAACTTCTCTGTTCATTTTTGTTATTTTTTTTGTCGTTTCTTCAGCGCCTTCGGGAGATCTCTCACTGTATTTTCTTCCTTTCGCTGGAGTTTGTTCTGGTAGTCCTGTCTCTTCTTCAGTCTCGATTTCAGTTTCATTTTGTGCTTCTAATTCTAATAAGGTGTATAGCTTATCGTTAATATATAATTTATTGTAGATGATCTTAGTTCTACATCCCTTGTCTCTTGCAACTTTTGAGTATTTTAAGAGCTGTTTTCTTTGCTCCATAATTTCTTTGGGAAAGTCTTCGTTAATATAGATATTTGTTCCCTTTAATCTATTTCTTCCTTTCAATATGTCCAGCTTTTTATCCCATGTCTTCACTTTTAGTAATATTGGTCTATTTCTAAGTTTGTTCCTGTCTCCTATTCTCCTCGACTCTATTACGTCTGACTCTACATTTATATTGGTGTTTACTCTTTTCAGTACTTCTCTAACCTTATCATTCAGTTGTTCCGCATTTTCTCGTACTTCTTCTTCGATGCCATTTATTATCAGGTTTTCCCTTCTTGAATCCTTTTCTATTTGAATTACTCTTGTTTCCAGTTTCTTCGTGGCTTCTCTTAATAAATAATTTTCGTTTTTCAGAGCTTGGTTCTCTTTTTTCAATATTTGTAATTGACTATGGATATTGTCCAGTTTTTGCTCGATTCTGGCATTTCGTTGATCCATGTTTTCTAACTTCTGCAGTATCTCTTCCATTGAAAATTATTTTAATATTCGGAGTTTAAAATTTAATTCAATTTTAAATTGTAGAAGCATGACCTGTGTTAATGTATTCAACTTTATATCTTAATTAGTTTATGGAAAAAGTAAGTTTTTATTCCTTGTATTTTATTAATTTCTGGCGTATTATAACCTAGCTTTTTTCAAATTAGATCTTCTTACCAGGTTTTTGGTGTTTTTATTACATGTATATATATACTGTCTTCTTTTATAACACAGTTGTGAAAGTTGTAGGATTTTAATTTTTAAATTTCTCACTCAATTCACTTATTTTACTGGAACGATTTAAAACTACACTTTCTGTAAGCAGCTTCAGAACCGGCCTTTCTGCATGTATTTACAATATGTCTTTTCATTTTGGCGCTCTGGTCAAACAAGACATCTAGGTACTTAGTTTCCGGTTTAGTATTAATTTTTGTGTCTTTAATATCGATAGTTACCTGTCTAACTATTCTTTTATTCACCAGCAGCGTTGCTTCTGTCTTTTCTGGGGCGAGTTCTAAGTATATAGTTGTCATTCACTCTACAATCCTGTGCACCGCGATGTTTGCCATCGTTTCCGTTTTGCCGCTTACAATAGCTGCCAAGTCATCGGCGAATCCTACGAGTAGGATTCCTGGTGGCATGTCTAGGCGTAGTACGTCATCGTAATAGACGTTTCACAAAATGGGTCCAAGCACGGATCCTTGTGGCACTCCACTTCCCTCATCTATTCAGTTTTTATAAATGCATTTCTAATAAGACGGTCGATTCAGGAATCCGAATGCTCCTAAAAGGGTTTTAGTATATGAGTGATTATCTGCGAATCGGGAGTCTATATATTAATCAAGTCGTGAGCAGAACAAGTGAATAATAACACTGAACTGTATTTAATATAAATAGTGAACAGTGTATTGAATATAAATTAGAAATTAAGTGTGTACAGAAATTAAGTATAACCCTTTCAGACCTATAATAGACTATGGTGTACATACTATTAATTAATTATTATCATTATTATTTTGTTCGCAATTTACATTTTGGGACCGTGTGGCATTTCTTATATAGGTATATGTGTTTTAAAATACTGAGACGAGTGGCGACATCTAGTAGATAAGAACACAACTAATTAGTGAGTGATCATTTATTGTATTTTTTTGTTAAAGCAATTTCATTGGAATTTTTGTATAATAAGTTACTAATTGATGAATATGTAGTCTCAGATAAGTCTACAAAGCATAAAATATTATATTTAATGCTTAAACCTACGTTTTGAATGAATGTACAGTATTATGTATATTAGGGCCTCGTAATAACTTGTGTATTATTTGCAATGTACATAATACTGTACAATAGGTCTTGAACGAACTCTATGTTTATATTCGACTGAATTTTTAAAATGAGCTCAAATCGATTTCGAGACATCTTCGATTTACCAAATATAACGTCGTATATAGATTGTCGGCTCCAGTAGTCCCTAATAGATGGTAATTTTACTAATCCCATCCATAGTACTAGCCCAAAAAATGTCCTAATTTCAGCTTCACTTACCGGATTCCAATCGTGCAGGCGGGATTCTGGAGTGGTATCACTGAGTGGTATAAAGATTCGTCTGGTCAACAATCATGGTCCAAATGCGATCATCAACAATACCATCATAAACATCATTAGGCCTACAGTTTGCTAGTAACCCAGCAACATCTGGATGTACACCTCCACCACCTTCAAATGGTATTAGTTTAGGTTGATTACCTACAGGTGGTAACCACTTTTCTGTTTCAGGCTCAACTTTTTTTTTAGTTCTCCGAACAGCTGGTTTCGCAATATCAGTTGCAGCATTACTAGTTGGCACTTGATTTTCTATCTCAGACTCGGATAGAACATTTTTGCCTGATGACGGCCCTGCCTCCGTTTCTTTTCCGTTTCAAAAGTCTTGACGTGGATGGTAACGTGTAGACATTTGCAGTACTTTCATCAGAATCGCTGCTATTTTCATCCGGACTATATAATGGACCTCCAAATGACAAATCGAGTTCTTCGTCGGACATATCAATCGTCTCCGCAGCTTTTTCCAATTCTTTTTGCGTCAGAGGGCGATTATTTCTCAACGACATCTGTAAAAATAAAACATTTTTCATAACATAACCTATCATAATTCAATTCTTGCTATTATAAAGCTTGTAAACTTATAAAATATTGTTTATTTTATAACTGTACTACTATTATTATAAGAACAACTTACGATTCAAGATTATTCAGCCTTTTCACCAATTTTTACAGCTTATCAAATTACAAACGAACCGACCACGTGCACAATTCTTTTCTAACAAACTTCACAAAATACGGACGATGATAGAATGAAAAGATAGGCGTTCCCGCGAAAACCTAAGAACTTAGAGACACAACCACTGCGCGCTGAATGCAGTTGTACTTATACTATTTTCTAATAGAGGGTACCATATAAAAGCAAACTTTAAGTAATAAACCATTTCTTTCTCTATTCTCGTAAAGATGGCAGTGTCAAAGAGCTTAATGCAGCTGGGCTGTGATCTGTAACGACATGAATTATGACTAATAGAAGCAATGGTGTATTCTTTTATAGAAGTAGAAGAAAAATATTCATTTTGAAATCATTTTTATAGCACATGTGTTTGCAGTCTTTTTTTAATAGTAGTTATATGATCTGTGTTTGCAGTGATAATTATTTTCTTAGAGAAATTATATATTGTTTTTTTTGGATATGGATGAAAACTATAAACCCCCTTTAAAATCAAGAAAATGTTGTTTACCGGGTTGTGACAATCGCACGGGTAAAATGCATCGCTTTCCAAAAACTGTTCCGAAAGTATATGGAATGTGGCTAGAAAATATACGCCCGCAGTATTATGATATGTATTCCGTGGAGGAAGTTTATAAAAAGTATATGTGGGGTGTGAAGAGCACTTTGAAAGAAGTTGTAAAGTTGCAGGTACGAAAAGGGGCCTTACCCGTGACGCAGTACCGTCGTTACATTTTGCCAGTAATCTGGATCCTACCCCTTGATCAAGCTGGAGAAAAGGTAGATATTTAAATACTGTACAGAATGTTATTGGGTTTTATTGACCAGGAACAAACGTCTTCTTCTTTGTATTAATAGATTGTTAGTATTAACATAACCTAGAAACTAATCGCTAACAAGCTGAGACATAAAAGTCCAATAGTCGTCTATAAAATGTTACATTCATTAAACTGATCGTACTGTTCTGTGAACATTTTGTGTTTTTATACGAGTACATATATAAGTTTTACAGGCTTTATCCGTTTTTAAGGAAACTATCATGTACGAATTGTTTTGAATGCTTTGTGTTAGTTTTTCGGAGCTAAATAAATGATCTACACTCAAGAACAAGTAAAGTGTGCAATAACACTTGAAAACGGCTATACCTATTTCACAGTTTTGACTTGTTACACATATCCTGTGCTAGATCTTGTTATCAAATCATATTAATAATTATAGTAACTGAGTAATGTTACAAATTCCCCTTGTTTGTCTATAAAAAAGATGACTTCCTCTATATCGGGTCTCATAAATGTAGACAGGAGATTCTTATTCAAGTCATTCAGATAAGAGCCCTGTTTATCATCTTTAAAATGTCCAAGCATATCCTGCCCAAGTAGTAAGTTAACTGTTTAAAGTAGGTATAGCCTTTGTAGTGGAAATACAAGAATCGAATCTGTGGGGTCTGAAATGTCGCTGTAACTATAGCATGTACAAAAAGTACGAGGAGTAATAAACCCTAATTAAGTATGCAAAACCTTTACAGGGAGCACCATGAAATTTTTGATAAATCTCTTACTTTAAATTACATTTCTTCCGTAAATCTAAAAACCAGGTAGATCGACCCCGTATTTGTTTCAGTTGTAGCAAAGTTCAGGGTTTATTCATTGTTAAAGGATTAGCAGATAAGCAATAACGCAATGCAGTGGTGTGTATTTTGGGAAAAAAATACGTTTTAAATTATAATATAATAAAAAATGAAAAGAAATAATTATTGGAATACATTTATTACTTACATTTTATTCTATATCCGACTCGGAAGAGGAAGAATCGTTGTTGACATTAATAATAATAGGGTCGATTAAATCATCACAAATATTGTCAATTTTCCACATATTTGCCTCTACTTTGATAACATGCTCGATACAGTTTGTCCAATTTTCCTTACTCACATGACTTACAGCACTCTCAAACAATTTCACAACATCGTTTATTTTAAAAGTAGTATTTTTTTTTTCCAACTCCCCCCTTTACCTGAGCCCATATTAATTCTATGGGATTAAGTTCACAATGATAAGGGGGAAGTCGAAGAACTGATATACCACGAGAAGAAGCCATTTCTTCTACAATGTAGGTTTTGTATTTATTCTTGTTCATTTTTGCAGTTCTTTCCTTAGTGGATCTTTTGGAAACTTAATATTTTTCGAAATAAGCCACTCCAAAAGCTCTGCTTTACGCCAACGACTTGTGGGCAATGCTTCTCGTAACCGTGAATGGTAACTTGCGTTGTCCATAACAATAACAGCCCCTTTTGGAATCAGATCCAACATTTGAACAAACCATTCCTCGAAGACATCCCCATTCATATCTTCGTGATAGTCCCCCGTGCGTTTTGAAATAAAAAATAATTATCCACCATCAACAAAACCTTCAGAACTCCCAACATGGACAATGATAAGTCTTTTTCATTTTCCAGATGGTGGCTGCAAACCTAACGACAAACCTTCCACGAATGCCTGCCTTCCGCTTTTAATGTTTTCATCTTGCCAAGATTTGGAAACTGTATATCCAGCATTTATCCATGTTTCGTCTATGTAGAAGATTTTCAAATTTTGTTCTCTGGCATGTCGAATGCTTCTTAAATAGTCTCTTCTCCAAAAAACTATTTCCGGTTTATCTATCAAGAGAGATTTTCTATTATGTTTTGTATATCTGAAACCCACATCTTTCAAAAGTTTGCATAATGTCATTCTGGAGAATTTTGGATAGTCTGTATCTTCTTGCACTGATGTCATAATTTTGTCAAGTGCTGGAATTTCCTTTCGTAAGTAAAATCCACGGACTTTACGCCTTAGTCTTTGTTTTAATGACTCATCGATCTCAATTGGTTTTCGGCCTGAAGGAGTTTTAGGGGGTTGAAGAGTTCCATTCTTGCTTTCTTTTAGTAATCTATAAATTGTTGATTTAGCAACACACAACATAGCAGCCGTTAATTCCACAATATCATCAACACTTGCACTTGGATCCTTGTTTTTCAATGATATATAACAATTCAATATCAGAGTTTTTTCATTTAAAGATAATGGACCTGTTTTTGGTCGTTTAGATGGTCCTTGGCTTATCGACATTGTTTGGTACTTGCACAATTAACATTCAACAAATGTTTTAAATATATTCCAACTGTTTACAATATTATGACAACCATACAACTTCATACAACTTTACTCAAAGAACTAATACTAAGTACTGATTTAATGTACCTACTTTCTTTTAGAATAATATTCCCGATAATGTTTCTAAGAAAACTGGGTTGTTTGGAAAATCCCTCTCAATAATCGAATAATCTGTAAATAGGTGTAATCGTATTAAGCCGATTACAGTAGGCCACTTGCCATTTAAAATTTCTGAGAAAAATTCCCCAAACACTACATATAGGAGTAATACAAATAAAAAATATTATGAATAAACGGGCATATCCGAACTCTGCCACAAAATAAAATTTTACCTGACTTGTATCAATTTGAGGATTACTGAAATGTTCGAACTGTGCCGCAACCATTTAGTTTAATCCTATTAGAGTCATTAGGGTTTATAATAGATAAAATCGGAGGCCCATAGAATTATGTATATTTCTGAAAGGTTTCAAAGATTTCTTGAATTAAATATTTTGAAGAAATCTTGATTGTTTTGATCGATATTTAGGGGATTAGGGGAAGGATGTTGATGTACTTACACTATTGCCTAAAAATCAGGAAGAAGTATTTAATAGTGTTCGTGAATTACAATTACGAACAAACCGAGAAGAGGAATTTCTATTAACAGCAGACCAGGTATTTAAAATTATTGTGTTCTCCTGTTTTTCCAACCTTAATTTTTTATGTAATTCGGATTGTATTTTGATGGATGGGACTTTTAAATACTGTTCAACTTTTTTTTACCAAATGTTTACCATTCATGGTTTTAATAACGGCTATTACGTACCTCTTGTTTTTTGTTTGCTGCCGGACAAATCAAGTCAAACATATTCAAATTTGTTTTTAATTTTAAGACAAAAATGTAAAGAAGTAGGCTTAAATTTTCAACCTAAAGAAGTCGTAGTAGATTTTGAACTAAGCATTCATAACGCTATATATGAATGTTTTGGCAGAGATCAAATTCTTTTTGGTTGTAAATTTCATCTCTGTCAAGCTTGGTTTCGTAAGATTCAGGAGTTTCATTTGGTACAAGAGTACAGACAGAAAGGTTCTGTAATTGGCGAATACTTAAAAGTACATTTCAGTATTATGTATCTTAGTCCTGAGGAAGTTGTAGAATTTTTTTATAATGAACTACATTTTTTGCTTCCGAATGACGAAAGAGTTATAGAATTCCGAAATTATGTCAATAAAACATATATAACGCAAAATTCGATATTTCCACCACTTATTTGGGCAAATAATGCATCCTTTTTTAAGAGAACAACGAATTCTTGTGAGAGTTTTCATTCGCATTTCGGTGCTTCTTTTTACAAAGCACATCCAAACATTGTTCAATTTACTAGTGTGTTATTGGATTTACAAACTGAGGTATACGCGAAAATTCGTTCGGCAAACCAAAGCCAGAAAAAAACCAAAAAAACTATTAATGTTAAAATTAATTTCATTAATGATCATTTGGATCAATATAGGAAAAATGTTATTTCTCGCGTTATGTTTGTGAAAACGGTTGCATGTAAAAATCTTCCACACGTTTAATTTTTTGTTTTTTTTATATGTTTATGTATATTGAATATATTTTATTGTAATGTAGATGTAATGTAGATGTAATTTTTTAGAAGTGGCAAATATACGTTGAAAATATATGTATGTTATTAATATTTTCCTATATTGAATTTGAGTACCTAAAGTTCAAGGTAAATTGTTAAATCGGATTGGGCTATTAGACCCCTACTGGTTTGGTAGTTAATCTCCAAAATTTTAAACACTGGCAGAGTTCGAACAACCCGTAATGACTACCTGCATTTTGTGGCAGAGTTCGGATACTCCGGAATAAACTGTGTTGCCTTTCTTTATCAAACTTACTAAAATTTATGTACCTCTATCACTTTTTTTTATTAAAATTAGTACATCCCGTTACCTCTGACCTAAATCGTATATTCTTTAGCATAGCTGCAACTCATTCGTTCAATACAAAATGTACCTTACGGTATACCCTCTTAAAATATATTTTGGTACGTCTATGAAATCTACTTAAATGAATGATTTATTACTCCTTGTCCTTTCTATATAGCAGAAAAAACGTATTCTGTCGACGGTGAATATATTGAAACTTCCTGACAGCACAAGCCAAATTTACACAAGCTGGATCCCAACAGTATAGTTTCTTTGTGGACTGCTGGGAAGTTTGGATAAGTTCAACTTTTATGTAAGTTCAACATCTTGAGGTGGCCACACCATCTTTTCAACGTTAATATATCGTAATTATGTAGGCTGAACTATAGTTTTTATCATTCTGTATACTTGTTGCAATGTGAACATTTTCCGTTATCATTATTATTTATATTTTTGTCAGTGTAAGAAATGTTTTTATATTTTTAGTTGAAGTAAGTTTTACTCCTCAGCAACAAGAATTGCCGGAACAGTTCAGTGGGATGGTATAATTACCTTCAACAGGTAGGTTATTTTGTATTGTGAATATAAAGAGTTATTTATTCTCATAAATGCAGACAGAGTTTGTTTCATGTTATACATTCCCAGACTTAAACATTTTTTAATGCTTTCATTATTTTTTTGTATGTATGTATGTATATGTGAATAAATAAAGCCCCACAGAAGGCCTGCCTTTGTCTGGGGTTGTATAAGGTAACAAAATACTTGGGGGAAAAGTAATAATCGTAATATCAAATATTCTTTCTATCCATTAACAATCATTTTTACTTGCTGTTGTTGTTTCAACCATTTAACAGTATTTTCCCCTATTTAACCCATTACATACCAGTGATGCATTCACGCAACGCCTTAAATTATATTTTTTGTAGGATAGCATAACATATTTATGAGATCATTTATATGTTTTTTACGAAATTAAGACTATAATTGAACTAAAAAATATTTAGTTTAATTAAGATACTGTATAAAGGTTCAATAAAACTTTTATTACTTTTTTATTATTTCACCACTTGATGAGTAAGGGGTTAATATTTCACAAATAAATTACTTTGATGATTATTGAAAGTACTATCATTTTCTCTTGTTTAAATAGCTTCTGTATGTTTATTTGTAGCATCGTTTAATAATTGAATCTATTTTAATGTAATAACTTTAGATTCTTTTTAGATTAGATATAAAATAAAATATATGTATCTATAATTTTTTATGTTCATTATTGTTAAGAAACAGCACACTGGTATAGACCCTAAATCCGACTCTGTCTAAGCCAGATATAAAAGTTAAAATTATGGCGGATACGCAGTTATAAAAAACGGTTTACGACTATCTTATGTAAACATTGTTTTTGTGACCAGAGTTATCTAGAAAAGGCCAGAATCAATTGTTATTATTTAAGCCGCAGTTCGGAATTTACTAGTAGAAATGGCTTTAATATATAAGGGGACTGATCAGGAAGAGTTGGGAAGTTGATAAAGTGAAACAAAAAATACACCGAAAATATAAATTAGTTAAGTGTTCATATAAAATAGTTTAAGTGAATATATTAAGTATATATAAATTAAGTGTTAGTGAGTTAGTGTTTAAATAAATTAGTAAGTAACCATACCGAGTGTTTGAAATTTATCCCACCCGTTTGTTGTTTAAATAAATTAGAAAAACATTACATTGGTGTCAGGTGTGGGGTAATATAAATAAATTGCTACGTAAAAATGGCCAAGAGATTAAGGGATCTGAAAGTGGCGGAATTAAGAGCAGAATTGGAAGATCGTGAGTTGGAAACGTCCGGTAAGAAAATTGAATTAGTAGAAAGACTTAAAGTGGCACTGGAAAATGACGGCTTTGATCCAGAAACAGTTTTATTTAATGACGAGGCTTCCACCTTAATCTCGTCAATTTCTGCTAATATTTCTGATATGAAGAACGATATTTCTACTATGAAGAATGATATTTCGGCTAGCACGGACGAGAAGATTTCTGCCATGGAAGAGAACATGGACGAAAAGATTTCTGCTATGAAGAACGACATTTCTGCTAATATTTCTGAGAACATGGACGAGAAAATTTCTACTTTAAAGAACGATATATCTGCCGATATCTTATTAATGAAAAACGACATTGCCGCTGACATTGAAAATGAAATTTCGTCACTAAAATCTGAAATCGAGGATAAGATGTCAACGATGGACGAGAAAATCGAGAATAAAATGTCAACGATGGACGGGAAAATCGAGAATAAGATTACAACGATAGACGAGAAAATCAAGGAGTTAGAGGAAAATATTGCCGATTCAAGAACGCGGGGCACGCCAGAGGAAGAAAAGAAGACCGAGCAAACGAAACTTTGCAAGCCAGAAACACTACCTGAGTTTGAAGACATTGGCAGTTTTACTCGAGTCAAGGCCCCACCGTTCGATGGAAAAATGTCGTGGACCAATTATGTGAAACAGTTTGAAGCAGCCGCTAGAGTGAATAATTGGTCCGATAAGGAGAAGGCAGTGAACTTAACCATCGCACTTCGCGGAGATACCTTAGATGTACTCCAGACGATACCTTTTGTAGAAACGGATGACTTTGAGCAGCTGAAAAAGAAGCTGGACATACGATACGGTCAAGAACATTCAGAACATTTGTACAGATTCCAGCTGAAGAACCGAAGGCGGAAACGTGACGAAACCCTTCAAGAGTATGAAATGGATATTGCCCGACTAGTCCGATTTGCTTATCCATCAGCACCAGAGAACATGATGGAATGTTTAGGCATCCAGGCCTTTATTGACGGCTTAAGTGACCACGAAATGGAGAAGACGCTTCGATTAGCCCATCCTAAAACATTGGTCGATGCATTGACTGCTGCTCTTGAATATGAAGCAGCCAAGTTGGCTTCGGGATACAGTAAAGGTAGGACCATGCAGGAAAAAGGTGACGATGACAGACTTGACCAGACCGTCAACCTGTTGAAAGCTATGGTAGATGTGAAGCCGAAGAAGATCAGGTGCTGTAATTGTGGCGAGCTAGAGCATACACGCAGTTCGTGTAAGCGTACTACGACTCCTGCAAACCATGAACCTCTTAAATGTAAAGCAGCCACGGAGGGCTCGCGGTACAACAAAGGTAGGACTATGCAGGAAGAAGATGACGATGACAAACTTGATCAGATCGTCAACTTGTTGAAAGTTATGGCAGACAAGAAGCAGAAGAAGATCATATGCCGGAAGTGTGGCGAGCTACAGCACGTACACAGTCCGTCTAAGCGCCCCAAGACTCCTGTAACCCAAGAACGCCAGTCACAGGGGAAATCAGACGGGGGTGAACATCCAGCTGATGTGAATCACCGAAAAGCCAACTCTTTGCCTAGATGGTCATGCCCTGTAGACTATTCACAATGCAACAAGTCGAAATCTAAGGAAGTTGCAGTGTCAAGAATTACAATAGTCAACGAGGAATGGTCACCCACCAGGATCAGAGAAGATTAGGAGAATGATCCTCACCTGAAGATGATCCGGCAATGGAAGGAGGAAAAGCGGCGACCTACCTGGCAAGAAGTGTCAAAATTTTCACCGAAACTCAAGGCGTATTGGGCTCAGTGGGACTCCCTTGTCCTGGAAGAAGGGCTGCTGAAAAGAGTCCTTGAAAACGATGATGGTTCTGAGATGAGGAGACAGCTAGTTATCCCGAGAACAAGAGTAGCTGAGGTAATGAAGAAGTTACACGACAGTCCATCGGGAGGTCATCTGGGAGTGAAGAAAACCCTTCAGCGAGTCCGTGAAAGGTTTTATTGGATGAACAGTTCCGATGATGTGAGGGACTGGTGTAAGAAATGTACGACTTGTGCTACGAGTAATGGACCATATCGCAAGAGAAAGGCACTCAGGAAACAGTACAATGTTGGAAGCCCTTTCGAAAGGATTGCTTTAGATATCGCTGGACCATTTCCAACGACAGAAAATGGTGGCAAATACATACTGGTTGTAATGGATTATTTCACAAAGGGGGTGGAAATTTACACTATCCCGAACCAAGAGGCCACAACTGTTGCGGATGTATTGGTGAAAGAATTTATCAGCCGATATCGAGTGCCCTTGGAAGTCCACAGCGACAAGGGAAGAAATTTCGAAGTCATCTATTCCAGGAGATTTGCGACAAGCTGGGAATGAAGAGGACCAGAACAACAGCATTACATCCACAGTCAGATGGAATGGTCAAGAGAATGAATAGGAGTATTGGAAAATACCTGTCCAAAGTAGTATCCAGCCATCAGAAATATTGGGACCAGTATCTCTCCCTATTCGCATTGGCTTATCGATTTGTCATCAATGAGTCCACGGGTGAAACACCTGCGAAAATCCTGTTTGGACGTGAAATGAGGCTTCCTTGTGACCTGGAATTTGGCTGTCGGCCTGGAGAAGATCTAGCAGGCGAAGACTACGTAATCCAATTGAGAAGAAGGCTGGACGATATTCATGAATTATTTCGAACCAATCTTCAAGTTGCCAGCGACAGAATGAAAAGTCGGTACGATACGCAGGCCACAGAAGGCGGTTTTAAATAAGGGGACAAAGTATGGTTACACAACCCGACGAGGAGAAAAGGATTTTCTCCAAAATTACAAAAATCCTGGGAAGGTCCATACTTAATCAAGAAAAGGATCAATGATGTTATATATCGCATAAGCAAGATCCCCAACGGAAAACCAAAAGTAGTTCACCAAAACCGACTAGCCCCATTCGAAGGAGACCATGACCTAGAGGAAGGAGTAAACCTTATTCAAGATGTGTCTGACCCTACCTTCGATGACTTTATGGGCGCGTATGGAGGTACCGGGAAAGCTAGATATGGAGTCACTTCGGAACAATAAGAAGATTTGTTCACTCTCCAGGAAGATTATTCACTGGCATATAACATCCCCGCCCGTATCAAGAACGCACGAGGGTTGGCAACCGTCTTTCGAAAGAAGTTCGGGCAATTAGAAAAACTTGAAGATCAGATTCCAGCCCCTGGCAAGACACTGAAACTGAAACATAATTCGCGGTACGTCTTCTACGTGGTAACTAAAAATGAATTCCAAGATCGATTTAACTACCGCGATGTGTGGGAAGCACTTCGAAACCTCCGAGACAATGTGTTGGAATCCAACGTGAAGAAACTGACTATGCCTAAGATAGCGAGTAACCAGTTGGATTGGCGAATCATCAGGAACATGGTAGAGATTATCTTTCATGATACCGGTGTCCAGATATTGATTTTGCAGCTACAACCCCCGTTATCAGTATCAGATGAAGACGGTGCCCTGCTATTTCCATAAGATCGGAAAGTGTAGAAATGGGGCCAGTTGCCAGGAGGAACTTCCATTTAAGTAGGGGGTAATGCTACGAAACAGCACACTGGTATAGACCCTAAATCCGACTCTGTCTAAACCAGGTATAAAAGTTAATATTATGGCGGATACGCAGTTATGGAAAACTGTTTACGAGTTTACGACTATCTTATGTAAACATTGTTTTTGTGACCAAAGTTATCTAGAAAAGGCCAGCATCAATTGTTTTTATTTAAGCCACAGTCCGGAATTTACTAGTAAAAATGGCTTTAATATATAAGGGGACTGATCAGGAAGAGTTGGGGAGTCGATAAAGTGATCTCGTGAAACAAAAAATACACCGAAATAGCAAACAGTAAATATAAATTAGTTAAGTGTTCATATAAATTAGTTTAAGTGAATATATTAAGTATATATAAATTAACTGTTAGTAAGTTAGTGTTTAAATTAATTAGTAAGTAACCATACCGAGTGTTTGAAATTTATCCCACCCGTTTATTGTTTAAATAAATTAGAAAAACATTACATTATTGTACTTGTTAATGTTTTAAGGATTAAAACTAACTTTTCCGCATCTGTGGCCCTGAACAATATTCTATCATAAAATTGTTACTTGTATACACTTCGGGGGATGTATCGTGCTAACAAACCGAAATTTCTCCAAAAATAACCAATAATTTAGTATATCTAGTTTTATAGGACCCGCTGTACTCGCTCTAGTCAACTGAAAATCAATAGGGTACATCTGTGAGACACCTTGAACAATACTTATTCATAAAGTTGATCAATCGTATACTCTCTGGAGGTTGTATCGTGTTAACAAACTGAAAATTCTCCAAAAATGACAAAAATTTGGTACTTCAAGTACCACAGCACTCGTTGTACTGGCTTTAGTAAGCTCAATATCAATAGGGTTCATCTTTAAGACGCTCTGAATAATATCCAATCATAAAATTCATCACTTGTATATACTCCGGAGGTTGTATCGTGCTAACAAACTGAAACTTCTCCAAAAATTACAAAAATATCGTACTTAAAGTACTGTAGCACCGGTTGTATTGGCTCTGGTGAGCTGAAAATCAATAGGGTTCATCAGTGAGATGCCCTGAATAATATTCAATCATAAAATTGGTGACTGGTTGAACTGCGGAGGCTGTATCGTGCTAACAAACTGAAATTTCTCGAAAAACGACAAAATGTCGTACTTCAAGTACCATAGCACCCGTTGTACTGGCTCTGGTGAGCTGAAAATCAATAGGGTTCATCTGTGAAATGTCCTTAACAATATTCCATCATAAAATTGGTGACTTATGGCACTCCGGAGGCTGTATCGTGCTAACAAGGTTTGCAAGGAAAAGTGGCCGACGACAACGACGACGACGACGACATACACACAGGATTTTTTTTCTAAAAACCGTTTTTTCGTGTTGTTGTTGATGGATAACGTGAAAATAACTCAAAAAAAAATTTCTAATTTCCAACTTTTTTGTGGGTAAACCAATACTTTTCTCGCATATTAGATAGGTTGGCGGAAAAGTAAAACATGAATTTGTATTAATAAATTTATAAATAAACCGTTTTTTATTTCATCTTTACTTCAGGATGTAAATTTATTATACATTCAAAAATAAGGCAGTTAATAACAAATGCATTTAGTTGGATAGCTCTTTATTGCATTTTTTCCTAATTTTGATTGTATAATGGAGAACTACCTATATTTCTGTTGTACCTCGCAGCTAGTAAATTACATTTGATTCGAATTCCGAAAGTTTGAACCATGTTCTGTGGTTTGAGCTTCAGAATTTGAATCTAATGTAGTTTACTACCTTCGAGGTACTGGCAGTACAATAAATATCCGCTTCTATTTACCGATAGATGGCGGTAGTATCGAAAAATGGAAACTGTAAATCTTTTTTTTAAGAAATCTACATTATCGGCCTATTTAGAGGCACAACCCCTGCAGTAATTGTCGCATTAGATTTCATACTCGACAAGAGAGCACTTTTCATTCTATCCTCCGGTCCGTTTTCTGTGACTAACTTGAATCACAACAGACGACGGGAGAACCGTAAATAACGTCTCTACGGGAGGGGACCAACGGTCCAGTGACATCATTTGAGTGGTATCAGGCTCGTCATCAAATATATTCAAATATCTTCGTTAATTTCAAGTATTTTGAAAAATCGTTCAAATTGCATTTACACATCATCAATACCTATAAAAAAATGAACTTGGCCCGTTTACGACATTTTATAAATTTGGCTTGGCGCTTAACGTGTCAACAAAGTCATCTTTGGGGCGGGTAAGCTACAATTATGATGGTAAATTTAATATAGCAATTCGGATTATATTCAAATAATTGTAACTTACCAGTCAATTAAAAAACTTCACACAGGACGGATAACAGCATGAATTTAAAATAAACAGCAAAAACAAGACAAGACAACCGAAGTAGACGAACTATCGTTTTAATTAATTTGATCGTTAACACTCTCAAGTGAAGATAATTTTTTATAATCTAAAATCCTAAACAGAGGTGGAACTTCAATAGTTGATTTTAAATTTAATGATATAGTATTTTCATAATTAATTTATTTAAAAATTTCTCCAAAGCCTTCAGTCTAGTTCCATGTTCACAAACATGTAAAATTTTGAACTTGTCATCCACCACAAAAGAATGGTTGTTAAATTGCAAATGTCTATAGAAAACGGAACTATTCCTTGTCAAATGTTCCTAGATTTTCAACTTAAACCTCCTACCACACTGCCCTATGTATTCAGCGGTGCAATTGTTGCAAATCAATTTATAAACCCCACTTCTATCCAATTGTGAAATTGGGTCTTTGGTTCGAGAAAAGATAGTTTTTATGTTTAGTGGAGTTTTAAAGGCTACTTTATATTCTGTTCTATTCTGAATAATCTTGGCCAATTGATAGGAATGTGGACCGTAGTACGAAATAAATTTTTATTGTTCCCTCTTGTCTAATGCATATCAGCCATTCATTAAAAGCTTATCCATCTAACTATTAACTAAATTGTTAATTAGAGTTGTGGAGTAACCGTTTTCAACTGCTAAAAGTTTGATTGTTTCTAATTCTTTATTAAAATTATCAGGACACATTGGAATCGAAAAAAGCCAATGAACGTATGACCTGAACGGCGAAAGCTTCTGCTGAAAAGGGTGTTTGCTGTCACTAGGAATAACATGAGGTGTCTGAGTATTCTTGCTATATATGCCAAAAGAAACGTGCTGATTAAACCATCTTCAAAGATAAATTCAAGAAATTGAGAGTGTAGTTATTTTCCAATTCCAAAGTAAATTTGTGGTCTATGTGTAAGTTCTTAATCAAACTTAAAAAATCACCGTTTAAAACGTTAACATCCGCTTGAAAACCGAAAACCACGTCATTGACATATCTATACTAGAAAACAATATTCTCTGAGAATTGACTATTGGAAATTTGTCTCTCTATAAAGTCCATAAAGATATCTTCCAAGAGAGGAGCTAGTGGATTTCCCATACCAAGACCCTTCTTCTGTTCATAAATTTTATTATTAAACATGAATGGCAATAAAATGAAAACATTCTCCACCACATAGTCATCCAACGATCAATCAATCAATAAATCCCTAATGAGACCCAAGGTTAATCCCACAGGAACATTGGTGTATAAGTTGGTTACATCAACCGAAGCTAGAATGGCGTTCGAGGGAAGTTCAATGTCTTTAATTTTCTTTACCAAATCATTAGAATTCAAAAGAGTGTGTTGGGGTTCGAAATTTAGATTATTTCTAAGAAAATTATTCAGCTCCCTTGCGATTAACGAACAAGGTGAGTTAACAAATGAGAGAACTGGTCTTATAGGGTGATCCTTTGTATGTATTTTTGGCAAGCCATACAATCTAGGTGTAGAGTAATTCATTGGTGTTCTAGTGTTAAGATTAATTGATTAAAAAAACCTTATAAGAAGACAAAAGAGAGTTTAGTTTTCGAAAATATGTTTCTAAAGGGTTATTTCTGAGTTGATTGAAGTGTTCATTGTTATTTACTAAAAAGTTTTCAACCTTGGTAATGTAATCAGATCTATAAAGAATAATTAGTGCGTTACCCTTATTCGCTTTCACGACAATCAAATCATTATCCCTGATTTTTTTCCCTATAGATCTGATCATTCGTTTGTGGAATTTATCAGAAGTGTCTCTATTTTTCCCCATGCGAGATGATCTTTTCGGCCAAAAAACTCCTCAAGAAGTCAGCTTCATCACCATTCAATTTATTCAGAAAACATTCCATGCCAATGATTGCATTTTCAGTAATAGTGGTATTGTTGAAAATGTTAGGAGTGAATTTCAAACCCTTATCAAGAAACTCCATTTCCTTTGTGGTGAACTTTTAAACAAAGGTCAACAATTTTATTATTATTTCTCGCATTGAAATTATTAGAAATATCAATATTTAAGTTGTTTGTCAATATGTTGGAACCAGTTTCTTCAACCTCATTACACAAATTGTCGTTGAAAGAAATATCGATTTTACTCGAGTCACCTTCACCAGAATGTAAACAAACCTTCCCTCCCGACAACAACCAATTCAATTTTGTAACAATTTTTCTAGAACAAATTTTAGAATAATTTTTAGTTCTTAAGTTTATTTCGCAGATTACAAAATCCAATTCAATATTATTAAGATTATCACAAAGAATATCATATAAACTTTTTATTTTAATTCTTAACTTATCCTTCATGTTATTCCTAGTGACAGCAATCACCCTTTTCAGCAGAAGCTTTCGTCGTTCAGGTCATACGTTCATCGGTTTTTTTTTAATTCAAATGTGTCCTGATGATTTTAATAAAGAATTAGAAACAATTAAACTTTTTGCAGTTGAAAACGGTTACTCCACAACTTGAATTGACAATTTAGTTAATAGAAAGATGGATAAGCTTTTAATAAATGACTCATATGCATTGGACAAGAGAGTACAACAAAAATTTGCTAGCATTTCTTACTACGGTCCACATTCCTATCAATTGGCCAACATTATTCAGAATAGAACAGAATATAAAGTACCCTTTACTAAACATAAAAACTATCTTTTCTCCAATCAAAGTCACAATTTCACAATTGGATAGAAGTGGGGTTTATAAATTGATTTGCAGCAGTTGCACCGCTGAATACATAGGGCAGTGTGGTAGGAGGTTTAAGAGGGGCCTCCTCACAGGTATATAAACCTAAAAACCTACACAATACTAGTTGCTAATCTAGTAATTATTTGGTTCAAAATATTTACGATAGATGTCGATAGTAGTACTGAATCTGCTTTTACTTATTCAATATATTTTCTCTCTCTGTCTTTCCACTCTTGACGGTTCAAAGAAATCGAATGTTTTGATTTCAAATAATTCAACTGTTTGTGAGCACAGAAACCTTATCTCTGTTTTTTATGTTTCATCCAAACCACAGCACAGCTGTGCATAGAGATAAGAGAATATTATATACAGGGATCCAAACAATATTTGTTGACAAAATTTCCATTTGATTGTAGATTTTTGATTATTTACGAGTTTCATGAATGTTTTTGAAAGGAATAAATTGTTGAAAAGTAAGTAATCGTATCGACCCGATATCAAAAATTATAATTATGATAATGGAAATTATCCTGTAATCCGTATTTTTTAATTTTAAAAGCTATGTTTGAGGTTATGTTTACTGGATTATTTGATTAATGTGAAAATATGAGATAAATAATACTGATTGTTTGTTCTAGTATCATCAAACCATCTTTCAACATTCTCTTGAAGCCCTGTTTTAAGGATAATATGGGTATGTTAGCGAAAAATGCTTAATTGAAGTGAAGTGACCTTTGAAGTATCTGAATGAGGAAAAATTAAAACCGCTCTCAAAAGACAAGAATTGCATAATTCATTTTGATGAATATATAATAGTGATAATTGAAAAATATAACTATTATGACCTGATACAAGGTGCATTACATATTGCATGAAAGGACATGTGCTATTTAATAATAGGTTTGTTCCAACCACGGTTTTAAAACCATATATTGCATCGTTTAATCAGCTTGTTTTGCGCAAACGCGTGTCCTGCACTGTTATTTGGTTGGAAATAAACGAATACAGTTTGTAAATCATTTGGAAACCAATTTTAATCTCTATTCTATTATCATAACATAACCAAAGATTACAAGGAGTTTGTGGATAATAAAAATAAGACTGGTAAATATTTTATACAAATTAATAAACCAATTAATCAATTTAGATGATAGCACTAAAGTTAGTAAAATGTATGAATAAAATTATTTTGCTTTAGGTAGCGAAAGTATTTCAAGTATGAAAAAAAAATGGACGAGATATTTGGAAAAAAGAAAAATGTATATCCAGAACTCATATTATCCAATGAAACAATGGATAATAATTTAGTTGACACCTGTTATGAAGAATTAGTAAATGAAAACAATGAACCTGATGTACCACCAATACAAACAAAAGTTAATCGAAAAAAAAACACGAGCTGTTAAAAAACAATCAACCCTGCAGTATATAAGATCTGATAGAAAATTATATTATGAAAAAAAACTAAAAATTGACAGAAAACGTTTAGAAGAATTAAAAAAAAAGAAACAGGCTAATTGAGGAGAAAAATTTAATACTTAGGGAACTTGTAAAAAAGAGTGTCATTGTAATTCAGATTCTCTCTTGTAATTTTTTATGTTCTATTATATTTATGTAGTTAATTTTTATTTTCACTCAACTTTTTATTTCTGTTTTACTGTTTCCAAAGTTGTTTTTAATTATATTTATGTAGGTATTTATTTTACACTTAACATTTTATTTCTGTGGTACTTACTGTTTCCAAAGTTATTTTTAAGTATATTTATATCAGTATTTATTTTACATTTTATTTCTGTTGTACTGTTTGTAAAGTTTTTTTTAATTATATTTATGTAGGTATTTATTTTACAGTTAACATTTTATTTCTGTGGTACTTACTGTTTCCAAAGTTATTTTTAAGTATATTTATATCAGTATTTATTTTACATTTTATTTCTGTTGTATAGTTTGTAAAGTTATTTTCAATTATATTTATCTAGGTATTTATTTTACAGTTAACATTTTATTTCTGTGGTACTTACTGTTTCCAAAGTTATTTTTAAATATATTTATATCCGTATTTATTTTACATTTTATTTCTGTTGTACTGTTTGTAAAGTTATTTTTAATTTTGGTTTATAACATAAGGGGATATTTTTTTGTTTACATATTTGTAATTTTATAATTTATTTAGTACTTGTTACCTACTGTAGTTTTCTAATTAATAAAAGATACTATTATTGAATTTTATTGATATGTTATACAAATATCTTAATTAAAAGTGGTGAATGGTAAATTATTCTATAATGGTAATGCATACGCTATTCTATCTCTAATTATGCCTAATTCAACATTTTCGTCATCTTCATCAACATCTTGATCTTCATGAGGAACGATATTATCGATATGAACTTGGACACTAGCAACAGCTAAAAATATTTGTGGATTATTTTATGCATATACGTAATAAATATGTATATGATTTTATGTCTAAGCTACACTAAACACAATCTTGTGGAGTAAATATAAATAGCATTTACGAAGCACAAATTTACTTATTTAGCATGAAAATTACTTAATTATAATCGCTTACAAATACAATACACACTAAACTATAAATTTGGGATATTTTTATGAACACAAAACATATGACAACAGCATTTGACCCATAGAGAAAGTTATAATAATATTTTTCTATGAATTGACCGTCGTCTTCTGTCATTGAGTTCTATACAGCGCTATGCATCAAGACGGTGGAGCGGTTGAACTAAAGTAAAAAGATGTTCGTTTGCAAAAATTTGCCCACAACAAATCTCAAAAAATACAATGATTTGAGATTTCATATTTTCAGAATCGAATTCTCTAGGCTTCCTTTTGGGGATCAGGTTTTGGTGTCCAGATTGGTGACCACAAATTGTCAAAACTGTCAAAATCACACCAGCACTTAATGGCTTATATCTTTTTTATAACAATATAAAACTCAACCAAAATACCTGATCCCCAAGACAAAGGTCCAAGTTATATTGTGTTAAAATTTCAATACTCAATTTCCCTGCGTTCTTTAGATTTGTTGTGTACAAAATGACCTAAATTTTGTTGCAAATCACGGGTGCCAACTGTTTTCAGGTTCCTAAAACGTGAGGCCCCTCTTAAGTTGAGAATCCAGCAACATTTGCAAGGAATAGTTCCGTTTTCTACAGGCATTGACAATTTAATAATCATTCTTTTGTGGTGGACGACAACTTTAAAATGTTACATGTTTGTGAACATTGAACTAGACTGAACGATTTGGAGAACTTAGAAATTTATAAATGAATTAATAATGAAAATACTATATCAACAAATTTGAAATCAACTATTGAAGTTCCACCTCTGTTTAGGAAAAAATTATCTTCACTTGAGTGTGTTAACGATCAAATTATTTAAAACGTTAGTTCGTCTAGTTCTGTTGTCTTGTCTTGTTTTTGCTATTTATTTTAAATTCATGCTGTTATCCGTCCTGTGTGAAGTTTTTTAATTGACTGGTAAGTTACAGTTATTTGAATAGAATCCGAATTGCTATATTAAATTTACCATCATAATTGTAACTTACCCGCCCCGATAAGATGACTTTGTTAAGTCGAAACTAGTCGGCAAGTGGTAATAAAAACTTTGTGCGAATTTATGGATTATAATACATTTACCTACACCAATTTTGAATTTTTTACATGTTATAGTAAGACTTTATATATTTTGAAGATGGTTTCGTACTCTAGTGGATGTGCTTCAAAACTGTAAAAAATTGTTTGTACATTCTAATGTACATATAGAAATCTATAACGGCAACTGTCGAGTCCCAATAGACTGTATAAAGTACACACCATAATATATTGATTGATAAAAAAACATTATTGTCACAGTACGATACTTCGATGTGTTAAAAATCACTCGGCAACAAGAAATTTTTTTTTTACAAATAAATTTAAATCAGGCCTGAAAGGAATAAGTGAATAGTTAATTGTATAAATAAATTAACTAAGTAGATATACTGTGTGTATACATTTATCCCACCCGTTGTGTCAACAAATAGTTAAATCAATAGGAAAAACATTACATTATGATGTATTTATTACATGAAATTAATACAAAAATATATAACGTTCTAACAAGATGATTTTTTAAGATGTTTCTGTAGTAGTTGCCCTTGTAGGTGTAGTAGGTGGAGTTAGAGTTGTACTTTTATCGCCACAATCTACGTTAAAGTCACATCTGTCAGTAGTAGCATTGAAGTAAGTTCCACCGGCACATTCAAATCGGAATGGAGTACTACCCGCGCATTCATAGAATACACCGCAATAAACTGGGTCGGGTAGATACGTTGGCGTTGGGTCTTTTGGATCGTATGGTGGACATGTCACTAAAATAAAAAATAAATAATATTTAATATGGATCATAAATTGAACCACGTCTTCCAGCCAAACTAAAATTATCACTTTGAGACTTGCTCAGTCTTGTCTTTAAAGTTTTTTTTCTATATTGTAGGTAAATTGATATGAAATCAAGCACATATTTTAAATTTTAAGTAAATTGGGAGTACGTCATTTTATACAGGTAGGTACTCTAACTTTAAAACCACATGTGGGGTGTTAGGTGTAAAACTTGTTCCACCTTGTAATTTCTTAATTTGTTACCAAGACACACAATCTCTTTTTTTATTTATTATCATAGCTTACTTTATGTAAAAGACACAAGGATTCCAGAAAAAACGATAAATTTTTACATTTTTCTTATGGTAATAACAATTGGTCAGTTTAGTTAATCCCCCCCCCCCAATATACATATTTTTACCAAAAGCATATTTGTTCTTTATGCACTCCCAATGCTACAATATGCTCCATGAATGATGGGCAAATAGACGCAATATATTGAAAAAAATGTTAAAAATTCTAAGAAATTTGACGATTGTTTCGACATTAAATAATAATAATAACGGGGGAGACAGTTAATTCCCTTAATGACAATTTCCGAAAAAAGTATAGGGTATTGGAGTTCACTCCTAATGCATTCTTATGTACCACCAACAAAAACAAAATACTTCCTTCCCCTAAGCCAAAAAATTTGAAAATTACCAACATTATGGCAATCGTTAATGAAAAAGAGCTCAGAAAGTTATCGAGGGGTGGGAAAGTGCCTGTTCATTGGTCGTTTGAAGACAAAAATGAGAATAGGGTCTTGCAAATTTCAAATCCCATATTCCATCAAAAAAATTTAAAATTTCTGTCCAACCATTTTTATGAATACTCTTATCCTTGTATTTTTTTTATAAATAATTAGCTACCCTACCCTGTATTTTTTTTGTCTGTTCTTGACTTTTGTGAATGATCGTAGCATATTACATACAGGAGAGTCCTAAATAACGGGGTTGTATTTATTCGTTATTTTTTTCTTATCTTCTGGGTAAAGAAAAATATTACCTACCGGAAGGTCCGATTAAATCCGGAAATATTTTTTCCACTGGTAAAGTATCGCAGCAGACTACATACAGGGAGACCCAGAATAGCTTAATTATGTCCACTATTTAGGAGTTTGGAATAATATCTATACAGGGAGATCCAGGAGTGCGTGTCTTCGTATAAATTGTTTTATTGTTTCATAAATTGTTTCAGTGCTTATACAGGGTGAAGCAGTTACTACAAGAAACAAGTCGATTTTTTTAAATTTTTTTTATCGGTTTTATACAGGGTGGTCCCATTATCTGGGCTTACTTGTAATTGTGTTTCATTGCCAATAGTGCAGCCGACCATATACAGGGCCGACCCGGTTGTTAGAGTAAAGAGTTACCATTTTCAATTATACAGGGTGATCCAGCCGAGTCTTGATTCACGTGTCGTTTTAATAAAAGATTTCAATACTGGAGCTGTTACTTGAAGGCCAGTACCATACAGGGCGACTCACTTCTATCACAACAAGGTGGAACGAGTAACCGATCTTTTTTGTTTTAGTATTCTATCTTGTGTCGTGTAAATGTTTGAATTTTTTTTGTACAGAGTGATTCTTAGGTGAAGCAACACATTGGGGTCGCAGCAGAGACTTGGAGTTATAGATTTTCTTTTGTGGTATTGTTGCTTGTCTTAGGTTGGTGAAGTTAAGCGGGTTGAACTACCCATCCTTAATTTACCCCCTTCTTTTCCAGGCGTCGTTGAAGCCATACAAGGTACCGTACTATTTTTTTTTCTATTTCAATTTCATCAAAACTGCTCTGGGATTGTACACCTGATTCTGCAGAACACAATGTCTACTACTAACCTAGGTACTAACTCCACTCACACACCACCCACTACGACGACCACCAGTACCTCGATTGGAGGGGTACCACATTTTGTGATAATGCCAGCCACTCAACCCCTAGGAGTTATTGCCGCTACCCTAGCGGATTTTAATGGAAGAGACGCCGCTAGATATTTAGAGAAGCTGGAGCAGCGTTCAAGGTTGGACGGTTGGACCGAAGAAGCAACATTAAAACTATTAAAATTTAAACTTTCAGGCGCGGCTTATGATTTTTTTAAAGCGGATCAATCCTTAGACATTTCAACGTTTTTTGAATTGAAAGATAGGTTGTTGAATAAATTTTCACCACGACGGTTACCGGGTGAAAGTCTGTTGCGGCTTAGCCAATGCTATCAACGCCATGATGAAGATGTGGCGACGTTCTGTATCAGGCTGCGGCTGATGGGAGCTAAGGCTCTTGAAGATGATTTAAAAGGGGCAGAAGCGGATGAGGTTCCTGGAATAAGGAAGACAAATCGGGAGTTGCTACTCAATCAATTCAAAATGGGCTTGAGAAAGGATCTAATGAAAGAAACTGGAGTGCAGTTGCTCAAAGAGAAGGAATTAGATTTGGACAAAGCTGAAGCCATCGTTACCCTGCAGGAGACTACTACTATGATGGTCCAAGGAAGAGGGTCAACAAGCACAGTTGCTTTCTTCAACAATGAGAAAAAATGTTTTAGCTGTGGAAATCGGGGACATATATTCCGAGAATGCCGAAGCAAAGGGAAAGGAAACCCCACAGCACCGCTGGTGAAGCATAAGGACCGTTGCTACTATTGTGGGAAGGAAGGTCATTGGGCTCGAGATTGTCGAACCAAAAATTACGCTCAACAGGAAGAGGACCGCACGAAGAAGGGATCAACCGATATAGAGCAGATCAAGCTTCGGATTTGCTGGATCAGAGACGAAACGAAATCCAGAAGCAACAGGATCGTCAAGGAACACGTTATCATCGCTCTTACCAAAGGCAGGGGTATGGAAAGCCTCGATACCAGTTCGAAAGGAGAGATGGAGCATTTAGGATAGATGGTGGAGTAGACATAAGACAAGAGCATGTCGATGCGGAGGGACGCAGATACCCAAGAAACACGGGAAGATCCAGTCCGTCGGGAGTGATAACTCATTTTGGTAATGATGTCATGGGAACATACGCGAAGGGAGTTCCGTATTTAGTATCCATAGAAGTTATTGGAGAACTGCATGATTGCCTGGTGGATACGGGCGGAGCTTATTCGTTAATTAGCAATAAAATTGTCCGAATGGAATACGTAGACAGTACTTTAAAGGATCAGGTGAGACTACGAGGAATCACAGGCCACCAAATTAAGCTGTATGGATCAGTTACATTATCCGTCTCAGCACCTGGAGCGAACGTGGAGACAACAGATGACTTGTTAGTATGTGATGAAGATATCCTCACGGTGTTACTTGGTAGAGACTTCTTGTCGAGACACAAAGCAGTAATCTCTTATGCTGCGAATCCAACCATTGAAACATGGGGGCGCAGGTTGCCATTAATCCTAGCTGGAGAAGCAATGGAGGTGCTAACCATCAGGGAACACAAAACTACCTCCAAGGAGGAGTTGTCGGAAAGGACTAGCCCGATGGTATGCATCAAGGACCAAACAAGAATCAATGAGGAGATTAATTCCCTTGAAATGGTGAAGAAGGAAGATTGGAAACGTTGGCTCAGGGTAGTGAAATCAATTACGGGAAATGGTATGAAGCCACATGCGACGCGACAAATAAGTCGAGTTTGTCAAACCGAAGAGGTAGAAAAGGGTAAAAACCCTTCCATCAGGACTGCTGCCAGATCTGGAAGGAAAGAAGAGTGGAAGCAATGGCTTCACGTAGTACAGGATTTCATAAAGAAGAGTAAAGAAGCTAAGCCAAAGAAAGTTCATGACATTGCACAGGACAACATCGACACTGCCATACAGGGCAGAATAAACCGATATAATGAGATGACCAAAGAAAGACTCTTCGAAATAGGTGATCTAGTATATTTGCGAGACATGAGTAGTACTATTGGACGGTCGAAGAAATTACAAAAACCTTGGATAGGACCCTTCAAGATAGAGGATCAATTGGGTCCTGTGACTTACCACATTACGGATCTTAAGGGAAAGAAAGAACAAACCGTTCATGTTAACAGATTAAAGAAATATCATGGCATGGATGTAGGAAAAGAAGATGAGACGCTAGAGGTGGATGCGAACGCCGAAGAGCCGGGTGTAACAGAAAGCCACGATGAAATAGAGGAGGATGAAGAAGACAAAGAGGGAGGAGTATCTCCAGCCAAAGTAGCGGCTCTACCAATTTGGAACAGCCCTAGAAGAGAGCTGCCAAAAACTTCTGTACAGAGGCCTCGTAGAAGAATAAGGAGTAATGCTGAACCACCTCAACCCCTACGTCGTTCCCAAAGAATAAGGCAACGACCAGCCAGTTTAACCGACTTTGTATGTGTTATAAGGAATGAGGTAAAGACCATCCGCCACAGCCTAGAACGTGCCGGAATAGGAGTCCCAGCAACTAACGCTGACCAAAGAGATGTCTTGTCGCAAGGCCTTGCCTCAGAAATCGAAGAGTATTTCGACGCTCAAGGGGAGTCGGATAGGATGGAAAGGGAGGAGACGGTAAACGGAGACTTACAGGTCCGCAACACGGGTCTATTTGACCCACAATGCTGATTTTTTTTTGGTTGTATGACTTTAACATTTGATACACGGGAGTGTGTCGCAGAACCGAAGATGGTTCTCAAGAAATTGTTCTGCAACGAGAGGCGAATGGGTCTGGAATCCCAAAATTTTAAGCATGGCAAGTCGGTAACAGAAGATCTTAAATCACTTTTTTAGAAATTGTAAATAGTTTGACTATCCGCTAGTAGGTAGATGAAAGTGGAATGAACGAGAGTTGGTAGAGTACAATTGTAAGTAGATGGATCACGTAAGAGAATGAGGTATGATAGTTGTGTTAATTATGCTCGACAAGCATGGTGCGTGAAAGAGCGGTAGTACGGAGCAAGAGTGGTATGCAGTGTGTGTTACTTATTTTTTTTCATTTTTTTTATTACCATGATAAATGGATTATAATTTAATCAGGGGAAATTTAACAGATTAATGGAACATCTGATTGGTAGTTATAAAAATATATATCTTTATGTATACTTATAATGCGTTTTTTTTGTATTGGTTAAAATTGTATAGGTAATCGGATTTCTATTGTTAATGTATTAAACTAACGAAATATGTAAGTGCGCAATTAAAAGACAAATGGTTGATAAACAGTTTTCCGACTGGTAGTAAAAGAAGACAACATATGGCTAAAGTTGGCCGTATCTACAGGACCACCATGGGAGTTTACAACGATTTAACCTTGATTACCACCCTTATGTTAGTTTTAAAGACTGTACGAGTATCAGGGCTTATCGCTTACGGTTGTGCCGACCCCCAAACAAACATTTCCGTAATTTCGTTGAAGGACTTATAAAAGTGTCCGCTACCGGAATCCGCTTACGCAAGTCATAACGTGTCAGTACAGGAAGAAACGAATTCAAACGTCAGAGAGTATGGACTTATTTAATCGAGAATTCGCGAATAATGTCTCATTGTGGAATGCAGAGCCACCCTCCCATAGTTAACGGAGGTATGGACTCACAAATTTCCAAGATGGAACCTAAACTTTTGAGTAAGAACGTAAGACAATATATTTTATTTATCTGAAGTCAAGCAGAACTAGCAGAATTAGTATATTAGGATGTTATGGTATATATAAAGTCAAATAATACGTATGAAACAAACCCAGAAAAAACGGCAAGATAAGAGTGAAGTTCAATCAGAACAGACTTTTCCCTTGAATTCGCAGCTAGGCGTGCGTGATCGTCACTGGACTGAATCTCAGTTCTCGGTCGAAGGACAATCCAGAGACAATTAAAGTGAACATATCGGCGGTGTACCAAGAAAAAAAATCGGGCACAATCGCGAGAACTGTAAGGTGTGTGTTCCAGAAGAAGCAGAAGGTTTTAGAGCTAACATAATAAGGGACGGGTAGATCACGGTTGGGGCTTCATCAGAGTTGACACCTCAGATCACCTGCCAGTGCTAGTGAATAGAAAGAAAGAAAAATTCGAGAGTGCGCGGTAGTGCGGAACGTGTGTTACGCCCTCAAGTCTCGGATAACTACTGTATCGGGTAAATAAATTTTGTAACTAGTTTTAAGTGATGAAAAGAATTGGACAACAGGTCCAATACTTTTTCAAAGGGGGAAGTAATGTAATGATGGGTATAAATAAATTATAATTATTAATATAATAATAATCATTGGAATTGGGACAACCGGTATCATATAAAAAAATGGAATAACATATCCTCAGCTAGTTCGTTACGAAATTATATTAAACAAAAAGTGTTGATAATTTCGTAAAACTAGGTTAGCGGAAGTTATAGCGTAAGCTATTTCAACTGTAGTTTAGAAGCATAATATAAAACAAAAAATTGGGAAATACCTGAACTCATGTATGAAATCGCAAATTCAGCAACCCACATATGGGGTTTAGTCGACAGGTAACTGAAAAATTTGATGAAGGGGGAAAGGAAAAAAATTAAAAGATACCAGAGCGTGTTCAGCCGGCGCGGCGATTTGAGCACCTCGGGTAGTTTCCGTGAATTTTGCGAAAATCACTAGATAAGTGATATTCTTTTTTTCGTTGTTTGTTGTGTGCATATATTCTGGGCCTCCACATCTGAGGAAAGAGATTCGTTCCCGGTGAGTAAATTGATCATTATAATTAACAGACTAACCATTATTTGAGGAGTGTACATGCAGAATCGGGACATATAAAAAAATGGACAAAGGGCTGTCTTATTGTATAATCTAACAATCTTTCAATACATTACTTCTCGCTGCCGACTACATATATAAACTAACAATCAGATCGTCGGGGTATTTAGTTTACTTAAGTAATTGTATAGCATCTTTTAATTAAGAACTAAGGAGTAAATACCAATTATTTTAAATGTTTGTAAGGTTGGTATATTAATATATCAAATAAATCGGACGCAAATTTTTTAAATAAATTCAGTCGATCAGACAATCTCAGGCAGTTTTAAGTTCATTCATGTTAATTTAATTTATAAGCGGAATTTAGCCGATATCACATTTATTTGAATAGAGAGAGGGGAACGAAGCCTTAGAAGTTCCCGTTATCTGGTGTAATTCGAAGTATATTTTTTAAAAAAGGAAAAATCTATCTAAAGTGGTATTTCAATTTCCGTCTATAAATTTTACTATGTTCAATTTTACAAAAGATAAATCAAACTGTAATTCCTTCGATCGTTTTCTCAATTGTATTTTATGAGCCCTTTGCTAAGAAGTTAAACTGTCGACTTTCCATATATTGTGTAATATCTTCTTTTGTTTTGTTTGTTTTCAATTACAAGTAATAAGTATCGTCCCTCTCATCTTTTAAAAATTATAAACCTTTTGTTCTAATTTGGCGACTGTAATTTTAATTAATTTCTGACTGTGTTGATTATAAATTTCGACTAACTTATAAGGGAATATATTTATTAAGTGAACTCGACCTTTTATTTAAAATACTTTTAACCTTTCTTTTTATAAATCCTCGTATTGTAAACCGAGGTCGAATTTCAAGCTCTTTTGGGAAGAACTGCCTTAGTCCGCTCAAAAGTAATGATTCTCCTTGCGTTAGTGGAAGAAACTCTAGGTAACTAGAACATCCACGCATTGGCAAGGGGTAAATCATAGTTATTATTACAAGTAACGTAAGGGTCGTTAAACGACCCTGGTAACGTTACAATAATGCAGGTAATATGAAAAATGCAATAAATGAACATTTGAAAATCATCATCATCCGTGTATGGCACATACATTAAATTTATGTGTTATCGACGTCATATCTTCAAACAGAAACCTCAAAAAACACTCAAATACAAATGAATGTTCCTATATTGAAAGTGAAACATGATGTTTCCACACGGTGGAATTCCAGTTTAATTATGATGGAAAGACTCTTACAAATTAAAGATAGCCTTGTAATTTGTGTGGCCAAATTGCCAAAGGCTCCTGAGTGTCTATAGTCTATTTGAAAATCAAGAGAGAGTAAATTCCCAGAATAAAAACTAATTCGGTATGCAAAACTATAGTACAGTACGTGCGGTAAAACTTCAATATTTGTAATGCATTCTAAATGGTTTTTGTTAATTTCAATACAAAATGTATTACATTTCTTGGACTATCACATTATTTTATGATCTTTCATTGTTACTACAGTAGGCCTAAGAGGATTAACGTGCGTCATAGGCGTAACCAGAATAGAAAGGGATAATTGTTATTTAACGACCTCCGAATGGCAAGAATGGCAACCGCTTCGGGCGGATGTAATTTCGGCCGGAAAAAGGGCAGGTACTAAAAGCCGGTAGGTAAATTCGGCCGGAGGTTTTAAGTTGCTTCCTTATCTCATAGGTATTTTCGGCCGCAAATCAAATAAAATAACAGAATGCTTTATATTAAAATATTTCTTTATTTCAATAAAATTATTACATCAACTTATTTCTATAACTTAGGTAAACTATAAATTTTTAAAAAACGTTTTGATGTGATACAGATTTAACGAAATTAATTCTAGAAATATTGTCAGATCGAAGCATATTTACCATGTTTTCGATAAATTTTAGTTTGTTTTTTACTTGTTTGTCTTTAATTTTTGCTGGAATATTTAAATTTTTTATTTTTAAATATGCATCGATCTGACAATCTTTTAATTTTTCTATAAAAATAAATATAGAAGGGTGACTTGAATAAAAACTAGAATTAAAGTGCGAATGGAATGATTCGCAGGCATTTGTGGTTCTTTTAATTGATGGGTTTTCATATGCCCATATATTTGGTGGAAAATGAGATTCTGGCGCTATGTAGTTTTCTAATAAATAGTCTGCGTATTTATCTATAAGTTTATGGTCCGGTTTGTATGACATGAGATCAAATATGAAACAATCTTCAACTTCAGAGGGGTCTAAATAAGTTAGCCCAAAAGTATGAGTAAGCCATTTGCTTTCCTCGCAGTTTTTATCTTTATACATTTGGGTTAACCCTAATGATTGTATTTTCCTATACCACGCCTGGTGCAAGTGGAATCTACAACCATTTAGTTTGGTTTTGGGAAAGACAACTTTTAATGCGTTATGAATTGCGATTTCAAAATCCACAAATACCTCCTTCGGTTCAAAAACAATATTATAAAGTTCAAATTTTTTAGATTTTACCAACAGAAAAAGTCTCATATATGTGTCACTGGTCTTATTGGGCAACAGACAATACAAAAGAGGAACATAATGCCCATTTTCCAGTCCATGGATGGTAAATAACTGATAAAAATATTTTGTACAATAAGAAAATGTGCCATCCATGTAAAAATCTTTCATTTTACATAAACTTATTATATTTGTATGGCAAGAAAAAACAATGATATTATCAGCTGTGCTGTTAATAAACAAAAAATTTTCACCTGTTGTGGTTTTCGGTCCATAGCTATCGAGTACAGAATGTACATCGTGAATATCCTTAGGCAGGGCTGATAAGAGCTTACGGCGGCTGTTGTACAAATTTCTTCTTATTAGACTGACATCTATCGATGACAAATTCTCAGGCAAATGATTTGAAAGAACGCTTTTAATAATTTTTGAAGGTTTCTCCGATATGTCTTCCTCAGCTTTGCGCTTGCATGAAGTCGTCACTATTTTTCTCTCCAACGTAGTTTCATCGGACTCGTGGTTGTGGATTAATTCACTTCTAGTAACTGTGTATTCCGCACCAACAGTGTACAGTTTGGCTAAACATCTTAAATTTTTCTTTATACACCTCCAACGTACTTCACCACTTTTTAATACGTCCTGTTTACAAAACTGAAACTTTTCTACAACTAGTAAGTCACAACCGCGTGAACTCTTAATTACTGAAACTGATGCCATCGTATACAAATAATATATTTTATGCTTTCTATCGACTAGTAGCTTAAAGATAAGTTATAATACTGACTAGCTATAATAATTTTATACCTGTTATTTGTGAATTTTATACATTTAAAGGAATAATCTTAAGTAGGTACAACATAGTTATTAGAATAAAGAGATAAGTAAATTAAAGGTATTTCCGACAGGTACACAGGATTAGGTATTTCCAAATAAATACACAACTAATATTTTACAGAAACTATTAAGCGTAATTACCAATATTTTAATCTCATCGTAAACATCAACCCCTCGGCCGAAATTACCCCTGTCATAAATGGTACCCTTTGATTTATGCAGGTAGGCCAAGGGATTACCGGCCGAAATTACGCCCGCCGACCGCTTCTAATGACAGATATTTTGACTTAAATAGTGCTTAAGTTTCTAGAAATGCAGTTATTTGATTTTCGATAAACGTGACAAATAGTAGTGACTAAAAATGGAAGCAGTTTGTGAGTATACGCCAGTGAAAAAATTAAAACTAGACCATTTATCGCTCAATGAAAAGAGTGCTGTAGTGAATGTGTACCACCATTTTAAACATCAAAATCCCTCAAACACTATTGACAGTGTAGTTGAAACAACATCTAAGGCAATGGGATATGGAAAATCTACAATATATAGAGTTCTAAAGGAGGAAAAATCAGGTGGAGTAACCTCACCAAAGCCGAAACCAGGTAGACCAAAACTATTAATTTTATCCTTGCGGTTGGTTTTGTTTTTCTCATATACCTACTTAATTGTTTTTTTAGCTCCTCATATTAATTTATAAATAATTGTAATTATCTGTACATATTATATACATATTTTATAAATAAACATATGCCTAAAACAAAATGCCTAAAATAATATTGACTTTTTCTTCATTTTACCCAAATTAAATTACTACTTACGAATTATGTTTATCTATCTAAAATTGGTAATCTAGGTATAAATAACTAAAACAAATTAAATATTTCTATTTCCATATTAATTTAATTTTGAAAACGCACGTCTATGGTTTACTGCCTTTAACACTGATAACTGCAAAACATTTCTGGGAATTTACTCTCTCTTGATTTTCAAATAGACTATAGATGCTTCCGAATGGAAAATTCTAGAAGATTGTATTACGGTTTTAAAACCAGCCGATGTTTTAACAACAATACTCTCGCGTGAGCAATACTCTACTTTATCCATAATTATTCCATTAGTCAGGGGCTTCCAACATTCGCTTCGGAGCATGGCAACTAAAACTCCATGCGGCGAACTACTGAAAACGAAGCTCTTAGAAGTTTTTTCTCGTCGGCTTGGATGTTTAGAAGAAAATAAAATATGAAGGACATCAAATGATGCTGGTGGCTGTGTACACGTATAGGATAACGAAGAAACATTACATTTGTATCACGTGTAAAATTTAATTTATGTTTGCATAGAATACATCATTAGATCTCACCCTTCCAACATGAGAAAATTCTAATTTTTTTTTTTTTTTTTTTTTTCTCAACCTAACCTTCTAAATAATTTTAAATATCTTGATTAAATTGCTAATCATTCATTACAATTATTAAATTAAATTAAAATATTACACCTAACTGATTTAATTGTTGTTTACAACTACTTTTCTGAAGTTAAATAAATAATCATTTTTGCATTTGATCTCTCAAATCGAACAGAGCATTCACAAACAATCGAACAAACCCAATTGACAGTTGAAGTTCTTGTATTCGTCAGTTAAACCGACACAGCCACCTGTAGAGGTTCCTGCATGGCGGGCGTTTAAGAAAATAAAATGATTCTTTGGAAGTAAAATTCGATTTTAAATGTGATGTCCAAGTTGGTGTAATGTAAATATAAAATAGAAAAATATTATTAACCTGTTTCAATATTAATGGAGGCGATGAAGCCAGGAAATTTTGTTATATATAATCTGACAGTACGTATTTTTTATCAACCTTTTTATCTTTAAAGTAAAAAATCTTTCATTTATAAGAACTTAGTCAACCTTTCACTTACTAAATTTAAATAATGGTAACTTCAATGTAATTAAAATCATTTTTATTATTAAATTTCTAATATTAAAAACCTTTTTGTATCACCTTAAATTAAATTCATGTATTAGTATTGTTAACTTTCTCAACATGAATTTAACTTTGTAATTTAACACTATTGGTTGTGATTTGAGTATGTATTTTAGATTAAGCACTGATGATGGCTCTATGTCTAAAGAGCTGAAAGCGCGCTATGCAAAAATAAATTAAATTTTACACGTGATACAAATGTAATGTTTCTTCGAAAATAAAATAGTCGCTAAGCCAATTTTTTTGTCCCTAGATTCAAAAAAGCTGGTTTCGAATTGGAGAATAATGCTAACAATGCTCAAAAACGGATAACAGACAAATTAACTTATTTAATTAATTTAAAACATGCAGCTCAACAGGATCTCAATGAAATTCCATCTACGAGTACGTCAACAACAGTTCCTTCGACATCAACTACTGATATTGGAAAAGTAGATGACATATGTGCATATTTTGATAGAAAAGTGTTAAAAGTTAAGTCGCATACTACTCCCAGCACAACATCGATACTGTCAATTAGACAGTATTTGGAACTTCCGCATGTAGAAAGACTCAGCAATCCCTTAGATTTTTGGAAAAAACACAATCCAATGTTTCCAGAACTCTATGAATTGGCAAGCAAATATTTATCCATTCCAGCTACATCTGTACCTTCTCAGAGAGTATTTTCCAAAGCCGCACAACTAATAAATGTTAGGCGAAACAGTTTATCTCCAAAAAATTTGGAGATGATTATATTTTTAAACAGTTTCTGTAAATAGGCCTATATTTTTTAAAGAATTTGTTTTTGTTCTTTTATTACAATCTTTATTATTTTTACATTTATCGATACATGTACACTATCCTGTTAAATATTTTATATTTTCTTTAAAGCATTTTAAGAGAAAACCTGAACTTTTATTTCAAATTAAATATACGACCAATTTTGTTTGTTTTGATTTCTTCAATATATATATATATATATATATATATATATATATTACAGTCAAGTGTTCTATGATCTCTTGTCTAACGAAGAAACCAAAATCTTAAACTGTTACCTTAGAGAAAACAGAGATTAATAAATAACCACCTAAGAACAGTGAAAACAAAAAAACGAGATCGCTCGGGCACCGCTATCCGTTGATGCGTTGGTGTATAGGTATTCGTGTTCGTTCGTATTTATCCTCATCCATACAAAATTTTTGTTC
Source organism: Galeruca laticollis (assembly GCA_963921935.1). Classification (NCBI taxonomy): domain Eukaryota; kingdom Metazoa; phylum Arthropoda; class Insecta; order Coleoptera; family Chrysomelidae; genus Galeruca; species Galeruca laticollis. The sequence goes on from OY998175.1 coordinate 33,027,708, forward strand.
CTAAAATGATTCGAATACCATGTATCCGATTCTTAAAAGTATGCGATTCTGCCCATCACTAATTGGGATTTAACCTGCAATCACTTTTATCTAGGGATAGGGGAGGGTGGGTCACAGTGGAACACGGGGCACAGTGGAAGAGTTCGAGTACGGGATTTACAGAAGTGTCCAGTGCAACGGGATTCCGGTAGTAAGCGCTGCGGGCCACACCCAACAAAGTCAGCTAATCGTCCCCTGCTCATCAGTCGCGTACCAAACTTGACGAGGTAATGTGTTGTTTTTCGCTGTGAAAGTAAAAATTTAGCGCCAATGGATTTTTGCCTCCAGGTAAGAGTGATTTTTTAATTCAATCGGCTTTTATGGCATTTCATTGTACATATATCCCTGAAGTTTTTGCTCGACTTTCGCATTTCTACTGCTTCACATTTGTGGTACAGAGTATGGGAAAGCAAAATGGCGTGTTTGGGGTTCCTTGAAACAGACGAATTTGGGGCACAATGAAACGTTTCATTGTGCCCATGTGTTTTTCATTGTGGTTTTTTCTTCATGTTTCAGAAATGGTGCGAAATCGACAACGCAAGAGTACCAAGGGGCTCTTCGCGAAGGATGACATGAAGGTAGCAGTGGAAATGGTCATGAATGGAAACAGTTTAAGATGTGCTGCTACATTGAAGAACGTTAGTTATGTCACTTTATCAAGATATGTGAAGGAAAGAAAAGAATATGGTGATGGTGGAGAAGAGAATATGAAATATGCACCTAACTACACAGTTAGGATGGTCTTCACACTGAAGCAGGAGGAGAAACTGAAAAACTACCTAATTATGTGCTCTAAAATGTTTTATGGCCTACCAGTTGAAGATTGCAGACGAGTTGCTTACGAAATGGCAGTTATGAACAAAATACCATGCCCTATTTCATGGGGTGAGAAGAAAATTGCAGGAATTGGACTAGTTTTACGGTTTTCTGAAAAGGCACCTCAAACTCAGCCAACGAACTCCTGAGGCTTGCAGCTTGTCTCGTGCTACTTCGTTCACAAAATCAAATGTTTGTGTGTTCTTCAATAACTTGGACACACTGTATCGACAACACCCAGAGTTTGGAGATGGAACAAGGGTGTTCAATTTGGATGAAACAGCCACATCAACTGTGCTGAAACCCCAGCGAATTGTGGCTGAAAAAAGCGCCAAGCAAGTGTGCAAAACTACAAGTGGGAAAAAAGGCACTGACGTCACTACAGTGTCCATAATTTCCGCGTCTGGCAGTACAATTCCACCAGTCATGATTTTTCCACGTGTTCATGTCAAGGACTACATGACTCAAGGAGCACCTCCAGGCACACTGGTCTTAGCCACCTCTAGCGGTTGGATGACATCAGAACTTTTTGTGGAAGTTATATTGCAGTTCTGGAGAGAACCCCACTCTATTAATATATGACAATGTAGAAAGTCACTTATCCCTGGAAGCTCTTATTCTGTGTAAGGAGAACTGTGTATCAGTTTTGACTTTACCTCTTGCAGCTTCAATTTATAATACAGCATCCTTCGTGAACACAGCTCATCAGAAAAGCATGACACCTTCCAACATAATTGCAGGTCTTAAAAAAAGTGGGCTATATCCGTTTGATCGAGATATTTTTACAGAAGCAGCCTTCTTATGCAATTATGTGACTGACCGAACGCCTCCTACCGTTGTGGACGATCAACCACCTGGGAGAAATGTTTATGCTGTGCCAAGTAACTTGCTCAACGGTTCCCTCCCTCAAGAAGAAGAAGGAGCAGCTTCCCTAGAAGAAAGAGCAGCTTCTATGGAAGAAGCAAACCATACAGACATCGGTATCCTTGATCCAGGAGCTGGTCCAAGTCATGCTTTCCTATCTCCCGAAGATTTTCGTGGTTATACAAAAGCAGGAGAACTAAATACTAATCGAAAGCAGCGGAAGAAAGGAAATAATATGATAGCCACGAGTACTCAAGAAATGAAAGCCATTGCAGAGAAGAAGCAGCCGATTTCAACTTCCAGAATACTGTCTGTTAAAAGGTAGGTGTTCGTTAATCAACCAAAAACAAAGAAGGAAAAATCTAGTGAACATGCTTCAGTTGATTCATCAGAGGACGACGAAGAAGACGATGATGACATTGAATATGCAGACACAGACGACGACATGGACACAGATGAGATTTTTGCTGTTGAGCCCGACCATTTTACAGAATTGAATCGACTTCCTGTTTTGGGAGATTATGTTTTGATCGAGTTCAAGCTTAAAAGCCAATCTAAATTCTATGTTGGTCAAATCACCAAGATGAAAGATGATGAGGGGGACTATGAGGTCAAATTCCTACGATACCGAAAATGCAAACCTCTTGTGGATGACATAGCCGCTATTGATGACAAAGATATAAAGATGCTACTGGAAAATCCTTCTGTGGTCCAGGGCACTAAAAGACAATAGGGCTTCATCTCGTTTAACGTTGATTTTGGCAATTTGAACATTGGCTTAACAAAAGTATTTTGTGTTTTCAATTCCAGATCCTTACCTCTTTTTTAAATGTCTTCTCTTGACATTTTCAATTCAAAAAATAAAGTTGTTTATGAATTATCGTGTTTTTTTTTCAGTTGTTCCAAGGTACCCCATGCCCTGTGTCATTGTACCCCAGGAATGGGACACAACGACACAAAATTCATTTTTTGGAAAATAGCTGCGCACGGTCACATATGATTTCTATAATAACGGTTCATGCATTTCTTTCATAGCTTAGATCCTTAGGTCAAAGGAAATCATTAAAATGCTGAAAAAAAAGTTCACGTGGGGAGCTATGGGCAAAACCAACTTTTGTGTTCTATTGTGCCCCACCCTCCCCTACGCCATTTCTTAATTTTTGGCTAGTGTGACCTATATATTTATCATCACAATCTTTTCAAGGAATATAATATACTACATTGGAAAGGTTAAGGATATAATTTTTATCTTTGACTTTTGTATAAATCGATTTTATTGTTAAATATGTTTTATTTAAAATTTTTATATTATTTAGTACTTTAAAAGTTCTAATTATTTTGGTGTTATTTTTTTAATATATGGAAAAGAAATATAATAATTGGGAATTTCAGAATTTTTTAAAGTAATGTTTAAACTTGAAGAGCTATTACAGTTGAATTATTGGATCTTTACCCGTGCGTCATTAATATCTGATAACATAACCGTAGGTACGTAGGGTAGAGGAGCAAATTTGAGCTACAACTAATATTATTAGAGTCTTGATAAGAATGGGAAGGCCTACAACTATACAATGTTCTCGTAATTTTTGTTTTTCTACCACTTCACTTCCTTTACATAGCTTCTCGCCTCCCCCTATTTTTTCTACTTGTCCCAAGATTTTACAACTTAAAACCTAAGTTTAATAGATTTTTCTAAATACACTTTAATTACCCAAAAATTCTTTTTAATCCCCATTTCGTACATAGTGTATACACCTCTCGACTAAAGTGACATTAATCCCTTAGGTGGATTACTTCCCTCAGGAATCAAACACCACTTTGGTCGCTTGGTGTACAATATAGTATTGTTTACTAATATGAGATACATTCAGACAGCTAAAAGATTCGGATTGAATGAAACGGAACCAATTATCATATAATTCCAAATAACTCTCAAATTGAAACCACTATTATTCCTGATATTAAATCCACATATCATTTCAATTTGTTTCCATCTGTGGACTCTTTTTTGAAGCTCATGCGTTACTTCATTTAGTGCTGTTCTAGCTTCAACGATACTTTTGTCTACTTCATCTATGGACTTACCATGAGTTGAAACAAAGGCACCCACAAGACTTGAGCGTTTAAATGCAATCTCATATCTAATAAATGTTATCTGCCATTTATATATAGAATAAAATTCAACGTCTAATATTTAAGTAATAAATTTTGAATAATATGGCTACGTCTATTGACAGTTGCTAAGTGGTTGCTATGGAAGCCGTGCGATTTACTTTACAGCCGTGCGTTTTGTGTTACCGTGCGTAATAGACGTCTTACATTGATTGCCGGCTGTGTGTTTTTGACTACTTACAGGGGTGGTCGTAGGTAAAAGATATTACTGAAGCAATAAATGCACACATAAGCAGCTTCAAATGCAGAGAAAGTCACTACTCGAGAGCAAAATGCAGAAGAAGCTACCTACCACCTGGGTTAAACATACAGAAAATGTACAACAAATTTTGTGACACAACAAATTTTAAATGTTCTTTGGCTAAGTACCAGGAGATTTTTTACTTTAACATCGGCTTTGGAAATCCACATTCAGATACATGTTTTATCTGTAAGGAGTTTCTGGTAAATATGAAAAGAACCAAGGTGTTAGTAGCAAAAAATGTACTCCGCACCAAGTATAGGCTTCATAAGATGAGAGCAAAGGTCTTTTTCAAATACATGAATACATTCCGAGAAAATACATTCAAAGTTTGTTTCGATTGCCAACAAAATCAGCCGTTGCCAAAAATGTCTGTTGGTGAAGTTTTTTATTCAAGACAAGTTTGGCTCTATAACCTAGTCATTCTACATCATCAACATAAAAAGCAATCCAAAGAAGATACCAGCTTCTACGTTTGGTTGGAAACGCAGGTAGGTCGGGGCTGCAATGAGATAGCTTCTGCTCTGGTAGATTATCTGAGCAAACTTGAAAACACATTGTCTGATAAAGACAAGAATGAGTTGATCTTGGAGTTGTTTTCAGACTCCTGTTCCTCCCAAAACAAGAACAACACCATGATGACAGCTCTTATCTACTTTTTTTAAGGAAATACGACATTTTTTTCCCATAAGAGGTCATAGTTTCATGCCTGCAGATAGGGTTTTTGGAAGAGTGGAGTAGGAATATCGAAGACGAGAAGAAATTTTAGGACCGAGGGAGTAACACGAGATTTTGAAAAACCATGGAACTGTCAATGTTTGGGGACAAGACTGGAATACATTTGATTATAAGTCGGTATCGCAGAATATTGTGAAGAAAAAGCTACCTTTTAAAATAAGTGAAGCTCGGGTCCTAACGTACCAGAAAAGAAATACGACAGTGATTTGCATAGTCCGCAATACGTATACTGGTTATGACATAGAAGTCAGCAGTTTTAAAAAAGGTATCAAAAACGCAAATCAGATATCAGCATCTCAGAAGCTTCCAGCAGTTAATCATGTAAGTGATCTTAAGAAAGCCGATGTCAAAAAGCTGTTGCGTGGCATTGAGCTGACTGATGAAGTATCTTCTTTTTATGATGAAGTTATGAAAGGAACTGCCATTAGTGCTGACGATAATACTGATTTGGAAGTGGATGTGTGAAATAGTTTTAATGTTTCATAGTTTCATAGAGTTATTTTTTATTTAAAAAATGTTATTTGCCTTTAACATGAAAGTATTTATTTCAATTTTCATTACGTAAGTAAGTACGTACTTATCGAGTGTTTATTTTTTGTTAACTTATAATAAAGTTGATATTACATAATTTTTCCTCATTTATTTGTTCCCTTTTATTATTACTTTTTCAATTAAATGTTTTCATTGGTCATTAAGTATTGTCGTGTTAACCTGATAAAAAAAAGCTCTCCTGAAAATTCTTAATTTTGTAGTTACCGAATTATTAAAAAAACGGTCCTCAATTACCTTTATCACTGTTAGTAACAACTAAATTAGGGTGCAAATTAAGATATTTTTTGGTTTTGTAATATAAATTACGGAAAAAACAACTGTTCGATTTTTCTTAAATTGTCATTTGATATTTGTGCAGTAATGTATTCAGTATTTGAAAATAATCATCAACTAACTTTTATTATCTCCCTTCAAAACAATTTTAATAACTTAAAATTTATATTATTTTCTCATTATTTGTATAAATAATAACCAAAACTGTCCCAGAATATTTACTTTTTAGGACTCACTTACCTGGTGCTTCACTTGTAGTTGTATCTGGTTCAGGTGTAGATGTATCTGGTTCAGGTGTAGTTGAATCTGGTTCAAGTGTAGTATCATCATCTTGACAGTATACAAGAGACGCAACGCATAATACAACAACGAGGAATTTAAACATGGCTGATTTTTTCCTGCACTGTATTTCAATGAATGATCCGTTTTTTCGGTATCATATAGGTATTTATATACATGTCAGACCGATCCTTATTTTTATCTATTGAAATTGTAGATTGAAGTAATATTCCATTGAATTATAAGTGCTTTTCATTTAGTTTTTTAGAAAATGTCTTCAAGTGTTTCAATCAGTGTAAATTATAATAATTATAGATGAGATTAACATTTTATTAACTTATGATCGTTTCAGTCATGTTAAAATAGGATTGTTTTTTAATGTGGAATTAAATGGTAACAATCGTGTTACAATGTGAACAAACTTTTGACTGGAAACTCATCAAACCCTAGTAAATGTACTAATGCTTGAAACTATAAAATAATGGTCTCTGCAGTGTTGCCAGGTGTTTGAAATAAAAATCGGTAGAGTACATCGCAAAATTTCGGTAGGTTTAGCAAAGTGGACTTAAATACTCAAACTTTATAAACGAGGTCCCGAATCAGCAATTATCGAATTTAAATTAGAATAATTAGATCGATATTCAAGTCTGATTTTATAATTTTAAGTCGTTACTTTGTCAGTTATAATTTTGATTTTTGTTATATTTATATTTTATATAATTTAAAAGTATTTAAATTATAAAAGTGTAAATTAGTATTTAAAAAGTGCATTTTCGGCCGCGAACTCGTAATTCACTAGATTGCTTGTTTGAAAGGGAACAAAAGGTTCTAATTGGACCAATTTGAAAGGATCTGAGGTACCAGCTGAAACCGACACGACGGCAGTACGTGTAACACGCAAGAATTTAATTACACGAACTACGAGACACTTAAACTGCACCCAAGGGTCCTCCAAGCCAGGGACACTAGATGTCCAATTTATAAAAGAAAATTGGAAGTGACAAGGAGACAGACAATTTACAAATAGACTAAACACTCAACAGTACTCAACCACACAAAAACAAACCACAACACACTAAACTAAAAGACAAACAAAACACAACAGTAGACGAGACTTATCACACTAAATGACTGTTAAAATACTAGAATTTAATGCTGGGCGGGGTATACAGGCCACTGAATAACTCTAACACACAATGATAACATAGACATTGCACTGCACCAGGACGTAATGTATGGAATAGCAGTGACTACTTGTCAATTGGAGTAAACCGGGCATCCAAATCAGTAACTGTTGTGATATGACATGCTGTATATATCACGATGACAAATCAATCACGAGAATTTTTACATTTCTCGGACAAGTTTGAATGTCCATTGTACCTTTTAACGCTTTGTCTTTACTTTAATGGTCGTAAACGCCCCGTAATAAAAGAAAATTTAGTTTCTAATGCCTTCTCAACACGAGACCAAACAAATGAATTTTAAATGGTTCAAATGAACCTTAAGCCGTGTGTCCACTAGCAAGTCACTTGCGGAAGAACTTCTGCAAGTATTTGCTGAATTGTGTTTCCACTCAAACCGAAACTTGCGGAAGTCTGCTTCCAGAAGTAGTTTGTAGAAGTTATCACGATGAATTTGCTGCAAGAGATTGCAGACGTGTTTCCACACAATGTGAGTACAGCTTGCAGTAGTTTGCTTTTTTTACGAATGACAGTATAAACATGTCTTGTGGCAAAATAAGATTGGCAGCTGCCATCTTAGCATATTTAATTAAAAATAATAAAAAAACAAAAAGAAGTGTTTGGGTGAGAAATTGGGTGCTGCGGCGCGAAGATTAAGTTTCCAAAATACATTACTTGAAGAATTGCGGACCGAAGACTCCATGCAGCTGAAACATTTCCTGAGTATGTCTAATGATGATTTTGAATACATTTTATCTATAATTCAAACAAGTAATCAAAAGCAGGGTACTAAAATGAGATTGGCTATGCCTCCCAACGACCGGCTTTTAGTTACTCTTCGATTTTTGGCAACAGGTAAGAAAAAAAACAAGAAAAATATTTTTTAAATAATTTTATTCATAAAAAACAAGAAAAATATTTTTAATTCATTTTATTTTCATAAGTATTTAAAATTAAATGTAAATTATGAGTATATTTATTTTGTAGGCGATTCCTTTCATTCACTTATGTATTTGTTTCGAATCCCTGTATGTACGATTGCAAGGATTGTGTTGGATTGTTGCGAGGCTCTGTACCAATGTCTGAAATCAAAATATTTGAAGGTAAATATTAAAATATGTAATTTATATAAAACATTTTCTAAAAATACCTTGTGCCTTGTCCGAACATATAAAAAATTGGGTAGATGTATTGCAGGGCAGCATTATTAATGATTGACTGGAGCTTTCAAGCCCAGTTGTACCTGAACTAAGTAGTTGCGTGCCCGAGTTGTCTTCATCGTCTTCGTCCGTCACTTTTAGAATAGCCTGCTGAATGAATCTTTTAAGTTTACGCTTGCTCTTAGATTTTCTCAAACCTCGAAGTTCTGAGGCGACAAAGTCACCAAATATTTGGTATTCATCAGACGATTTTTGCATTATTTGCAGAGCATTTTCCAATACGACGTCATGTTCGTCTTATTCTGAATTGGTTTTTTTGTCGATTCCGTGGTACTGATTGGGACTTTTCCGGAATGATTGGTGATGTTTTCATCGTTGTCTAATGTAATTGAAAGATCCTTAAAGAAATTAAGAACACAAAAGCTCCTAAAAACAAATTAAGAACTAAAAAAATTTATTATGAATTGAACTGCTTTTTTTTAGGTTCCATCAACGGAAGAAGATTGGCTTCAGTATTCCAACGGATTTCACAACAAATGGAATTTTCCTAATTGCCTAGCTGCTATGGACGGGAAACATGTGGTGATACAGGCACCGAAGAAAGAAGGCAGTGTTTACTTCAATTATAAAGGTACACGTAGCATTGTACTGTTGGCGTTGATTGGACATAATTATGAGATAATTTACTTTGATGTGGGGTGTAATGGTAGAATTTCGGACGGGGGAGTATATAACAATTGTGATTTATCGAAATGCCTTGAACAAAATACATTGCATTTGCCATCTACACGATCACTTCCTGGTAGAACAATTCCAATTCCATACGTTATTGTTTCAAGAGCCAGCCAGTTCAAAATCGTGTTTTCAGTTATCGGCTTTCTAGGGCCCGAAATGTGGTTGAACATTTTTTTGGACAAATTGCAGCTCGTTCTCGAATTTTACGTAAGCCCATTCTTTTAAGTCCACAAAATTGTTAAGGCCATTTGCGCTCTGCATAACTGTCTATTAAGTCGCAATTCTCAATATGCGTCGTCTATGACATTTAATTCTCCTGTATCCGATAATCAAGGAGAGTGCCGTACAGAAAGGATACCAGAAATAAACATGTTACCACTTGAACCACATAATTCACGCAGTCAAGCACAAGAACCGATAAATGTTCGTAACGAATTTGCTGAATACTTCCCACTATGCAAATAAATATTACAGTTATGTTAATTCAACATCACATTGTGATAATGTTCTTCCTTTTTTCCTCTTGTTTTCATCACATGCACATCTATACAACCGCTTATGCCCAGCTTTTGGCTGTTCCCTTTTGTGATGTTTCAACTTAACTTGTCAGCGATGTTAAAGCGCTGCCTTTTTACATTACTGTGAAGTTACTAGAACTTCCTCAAAAGGAAGTCTTTATAACGAACTAAAAACAACATTTCTGTTACATTCTGAAATGCCTTTTAACATATTGTCGATGTTAATGCAATGTCTAAAAAATAACATCTTATCAATGATCTAAATGCGACATTTCAAAAATAATACAGTGTATTCTCGTAGATGTTGTATGGACATTACATAAACTTCTAAATAATATACCTCAAACATTTTAGATGACATCCTATAGATGTTTCTGTGTCTAATCAGCAAATACAGGGTGAACAACTAAGAACGCCGGCTGTCGGCCGTATTTCAAAAAATAGCCATTGTACAACTTTAAAAAAATACCTTCAGGAAAATGACCCTGAAAAATCGCTGGAAAATATTTATGAGTTCCTAAAATATCTGCTATGGGGTGGAATGAACACTTAAAAACATAATACTGTGATTGTCTCCAAAAAAGACATACTAAAGGTATCCTAGAAATACAATTTTTGATATATTGATGAGATTATGAAAAAATGTAGTTAGGGACTTTTTTCTTCAAGTAAGGGGTGGGGGAAGGTTCATCCCAAAAAACAAATGTAACACTTTTTTTTTAAATCGATATCCATGTTTTTGGCGTCATTTAAAAGAGTTTTTCCTCTTTAATAGATATGCTTAACAAAAATAACATAATTGAACAATTTTGTCAACGCTTTGTCAAAAAGTCGACAATTTTCCCATTTCTCTCGGAAATTTCAAATGTAATGAGGCATTTTTTAAATTCTGATGGAAAGGGGATAAAAAACAGGAATCTGTTCCAAGACATAAGATTTACAATATCAGATATAAAAATTAAAAAAAATGCTTCAATTTACATTTGAAATTTCCGAGTGGATACAAAATTATCCAATTTTGTTATCAATCTTATTAAACAGAAAAACTCTTTTAAATGCAGCTAAAATTATTAATATCGGTTGAAAAACGAAAAAGTTATACATTTGTTCATAAGTTTGAACCTGCCCCATCCATTATTTGAAGAATAATGGCAAAAAATCTCCTTAATTAAATTTATACATAATCTCATCAAGATTTCAGAAATTGTATTTTTAGGACACCTTTAGTATGTTTTTTTGGAGTATTATGTTTTCGAGTGTTCATTCCACCCCTAGCGGATATTTTAGAGACTACAAAATATTTTCCAGTAATTTTTCAGGATCACTTACCTAAAGGTAATTTTTTTGAAAGTTGTACCATGAATCTTTTTGAGATGTGGTCTACAGTCGTTCTTAGTTGTTCATCCTGTACATTTAAAATAAAATAGCAATAAAAGCAATAAAGGATTTAAAACGTTTATTCACTATTAATGAACAGTACAGTAAATTTGAAAAAAACAGGTACAAAATTAGAAAAACAAATATCTTGTCCAGGAATCCAACCTAAAAAAAATAAAATTGTGTAAGCATATTACATAACAAGTCTGAAAAGTGGAAACTATTGAACGCATTCAGTGAAAGCAAGAAATAAAAAAGGGTATATTAATCCGTAGTTACCATAACGTAACATACTTTGAAACTGAATTAATAAAGTTTAACGGATAAACATACATTACAGCTAGTTTACAGACAATTTATTAGAATAGTTTTTTTAATAATATTGAAACTAATAAAAATTTTACACCATAAAGATTTAATGAAACATTACGTTACTTCAACGGAAATCCAATCTGATTAAAGAAAATTCTATCGTTTACTTACGGTTACTTTTTCTCACGCAAGAGTGGCTGTTTCGAGTGCCTCAACCATTCCACAATGTACACTACAAAATCCTTATCTGTGAAACATTTAAAGGTGTTCTGAACAACAGCTAATAAAACAATTACTTTGGATCAAATTGTGCCCATGGAGACCTTTGATCGATCATCATAAACTACATCAAACTTGATTTTCAGCCAATTGACTGGGACCCATTTTCCATAAGATACATGCGGGGTTCTTCAAAGGAATAATAACATATTTTATTTCGAGAAGTGACTTTTCATGATTTACCTTCTATTACATGCCTCACTTCTTTTCTGTATAAAATAATATACTATTCTCATCTTGTTAATTTCATCCTGGAACAAGTTGTATATTAACATCGTCTAATTGTAACTTAATGAAAACTAAGCAGTATTAATACACTGTCTACAAAAAAAACTACTTATGAAGAAGAGATATGAACACATTATCAAGTTAAATGAGTTTATAATTAATTGTATCCAATAGCTGTGTTTCTACAATAATAAATAACTGAATGCTGTTTGTTGACTGGAGCATTCAGTATCATAAGTTACATATTCTTTAACTAGATTAATATAGGTACCATTGTAAGGGACAGCTACAGCTTATTTATTGTATTCAGTGAATTTTTAAATGGAAATGAGCTTTCTAATACAAATTTCTGTTTTTAAAGTCTCAAACAGTCTCTAATTGTTCACAAGAATTGTTAGTAATAATGTAAAAAATTTCTAAACCTGCAAAACTATATTGATGGCTAAGACTACTACTACAAAAACTAGAACTAGAGATACTTGATTCAATATTTTTTGTACTGTTTAATACAATGTTTGTATCAGACTATCTGAAATAGTTACACCCCTTTCATTACATAATTACCAACTATTTGTTTTTTATTTTATTTATGTAAGTAGCTTCTGAAACATCTTGAACATTGAAAATATTTTCTTCTAGATTCAAATATATGCCAACATATGAGCATGTTTTATTATTAATAATAATATCTACCCTATTACAATATTAAGTTTTTTGTAGGGTATAATCCATATCTTGGATTTGAAATATTGTGAATCGTTTTTAAAATATACTTACTAACTAAAATATTTTAAAAATTGAAAAAACCTTTATTTTGTAAACTCTATTATATAATGTTAGTGTACAATTCCGCCACCTGGAATTTCAATGTACAATAGCTGATTAAAGTATTGGATGAGTATTAAGTTTTAATAATTATGATTTTGGAATAGGTACTTACCGATAACAATTGTTGTTCGTCCATTATAACAAGAATTATAACTAAGTATAGAAACTGTAGCTAAGTAGGAACTAACGAAAACGAAGACCACTTTATTCAAGTACTACTTGCAAAATATGTGCTTCCTGCAAATAAAATATAACCCATAACTGAAATGGAAACCATCCGCGATTTCATGCTTGTCATTTGATTCCACAGATAACTACTGTTTGTTTCGTTCGTCAGTTCCTCTTCTGTTTTTCTTCTTTTTTTTTATGTTACTGTGATGTTTAATATGAGATATTACTGAGAGTTTTATGAACTAACATCGTACAGACGTAATAGTAGGATGTTACTAAAAATTATTTCGAAAGATGTAAAAGTAACTGCAACATGTGATCATCTTAGAAACATGTTAATTTGTAATATTACAGTAACGTTCTGTATGTGACATTAGTGAGAAGTATACAAAGTAACATCCTATAGGAAGTTACTAAAAAGAAGTTCATAGGATGTATATGTAACGGCGAATTCAAGTATCACTGTGTACATCAAAAATATGTTTTATTTACATGACATGGATGTTAATAGAGTTGGTAATAAAATTAAGACATCTAGGAGATATCTTATTAACGTTTTAAATAAATATCACGAAAAGTCTCTAAAAAGAACATCACAAAAAAGACTTGTTTCTTGTTTAGTGGGTTTATTTCACCAGAAGGAGAAGTGGAGTGGCAATATAGGCATATATAATAAGTATGTACAAGTGAATATAATGAAATAAAAATTAAAACGATTATATATGTGTATTTTCTTATTCTTACCAAATTATCCTCCGTTTCTTTGGGTACATGAGATGACTTCATGTATTTCATGTCATTATAAAACTCCCAATGCTAACATATATATCATCAGCAGTTTGGCCACTTTTTTTTAATTTCTTTGTTTACCTCTTGACCAAACCGCGTTCCGAGGTTGTGCAATTTCCTTTTGACCTCTTCTTCGGGTGCGTCTATATCATTGGCTATTGCCTTTAAAGCATTTTGTTTTTAAATTTTATTCTTATAGTCTTTTGAGGACGTGTCCCATAATTCAGGATAACTTTCTTGTTTTTCAATTACCAAATGTGTTTTTTCACTACGCCAAACGAATTTATTTTTGTCCATTTCGATAAATTTTGAAAAGAACTCAAAAAAACACAAAACAAAACTGAAAATAGAAGAGAATACCACAAACCGTTTACTCGCGTATACCTGACTTCTTTCGCAAGTCTTCAAAACACTTCCAGCAAGCAACAAACATGTATTTCCACTTAATTGCTGCAAGTAACTTCTGCAAGCCGTGACTTCTGGAAGTCGACTTCTAATACGTGTTTACACGACAAAAACTTCTGGAAGTCACTTCTTGGAAGCAAATTCCGCAAGAAAACTTGGTATCGGACACACGGCTTTATGATCTTTTCATAAAATGGAGATTATGGAACTTTCCAAAACCATTAATATGTTACAACAAATAACTTTGAGTGATCTACGATCCTTCAATTAGCACTGTGAACAATATTTCAAACTGTTACAAAATGAATATAGAAATCTCAACTATTCGAAATAAATGTTTTATAAATTGACATAAAATAACTAACAGGACAGTATTTATCGCTTCACAGTAATTGGGTATTTAACTTTACGTCAAAAATATCACCCTTTATCTGAAAGAGAAAGTTCTACCTAATGTGACAATTTCTCGTGTTCGAAACATACAGTGTGCGTAAACTATATCTAGATCAACGAATCTCACTCAACTAGTATCAAATTATATCAAACTTAAACTTAAAAACAGGAAGAATTACGATTTACCTAAAGTATGAAAATATCTCTCGCGTTACGACGCAATATAAAAACATGCAAATTTCTGTGTCTTCGTTCGAGAATAAGCGGAAAAGTATCTTTAAGAAAACTGTAACCAACTATCAACTCGCTGTGGACATTCTTGTTGTTTAACATTGTTGTATTTAAGTGTTTTATTGAACGTTACTTAAAATTGCGACTGGTCCTTCTTTCCATAACCTTACCGAAGAAAAACAAACAACACATCTACTTAGGTGCAGTAGTGAACGACAAACTCAACAGTTCACTCCACTAATACCCGAAGATTGATTCTTTGAGCCGGATATAAACCAGTGCAACTCTAAACTAAACATAATCTCATACACGTAAATCGAAGTGAACCATCTCGCTAAACAAAGTGCAAGCAAGTGATAAGAACAGATCAACTAGTGTACCATCAGAAAAATTCAACCGATCGAATCATCTATAAACTCACACCTGTAAGCAAGAAATTGCAGGTAACTTTTCGCTGGATTCGAAAAGGTCAGTTTATTCCAATTTATTGTACATCACTATCTGAAGAAAAATTGAAAAAAGACAATTTATTTATGAGCTCTTTAAATTGCTTAATATATTATGTAAGTTCTATGTAAAATCAAATATTCAGTATAATTATAGTAGCTCGTATGAAACATTATCTCGAAAATTCGCAACATCTGATAAAAAATATCAGTCACATTTTTGCACCTATCATGAATTTAAATTAAAAATCTCAACAATGCATCTAAAAACTTTAATCAATGAACGAGAGTCAATCAAAAGTAAATTCACTAGAATAAATATCTAATTAGAATCAGAATTAAACAACTTAAATATCTTTGATCTGGAAATTCTACAAGAAGAAATTATTAAAAACTTTAACCAATATGAACTTACAGAAAAAAAAATTACCCACCTAAAAAGAATGAATAAGAAATCGCAGATGAGCAAGATAGGAACAAAACAAGAAATTGATTATCGTAAAACTAGGAGTCAATTATCTAGAGCGATTAAAAAATTAACTATACCTGAAAGTAGCCGTAATGAGTCAGTTAGGTCAATCCCAATAGAATCAAAGAACAAGTCAGGTACTAGATTACCTGAAATAAAAATAAAGAAGTTTTCAGGAAATCACACTGAATGAAATAGCTATTTGTGCATTAAGAGCGGAAAGTGATACTTTGCCGCTTGAGGCAGAGAGTTGCCCGCGCGACGCGTAGCGTAGCCGAAAGCGGCAACGCACTTTCTGCTCGAATTGCACACAAGATTTTTTCTACGATCACCTTATTTTTAGACCAATAATTAAAAAGAACATGAAAAAGCGTTTTATTGCGTCCCAAAGCTCTTCGTGTTCTAAATAAATCTGTACCGCGAATTTCCACGTACCATAGTTCTCGTGCCCTTTTAGATGCTCGATCAGCGGAAGCTGGCTCATGATATCACTTATTAACACAAAAATTCAACAAATTACAAACTCCAGAAGCTTAAATGGTGTCTCACGCGTGTCCTGTGTCCATAACCTCCTGCAATTTGATGTTTTGAGTCAAGGTTTCGAGAAGAAAAATAACTTAATCTATCAAAATCAGCGTAAAAGCAACTAATGACGATTTAAAACAAAAGTCGTAACGACATTAAGATGACATTTACAAGGTTAAACAAATTGAGGTTCGAAAAATATTGGGAGTAATTATTTATACACTTTGAATATTTTTAAATATTAACTACAACTATAACATAGGTGTTTTGGATGAGTTTATAAGATAGAAAATAATAATTAAAATGACGTTTCAATCGGTCTAATCTGTAAGGTCTTATAACACTGCGCCGTCGTGCTCGAAAAATCGCGCGTGTTTGAAAGACCAGTTATCCACGAATACTTTACGCTACTTTTTTATTGGAGCACTTTGACTCACTACAAAAAAATGGAAGTCCGTCCTCGATGCCCAGCCAAGTTTCATTTCATAAAAGTCCGTCCTCGATGCCCAGCCAAGTTTCATTTCATAAAAGTGCATCCTCGATGCCCAGCCAGGTTTCGTAAAAGTCCATCCTAAGTAGTATTTATTTTTATTAAAAATGATCCGCGGGATTAAATGGGTCACTTTAGTCGCTTGGTGTATAATGTACTATTAATATACCTATTATTCACTAACTTTCTTTAGTTTATTGTAAATGAAAACATGTGAGCGGAAAAGTAAGCTCTAGAGCGGAAATAATGTCAAATTATGACAGATCAGCGAAAACATCAATTTTGCGGTTAGATTTGAGTGTGCAAAAGCCTACTTTAGGTAGTGATCGTAGGAAAAAGTTTTTATAACCGGTTCGAAAATCCACAACTAAAATCAGATGCTGAGAAATTTTATTATTTAAAAAGTTATCTTGAAAATGATGCCTTACGTATTGTAGATGTATTACAAGTGAAAGAAATTTGCATGTAGCTATAAACTTGTTAAGAGAATCTTATGAAAGCAAAACAAAAATTGTACATGTATATTTATCCGAATTATTGAACATGCCAAAGTTAAATAACATCCTTCCCTCCCTGGTGTTTCATCTCCCCAAGTTGTGACTCTAGTATGACTGAATTCAGTAAATCTACAATGAACCACTCAACGATTAGGAAACTCTTCCAAAGTAAAATAAGCAATTACCAAAGCTATAAACATATATATACCGACGGTTCAAAAACTGAAGAAGGTGTGGGTGCATCCATGGTTCTGGAGAATATACAACACTCATTCACACTAGCGCCGACTAATTCCGTGTTTTCTGCCGAATTATATGCTATTTGGAAAGCAGTAGAATATGCGAATACGGAAAAAATAAACAAAACCTTAATATTAACAGACTCCTTGAGCTCTCTCACAGCCATACAACAGTTCCAACATTTACATCCAATTGTCTCGTATATAAAAAATGAACTTTTCACGGCTAATAACGCCAAAAGGACAATTGAATTTATGTGGATCCCAGCACATGTGGGCATCGCACAAAACGAAAAAGCAGATGACCTAGCTAAAAGCGCTACTTCCCAAAATGCCGAGATTGAGAATAAGACACCTCTTGCAGATCTCAAGCAATTTTACAAAAACATTATTGAGTGAATGAAAACGACGAATACTCAGTGTGTATTAATTTATTACTTTTAGGCTAAGCGCTTTCGGCTGTTAAGCCATTATCAAAGCCGTCCTATGAAAAAATACAAAGCTTGTGAAATTTTGAAAAAAAAAACAATTTAAAAAAGTTGAACTTACGTCATTTAAAAAGTAATTGTCAAAGACATCAAGCTGATCAAAAACAATACTCAATACTCAAGATCTATCCAACCATCGTTATGATTGAGTCATTCGAATAAAAACATTAAATACCCTATTATAAGGGTGTAAAATTATATTCACAAGATGTAAATACACTCAAAATTAAAAAACTGAATTAAAACAGATGACAAGCTTGACATTAGAATTACGGTGGCTAATAAGCCAGCGCGCCGTAAAAACAAGTGCATGACAATACAACATATTTACACGACGAACACTGAATCAAAAGCATGATTGTAAAGATGAAAAAAAAAATTTTTCATAGTGAACTGAAAATTGTAGGGAACCCCTAATATTACATTTATTTTTAAATTTGAAAATGAAGTTAAAGATGTGAATAAAGCAAAAAAATTGAAAAACTCTATTCAAATTCAATTCCCAACATTCATCCAATTTAGATGAATAGTAAAATCCACCTCATCCCTCAGCTGAATACTGAAACCGAATTAAGAGGTTGGATCCATTCCCCAGCCAGTCAGGAGCAAGCGTAGTAACCTAAACGTGCGAAATGCTAGATAACATAAATCAAATATTTAGTTGTAAATGCATCCATGGAGGAGCTTATATAATCTATTGACTAAGGTGGAAGAAATACGCTGGCAAGGTGAACCCAACAACCGACGGTCTCACATATGAATTAGATGTAATGGCATAGTGATTGTGACCTAATGGACCAAACTATGTCCCATACATAGCCCGACGTCAAGAACACAATGTGATTATGAATTTAAGTCAGTTGTTACAAACCTAGACCCATACTAGGCATGTACAAGAAGAGAAGAAATCATAGGAGTATGTTAAGAGTGGAAGGGGTAGGACAGAATGTGATAAGAGCTGCAAGATAAAGAAGTTGATGAACCCAACTATGACCCATACATAGCTAGGTTAAACGGGAACAATGAGGTTAAGAAATTTTGGTAAGTATGACAAACCTAGATCCATACTAGGCATGTACAGGAAGAAACGGGGTGGGGTGTAAGGAGAAGAAAGAGAAGGCGTGTAGTTATAACAAACCTAGATCCATACTAGGCATGTATAGAAGAGAAGAAACAAAGTTTATAAAGAGAAGAAAGGATAGCAGCCATGCCATGGCTGTGACAAACCTAGATCCATACTAAGACCGTCAAGAACCAGGCATGCTCAAAATAATAAGAAAATAAGGGAAAGTGAAAAGGAGGATGATTTGCTCAAGTTATTACGTAGCTTATATGCTTAACCAAACTATGACCCATATATAGCCTGGTGTCTAAAAATGTGAGAAGTGAATAAGGTTGAGCAAACTTAAAATAGGAGAAAGAAGAAATAGAGGTAAAGAATTAATAGAAGATAGGAAAGACTCTTTCATTCGCCTTTTACGAATCAGTAGAGTGCTGGGCGATATATTCTTGGACCGGATCGCCACGGTGAGAATGTAAGTCGAACGCCGTAGAGGACCACAAGGTCTTGAACAGAGGTTGAAATTTACAATTAAGATGTACCTGTGTGTTGAGGCAGTTTTCTGAGTTAACATTCATTTCTCTGAGTATTTCTAGATCCTCAAGCAAGTCCATCTTTCTAAAGTTGTTCCTGGGAATGTTATGTAAGATTTTTGAGTTACGTGATGGAGAAAAGTTATGGTTATTGAACTTAATGTGGAAGCCGAAATTCGATGAAGTGGGTTTATTAAGATGTTCCTTAATTCTAGTACCTAAAGAACGAGTAGTCCTACCCACATAAGTAGATGGACAGGAATCACAAGTTAATTTGTAGATACCACTTCTATTGAGTTTATCAATAGGATCTTTGTTCTTAGAGAAAATTGTGGAAATGGGACATTTAGATTTAAAGTAGATTTTAACATCTTCAAGATTGTTGGTAATAATCTTTGAAATTTCATCTGAAACTACACCACAATAAGTCAACGCACGATATTGAGTTTGAACGTTGTTGTGAACCTCAGGATAGGCCAAATTTCTTCTCAACCTCCTTGTTGTCTTAGAGACCATACTATCAACAATTAGAGGAGAATAACCATTGTTAAATGTCAACTGTTTCAAGATATTAAGTTCTACGTTGAAATTATGTTGAGAAAGAGGAACCCTAAGTAACCTATATACATAACAAGATATGGCGGACATTCTATGTTGAATGGGGTGGTTAGAGTGTATTGGAATAAGACATTATTACCTCCGACTGGCAAATATACTGGAATAACTCATCATCCAAACTCTCTGAAGTAAAAACATCAGTGAAAAAATGGAATAATAACCCAGCGAGCCGACGGCATCAAGTGATCTTAACCAGATTAAGAATTGGACATACATTCGCCACTCATTCACACATCATCACAAGAACAAACCAACCTGTATGTGAATCGTGTCAAAAGAACCTATCGGTAAAACATTTTCTTGTGGAGTGTCCGTCACTCAAACCCGCGAGAACACAGTGGTCAATAGAATCTAACCTAAAGGTGGTGTTAGGGGAACAATGTAACGTTGAAAACTTGTGCGCATTCCTTAAAACGATTAACTTACTTGACAAAATTTAAGAAATAATTAGAAATGTAAATTGTACATAACTGTATTGTGTATGTAGCTATATATTTGTATATGTAATGTATATGTATTGAATCGTTAAATAAATACAGCAGTCGCTAATAACCCTCTGGGTGGATGCGACACATTAAACATTAAAAAAAAAAAAATGCAGGGACGAGGACGCCTTACCAACAGTTTATGAATTTTTATAATTTCTTAAAGATGAAATTGAAATTCTCGACAATGCAGCTTGTAAAACAAGCCAATCACAAACGTTACAAAACTTATTTTCGCAAAAAAGGCTTCAAAGTAAAGTAGCCTTTCACTCGCAATCCCAACCAAAATTCAACAAAAACTTGAACAATCAATCATCTTATCTTAAAAACAATTCGAATAACCGAAATCAAAACATTGATGGGTGCGTTATGTGTTCAGACACTGCGCATAAAATATATAACTGTGAAACTTTTGCATCATTACCTTTAACTAAGCGAAATGAATTTACCAAAAACAAAAAACTGTGTATAAATTGCTTAGGCACTAGACACATTGCTGATCCTGTTTCTCACAATGGTCATGCTCCCATTGTCACAAAAGACATCATTATCTTTTACATTTTCAAAATCCACGTAATAATGAACAAATGCCTTCCAACAATAACAATTTTATTCCAAATCTCAACTCGACAATTCTCGGTCCCAAAAGTCAAGTTTCCAACATAACACTCAAACTTTCAACAATCATTCTGAGAATACTACTCAAACTCAGGACAAACCGTCCACATCTCAAAGCATTCAAGAAAATCAAACACTTCTATCAGCTCTCTCAATAAAAAATAACGTAGTGTTGTTAGCAACTGCACAAGCAACAATTTACAATCGACAAAATCAACCTGTTAAAGTAAGCATTTTTCTGGATAACGGAAGTCAACAAGCAACTTGTACCAAAACTCAACTAAACCCCGTACAAGAAAATCTTAAAATGCCAGGCATATTTGAAACTAATACTCTTTCTAACGAAATGTTAGACATATTTATACACTCAAATGTTGCCCCCTAGAAGAAGTTCGAAATCTCTTGCGCTGTGCTTGAAAAAATTACTACAACTATCCCCCAAGTGAAGTTCAATGTAGATCATGTAACAACACTTTCGAGGATTGTAAACAAGTTAGCAGACAAAACTTTTGCCACACCCGGTAAAATCGATCTATTGATAGGAGCAGATGCTTATTATGATCTGTTAACCTATGGCTTCATCAAACTAAGAGACGGCCTACCTACTATTTTTAATACCCATTTGGGTTACATTATCCCGGGAAAACTGAACTCCTAACAAAAATCAAAATAAACGGTTTTAAAGATTAAAACTAACTTTCCCACATTTGTGGCCCTGAACAATGATCTTTCATGAAATTGTTACTTGTATACACTTCGGGGGATGTATCTTGCTTTACAAACCGAAATTTCTCTAAAAATAACAAAAAAATTAGTATATCTGGATCTATGGGACCCGATGTACTCTCTCTAGTCAACTGAAGATCAATAGGGTACATCTGTGAGACACCTTGAACAATATTCAATCATAAAATTGATCAATCGTATACTCTCTGGAGGCTGTATCGTGCTAAGAAACTGAAAATTCTCTAAAAATGACAAAAATATCGTACTTAGAGTATTGTAGCACCTGTTATATTAGCTCTGGTGAGATGAATATCGATAGGGTTCATCAGTGAGATATCCTGAATGATATTATATCATAAAATTGAAATTTCTCAAAATATGACAAAATGTCGTACTTCAAGTACCATAGCACCCGTTGTACTGGCTCTGGTGAACTGAAAATCAATAAGGTTCATCTGTGATATGTTCTCAACAATATTCAATCATAAAATTGGTGACTTATTGCACTCCGGAGGCTGTGCTAACAAGACATGTAAGGAAAAGTGGCCGACGACAACGACGACGACATACACACAGGATTTTTTTTCTAAAAACCGTTTTTTTCGTGTTGTTGTTGATGGAAAACGTGAAAATAACTCAAATTTTTTTTCAAAATTCTTTTTTTGGGGTAAACCAATACTTTTCTCGCATATCGAAAGGTTGGGCGGAAAAGTAAAACACACCCGCTATCTCGCATCATGTAGCCAGTGAACCCAAAGACTCCAGTCCGGACACTGAATTACGAAGCACTCTCTTTTAATTCTGGGAAATCGAAGAACTCCCAAAACTCAAAACTCTCTCAACCGAAGATGAACTGGCAGAGTTCATCTTCAAAACCACAACTAAAATTCTCCAAAACGGTCATTTCCCAGTTGATATTCCCTTAAAGTCTGCCACAGAACACAAAAATTTAGGTGACTCCCCCACAGCTGCTTAAAATAGATATTTCTCGGAAAAACGATTGATTGCAACAAAATCACGATCTCTATTCGGAATATAAGAAATTTATTCATTAAAACATATCTCTAGAACATGCGAAATATATACCGCTATCGTCGCAAAATTCACGTTCAGAAAACAAATATTTTAACTCTCATTTGCCAGTTTATCGACAAGATTGTATTACGATCAAGCTGCGAGTCGTATTTGATGCTTCTTGTAAAGCCAACTCCGGTTTTTCATTAAACGACATTTGTCTTAAAGGTCATCAAATTCAGCCTGACCTATACGATATCTTGTGCAGGTTCAGAACCTTCAAATACACGTTAATTGTTGATTTTGAGAAAATGTTTAGACAATTTCGAACCTCAAAGACGTGTTCCTTTAAAACATTTTGCGGAGAGACTCATCTAAAGAACCGCTAAAATGTATTGAATTACAAACAATAACTTATGTTATGAATTGTAGTCCATTCCTCTCAACGAGAGCTTTGAACGAGATTGCAATTACCAATAAAAATCTTCCTCTAGCCTCTGACACCGTTCTCACACAGACGTACGTAGACGATATTTTAACAGAGTGCGATTCAATCGAATCCTTCGAAAAACTCTATTTTGAACTGAAATCATTGCTTGAACCGACTGGTTTCCATTTGCATAAATGCGGTTCTAACTTTCAAACATTTCTAAACAAGATATCGCAGATACAAACAACTGAATTTGACATAAACCTAGATCAATGTCCGTCTAAAGTTTTAGGCGTAAAATGGAATCCCATAAGTTCTAAATATCCGTATCCACTGAACTCGTTAGTGAGGACAATCTTACCAAGAGAAATATTCTCTCACATATTTCACAGTGTTATGACCCCCTGGGTTTTCTAAACCTCGCGGTCGTTAAAGGAAATATACTAATGCACAAAATCTGGAAGGTAAAGTGTAACTGGGATGACAATTCCATTCATGTATAATAATTCCCATTTGTGAATACAAAAATCGTAGTTTGCTGTCGGCTCAATAGGAAGGAAGAGAGTTTGCAAGTGGATAAAAATATCGGATAAATTACGTTACCTAGCATTTAGGTACTGTCTGTTTACTAAGCAATGCACGTCAATTTGACAATTATAAATGTCAAAAACAGAATGAATTAAACAGCATATAACAATTCCAAAAAGTATGTCGAGATTTGGGAATATTTGCAAGGCAGAAATAGTAAGGGAGATTGAAAAATCAACTCCAGAAAATACCAAGAAAACTCATTCCTCCATATGGAATCAATTTAGTGAATTTTGTAAACAACGAAACTTCAATTTGGAAACCGAACAGTTAGTGGAAGATGTGGCAGAAATATTGATGGACTGGGGCTTCAATATGAAAAAAAAAGAATAAAGAAGATTATAAAGAATACGTGGTGAAAACAATGTGGAACACAACAGCGAAAATGTTGCAAAACATGTATTTCGAAAAATTTAATGTTACTTTCAACCCTTTCACTGATTTGGTATTTAAAAAATCCCGTGATGCACGTAATTCTAAACATTATGTTTCTACTCATTGTTCATTTAGTTTGTGAAATAAAGTTTAATTGAATTGAGTTTTTTATTCATGGGATTGTCTTACCAAATACCACGCGAGCTCAGATTTAGCAGGATATTTTTTCCGGTGGTTTTCTCATACTTACTTTCATTGGCAATTTAACTCGATCTGTTCAGGAAAAATCACTCAAGCTACGCTCTCGTGATTTTGCCAGAACAGCTCTCGTTAAATTGCCAATGAAAGTAAGTATTCGAAAACAACCACAAAAAATATCCGGCTAAATCTGAGCTCTTGTGGTATTACCCCCGATAAAATCACCGATAAGGAAATCTTACAAAAATGGGAAGAATTCCTAAACACCATCTGTCAAATCAAGCATTTAAAAATTCCTCTTCTTATCTTCAATCACAAAGAAATAAGCACTTCACTCCTTTTCAGATGCGAGTACCAAAGCGTACGGCGCATGTGTCTACATCAGAACCATCTACACCGATCAAACAGTTTCATGTATTCTGATATCAGCAAAATCGCGTGTTGCACCACTGAAAACTATATCAATTCCCAGACTTGAACTCTGTGGAATGCTATTATCCTCGCAAGAGTAAAAAACGTTATGGAAACCAAAATCAACATAAATTCTGTTAACTTGTGGACATACTCTCAAATTGAAATCTGTTGGTGCAAAAGCCACCCAAGTCGATGGTCGGTATTTGTATCAAATGGAGTAGCAGAAATACAAACGCTAACACAAAATTTCCAGTGGCGGCACGTGCGATCAAGTGATAATCCAGCTGACATGCTGTCACATGGAAAATTCACTCCTAAAGTACACCCCATGTGGTTTAATGGACGACCCAAATTCCTCAGTGAATTGAGTGTTGTGTGGACAATTCTACATGTGAACGTAGCTTAACAAATATATTACATTATTTGTGTTGGTACCATTGTATGAAATGAAAGTATTAACTTCTTGTTTTTGACAGCGTTGCTTTGTACACGTGTTACATTTTTGTTACACATTTTCTATAAAATATAATTAATAGTCTCCTTGTGTGTCTGATTCCTTTATTAAAAACGACAGGTTATGGGCCCAGTAGCCATAACTGGAAAGTGCTGATAAAGAAAATCAGTATTGTGAGTAAAAAGCTGAATAGAAAATGGCGGCATCAAGTAACAACCCTTTTGGAAGTGTAAAACCGTTTAATGGTGTAGGTTTTACAAATTGGATATACCGTGTAAAATTAATACTAGAACAGAATGGCGTTCTCGAAGTTATAACCTTGGATCGACCGAATAGTCCCAGAGAACTGGAAACATTTCAGAAACACGACGTCAAGGCTCGGAACATTATTGTTCAATGTTTAGCAGACAATGTTTTGGAGACTATCAAACAAAAAGAGACAAATGATAGAAACATTAAAGAATACCTATCAAAAAACAGGTATAGTCACGCAGATTCAATTACAAAAAAAATTAAGAACTTTGAAATTCAATGGAAAAGTAGCCATCAATGATTATTTGATTGAATTTGAAAAAACCATTACAGAATTGAAAAGTGCTGGCGGCAAGAGGGAAAAATGGAGTCAATTACACAACTACTGGGTAGCATCCCGGAAAGCTATCAACCGATTGTAATAGCATTAGATGTTTTATTTTGTGATGAAGACTCATCGTCTGTGTTAACTTTTGATTTTGTTAAAAGCAAGCTATTAGCGGAAGAAGAAAGGCAGAAAAGGTCTACAAGTAAAAGAGATGACAATTCACAAAATGTTTTCCTAAGCAATTTCAGAAGAGATGGACACAAAAACACATTCCGAGGAAAATGCTATAACTGTGGTGGTAGAGGCCATAAGAAGTTCCAGTGCAAGAAAAGGGAAAAGACAAACATAGCTAAGCGAACAGAAAAACCAGACATTATGTTTCTGACAACCAATAATACAGATACAAGCAATTTAGAACAGGCAGTAAATGTAAGTGAAACCAGAGTAGACAATTCAGATATTGTATTCATTGTGGATAGTGGAGCTACTTGTCACTTAATTAACAAGCAGTATAAAAAGTTTTTGATAAATATTAAGCCTGTTAACCAATCTATTAATGTTGCCAAGTCAGGAGTATCAGTTGAAACAAAATGTCAAGGAGATTTACTCTTACATTCACAATATGGCAGAATCCTTTTGAAGAATGTATTTCAATGTGATGACTTGAACTATAATCTGCTTTCAGTGAAAAAGATGGAAGAAAAAGGTGTGAAAATTAAATTTGAAAATGGTGAAGTGAGTGCTCATTTTAATCGAAAGTGTATTCTGAAAGGCGAAACAACAGGTAATTTATACTATGTTAAATTGAAATGTGTTGAACAAACAGCTTGTATTTTAGATAATAACTTATTACATAGGAGGATGGGTCACTCTAGTCTGTATCCTACAAAAATGCTTTGTGAAGTTTGTCTCCAAGGGAAACAGGCTAGAAGTCCATTCCTCAAATCAATTCCAGATTATGTAAAAGCGATACGACCTTTGCAGACTATATCTTCAGATGTATGTGGGAAAATAACACCTCCCACACGTGATGGTTTTAACTATTTTGTTACCTTTATTGATCACTATTCACATTTTGGTATAATATTTCTAATGAAAAATAAAAATGAAGTTCTTGATATTTTTAAAAAGTATGTTGCACATGTAGAATCTCAGTTCAATAATAAAATTCAAAATTTACGATGTGATAATGGGGGGGGGGGGATATAGCTCTAATGATTTTAAAGCATTTTGTAAAAACAAGGGGATTAATGTACAATATACAATTGCCAGAAACCCTGAACAGAACGGTGTAGCGGAAAGATACAACAGGACAGTTCTAAATATGGCTCGTTGTTTAATATTTGATTCTAATCTAGAGAAAACCTTCTGGGGCGATGCTGTATTATCAGCTGCATATATTATCAATAGGCTTGAATCTAGTGTCATAGCAAATAAGTGCACTCCAGCTGAAGTTTGGTTTGGATTTAAACCAAATTTGGACAAAATTAAAGTGTTCGGATGCGAAACACATGCTCATATCCCAAAAGAGACTCGATATGGAAAATTTGACGCTAATTCAAGGAAAACGATATTCATTGGATATTGCAACAATGGATATAAACTCTATGATCAAGAAAATGATGGAGTTATTTTCTCAAGATCGGTTATTTTCAGTGAAACAAAAAGGGAACAAGCTAAACCAGAAAAAGTACAAATAGAACTAGAGGATGCTCAAGAAGAGGAAGAACAAGGAATTAACAATGAAGAACAACCAGAAAGTGAATCTGAAGAAGGAAAGGTAAATGATATGAAGCAATCAAATCAGAGGAGGAGTACTAGGATAAGACAAATGCCAAGTTATCTAAATGAATTTGAAGTGGATATGATGTTAGCTCTTTCAGTTGGCTCTATTTCTCCGGAAATGCCAAGAACATACTCAGAAGCAGTAAAGGCAGACAGAGAGTGGGAAATAGCAGTCCAAGAAGAAATAGATGTACTTGAAGAGAATGAAACCTGGAATATAGAAGTGTGCCACCTCCAAATGTGAAAATAATTGATTCGAGATGGGTATTTTCGAAGAAAACCATAGATGGAATCAGAAAGAAAAAAGCAAGACTAGTCGCAAGAGGATTCCAACAACTATTTCTTGAAGACGAAGAAGTATTTGCACTCGTAGCAACGATGGTTACCTTGAGAATTTTACTGGCTCTAACAGTTGAATTTGACTTGAAGGCTTATCAATTTGATGTCCACTCAGCTTTCCTAAAGAGCGAACTTGAAGAAGTTGTCTATATGAAGCCTCCAGAAGGATTAATCAACTATGCTCCAGGACAAGTCTGTAAATTACGCAAGTCATTGTATGGCTTGAGACAAAGTCCTAAGTGCTGGAATAGTTTCATCAACAAACATATATTAGATTTAGGTTTTAGCAGATTTTATAGTTTTTTCAAACCTAGAAGTCTTAAAACTTAAAAATAATTTAATGTCAAAAATGAAAATCAAACAAATGAATACTGAAAAAAGAATTTTATTTTTAGGACTGGAAATAAAAATAGAACAAAATAAAATAATAATTTCACAAAAGCTATTAATAGAAAAGTACTTAAAAGTTTTGATATGTTTAACTGCAAAACTAGCAAAATACCAGTTCAAACAAAACTAAATCTAACAATAAGTGAAGTGAAAAGTTCTAACGAACCTTATAAAGAATTACTTGGTAGTCTTATGTACATAATGCTGGGTTCACGTCCTGATTTATGTTTTAGCATCACGTACTTAAGTAGATTTCAAATCTCATTTGATAATACCCATTGGGTACAACTTAAAAATGTTCTTAGATACTTGAAAGCTACAGAAAACTATGGTTTTATTTATGAAAAATCTGAGAGTGCAAAAATAAATGTTTTCGCTTTTACTGATTCAGGTTTTGCAAGTGACCCGAATGATAAGAAAAGCACAACGTGTTCTGAAATTCAAAAAAACAGTCAATGGTTGCAATCTCTAGTTGTGAAGCAGAATATGTATCACTAGCTGCATGTTGTGTTGAATGTATTTTTATAGGTAACCTGTTAAATGATATTGTTGCAGATGTTTTTCCTGTCATTATATTTGAAGATAACCAGACAGCTATTAAAATTGCTCATACCCTTGAAACAAAACGTTCCAAAACACTTTGATGTCAAATATCACTTTGTGAAAGATCTAGTTACAGATAAAAAGATTAAAATTAAATATATTCTAACCGATGTGCAAATAGCTGATACATTAACAAAAGCCCTGGCAGAAAATAAATTTGTTAAATTTAGAAAATTACTAAATGTAGATGTATGTTAAACATTATGATAAAGTTTGTGTAATAATCTTCGATCGTCTCCAATAATATGTAATATTATTTTATTATGATTGCAGAATTGTGGGGGTGTGTTGTGTGAACAATTCTACATGTGAACGTAGCTTAACAAATATATTACATTATTTGTGTTGGTACCATTGTATGAAATGAAAGTATTAACTTCTTGTTTTTGACAGCGTTGCTTTGTACACGTGCTATATTTTTGTTACACATTTTCTATAAAATATAATTAATAGTCTCCTTGTGTGTCTGATTTTTTTATTAAAAACGACAACATTGAGTTCGGATTTCTCCCAACACGACAATGATAAAAATCTTGTCAACCTACCTCAGAAAAGAAAGGTAGCCCTAACAATCATTTCTGACCAATACAATTTTTGGCAAAACACTTTCTCAAACTTCTCTTCGTTTTCCAAACTACAAAGCACAGTGACGTACGTTCTAAGATTTACTCACAATTCGAGAAACAAAGAATATCGATTCAAAGGACCTCTGTCAGTCGAAGCGTATAAACCAAAATGACAGAACAGCTGATTATTGCATGGCTTCAATATTAAGGAGAAATCGAAACAAGCCTGTAAGATGCGCTTTGGCAAGTGAAGCATAGATGTCGCGTTTCTGGTTGCGAAAATTCATGCATACCCCATATTAGGAGTATACCCCATAATAGGCGACTTTCCTCTAGTAGCCATATTGCTAATTGTGTTCATTTGTGATTGTTTGTGTTCCAATTTGTTAAAAACTCTGTAAAAATGGAATCTAATGAAGATTGTGGTATTCCTAAAGAGATACAGGAGGGTACGAAGAAAACTGCTTTAAATTTTCTGCCACCAAAATCTCGAGAAATTCATGAATATGCGTACCAACGTTTTATGGATTGGTACAATGAAAAAAATATTGGGTTATATTCAGAAGATGTACTGATGGTGTATTTCTCAAATTTAGCAAATAAAATGAAGTCTTCGACGCTTTGGTCACAATATTCAATGTTGCGGTCAACGTTGGATAAAAAGGAGGGGATTGATATCAGTAAATATTCAAAGTTACGTGCTTTTCTCAAGAGACATAGTGAGGGACATTTACCGAAAAAGGCGCCAGTATTTACAAAGGAGGAAGTTGATCGCTTTTTGAATAGTGCACCTGATAATCTATATTTGATGATGAAGGTAAACGGTTTTAAATTTTTTTTTTTTTGAATGAATGAATGTTTATTTATAAATACATATACATATACATGTTTACATACAAAAAAAACAAAAACACATATCATCGAATAATAATCTAAACATAACATAATAACTATAAAAAATAATCTGAAGTATAGTGTTCATGAACAGAAGTGATGTACATTAAATAAACAAGAGTAGTGGGGTACCCGACTAAGTTCACCAAAGAACTTGTCTTCGGGTATTAATTCTTTACAGAACATATATCTTAAATGAATCTGACAAATGTTGAAACTTAGAAAAAAAAAAAAAACGTAACATTAACAACCAGTATTTACATGTATCATATAATATAATTATAACACTAATAACTAACAACTTTACAGGTGCACGACATCTATTCAGGACAATTAACATTTTTATAAAACTAAGAATATACACTCATACACACACATACAAACACATGGTACAAAAACAACATTTAAATAACTAAAAACGGATCAATTACATTAGCGAAATACTTTCTGCCCTTTGAGAATATCCATTCCTTTAATTTTTTTTTGAAAAGACAAACTGAATTATATTTCTTCAAAGTGTGGGGTAAATTGTTCCATAATTTTGATCCAATAAAGCAGAAGCTTCTCTGGCCAAGTGCTTTATATGTAACAGGGGCATATATAGCGGATTGAGTATTCTGTCTCGTTCCGTATGTATGTGGTACATTATATGTATAAAGCCTGTTTGAGTACAAGAAACAAAGGGTTTTGAAGCAAAAAAGTTGCCGAATGTCCAATACCTTTGAATCAATATATACTTGATTGGAGGAGAATCTGCGAGGTTTTTTTAGAATAATTTTAAGAATGAGTTTCTGAACGGTGTTGATCGAGTTTAGATAATTATTCCTAATTCCTCCCCAACCAATGATACCATATAGTAATATGGATTCAACAAAAGCGGAGTATATTGTTTTCAGTTGTTCATGAGATAAAAATTCCACTAGTTGTTTGAATCTGTAGATTAGGCCTCTGAGCTTATTGGTGATGTTGCGAGCATGAACGTCCCATTTCAAAAAGGAGTCTATATGTATGCCCAGATATTTGACCGCGTCTACGAGCTCAAGAGTACGACTTCCTACAGAGATAGTATTATAATCCGGCAAAAATGGTCTATATGAAGTAAATGGTATTATTTTAGTTTTAGTGGCATTAACAGTCAATTTGTTCGACTCAAACCACTTGAGGATATTCTGCATATCGTCAGATGCCTTTTTTTGGATTTCTGACCAGTTTTGCCCTTCGTAAATAATAGCTGTGTCATCTGCAAATGACAAGATTACTCCAGTTGAGTCCAACTGTAGCAAATCGTTCAAGTAAATTATAAATAGTATCGGCCCAAGAACGGTTCCTTGGGGAATTCCGACTGTTACCAACTCTTCTTGGCTACACATATTATCTATTTTTACAACTTGTTTGCGGTCTTTGAGATAACTTTCGAAAAAGTCCAGTGCAACACCGCGAATTCCAAGACGTTCCAATTTATCAAGCAATATACCATGATTTACCGTGTCAAAAGCTTTCGCCAGATCAACAAACACTCCCAAACAAGATTTTTTGTGATCAATAGCTGAATAAACGATGGATGTTAATCTAGCGACAGCATCCTGAGTAGATTTTCCCTCCTGAAACCCGAATTGGTGAGAAGAGATTATTTTATTCTTGTTAATAAAACTAACCAAGCGGTTTTTTACTGCTCTTTCAAACAATTTAGACACTGAAGAAATCAAAGATATAGGTCTATAGTTGCTTACAAGATGCCTGTCACCTGATTTGTGAATTGGTTTTATTACTGCCTTTTTAAAGTGATTTGGGACTTTCCCATTTTCTAAAGCTAAGTTAATAATATACGATATCGGTTTACACACAAAATTACTAGTTATTTTAAGGATTTCGTTTGATATACCATCGAGGCCACTAGCTTTTTTATTCTTCAATTCCCTAATAAGTTCTTCTATTTCTGTGTGGTCTGTTTGCTTCAGAAATATTGAGGCACAAATTCGTTTCGTTTTGATTTTGATTTCTGGACTTTGAGGTATAGCATTAGCCATTTTTTCACCAATACTAGAGAAATATTGATTGAAGTATTTTGCAATCTGTAGTTTGTCAGTTATATCAACACCATCATCAGATTTAATTTTTTTTATTGTCTTGTTTGTATTCGGTTTATTGCAGAACTCCCTAATGACTTTCCACAGATTTGATGTAGATGCTTTGTTTTCATAAATCTTTCTTTTGAGGTATTCGTGTTTGGTTTTTTTTTAATAATGCAGTAAGTTTATTTTTGTAATTATCATAAGCAGCTTTCTTCCCCAAATCGAAGGGATCTCTTATGGAGAGTTGGTGTAATTTGTCTCTTTTATCAATAGAAGTTATAAGGCCGTTGGTGATCCATGGCTTCTTCTTTTTGAAAGTTTTATTTTTTTGGAATAAGTAGATTTTTTTATGATTTCATTCAGGGTTTTAATGAAGTTATCAGTAGCAAAATTAACTTCCCTTTCTCCATAAACAGTTAACCATCTTTCAGTGCTGATTATATCTAACAATTTTCTTTCGTTCAGATAATTTTGGGTCACATTGCTATCATTACTTTCATGTTCATTTCTCAAGTTAACCATTTTTACAGCTATGGAGAAGTGATCGGTGATATTTGTCAAAATTACTGCTGGGTAGATATTTTCAATAATGTCAGAATTATATTTTAAAAATATGTGGTCCAGACAGGCTCTCGAGACAGTAGTTATTCGAGTAGGGTTATTTATCAGGGATCTGAATCCTTCAGCTGACAATACATTTAGGTAATCTTCCACATCTCCATTATCCTGCTCTAAAATATTTATATTTAAATCTCCCAGAAAAAAAGTGTAATCGTTGACAGGAATTTTTTTCTCCTCAAAAAAAGTACTTAAGTTCAAGTTGAAGTCCTCAATCTTAGTGCAAGGAGGTCTGTACAAAACAATAGCGTTTATTTTAACATTCTCACACTTCATATTGACCATAACTCCATTTACTTCACCAATTTTGATGAATTCATGAAATTCATAATAATCATCACGGACGTATATCACAACACCATCATTTTGATTAATTCGATTTCTGTTGCATATCATTCTATATCCGCTTAAGGTTAGTGAGTCTGCATCTTTTACTTCCCAAGTTTCTGTAAGAGCTATGAGGCTAAATGAGTTCATAACTTCAGATAGATAGAGTTGCAACTCGTCGAAATGTTTATTTAAGCATCGTATGTTATTATGGAAGATCGAGAAACAGTCAGAAGTACCGAAGACTTGTTTAAAACAGTTAATGCTATTTATTTCCTTAGTAATTATTGGTTCATTGTCATATTCGAGTATGAATTGATCCATTTTTTAAAAATGATATATAAAATAAAAAATATAAAAAAAAATATAAATATAAAGACAAAACAGTACAGTTGAAAAAAAAATGGTGAGTGGTAATGGTGATAATGTTTATCAAATGGTATAATACTAAGTGTGGTGCCGTAGGTATTCTCTTTTATCTTCCTACCATTTGCGGAGCAAAAAGTGAAAAAGGAATGATTCACCTATTGCTGTGTACCGACCCTGAACGAGTTTTTATATTTGGTTTGTCAATAGCATCCTTTAGTAAAGGCCTTTCTTGTTTGTTTCTTGAGGTTGATTGAGTAATTTTAGTTGTTAAGTCCTTTTTTTCCGTGATTTTTTTTATTGTTTTCCGCCTTTGGTTTACTGGGGGTCGGGGTATTAGGTTCGCTGTTAGCTTTTGTAGAGTTTATATCAGTGGTTTCAGTTCCCTCCAACTCATCTGCTGTGTAAGAATTACCATCCACAAATAGTCTGTTTCTTCTGATGTAGCAGGTATTGGAATTATTAGCTTTTGCGAGGATCAAATTTTTCAGGATCCTGTACTCTCCTCTCTGTGACAGTGTCAAATCATTGGTAATCGTTATATGCGTACCTTTGAGGCTTTTCACGTTTTTGAATACCGATGATTTCTTCAAATAAGATAAGAATTCAACTTTGACTGGTGCGTTATCTTTCTTGCCCAACGTATAAATATTGTTGAGATCGGATTCAGACAAACTGACATTAACTAATCTTTTTAGTTCCGAGCAGATAAATGCGGGCGTTATATCATCCGGTTTACTGTGGAGTCCGAATATGACGATGTTATTCTCTTTCGTTTTTCTTTCTATCTTCTCAATCTTATTCAAAATGTATTCGTTTTCTGCTTGAACTTTGCTTAATTGCCTGTATAGTTCTTCAATTTTCAAGGACAGTCTGACCTCGACAGAGTCTACAAGTGAAATCAATTCCTTTTTACTGCTTTTAATCTCTTCTAATAATATTTCACCAGTTATCGTCATTCTCAGTTCAGCCACAAGTGTAAGCCGCGCCCAACAATGGTTAGTATTTCGCTTGGTGATAAGATAAGATAAGATTCCGTTTGGTTATTTTGTAGGAGTAATTAAACAAATTTAGACAAATTTAGTTATAACTCCGAAACGATTTAATGTTCAATTTATCAGGTATCGTTAATTCGAGGTCACCAAATAACCATTTAACGCAATAATATATGGTAGTAAATAGTTCACTTGCCGTTCATTGATGTTGGCACAAATTTGTTACAGTATTTTAACATTCACATGTATAAGGTATCAATCAACCGAAATAAGTCCAATTTACTGACATCCAAAACGACAAATTGGGAAAAAAAACTTAATGATAATAATGTCAATAGCAAACAATCGCGTTCGGTAACACTGATTATTCACGTAAATAAGGAATGCAGAGACATACCTCGATTTTTATAAGCTCCCGTGAGGATTATGAGTCCACTTAGTGGAATTCCAACAATTATTTCTCTTTGTAACTTGGTGATTTCACTAATAAACACAGAGACCAGAGAAAAGTAACTGGCACTCGCAAATTCGTACTATTATTAAACGAACAAAATTTTCAAAAAGTTTCTTTATAGGTCGTCCTTATAGTGGGGGTTGCAGGCGCATGCCGTTCTGATGAATTAGTCAATTTAACAATTTTTTAATGTTGAAGATGTGAAAACCGCCTTAATTATAAAAATTCCCATTACTAAAACTGAGAAATCACGTTCTTTTACTGTGTTTGGAGACAATTATTTGAATTTCTATATAAAATATGTTGCTTTACGTCCAACCGGATTGAAAGAACGTCGATTATTTCTCAGATATTTTAATGGAAAGTGTCATCGAATGGTGGTTGGTATTCATACAATCAGTAGCGTCCCGCAAAAAATAGCACACTTTTTGAAGTTGACAACTGGAAAGAGTACACTGCACACATTACGACGAACGTCTGCTACTCTTTTAGTTGATTGTGGTGGTGTCTTAAAAGACACGGTGGATGGAGATAGAGCACTGTGGCGGAAGGCTATATTGAAGACTCACTTCTAAATAAAGAAGATATTGCGAAAAGAATACTGCAAGTTGATGGTGATAATGATAAACCAAGCACTATCGTTATTTCTGATATCACAACATCTGAAAATATGAATGAAAACGTGTTGGATTGTTTTGAGAATTGCTCCAAGAATGAGGGTGCGGGCAGTTTTAGTGGTTTATTTAATTTTAATACTTATTCAAACTGTATATTTAATATCAATGTGGCTAAACAATAATTCTAAATAGTCTTGAATAAATTGTTTCAAATTGAAAGTACCATGTTTTGATTGAAATCAACACTTAAATGACAGCTTTTGGCCCCTAAGATGGATCCAGACCAAGCGCGCTGCTCCGCGCTACGCCGCTCAAATCAGTTCAGGGCGGCGCAGCGCTTTGGGTTTGAACGACAACCCGCGTTGATGCACGCTTACTTGCGCTACCCTGCAACACGATCGAACGCGACTCGGCAGATGTCGATACATCCAAGAAAAACGAATGTTTATGCTCGTTTATTGTGGACGTGAAAACGTTTATGTTGATTATTTGATTAAGCGTTTCGAGTTTTGACGTGGTTTAAAATATGAGTGCCTCAATTGAATGGACACATGAGGCTATTGAAAAATTGATAGACCTATATCGCCAAAAACCGGAATTGTGGGATCCCAAAGTAACACATATCACATTAAAACTAAAAAGCATGACGCTTGGACCAACATTTCTTTGGACATGGGAATCGATGTTGATGCTGTCAAATCTAAAATTATTTCTTTATTGTCTTCCTATAGAAGGGAAAAAGGAAAAATAAAAAAATTGACTGGCACTGGAAAAGGTAGGAATAATACCAATATTTTATATCTCATATAATATACCTGATATACACTTTTAGGGCGGGAGGATATTTACATCTCAAACTGGTTTGCATTCAAGTTCTTTTTTTATTTTTTGTCAGAAAAGGACACTCTTAACACAGAAGAAGTAAGTAAAAACAAATAATATATTTTTATCATTCTAGAATATTTATTTAAGCACGGTCAATCTGCCAAGGTATACGCCTGTTTGTAAAAAAATATTCTGCAAATTGTTGCAGTATTTCTTGCGCATTTGATGGACTTTTCCTTGGTATTTGTTTCAACTTGCACATTGAGGTTTGGTTTACATCATCCCTCCACCAGATCCCAGGAACAACTGTGCCATCATTTAGCTCACTATCAAAAGTTCCTGCAGGAGTATATGTATTTCTGGAATTTTTACTTCTTCTTAAGTAATTGTTTAGATAAATAGTCGTCAGTAATACATCTCTAGCTTTGTTAGGTTCAAGGAGCATGAGTTTACTCAAAACTCTAAATACTGCACTAAGTATTCCAAACGCATTTTCTGATACTCTTGACAATCGATAATTGAAGATCCTTTCTTTCGATTCTTTTTCATAAAGACCAGAATAGGGTTTAATTACATTTTCATGGAGAGAAAATGCTTCGTGACCCAGTATGACTTGAGGAATACGTTTTTCCTGCCCAGGAAGTTCTTTTGGTTCTGGCAAACACAAACTTCTCGCTTGTATTTTCTTCCATATTAGACTATGTTTAAATATTCCTCCATCAGATATACGACCCTGAGTACCCACACCAGCGAAAATAAAATTATAATTCGCATCCACAAGTGCAAATAACACAATGCTAAAATATTTCTTATAATTGTAGTATTCGCTGCCACTGTTCATGGGTGCTTGTAACATCACATGCTTTCCATCCATTGCAGCTACGCAATGCAGATAATTCCAATGTTCCTCAAATTCTTTAACACATTGCAGCCATCCTTCTGTAGTATTTGGCATCTGAAAAAAAATTATTGATGATTTTTAAATGAAATTTTCTTTATTTGCAGATATACGCCGAAGAAAAGTCGCAAGATAGTTTGCAATCTCATGTTGATGATGCCAATGATCAAAGTGAACTACAATGTGCAAAACAAACTACTGAGCAATCTATTGAAAATATCATTGAATCCCCCTCTAAAAGCAGTGGGAAAAATACAATAGCCATGCGAAAAATATTTGTCCCCCCCCCAAATAAAATCCAAAACGTAAAATAGGCCAGGCGGCAAGTAATTTAAACCGTAAAAAAATTTTGGCAAAGCTTTTATTGTTTTAAATGGTTTATTGGTGCGATTATCAAGAATTTAGGCTACAAAGGTACATACTTTTGGTTTTTCGGCAATATCTGGTTTTCTCTTTATCGTACGGCCATAATAGTTCTATATGAAATTAAAGGTGACAACGTTCTGTACAAAATTGTTCCCTATCATTTTTTCATGGGACTTATAGTTTCAGAGTAGTAGCCGCGCGAATTTGTGCGAGTTTTGACAAATGCAGTAAATATCGATTCTTGCTTACCGAATTTCACTCTTCTCTCGGACTGGTGACTGTTGACAATAGAAATAAGCACATATTGCATACGTTTTCATAAAAAGGTATAGAACTTTTGTTAAAATTGCAAATATTTTGCCTTATTGTGGCTACATTTCTGCAGCGGGTCATTGAAGTCAATCTAATCGTCTTCTTTTCGACAAAGTACGACGTTCTCGCGTAAAAGGTTCGTCCTGAGCTGGTATTTTACCCGAAGTCAATGGTTCAGCAGTGATTTCCTTTACTTCAATCCTGCTCTCGTTGTCCATCAAAGATGACTCATTCTCAGAATCAGTCATGTGAATGTCTTGTGCAGCTGAATGCTCGAGCTGCACGTCGATCTCGTCATCAACGTCGAAATTATCTTCTTCCATATCGATATTTGCGCAAGACTTGCCCCGGCAACTTCCACACATTATCGATCAACGCAGCCCAGTCTTCCTGCAGCCACAAGCTGCTTGACATCCTTGCTTGCACTTGCAGGATATCGTGCTGAGAAGCTCCTGCGAGACAGCGTCTATTAACGTGGGGATAAGTGTCAGTCCATTCCTCGTGCTTTTCTAGCCCCAATCTTGCGGACTTTTCTTGTTCCCGTACCACTATTGAACCTGATGGTAGGTTCTGAAGGAATGCTATCGTGCTGCTGCTGCGGTTGGTGGTAAAGGTGCAAGATTGCAAGCACTCTTAAAAATTGATTTTGTGAAGCACTGGAACCTGCAATCATTCAACGACGTGTCACCGCTCGCTCCATAGAGTGCTCTAATGACATATTTTTCGGCTGCCTCTATCAGGTCTGGAGAAGCATTTGGGTCTTCAAATATTCCAACGGTTCATCGTACATTCATATTTTTTTTAAATAGCTTGACGAATTTCTGTTTTCCATGCCTGAAGAATTCTGAGGTTGTGTAGCACCCACTGAAGGCGTGAAGGAAGAGTATGTGCTCCGCAACTTCTTCTGAATGTTTGAACGACTTCGTCGAGTAAATTCTGCTCATAATTTTTCCTTTCCCTGGTTTCATGAGATAGACATTCGACAACGATGATGCGAGGCCTATTAGTAGTACGAGGAGGTCGACATCTTCACCCACTACCACTACGCAATCATAGTCTGGCGATAATTCAATCGCGGTGTTAATTATACGAGAATCAGCGTCTTCAGCGGCTTGCTTTACGAGGAATCCTGCAGCTCGAAGTTTGCCCTCCAGCATAGAAATGAGCCGAATCTTGTTCTGCAGCGACGTGCCTCTGCGATCTACGGAGTCGTTCAACAGCTTTAGTACTTTTGTTGTTAGCGTCATTCGGATAGCCGTCAAAAACAACTACGCTGTTGGTCTTGTAGTACTTCTGTACGTACTGAACATACTTCACAAGAATATTGCAGAACGTCTCTTGTTGGTACCAGACCACACGATGGAGAAGGAATCCACCGTCTACAACATATACCACGTTATCTGCATCGTTGATGGAATGAGCCAGAAGAGAAATTATATTATACAATGATGATTTATTTGTCTTGCGCATTCCTATTTCATCAAAAAGCGAGAGTGGATAAGGAGCTAGTTCGAAGTGAAAATATTTCTGCAAATCCTGTTCCGTTTTCTTGGAAATTGTAATTCTTTGAAAAATTAATGAAGGGTCAACAGGAATCACTTCATTTTGGATGGTTATTGAAGAGTTAACTGCTCTTAAAGAAAAACGGGAAATTTTCGTGAGAATCAATAATTGGCAAAATTATTGTCGATCGTTGAAATATAGGGATAAACTTTCCGTGTTTATGCACGTTTTGTAGGTTATGTTCGCGGGGCAAATTTTTCTCTCTGTAAAACCTTACCAGTCAAAAAACGTCTTGTTTTAATATTTTATAATTCGTAAAGAATGGAATTGAGTAATCTCATGCACACGTAAAATTATAATTTAGGTTGTTACTATTTTTTCGAAATTGAAATAACCGTATTTCAATATTTTTATGATACGACTATCATTTGACTAGCTAATGCGGAAGGACTACCTTAAAAACAAATACACCATAATGCTTTGAAACAATATTA
This sequence comes from Galeruca laticollis, assembly GCA_963921935.1. Taxonomy (NCBI): domain Eukaryota; kingdom Metazoa; phylum Arthropoda; class Insecta; order Coleoptera; family Chrysomelidae; genus Galeruca; species Galeruca laticollis. The sequence continues at coordinate 33,067,963 of OY998175.1, forward strand.
CTTCGAACGTCAATCATTTTCATGCGAAATTTTTAGCTAAGAGAGCCTGGGAGTCTATTCTATTGTACAAAAGTTATATAACTCTTACCTGTATTCGCTCTTATGGCAGCAATTATACTCCTTTCTCTCGTACATGTTTTATGACATTTCACATGAATGACTACACAGCAATGATTTTGCTCTGACATCGGTATACAAAAATCGTTATATTTTCCGTATACGTAAGCGCGTCATCGACTGACTTCTTAGGCACACAAGGCTACACTGGAATATTGTATACAGGAAACTACGAAAGGGGATGCGACGCTGCTACGTAGGCAACAGTGTACTCTCCCCACCTAAGAGCAGGGCCTGTTCCGCATCTGCCTGCACTAGCAGGCATATTTTCGAGAATACCAATGTCGGCGCTCGTGACGGACGGTCCCTAAAAGAGACCGGATTTATACCTGAGATACCCTTCCCGTATTCTTAGAAACAAACAGCCGTTTGAATTACGAAATAAATTTTTAAACAGAAGCTTATAATATATTGCAGACGACACAACGAATACTTATTATTTATTATCAATGATGGATTTGAATTACGTATACATAGTCTTAAAAGAAATAGAACAAATTGTCAACAGTCACCAGAACGAGAGAAGAGTGGAATTTCGTAAGCACTAATCGATATTTACCTTAGAGTAATAATATACATAGAGAGGGCTATTCATTCATAAACACGTTTATTTTTGCGGCCAACAATTCTAAACGACAGTAGTAAAATCAAAGAATACACCAACCAACAAGAAGCGAAACTTGTGCTATTTTAGAATTCATTTTCTAAGTGCGCATGTCTGAGTGAGAGTCAGTTATCTGTCAATGTCATGTGATTTTATTCATTTATTGTTTACATGTTTACATTGTTTAGCAAAGAATATTCTTTGTTGTACGGTTTTCCCTTATTTACAATATAATAATATATATTTTGTTTGTGTTTTTAATTGTTTAAAAAACTATTATATTAGTTATGGCGCCAAGAACTTGTGCAGTTCGTGGGTGTCATTCAAGAGATGGAGACGGAACAACTATGTTTAGATTTCCTAAAGATCCTGTAAGGTAAGAGGAATTGTTTCTATATGCAATAAATTATAAATATATATTTCTTTTTTTAAATATGTTATTCTTCCATTGCACCTATACATTGTAAGTTGCGCGAATCTATGTTTTGAGTGTTAACATTCCTCTTTCTCTGTGTCTTTGATAACATAAATAATAATAACACAATCAAGGAATACACTACAATAAGCGTCACTGCTGATGAGTTCAGCTTGAATATGTTGAATAATAATACACAATAATCAATATAAATTGGTAGTAGTTTATTTCTTTTATACACATATGATAAATAAAAATATAAATATACTTACTTAGCTTTATTTACATTTTAGAGCACAGTTATGGTTGGATGCATGTAACCGTGGAGATTTGTTTGAAAAAACCCTAGACTCTTTACATAACAATTATAAGTTATGTCAACTCCACTTTGAGGATAAATTTATTTCCAAAAGGGGACGTAAAAAGTACCTATGTCTTCAAGCTGTGCCTACAATATTTCCATGGTTAAAACGCAAGGGCCATGTTTTATTGAGCGATCCACCAACAAAAATAGCTATTCAGTCTGGTAAATATTAAATTTAAGTAAATATTACAATCAGTTGTTATTGATACTTATTTTTGCCACCTTAGTGCAGAATTAATTATAACTTTTCAACAGGATTCATTAATACCTTATTGGCATTTTGTTTATTTGTTTATTACAATTATTTTAATAATTACAGATACCATGCCGTTTGAGCAAGTGGGACATTCATCTCAAGCCGCCAAAAGACATATTGGTGATGCTTCTCCATCTCTTGGTAAGTATAATCATCATTTAGATACAACTCTTGTAGATAATATGCATCAAAATAGATGGCTTTCTTATAATTAGATTGCGTTTAGCCTATCTGTGAATCGCCATATGCTTTGTATTTAAACAGCTGTATAGAATTGCAATGTTATGTATTCTTTAGAGTGTAGAGTGACAAATCTAAGAATGCTTGACATTTTTTGAACTGGTTATTTGAAATTGATGTTTATTACAATTATTTTTATAATTACAGATACCATGTCGTTTGAGCAAGTGGGACATTCGTCTCAAGCCACAACAAGACATATTGGTGATGCTTCTATATCTCTTGGTAAATATAATCATCGTTTAGATACAACTCTTGTAGATAATATGCATCAAAATAGATGGCTTTCTTATAATTAGATTGTGTTTAGCCTATCGGTGAATCGCCATATGCTTTGTATTTAAACAGCTGTATAGAATTGCAATGTTATGTATTCTTTAGAGTGTAGAGTGACAAATCTAAGAATGCTTGACATTTTTTGAACTGGTTATTTGGAATTGCTGTTTATTACAATTATTTTTATAATTACAGATACCATGCCGTTTGAGCAAGTGGGACATTCATCTCAATAAATTACACATACCTAACATCGTCCTTGGGGATAGTAACAAAGTTCCCTTCTCAAGTATTGGAGGATCATCCACGAAATAAGCATACACATTATCCTTTACAAGCGATCACAAAAAATAAGCTAGTGCCACAAGAAGTACTATATTATGTGTGTCTAAGTTATATCGTAATATTAATTGGAGGGATTACCAGAAAAACAGTATAAACTGTTCAACCAGAAAAAAGCTCAAAATATGATAATAACGAAAAACGCAACAAATCTTCGATAACTATGCAGAAAAGCTTACTGTCGCTACTTTTTTATAACTTCTTTGTCACATACATCAGTAGATTTTCTCTTGTAAAATATTTAATTCAGAATCTGGTGAGGTGTAACTTTTAAATATATCAATTATAAAAATTTTGTATTCAAGTACCATACTTATTGTAATTTTATATCATCATTTACTGAAATTGTTTCTATTGTAAACTGGTATTCTAAATATATAATCTATATTATTGTATTGGTTTTTATACTCACCCTATCCTACATACTACGACCTACCTACCTACTTACATACTTACACATATAATTTCGATAACAATATAGAAAATGAAAATCATTTGGTTAAACAATAGCTCGTTATTTTTAATAATGGATGGAACTCCAAAAACAGAAGCTAAAACTGTATGTATGAAGAATTGTTAAAGTATATTTTTCACATTGTTTGTTTAGCTGTTAAATTAACTTTAACAATTCATAAATTAAGTTCAACACACCTATTGTGAAAATTAAACTTTGGTATTTCTTCATATTAAATGAGTTTTCACTAATTATCAACCAACATTCAAAATATTACACGGTTGGATGCTTAAATATTTCTTTGAAAATTAAAAAATTTTCGAAGCAAGCCATAAAAATAAACAATAATTATTTGAGATTCTTTGGTTTCACTTTTTTGCGTGTAGGTAAGATTTAATTTACATTTTTTGAACACTTTTCTTAGTGTAAAATCAAGTAACGATGGTCAGTTATCTGTCAACGTCAGTTTGAAGGTCACGAAATTTTGCCCCCAAAACATCAAAGGATTTACGCCGGGTTTCGCTTCTTGTTGGTTGGTGTATTCTTTGGTAAAATCATGAATGAATTACAAAAAGTGGGGATTGTATTGTGGATACATCGCTTTGGCGTCATCGTCAAAGCATAGGCGTACCAAATCTATTTGTAACCAACAAATATAAAATTATATTATTGGAATTTTGGTGTTTATAAATATTTGATTTGATGAAATTAAAGTTTGTTGATTTCAATTAATGTATTTTTTCACGGAGATGAGTTTGAAACTATTCTCTTTGTTGTAATTTCTCACCAGGTAGCGCCGCTGCATATAAAATTTTACACCGTTCAACCGGTCACCCTCAAAATTGGCATATATATATATATATATATATATATGTATTTTCTTATGCAGAATTTGTATTTCCTATCCTTTTTGTTTTTTTGTTGTAACTTCCCACCAGGGGGCACTGAAGCATATCAACTTCGCATATCGTTTACTTTATCCTGGAGCAAAAATGTTTGTGCCACGAGCCGTAAGGCGAGTGCTGCAGATCAAGGGAGTGCAAAAAGTGCCCTGCATACGAATTGTTCACAATATTTTTTCTACGACCATGCTTCTTAATGAAAGCAAAAAGTAACTTATATAGTACTTTATTTAAACGTTGAACTGCAAGGATTTAAAAAATGAAAAGCAGTTAAACCTAGGTATAGTTCATTGTGAAATTTTAACAATTTTGAATTGTTATGCCTGGTGTATCTTTTTAATTTGATAAGTTTAAATTACTTCTAATATTAATATCTGTCACCAAAATTCATTATAAATATAATATTAGATTGTCAAAAGGGGTTTTGACATTAAGATTTCCTTCCCACTAGGTCAGCATATCAACTTCTATATCGTTTACTTTTCCACGAGCGCAGAAGTTTGTGGCACGACCCTTAAGGCAAGAGCTGAAAATCAATCGAGCGAGAGAAGAGTTTTGCGTACGTGTCGTGTCAATACTTTTTCGACGATCACGTTTATTAATCGAAGAAAATAGTAACTTATATAGGTGTTTTATTAAAATTTTGAACAGAAATAATTTAAAAAATGAATATTAAAATATGATATGAAATACTCCTCTAGTTCTATTACTAATAGGATCTTTTAAAACATAGCTATTCACTCCATTTTCATTGTCAATCACATAAGGACCTTCGAATGGTAATTGCAATTTCGCACATTTGTTTTCTTTTCTATTAGATACCTTCACTATTACTAAATCTCCTTTTTTGAATGTAATTCCTTTCTTGATACCCTTCAATTTTCTCTGTACAAATTTTTTTTCTGTTTTCCTTAATCATATATTAACCTTCTCAATCAATTTATCATAATTTTCAATATTTTTAGGTATCCATGGACGATCTGGTAATATTTGTTTCATCAGATACATGGGTGAAACTTCTGTGACTGTGTAAGGTATCCCGTTCATATATTCTTCTATCATTGGAAGCTGTTGTTCCCATTGTTCATGATGGCTGCTCGTTAGAATCCTTAGATATTTTATCACCTCTCTAATGTATCGTTCCGATGGATTGGCACACGGATGTCTTACACTAGTATAAATTGGATTTACATTAGATTTTCTTAACCAATTTTGAATTCTTTGGTTATTCAAATTTTTCTTTGCGGTGTTCTGCGCCGCTCTGCATCGAATTCAATAGTGCTGCGCGGTGTTTTCCAGCACGGAGCAGTGCGCTTGGTCTGGATCCACCTTGCGACTTTGCAACATATACCCCATGACAGCACAAGCTCCGCCTTCTGTTATACGTCATGCTTCGCCAGCAGCCGTAGAATACAATATACCCGCTATCAACACATATTACTAAATATACCCGATTACAGCGCTGAAGATATCAGGAATTACAACGAGAAACTGGTACAAACAACAATAGAAAACCGTAAAAGCTACAAAAATGCAAAAAGGGCACTAATAATAGGGAAAAGACAGATAGTTGCATAAACTGATGTAAACACAAGAACCACAGACAGGAATGAAATAATAGACCTAGTAGCCAAATTCTATGGAGACCTATACCCCTGAAAATTTGGAAGAAATAATAGAACACTCAGAAGATGCCATACCAGAAGTTTTGGTGGAGGAAGTAGAAATGGCACTGAAAAGCATGAAAAATGGCAAAGCAGCGGGAAATGACGGCATCACGACCGAAATACTCAAATATGCAGGAGCTAAAACATGGAAGTACCTTGCCAAACTATACACGAACTGTCTGATGTCCAGGAGCATACCTAAAGAGTGGAACAGCGCCCTTATAGTGTTGATCCACAAGAAAGGCAGCAAAGAAGACGTTAAGAACTACAGACCAATAAGTCTACTACCAGTGACGTACAAGGTATTCACAAAGATCATTCACAACAGAATACAAAATACACTAGACTCGGCCCAACCACGAGAACAGGCTGGATTCCGCAAAGGCTTCAGTACAATAGATCACATCCATACCCTCAAAGAGGTTATCAGTCGAACCAAAGAATACAACCAACCACTAGCACTAGCCTTCATCGACTTTGAGAAAGCATTCGACTCTATATATCCCAGAGCAGTAATAAATGCCTTAACAGAACAAGGGGTCGACAAGCCATATATTGAGACCCTAGCAAATATATATAGGGAAGCCAAAGCGAGAGTTAGGATATATGAGGGCACACCAGAATTCCCCACCAGCAGAGGAGTTAGACAAGGAGACGCAATATCACCAAAGTTATTTACAGCAACACTAGAAAGCATCTTCAGAAAACTGGGCTGGAACAACACAGGTCTGAATATAGATGGAGAATACTTGAACTATCTAAGATTCGCTGATGACATCATCCTGATAGCGAGTAACCCTGGCGAAATGCAACAACAAATAAATGAATTGAATGCAGCAAGCAACGAAGTAGGCCTTAAAATAAATCTGAGTAAGACCAAGATAATGTATAACGAACTGATAAACGCACAAGAAATAACAATTAATGACACTGCCCTGGAAATAGTAGAGGAATACATATACCTGGGTCAACTAATACACATATCAGGCTCTCTACTTCCAGAAATAAACAGAAGAATCAAATTAGCATGGAGAACATTTGGACAGAACTCTATCATCTTCAAGTCTAGAATGTCACTCCGTTTGAAAAAGAAAGCGTTTGATCAGTGCGTACTACCAGTATTAACATACGGCTGTGAAACCTGGACCCTGAAAACTGATATCATTAGAAAACTCCAGGTAACGCAGAGGTCTATGGAACGATGCATGCTTGGAATAACAAGGAGAGATAGAAAAAGGCTTGATTGGATCAGACAAAAGACCCAAGTGATAGATGTCATAAATAGAATCAGATCCCTAAAGTGGCAATGGGCGGGGCATCTCGCTAGAAGGACAGACGATAGATGGACCAAGAAGACGCCCCAACTTAAGATGGGACTACGACATAAAGAAACTCGCAGGATCAACTTGGGGCCGCATAGCTAGCAATAGACAACAATGGGCCCACATGGAAGTGGAATATATAAATATGTAAAGGGAGGCTACACCATAACAAAATGGTTGAATAAGCTGCATATGATGATGATACCCGATTCCAACACAATTCGCCCCTTTACATCGTACCAATGTCATGCCGATATTATGATGCAATAATACTCATTTTTGCGTGGTTCCTCGTTGACAGTGCATTGTATGTATTGTTTTCGATTCGTCCAAAGGCTTACCGAAAATGTCTGAATTATATTTAAGGCAATATTTCAATTTACATGAAGATGATGTGTTACAGATAGAGTCACTTTCTGATAAAGCTCATTTTAATGTTTGCATACGTACAAATCTAAACCTAAATTATGCGGAAATAGATTATAGTGTGCAATGCATTAAATGGATTCAAAACTTCAGTGAAAGTATCAAATCACAGTGGATTGTCAGGAAATCGTTTCCAAATTTAAAAACAATGTTATACAAGAAACAGTTCGTGTACCACCATTTCAATTTTAACAAAGTGGTTGATGGAAAAAGGATTCGTTTCAATAAAGGAATTGAACGAAAAGGATGTACCGCATCCGTTGAAATTAAAATTCAAAAAAATTAACAGATTTACAGTAAGAAATAACATTTACTTGAAAACCGGACTTTCCGCTGTTATAAAGGTATAGTTGCGAATTTGAAATACCGTGTTTATTATCATCGACCGTTGGTAACTTTATCCAGTGGGGAACAATTTATGGACCGTAAATAGCATAGTTATAAATCAAGATCAAGTACACAGTTCGACCCTACGCAGGGACGTCTTTAAAAATTTGAGCAAAGTAGAAAACAATTGCTTTTTAATCGTCCACTTTCCATGATGCTCATCCTTCCGTTGAGGGTTTTACACTCAAAACCTATGGTTTTCAAATATTTCCGAAACTATTGTTCCGAATAGGTTACTTCAATTCCCGAAACTTTCAGTCTTTTCAAAATCATAGACGTTGTTGGCACCCTATTTCCTTTGTAAAAAGCTTTACCTGGTTGGTGATTACTCCGACCCTGCTAGGACGCAGGTATAAAGGGTAATTTATAATTTATGAGGAGGCAGTATCTGTGGTCTTTATGCATTCTTGTTGTATTTAACATTTACACAATGCTCCCTGTAATAAATACGGTATTTCAAATTCACAAGTATAAGTGTTTTTAATATGTACATGTAGGTAAGCCATATAATCAACTTTGCTCAAATAAAAAGTACCATGCTTTATGAAATAATCAACAAAAACAGTATTTCCAAAATTTTTGCCTAAAAAGAAATCAAATAATAAATTTCGAGATAATAATATATAAGTATTTGTAGGGAATATTTCAACACAATCATTTAATTCATGTTGCGGAAGCCTGTAGTAGTTATATGAACGTGTCAGAGTCCACTAGCAAACTTTTTTTTAGTATTTTAATAACGGAATGAATTCAACCACTGCCAGGAATATGCACGATATAAAAATAGTTAGCTATCACAAAGAAGAAAAGACTCTGGTTACTGAGTTAGCTGTCTCTCAAGTGAATCCTAGAGAACGAGAAGTAATTTACTTATATAACGAATGGAGGTAAGTTTCACTTTCCTCTTCGGAAAGTATTATATATTTTCTAAATTTTATAAACTTGAGTCCTGAGTGAAATAAATCCAATACATTTACATGAATAATTTTATGGAAGTTTTTTAAAATTAGTTTATAAATATTATTTTTCAGTACTATAAATATGTAGGATTTTAAACATTTGATCGTATAATTTCTTAGTAAAATTGCATTTTTTTTCTTCAGAAAAGTCAACTATGGAGAAAGAAGCTTTGAAAGTATTCTAAAAATAATAATTGAGAGAAAAGAAAATTATTCGAAGTTGGGTGTTAAAATTTTTGTCGAAGAAAATCCTGGCAGAATTTTGGTACTTACACCAATTATGATGCGAGCACATGAACAGAAATTCTCTTCCGAGATATGTTTCGTAGATACAACTGGTTCGTGTGATCAAATGTCTACCTGCGTTACATTTATTTTAGGAGCGCACAAAATTGGAGGAATACCTCTTGCCTGTATCCTGCACTCAGGTCAGTCTGAGGATATTTACTACCAATCCTTTCATATACTCAGAAATACTTTATCCGCCGGTTTTTGAGGAGCTGGTTACCCAGTAGATTTTATGACTGACGACTGTAGAGCAGAGCGCAACGCACTGTCCAAAGAGCAAATTACTGTTATGTTCGTTTCATGTTTGTCAGGCATTTTGGAGATGGTTGTGGGAAAATAAGAACGGTATTCAAAAATCTGACAGACAAAAAATTATGATGATGTTTAGAAGGGTATTATATGCTGAATGCGAAGAAGATTGTGAAATAAATTATAAATTGATTCTAGAAGGTATAGAAATTTATGAAAATCTTATTAACACATATTGGGTTATAGGCGTGCAGAATGGTGCATCGATTTCGTAAAAATCATATTACTCGAGGTCACAATTTAAAAATATAATTTTGTCTAGATGCAAAGCATTTAATAGTATTGCCCTCTTAGAATTTGTGACTGATGTATTAGAATCATATATCATATGAGGCGTATGTTGAACCAGGCAAACAACATCATGATGTATTATATGAAAACTTTAAAAATCAATCTATCGGTTTAAATGTTCAAGAAGTAAATGACTCAACTTACTATGTAACTTCATCAAAAGATAAACAAATGTTATACACAGTAACTACGATTTTTCCGACATTTTGCGATTGTCATAATGGAATAGGGGGAGCGTACTGTAAGCTCATTTGTGGTGGAATTAAAATTTGGCAGATTTCTTGAAAATTGTCCATTGTTAAGTAAATAGGACAAAATTAATTTAGCATATATTGCATTAGGATCAAATGTACTAAAAGACTTTTTTAGTGACATGATGTCAATAGAGCACAGTAACAGAAATACTAGAGCTGCAAATATTAAAATTAATTTAGAGCAACCCAAAATTCAAATTTTACCGTCAGAAGATTCTCATAACAGCGAAAGTGGCTCAGTTGGTATCACGAAAATTATTCAAGATTTAAAATCAGAATATGCCAGAATAGACGACTTAACGGAACAAAGTATTAATAAAGAAAATAAAGACGTTATACTAATATTTGTTCAGTCAATCAAGCGTATTAACACCCCATCACAATTAACCCAATTCTTCGTATACAAAAAAATAAACACCTCTAAGTTAATCAAAGTTCAGACTACATCAATAAGCCGGCGAAAAATACGAGCTAGTTTGAAAGCTGGAACACGCCGAATAAAAGCTGGCCGCCCAAGTCATAAGGAGACTTCAGTTAGCCAAAAACGAAAAAGATCAAAAATTAATCATTCCATTATTGACAACATAAATAAAAATCGACCAAACGCCAAAATACATTAAGTAAAGTTATGTACATCTAGTATAACTAATTAAATAAAATAAATTTTATGAAATAATAAAATTGCAGTGTTATTTTCCCCTTCGCAGCGCTTAAATGGAAATCATTGAGAAAATGTGCTGATCGAGCAAAGCGTGTCTAGATCGGGTACAATCAGTAAACTCTGCTGGTGCCGGATAGGAATAGTTTCCTCTCTAACAGCGAAAGATGACGTATAACAGAAGGTGGAGCTTGTGCTGTGATGGGGTATATGTTGTAAAGTCGCGATCCGCCTTTAGGTTCAAAAGTGCAGCTTTTGCTCCTAGGATTAAAAGAGAATATTGTTGTTGCTAAGATACCCGGTTTTTGTTGTTCAGTGAAAAAACAGCAACTTTTGAGACTCCTGACAGTTAAAAAATGTCATACTTTTGAAGCGGTTGGAGACAAAAATAATTTAGTAATATTAGAGAACAAATGCTTTTCAACTCGCGTTTTTTTCAGGCATGCTGGGGGGGGGTCATTTTGACACTTTTTTTTAACTACAATTCATTGTATTTTGTTTAAAATAGTGTAGTAAATTGGTGAATACTAGAAAAAGCAATTACATTTTTCTCCAAAAACGTGATGGTCCCCGTTTGTCGGCTTTATTGCAGATATCCACCATCGCTAATGGCTCGCAATCACAAGGATAACTTGTGAACCATAGTTTCGATCTTTCAGACCAGATAATAACGAGTTTTGTATTCAAGTTTTATCATAAAATCATCACATGATTTCAATGTCAAGTATTTTTGATTGATTTATCATATTAAACAGACTGCATTTATTTTTCTGCGAAATTATAAGATAACGTAGATAATGTATATTTGTGCTATCTTGCCTATAATTATTTAGTTTACCTCTTTATATTTAGTATCCAAAAATTCATTGAATAAATTATTGCAAATGGAAATTATAACTTATCATAATAAATTTGGGAACAGTGCTGGTAACAATGCATTGTCAGTTTTCAATGTTGTTCAACTGACATATGTCAAATTTTAACCATCTTTGTAAAATATTTTGTTTTAAATATTTAATATCTCGCGAATTTTTAATTTCCTAATAATGCCATAGAAACAACAAACATAAACGTACCCATAACTACCTAGGGAGTTTTAGGGGGGAGTTATGAAATCATAACCCCCGCTGATAATAATAGGGCATCCTATAATGAATTGCACACAATAATGGGGCAGTTATCAAAGGACCCCGTACTTCTCTTATGGAAACGGGAGCATCGTCAAATTATCTGAATTTTTGGTATGTACGGTATTATAAGTATTAAATATTTTTAAAGTCGATAAATCTGAAAGAGTTTGTTCAGGAGAAAACTATAGAGTTTCACCTATAGATTTCTCACCGGGATCATCTCCCCCAATTACGGGTACTCCGTACCTCACAGAGTACACCCGAAGGTTACGTGATAAAATTCAAAAATTGAATTCACAAAAGCCTGAGTTGTTTACTTCAGAAAGTTTAAAAAGTGACACTAACATTAGCGTGAAAACTAAAAGGAAATATCCTGTTAAAGTGAAAACTTCCCCTAAAAAGTTAATAAGAAAAGGTACGTTTAAATCTAAAATTATTAAACATAAAAAACAATCTGATAAACTAAGTGCTACATCAAAAAAGTGAAAGGAAAGTTCCTAAAATTTTATTTCTCCAAATGTTGAAGACGAACCACGCCACTAGCAGTTAACATAGACTCTCATAATAAATTTACGGCAAAGCTGAAGAGAATAAGAGAAAAGAAATTGCAATTAAAATCCAAAAATACAGACCTCAACTTCCTTAAATTAGTGTATATTGAAGTAATACACATTAAATCCAACATAAACGAAAATCCAGTGATTGATAAACTAAACAAAAAGTGTCTAGAATTGGTGGACACAGATATACTTAACAAGTGTCTAGAACACACAAACTAGCGATAAAAAGATTATAGAATACGTCGAAAGTCTCAGTCTCAACTTACCAAAACAAGACATTAACATTTATAATCATACCGATGAAAACAAGTGTCTAGAAACTAACTATAACAAGTGTCTAGAATACGAATACGAAAAGTGTCTAGGAAACATGCAAAACAAGTGTCTAGAAATCAATGAAAAAAGGAGTATAGAACAGGACACCTGTTCTGATTTATCTATCCCTACTCGCAGGGGCAACAATATAAATTATACAACTACCCCTGAGAAGGCTGAATTGAGCCCAAACATAGATAATAGTCAAATGGAGGAAGATACTATAGGCGACCATTCGAGCGACGAAAACTCAGATTCACAAAATACATTTAATCAACAAAAGACAACCATAATTCAAGCCCAGGTACACTCCACACCGGATCTCACGTAGGCGCAAGAAGTTACATCGCAGTATGAAAAATTAATTAGATAGATAGATAGATAGAAAATTTATTGTTCTTTCATACAGAATACATGAACAAGGAAGTGACAATATTTCCCATATAAATGTAAAAAATAATAACTGAAAAAAAGAAATGAATTACAATTTTATAGATATGCTTAGATGATGCCTTGACGGGAGTGAGAGGATACTTACTACTCGTTTATACTCAATGATCTGATTTTTAAAATATTCTTTGTCACATTATAATATTTGATATAATAATTGTGGTTCAGCTTCATTAATTACCGTTAGGGACTGATAGGTTTTAAAGAAGAAATATCTAATTTGTTTATACATTGGACATACAAATAATAAATGTTGTAGGGATTCTGGAACTAGACAGTTGCAAATTGTGCATATTTCATTTGTTTTTATGGTATATGCATTGTTATTAACATACATATACAGTATTTTAGTGTTAGTAAGTTCTATCTAGCGCTATCTTAGGAAATATTTTTGAGGACAATTTTTTAATATTTAGTAAATTTAGTAGAGCTTGTTTTATAATAAAAAATCCAATTTTTACTAGTCTTGTTTCCGCTCTCAAAATGTAACTGGGAGTTGTTTTCTGTAAATAGAGACAATTTTTCAAAAATTGATTTTGAACTATTTCTCCCTCATTTATGTCCTGAAGTACCACTGGCATATGTGTAGGTTGGAACTACAATGCTATAATAAAGCGTTTTAACACTTTCCATATCGGTCATATGTGAGGATTTAATTAAATTTTGTGTTGCGTGTTGTGTTGTTTTCGTTTTCTTTATACGTGATTTTAAATTTTCTGAGAACGTGCCGTTAAACGAGAGTATCACTCCTAAGTAATTATATCTGTTTACCTGTTCTATTATTGCATTTTTATACCAAAATGTAGGTTTATGTCCGATATTTGGTCTGTTTCTGAATATAACTACCTTTGTTTTATCTACATTAACTCGTAATTTATTAGTGTATATAAAGCAAATATTTGTGGACTTAGTGAGTCGCCTTGGATGATGCCTTTGGCGATTTTTTTTTTGAGGTACAACTGTTCTGCTCAATTGTTATTGTCCCTAAGGAGTACATATTTTTTTAAATTCTTATTATCTTGCCGCTGATTCCATTAGATAAAAGCTTTTGCAAAAGTATATCCAAATTGATATTATCAAAAGCTTTTTTGAAGTCGATAAAAAGTGCAAAAACTTTCCTCCCAGGCAGTCGCAGATGGTTACTTATCACCGAGTAAAGAACACAAATATTATCTTCCGTACTTATTTGTTTACGAAAGCCAGCTTGACATTCTGGTACCGTTTCAATTGATTCACTGAATGTATGTAGTCTCTGATTTATTAGTTGGGTGAATAGCTTAGTTTTGTGATTGAGTAAGGCAATACCTCGGTAATTTAGAGGATCGTTTTCAGGGCCTTTCTTATGAAAGTGAATCATGTTAATATTTGTCCAATTGCATGGAAAGTGTTCTTCCATGTATATTTTGTTAAATAATTATTTTAGATGTATGATCCAGTTAGTAGGCAAGTTTTTATAAAATTCGTTTGGTATTTTATCATCCCCTAACGCCTTATTATTTTTTGCTATTGCTATTACATTGTATATCTCTTGGATTGTAAAGGGTGAATCTAGATAGGGATGTCTAGCATCCATTATGGATAGGTTCGTATTAGCTTCAATGGTGTTATAAAATAGGTTATAATAGTTCTTATATTCTTTGGCCGTAATAGGGTGTTCATTATAGTGCTTTTTTTATGAAGGTTCATATATTTCCAAAATTCGGATGGGTTTTTAATGTACAGAGATTTTGCTTGTAGGTTTTGTTGATATTTGATTTGTTTATCTTTGATTAACATCTTAAATATTTTCTTTTCTGTTTTATATTCTTCGATTGTATATATGCTGTATTTATTTTTCTTAATGTTATTTTTCTTTAATTTTGATTTCACACATTCTTTATCAAACCAGGGTTTCGATTTCTGAATTAAAGTATTTTTATAAAGCTGTGTTCTACACATATCTAAAGTTTCGGCTGTAGAAATGATGGAACTTATCAATTGTGCATCGAGTTCTTCAACATTGTATGTTTTTGGGTTTATAGTCACCTCTGACATAACGTTTTTATAGTTTTGTGTTTTTTGTGGGTTCCACTTAAGATATTTTCTCTCTTTTTGTTGAATTTGTGATTGGGCTAGTTTAAACATTTTTATGTCTAGTTTTACCGTACAACTTTGATCGTCTGAAATAAAATCACTATTCACATAAAATTTTTTTATACAATTTATGCTATTAAGATTAGACCAAATTAAATCTACTACACTATTGCCTCGTTCACTCAAATATGTGTAGTGTCCTAAATTATCATCATAACGGCCATTAAGGGTGAAGAAACCTACATCTTCAAATGAAAAATTAATTAAAAAATGTAAACAAATAACGATAAAAAACTAGATATGACAAAAAAACCAAATGAGGATCTGAATGCCATCACCTCCATCCCACAGTCCAGCCAAATGGAAGTTAATGATATCACGCCACCAGGTTTCGTTAAACCAAAAAAATATGCAAAATTTGAAGCACTTATAAAACAAGCAAATAAAGCTAATCAGCCAACCAGTACGGAAAACAAATTCGATTCATTATCAGAAATGTCGGAAGAAGAAACTCAAGCCGTTGAACCCACGCAAGAAAGAGGAAAAAAACGAAGTTTCGAAAATATAACGCAATGTCAGAGTCATCGGATGAAGACAGTAATAAACACCACACTAAAAAATCTAAAGCAAAAGAAGCACAGACCCCAAATAAAAAAAAACCAATACAGGATGTCCCCCAATCGTTATTGATGGTAACGTTTCTGCTCATCGCGAAATGATGAAGAGACTTAAAATGGAAATTAAAAACAACTTTGAAATTAAATACACCACAAATTCGACGATCATTTTTACAAAAGAAGTGGCAGACTTTCAAAATTTAAAATTAGCTCTTAGAACAGAAAAAACATTATTTCACACTTACTCTAGAAGAGATGAGAAAAATCATGCGTTTGTTCTCAGATGCTTATCTGAGAGCATTCAACTTGATGAACTCAAAAAAGAGCTCACTTTAGTATACAAATTAACAATTAAAGACATATACCGTATGACTACTGAAGGTGGGCCATTATATTTAGTAGTCACCGACGCTAAAACCACACTCGATTATTTGAATAAGAATGTGCGTATAATCGAACATACCAGAGTGAACTGGAAATTTAGACGGCAGAGCAAGCCGATAATTCAGTGCCACATATGCCAGTTGTGGGGGCACGCTACTTCAAATTGTGATAGGGCACCAAGATGCCTGAAATGTGCAGCTTCACATCTTACACCGCAATGTCCGAAAGACAGGTCAACACCGGCTAAATGCGCAAATTGTAACGGCTAGCATCCCGCAAACGCCGAGATCTGTCCCGAATATGCGAAAAGAAGAGAGTGGCGTGATCAGAGAAGATCAAAAAATCAAACACAAAATAAAGAAAATATAAGATATATACCAGCACCAGCCCCTACAACTAACCCCTGGAACAAAAACAAGATTGCATAAAAAGATGAGTTTCCGAGCCTGCCCCCGAAACCAGCATCTAGAGGGAATCAACATAGCCGCACCGATCAACCCCAGTCTAGTCAAGTAACCCACCCTCAATCAGTAGATGTCTCGAAGTTTTCAAATTTGAATAATCTATTTAAAGAACTGAATTCCATGGTTAACCTGGATGAACTGACCAGAGCAGTAGCAGACTTGATCCATGAGATGAGGAATGCTATAAATAAGCTCGAGAAATTTACGATTTATAATAACTTCGTTCAAGGTATAGACTAGTATGACATCTAGACAGGTAGGTGGAAATATAGGAATTCAAAAACTCCTGCAACCAAATAATTCATCAATTGAGCATTTCTCACTTTTAATTTACAATAAATTCAAACTCGTTGGGGCTTACAGCCACCTTCACAATAAATTAACTGAATTAGATTTTTCCAATATTACAAAAACACATATTAGGGTTCTTATAGTCGGTGACTTAAATTGCAAACATCCGCTATGGGACTCCTATGCCACATACCTTAACACAAATGGAAATACTCTGAAAAGGTTCTGCGATAATATTTACAGCACAGACGATCCCACCCACTTCCCTTTCAATAAGTTTCCCCCCAGTACCATAGATATTGCTATCGGTCGTAATATAAACACTATTACCAAATTAAAAACCATCCCAGACCTCAATTCCGACTACGATCCTATCCTCCTTGAACTAAAAATGAGACACACAATACACCCATATCTTACAATAAGGCATGATTACACAACAACCAATTGGACACAATACAGAAAGCACATAAATCAACATTTAACAATTACAGACAAAATTAAAGACACAGTGCACTTAACAAATATAATACAAAGTTCACAAGACATTATCATTACAGCAAGAAATTAAACCACCTCCATGAAACCTAAACCCCAAATTTTTAACAACCTTCCTGAATACATTCTAAACATAATAAAATATAAAAACAAATTTCGCTGCATATGGCAAGTGACCAGAGCTGACAGTGATAGACAAATTTTAAAATATTATCAAAACATGATTAATATCTTAATAAAAGAATACAGAAATTTAACGTGGAAAACGTTTCTAGAGAAGCTGTCATCTCGTGACAACTCTCTATGGCGGGTTACAAGAAATTTGAGAGTAAACAGACAGGAAATCTCAAAAATAGTAGTCAACGGTAAAACACTCACTAAAAAATCAGATATCGCAGAAGCCTTTGGAGAGTATTTTCACAACAACTTTACAAACAACATAGCAAATACACTACACCACACTAATTTTACTCATTCAGTTCAAAATCATTTACACAATACACATACCTTACACACGAAAAATTTAGTCACAACTCATGAAATATATCATATAATTAATACGCTTAAAAGTCAAACAGCTCCGGGGAAGGATGGTATACCAAACATCCTCCTCAAGAGCCTTCCCAAAAAAGCTATAGTACAATTAACGTACATAGCCAATTTCATAATTAAAACTGGAAATTACCCAGATATATGCTCAAGATCGCCAATGTCATTCCCATTGTCAAATTTAATAAACAACCCTGTAATGTGGATAGTTACAGACCCATTTCCTTGTTAAACAACATAGCAAAGGTGATAAAATGATTCTTAATAGCTTACAAACATTCGTTGATAAAAATAATATAATACCTCTCGTGCAGTACGGATTCAGAGGTGGACACAGTAC
This sequence comes from Galeruca laticollis, assembly GCA_963921935.1. NCBI lineage: Eukaryota > Metazoa > Arthropoda > Insecta > Coleoptera > Chrysomelidae > Galeruca > Galeruca laticollis. Next base: position 33,086,165 of record OY998175.1, read on the forward strand.
GGTAGCACAAATCATTCGTGTGTTCAACTACATCAGAGAAGGCTTTTTTGCTAAAGAAAAAGCTGTTATGGTCACTGTAGACATACAGAAAGCCTTTGATTCCGTATGGTACGAGGGGTTGTTGTATAAACGTATCAAATTAAAAGTACCTGACTACTTAATAAAGATAATAAATTCGTATATTACAAATAGACAATTTTCTATTCCAAAGTGAATGACGGCCTGGCGGGCCCATTCCGGATTCAAGCCGGCGTGCCCCAAGGATCAGTCTTATCACCTTTGTTATGTTCTTTATTTACCCACGATCTTCCCACCTCCCCACAAATCCTAACAGCCATGTATGCGGACGACACTTGCTTCGTACCATTAGCTCCAACATCAGAAACTGCACTACGCAATGTCCAAACACATATTAACACACACATATTACCATATATGAGAGCCAACAAACTTATAACAGAGACTTGAGGTGATGTCATGAACGTTAACGTAAAAGTGTAAATTGACAGTTGTTCATGCGCAGTGAATAAATATTCACGTTAAGGTTTACGGTCCCTCGTTAACGTACGTGCTTTCACGTAAGCGTCTAACGTTAATCGATGTTGTCCGAAATTCTCCGGAAATTTTCGATTCCCCCTATTCTGTTATTTGGAAATTGGAACTTTTGTATACAATGCACAGAACACCTTGATACAATGTAAAGGGATTGTCTTTGATGTGAAGGTTATTGTAACAAATCGGTTAGAAATCCGATTGTATATTTATCCTCTAATACCGTGTGGCGAAATCGCTGTCATCAGTCTAGTAACTAATGGTCATAAGATCCGTTGTAACCACTCTAATGAAGTAGGTCAAGGAATCCGCTGTCACCAGTGTAGGACAACCTTTGAATTCCTATTTCCTTGAATTTTTTCAGCGTGCTGTCACCAGTGCCTTACGGCACAATTTGGAGCCAGGAATCCCCCTGTGGGTAACCTCGGTGGAGGTGGTTTCCTGGCACGAGCGGACAAGGGCTCCGTAGGGCCTCTTGGGCTTATACAATGTGCCAAGCCTGAGTTCTAAGGCAGGTCGCGTCAGCCCGTTCAAACTTGCTGGTCCGAGGGTAGGGGTTGTTGATAAAGGAAACAGACGGGGTGGATAATATGTACATATATATTACAAACAGTAATTAATTAAATCCAGTAATTCAGCCCTGGTTTGGACAAAAATAAAAGTTACTCGGGGGAGAATATCCCGGTATGATACACTATAAACTGATTTGGGAAAAACGTCTTTCATAATCTGGAAGTAGTTTCTCGTTATTATGACAAAAGAAAAAGATGTCTTGCATATGACTATCCCTGTATGAGGAATGAAAAAAAATTAATATGACTCGGGCAAACCGTCTTCCAAAATTCTGAAAGTAGTCTTTTCTGATTATGACATAAATGAAGGATATCTGGCGTATGAATATCCCTGTATTATATAAGAAAATAACTAAAAAAATCTTTCGAAATCTGAAGGTATAAATACGATATTTCTTGCATATGAATATCTCCGTATTATTTTTAAATTAGATCGATTTTAAATCGTACTATTTCCTAAATATGTTAGGTGAGGGGCTAAAATGTCAATAGTGCACTTAATATGACCAGAAAATATACCTTTTGGACACCCAGTCAAATCAAATAAAATGTCAATACGGTATTTGTTAAAAATAAATAATTATATGACATAGAAAAAAACTTACGTTTTTGAAATATCACAAGTCACAAATACACAATATCACTGTTGACGTATGGCCGCCGAAGTGTCAGGCCTTACAGTACCTGAGCACTCTATGAGGATTACTACCTCACTGCCTCTGTTACCAAATTTTCTGCTATTTATTTCAGACGTTTTTCGGATTTTTGCCCTTGTCTCATGTTTTTTATTTTCGTAATTTAAGGTTAATTTTCAATTTCTTTATACTAAGTTGCAAGGTTTGCCTATATTTTTGATAAACAAAACATCGTATGTTTTGCCATCGACCTTGTCGGTTGTGTAAAATTGTTTGTATAAATTCTTTCTGGTGTAGGTCAACAATTGTTTCTATATTAATTAGATTCGACTTATTTCATTATCAAGAAAATTATATCTATATAGGGTGTCCTTTGTCATATTTCGTGTTCTTTGCATTATCTATTATTTATTCATCAACATTTACTGGGGTATTACAAATAAGTTTATGTATTCTTAATTATCTGTATTTGAGAATGAAATTGATAATTTCTCGAAATGTTAAATGCCAAGCTAAAATTTGCGTAGAAAATCAGAAAACAAAAAGTTAGGTTCGTTAATGTATGTAATCAAAATTTCACGTTAACGGTTGATGACTTTTCATCTGGTACTTCAACTCTGAATTTATACAATAGAACGTAAACGTAATAATCTTGCGTTAACGTCTAAGTACTACAATCACTTCAACTCTCTAACCAACACTGCCAAAATAGAGTACTTGTTACTCAGGAGAAGACCAAGGAAAAACTCGTTGCAACTTCAGCTGTGTATTGATGGGCAGTATATTACACCCAGTAATACACTGAAATACTTGGGCTATACTGTGCATGACACCACCAATGTTAATGCACATATTGCACAAGTCTCAAAGGCCAAAGTTGCAATGAGCAAACTTTACCCGTTAATTTGTAAGAATAGTTGTCTCTCTTCCACAAACAAAATCACAATATACAAACACATCATACGACCATTCCTCACATACGCTGCACCTGTATATTACACAGCAACAAATACAATTTCCATACACTGCAGGTGGTACAGAACAAGTGTCTTCGCATGGCAATTAAACACACAACAGTTTATCCAAGACTTCCCAAAACTACTTGGTTACATGAACAAACAGACTTGCCCACTATTAAGGACTTCATAACTAAAATATCCACAAACTTTCACAACTACAGTCTCCCTGAAAATCTTCGTAATACTCTCAGAGCTGCTAGTCGCGGAGAAGACACTCTTGATAGTGGGTATAGGCTTCTGTATGGTAATTTATATACATAACTAGTTGTTTAATCTCCAATAACCAAATACTTCGAAATAAGGGACTACCATATCTCTTATGCAAAATATAAACTGTCCTCTGTCAAAACATATGATAAATTATAAACAACGTCTGTCATGTTGCCATTCCTCATAAAATAACCGCACAAAGACCAACTTCACCTACACGTGGTGTGCGGTGGAAACAGATCGAGTGGCGTGTTTGGGGACCAAGGCCCTCAAGCGGGTCGATCGAGGCTGGCAAACGAAGCTCTGGCGTACGCAAATACTGGGAACATTAGTGTGGAGAGGAATCGCTGTGGGGCAACCGGACCAATGGCACGGGGCCCTGCATGCATTAGGAAACAGCGCAAATTCGTGGAAGCCTGCCCAGTATATCTCGTATCAGTAAGTCGGTGGTTGACGAGGACGTGCTTACTGATGTAAGGGCTTGCCTTAATCGGCTAGCCAAGTGGATGGGAGCCACCATAAAAATCCCCCTCAAGTCAGTGGTGGAACAGCATAAGCCGAAGACTTGGCGTGGCATAGAGAATACGCTGCGGGGCTAAGGGGTTTCTTAGTCGCTATTATGCGAACTCCGGTTACCAGGCGACACCCATGTTTCAATAGCCTTCTTCCGGTATGCGGGGCAAAAAATGGACCAACCAAAAAAAGAAAAAAAACCCAGAGGATAAAGATAGCCTCACTCATCCAGAGGGAATGGAGCTGGATCATGTTCCAGACCAAAAAACCGAGGATGAGCTCCTAAAAAGCGGCGAAGAGGACCAAATGGAGCCTCAACAATAAACCAAAAAGGCTCTAGTAAACCTTAGCGGCGCTGCTCGAAAAAGATTTAAGTACTTGTTGAAGCACGGCCTCAGTCATGAAGAGGCACAACAGGCACTGAAACCTATTACAAAGGAGAAGGAGGATGCACCCAAGAGCAAGGGCTCCAAAAGAGAGAAAAGCACTCCTGAACATTCGAGGAAGAAGGGAGCTCTCATAGTAGGTAAAACTACCGATGAGGGAAACAAACCATCCTACGGACAAATGCTATCAGCAATAAGGGTAGGAATAATGCCCTCCAATTATCCAGAGTTATCTCTTTCAGTGGAACAGTTAGCAGCCATAAAAGAGAAAATTTTGGACAAAATCCTACTGCTGGATCCAAAGGCAAAACCAGGCCTATATTCAGCAACTTGCAATTCAGACCTGGCTGGATGCTGCTGTCCTGTGCTGACGGAGCCACAGTTGAGTGGCTTAGAAGCATAGTTCAGGAGCTGCAGCCACAGGAGGGTGTATCATTGAGACTCGCAGAGGAAGGTAACATTCCTCACTCAGTGATATTTGTGACGTACCTTCCTGACAGTTTGAAATATCAAAACGAACAGAAACTTTGATTTTTAGAGGTCCAAAACGAAGACCTCAACACAGAAAATTGGAGGATTGTAAGAAGGGCCGAAAAAGGCCCCACAGTAGAACTCACCCTATCAGTGGACCCCATATCCGCAGAAAGGGTCAAAAAGAATGACTATATGGCCAATTATAAATTTGGTCAGGTAAGAATGTTACCACAAAAAAGCCATGCTGAGCAACATAGTGGTCCAGATGTAGCCTCAACCAGTCGAGGTTGCAAATAATAACATAAAAAGGGACCCACAAAAACGGGTCTCCCAAAGGGCAATAAGGGATCTAATAAAGATCCCAAGAAACAGTAAAATGGCTCTCTCTAAATCCGTTAGGTTTCTGCAACTAAACCTCCATCATGCAAAAGCTGCAACTAGCGTGCTTAGCAGGAGTTTTAGCAGAAACCTATCTGACATCGGGCTCATTCAAGAACCCTGGGCTCACGAAGGACTTATCAACGGCCTATCCATCAATTCATGTAAGTTGATATATTCACAAATACATGACAAACCAAGAGCGGCATTAGTCATCTCAAAAAAACTTAACTTCATTTCTGTTCCAGAGTTTATCACCAGAGACCTTGCAACAGCTGAAGTGGAGTTCCTCACCGAAAGGGGTAAAAGGCAGATTATAATTGCCTCTGCTTACTTTCCGGGAGAGCAAGACAAACCTCCACCAGAGGAAGTCAAAAGCCTCATGAGATGGTGCAATAAAAAGAACAGACATCTTATTTTTGGATGTGATGCAAACTCCCACAACATTGTATGGGTCAGCACGGACACGAATAAACGAGGTGAGTATCTCTTAGAGTATTTGGCTAAATCTAATATAGACATTATTAACAGAGGTAACACACCCACTTTTATCACTGCAACTAGAAAAGAGGTGCTTAATATCACCCTAGCTAGTTGCTTTGCAACAAATTTAATACAAAACTGGCATGTTTCCGATGAGGTTTCGATGTCGGATCACAAGTTGATACGATTCGAGGTCGGGACTACGCGGGGACAGACCCAGTGTTGTCGAATACCTCAACAAACGAACTGGGGTTCATATAAGGACAAATTAAAGTCGGATGTTGAAGGCACATTATATACGATTGAAACTGTGGAGGAACTTGAAGTAGCCTCTCAATGGTTGAATCGCACGATAATTAATTGCTACGAGGAATCTTGTCCCATCAAAACAAAGGCTGTCAATAGGGATGTGCCTTGGTGGAACAATGAACTCAGCAAACTAAAGGTATTAGCACGCAAAGCGTTGAACAGAGCCAAGAGGACAGGAAACTGGGAAGACTACAAAAAGGCTCTAACTGAATACAACAAAGAACTCAGAAGGTCCAAGAGAAAAACTTGGAGGCAATTCTGCGAAGGGATTTCTAACGTAGCCCCAGCAGTGCGCCTTCAAAAGTCATCGCTAAAGGCCACTCTAACGGTATTGGACTCCTTAAAAAGCCAAACGGAGAGTTCGCCGAAACCATAGAGGAAAGCATGAGATGTTTATTAGACGATCACTTTCCTGGTGCTGCAATTATTGAAGATAACGCAGGGGCAAATCTTGATGAAATTGTCATCAAAGCTTCTAGATCAGCAAAAAGCTTAGCGGGAAAAATCTTCACCAAGAATAGAATTGAATGGGCAATTAACAGCTTCAAGCCCTACAAATCACCTGGAGAGGATGGCATCTTTCCAGCACTTCTACAACAGGGATCCGATATCTTATTTCCCCACTTATGCAAGATATTCAAGATGACCCTCATCTTGGGATACATTCCAAAAGTATGGAGAGAGGTCAGGGTCTGCTTTATTCCTAAGAATGGCAAACGTGAATATTTATCAAATGCACCGCTTCACGAGGAACAATTTGCCTACCAACCTGGCAAATCTACCTTAGATGCCTTACATTGTCTCGTAAGAGACCTAGAAAAGGCAATAGCTGCGAAAGAAGTATCGCTATGTGTATTCGTAGATATAGAGGGAGCTTTTGATAACACCTCATATGAATCAATTAGCTGGAACTGCAAAGGGTATCCCACCTTCCATAATCAAATGGATTCAGTCCATGCTAAATACTAGGAAAATAATCACCTACCTCGGAGACCAGTCGACTACTATAAAAGCGGTAAAAGGTTGTCCTCAAGGAGGAGTTCTATCACCTCTACTATGGTCACTAGTGGTTGACGACCTCCTAACAAAGCTAAAAAGAGAAGGATTTCGTGCTCTTGGCTATGCCGACGATTTAGTTATAGTGGTCAGAGGTAAGCACGACGGCATCATTGCCGATCGAATGCAATATGCGTTGAACCTCATAACTACCTGGTGTTCGAAGGAAGGACTTTCAGTCAATCCTAATAAAACGTTCCACTCACTAACAGGAGGAAGTTAAGAATACGGGCTCCAAGCTTGAATGGTATAACCCAGTTTTTTTCGGAAGAGGTTAAGTACCTTGGAGTCATCCTTGATAGGAAACTTACGTGGAACGCACACCTCGCACATATCACCATAAAAGCAACAAGTGCTCTTTGGACGTGTCGTAGGCTCTTTGGGGAAACTTGGGGTCTCGAGATACTAAGGGTTGGATCAACCCAATCTATGATGATGCCTAGGGACATAATGCCTGCTAAACAAGATTTCGAAGTTACTCTAGATGTTATTATTAACGATCGTGAGTTAACACAGAACGAAATCTCAGAAATAACTAGGGGTGCTCTCACATTTTATACTGATGGGTCAAAAACAAACGAAGGAGTAGGAATAGGGGCTACAGGACCTGATCTTAGGTTATCAGTAGCCCTAGGTAACACCCCCACAATATTCCAAGCGGAAATACTAGCGACAGACTTCTGTGCTCAAGAGTGCCTCAAAAAGCGCCTCAACGCAGCCAGAAGATTTATTGCCTCCGACAGCCAGGCTGCTTTGAAAGCTCTAAGGTCTATAACTTATGAGTCCAAAACAGTCTGGAGCTGCAAAAAATCTCTTTAACTACTGGCTAGACATAACAAACTATCTTTGTTATGGATGCCCGGATACAAGGGAATTGCTGGGAATGAGACTGCCGATGGTCTTGCAAAGGAAGGAGCTAGCACTCCTTTCATCGGACCCGAACCGTTTTGTGGCATTACTAAAAGCCACATTGTGGAAGAAGTCCGGAAATGGGAAAAGGAACTTAGTGCAGCCTGCTGGAAAAATATTCCAGGCCAAAGACAAGCAAAAAGGTTGCTACAACCTTCTGCTCGCTATGCTAAATCGCTCTTAGAGCTTCAGAAGTCTGATCTCAGAGCAATCACAGGACTCCTTACGGGACACTGCCCACTCAGATATCAACTCTGCAAGGTGGGAAAAGTGGACAGAGGAACATGTAGATTCTACGACAGTGCAGATGAAACGGCTGAACATATATTACGCCATTGCGGTTACTTGTTCGCCAACGCCATAGGTACCTCGAACGGTTGTTCTTGAGACCTGACCAGGTAACAAAAATAGCTCCCAATCGGATAATAGGCTTCCTTAGAAGCCTTGTTCTCTGGGACAAAAAATAGATGGAGGGTATACACAAAAGATCTTTTCAGGTCGCAGTGTGGAGAGGCCAGCTATAGGCCAATCGACCCCTTTGTAATCTACAAAATCTAACTATTAGTTCGATTTTTAAACCCTGTTTTTCAGCCGGTTTTCAGGGACAACATAGCCGAAATATCTGGTGCGTCATACTTGTATATGCGGGACAGAGTTAATTAGTTAATCAAAACAAATGGGTAATGTGTGGAGCAAGGAACCATATACATCACGATTGCAACACGTAGATGGTTTTGAAAGGCCAGAACATCGGCTTAACAACTATGTATTTCAAGCTATATATGTAGATATTCTAACATAAATTATTGTTAATAAAGACATTTTTAAATTAAATTACATACATATCAGCGAAAATAAAATATCTGTTGTTTACCGGGTGATTCGTGCTTTCACAGACCTGTTTTTGTTAAACTATATATTTTTACAATGGAAAACAGCATCAAATATCATTAAAAAAGTCACCGTCAAAGTTTCTGAATATTGGATATAGTGTAGATCTCGATGTCCTTGTTAAAAGTACTTATTGGTAGAATTAGATCCTATTGCTTCTTTTCGAAATATTAAACGCTTAGTCTGTAAAATATAATTTTTTATTATTACAACATAAATACAAATTAAAAGAAATATTGTAAACTAAATATTTTTACACACTGTGTTAGATTATATTGCAACGTCAGTTTGGCGCAGCTTTAAGAAAAGTCAAGACCGCTGTTATCAAATCAAGAAGTAGAAGTCTTTGAAGATATCCTGCGAAAGCACAATAATGTCTTCTCACTGACTGATGACGACATGGGTAGAACAAATATCGTTCGGCTCAAAATTAATGCCGATTAGGCAGAGTCCAAGAAGAATTCCATTAGCGAAACAACAAGAAGTCGAAGACATGCTCCAAGGCATGAGGAACCAAGAGGTGATTGAACCATATAATAGTCCATGGATGTCTCCGGTCGTATTAGTAACGAAGAAGATAAATCGACAAGATTTTGTGTAGACTATCGAAGACTCAACGATGTGACGAAGAAATATAGTTACCCTTCACCCCGAATCGACGACACATTAAACACCCTAGCTAATGCCAGATGGTTTTCAACGCTGGATCTAAAGAGTGGTTATTGGCAAGTAGAAATGGACCCCAAAGATGCATTTTCGACTGGAAACGGCTTATGGCACTTAGGCTACATTTGTAATCAATTCGCTGGCCAAGTGGCACTTTGGCACGCAAGCTTAGCAAATCTATTTCAGTGTGATCGTTCACAACGTAATTTGGCGTCAGAGTTGAAGTTGACGAAATTTCTTGCAAGCTGCAAACTTTCACTTCGACTTGCACTTCGTGTCGGCTATGGGACATGCGCATTAATTTTTGTTATTTGATTTTTCATATATCTGACATTTGTTTGATAGTTTGGCATTTTCATCGAATTGTGTGTTTTTGGTTAGTTTTTCTTGATTTTTCCGTACGACTGATTACTTATACTTTACTTGCAACAATGTTGATTTTGCTTTTAAAAAAAGGCAACTGTTGGTCTTGGTCAAAGACAAAGGAACCCTCCAAGGCCCAAAAGATGGGGAGTGCGACCAATTTTAATGGCACGAAAGAGATTCGGGTTTTATGAAAATCTTTTGCAAGAAGTACGTTTATATACATATATACATTATTTAATTTCACAAGAATGTCAGCAGCTAGCTTTGATAGACTTTTAAGTATAGTGGGCCCACATATTAAGAAGAGATCCAACAGAGAACCTATATCTCCAGGGTGCAGGTATGGGAAATAGACAAATAATAAGTTGCACACACTCTAATGTAACATATTTTAAAAAATATCTATAACTTCAATTTTGTAAGACTTATTTCCATAAAAACAATTTATGATAGGTACATTTTTTGTTTTAGATTAGCCATCACATTAAGGTTTTTGACTACTGGCTATAGTTATCCAAGCCTCTCATATGGTTTTCGAGTTGGAGTGTCAATCATTTGTGAAGTAATCAAGGAAACATGTTGTGTTATTTGGAATGAGTTACAGCCACAACTTTTACCTGTTTTGACAGAGGATGAGTGGAAAAATATTTCCAAAGACTTTTTATATCTGTGGTCATTACTAAACTGCCTTGGAACCATTGATGGCAAGCACATCATTATTCAAGCACCATCCAACACTGGATCCTTGTATTATAATTATAAAAAATCATTTAGTATCATGCTATTGACAGTACGTGATGGTAAATATAATTTTACATGTTTCGACCATATGTTGAAGGAATCATAACAATTATTTAGGTACGAACGCGCATGCGGTAAAGTCGACTCTGAAGTTATTGTGAATGGCAAATTTCGTGCCGACTTGCGTGCCAAAGTGCCACTTGGCCAGCGAATTAATTACGAATGTAGCCTTAAACCTAATACCGTTTGGTCTTTGCAACGCACCGGCCACCTTTGAGCGGCTAATGGAAACAGTACTACAAGGACTTACCTGGACAACTTGCCTTGTATACTTGGAATGACTTCATAATATTGGGAAAGTCTTTTGAAGATTATCTGCGGAACATCGAGGAGATCCTTAGGAAATTGAGAGCTGCCAACCTAAAACTCAAACCGAAAAAATATAATTTTTTCCAAAAAGAAGTCGAATACCTAGGTCATGTGATTTCACCGGATGGTGTTAAGACACACCCGAAGAAGACAGAAGTAGTAAGAAATTGGCCAGTGCCAAAGAACAAACATCAGCTACGAAGTTTCTTGGGCTTATGCTCCTATTACCGAAGATTTGTCCGAGGATTTGCTGACATTGCTAAGCCATTACATCGTCTAACCAAAAACGACCAACTTTTTAAATAGACATTGAAATAATTATCAAGAAAAGACTTTTTTATATTTTGGTACAATGATTTATTTAGCAGAGCGCTTTCAGTTTAATAACAAACCATCATCAGTGCCCCCTGTAAGAGTGAGAAAATTGATCTTACAATCTCGATATGAAATACAAGGTTTTTAAAGGCATAAAGCCAATTAAATACATTTTACTTACATGGTCAGGGTGTACAACAAATCATCACATTTAGAAGCAACATACACGAATTAAAATACAATGCTTAGCACACAGTCAGCATCCAATAAAACAATAATAATAAAAACATTGTTTTATTGGATGCTGACTGTGTGCTAAGCATTGTATTTTAATTCGTGTATGTTGCTTCTAAATGTGATGATTTGTTGTACACCCTGACCATGTAAGTAAAATGTATTTAATTGGCTTTATGCCTTTAAAAACCTTGTATTTCATATCGAGATTGTAAGATCAATTTTCTCACTCTTACAGGGGGCACTGATGATGGTTTGTTATTAAACTGAAAGCGCTCTGCTAAATAAATCATTGTACCAAAATATAAAAAAGTCTTTTCTTGATAATTGTTTTTTCTCTGGTACACTCAGCTGACTTCACTCATTTTATTAGACATTGAAATGTCAAGAAGCCTTCGACATCTAAAAGAAGCATTATGCGCACCACCGATCTTTGCTTATCCTCAACCTGGAAACGTTTTTCTGGTAGATGTAGATGCCATCAACACCGGAATTGGAGGAGTTCTGTCCCAAGTACAAAATGGACAAGAAAAAGTAATCGCCTATTTCACCAAGGTTTTGTCGAAACCCGAGAAGAACTACTGTGTTACAAGGAAAGAACTATTGGCTGTCGTGAAAACAGTAGAACATTTTCATAAGTATTATTACACTGAGAACGGATCATGCTTCTTTGAAATGGTTATTTCAATTCAAGAACCCTGAAGGACAAATAGATCGCTGGCTACAGCGTTTACAAGAATATGACTTCAACATCATATACCGCAAAGGACGTCTTCATGGTAATGCTGACGCAGTTTCAAGAAGACCGTGTCCAGAATGTTCCCACTGTTCACGAGCTGAAACAAAAGAATTTAGGCATCCGTGTCGAAAAATAACCGTTGTCACCGATGATCACAGGGAGAAGAAGGAATTTACATCCCAACAAAGACAAGACGATACTGTAAAAAGAATCATCCAGTGGAAAGAAAATTGACATAGACCATGGAAGGATATCTCTGACCAATCGCCAGCTGTCAAAGGATATTGGGCGCTATGGGATTCGCTGATCCTCGAACATGGCATACTGAAGAGAACATGGGAAAGTACAGATGGCCGAGATAGTCAAAACAGCTGGTAATTCCAAGGGCTAAAGTGAAGGCGGTGCTGCAAGAGGTCCATGGCGGTGTAGGCGGTGGACACATCGGCATAAGCAAGACTTGGAACAAAATCCGAGAGAGGTTCTACTGGTTGGGAAGTCGAGCTGATGTAGAAAATTGGTACCGACGGTGCCCTGACTGTTCTAGAAGTGACTGACCTAAGAAGAGGAGCCGAGGCCAGATGAAGCAGCACAACGTAGGAGCCCCTTTTGAGAGAATTGCCATAGACGTTGCGGGACCATTCCCCGTGACAGAGTCAGGAAATCATTACCTCCTGGTAGCAATGGATTACTTCAGTAAATGGCCAGAGGTATACCCTATCCCAAATCAAGAGGCAGCGACTGTAGCAGAGGTTCTGGCGGAGAATCTTGTCTGCAGAGCTGCATTCAAACCAAGGCCTCAACTTTGAATCAGAAGTGTTCCAGAAAGTCTGCAAACTTCTGGGAATAAAGAAGTCGAAAACTGCGCCCCTGCGTCCACAATCAGATGGCGTGGTGGAGAGATTCATCCGAACCCTGGAAAACAACCTCAGAATCGTTGTCAATGAAAATCAGACCGACTGGGATCGCTGCATACTATTTTTCCTTTTCACGTATCAAGCAGCAGTCCATGAAACCACTGGTCGCACTCCAGCAAGCGTTGTCTTTGGAAGAGAACTACGTCTACCAGCTGATCTACAGTTTGGGCATCCAGAAGAGCGTGATAAGACCGTCGAAAACTATGTCTCCAAGTTGGCTGCATGGTTAGATTCCTTCCATCCATGACGAAGTGCGAAAGAAAATAACTTTTGAGAGTAACCGGTCCAAGATTCACTACAATGCCAGAGCCAACATTGAAGATTTCCGCGAAAGTGATGAAATATGGTTGTACAACCCGGTGAGGAAGAAAAGGAGGTGTTCCAAGCTACAGAATTCATAGGGGGGGCCCTACAAAGTTGTAAAGAGGCTTAACGACGTGGTCTACCGGATCCAGAGAGGACCCGAGAGAAGATGAAGGTCGTTCACCTGGAGAGGCTGGACGATCACTTCTAAGGGGGAGGCAGTGTCACGAATTTGCCAATGTCAGAACTGTTCAGCCTTGTATTTATTCTATGAGTGATTTGTGTGTGTTCTGTGTTCTTATTTTATCAGTTTTCTGTCATACTTGTCATATTTGTCATACTGAAGTTTGATTGTAGGTTAGGTTAACTGACATTAGATTTATAAAATTCTAGAACTGTCACGATTTTTCTATGGACTTCTCCAGATGCACAATTGTAAACGTTCTCGAGTTTTCTATATTAATTTTTAGAATATAAATAGGCCATACAGCCCCGGCAGCTAGTTAGTTGTTAACCAGAGTTTGTATTCGAGTGAGTAAATAGTTGTGAAGAAAAACCAGTAGTGAATTTGTAACAATGTAATAGTACCTATCTATAAAAAAGGGGAACAAACTCAATGTGAAAATTATGGAGCGATATGTTACACACTCTGTACAAGAATTTTAGAAAAAAGACTGAGACACTGCATAGAACTAACACTAGAAGAAGAACAGGTAGCTTTCAGACCGGAAAGACTAACCAGTAATAATATATACAATGTACGAATCTTAATAGAAAGAGCAATTGAGAAAGGGGGAGGACTGTTCCTGGTATTTATTGATTTGAAATCAGCATTTGACACGGTTTTTAGGAAAAAAATATGGACAATACTAAAGGAAATACCTTGAGTATTAATACAGGATATAAGAAGCACCAATAAGATAGTAGGGGCTAGAATAGAAATTACAGGGTGTTGTAATGGGTTCTACTGCAGTAAAAATGCACTTGAAGAAGCTTTTATTAACTTTACTAAACTGAGAAACGTAATTTTTTTATTGTCAATCATACATATTAAGAGAACTGTCAAAATCTTATTTCTAGGAGTACAAAACTATCCGACACACAATATAGAACACTAAGACAGAAACTCTAGCTATATTCATCACGCCCCCTCAATTTTAATGTTGGAATTTTTATAATAAACAAACATTCAAATTGTTAAATTGATAAAGACTTTGTGAACATGTCGGCAATATTTTCAGAAGAACAAACATACTTCAATATAAATACCTTTTCCAAACATAAATATTTTATAAAATGGTAATTTATTTCTATATGTTTTCCCTTATTTGAATTTTCAAAATTTTTAACTGTGGCAATGGCGCTTAGGTTGTCACCTTGCAAAATAACTTCAGTGGTAATTTTGCTTCTGTCCATGTCTGTAATGTTTCATGAGATTTTAGTTCCTTTTGGATTGATTCTTGCCATTCTGGTTGTTCGATGGCTTCTCTAAATGTTTTCGGTTCATGATATGTTGAAGAAAGAAGACAATAAGCAACATAAACATCATAGTCTTTTAAATATGATGGCATCTTTGCAGTTCTTCCTGTTCTTGTTATTCTCTCTTCTCGTACTTCAGGTGTATCATGATCCATCTCTTCAGAGCTCTCTGAAGTAATTTCTTGATTTGAGTTTCATCCATGTCATTGTCACGTTCAGTTTGGTTCTGTTCAATTTCTTCTTCAGTAAAATGTCTTACTGTCTCATTATCTGAATTTGTTTCATCTTTGGTTTTGTTTCTTTATTTATACTCCATAACTGATTCATCAAACTTCATATCCCTTGATCTTATAACTTTTTGCTCATCAGGTAACCATAAACTCCATCCTCCACCGCAATAGCCAACCATTACAGCTTTATTTGCTCTAGCATTCAACTTGTTACCTTTTGGCAATACTGTGTACGAAAATCGACAACCAAAAACTCTCAGTTTACTCCAGTCAAATTTGAGATGGTGTCATTCCTCTTGGTAAAGCTCTTGTTGGTAGGCGATTCAACTCATAAACTGAACATTTTAGTGCCTCACACCACAAATATTTGGGTATTTGTGATTCAATTATTTTTGTCCTGATCTTATCAAGTAATGTTCTGTTTATCCTCTCAGCAGTCCCGTTTTCTTGTGGCGTACGGGGCATGGTATATTCTAATATTATCCCTTTTATCTTGCAGTATGTTTTAAAAACATGGCTAATGAATTCTCCTCCATTATCTAGACGTATTGTTTTAACTTTTACTTCTCTATGTCTTTCTGCTTCTTCAATATAATCTATCAAATTTTCGTCTGCCTCATTTTTCGTTTTCAATGTCTTTACCACTACAAAATGTGAATAATCATCAATTATAGTTTGGAAGTACCTTTAGGCATCAAAAGCTGTTGGATTAAGTGGACCGCATATATCTGTGTGGATTAATTCACCAATTTTTGTGGATCTTTTATCAGAATTCTTAAATGAACACCTTGCACCTTTGCCTTCCATGCAGCTTGAGCACACTTTAGTTTCTGTGGGCAACTGCAACTGTAACAAGGCGTCATTTCCTTGATGACCCAGTCATCTGTGCCATAAACTTTGTTCTACAGTCATATTGCACTGTTCAGGTTTATCTTTCCTTTCTGTTTTATCTATTATTAATAAGTACAATCCTTTATTGAACTCGCATGTGAACGAAAAATTCTTCCCAGTTATGGTTGTTTTGTTCTTTTCTACAATAATCTTGTGTCGCTTTGATCTAAGTTTTGATGCTGATAATAAGTTATGCTTCAAATCCTTAACTATCAATAATTCTATCGATATCTTTTGTCCTTGACATTCTGTTTTCAATATTCCCATTTTATTAGCTTGTAATGTCACTCCGTTTGCAATATGAATTGTTACTGGTCTTTCTAAGTTTTTAATATTTATCATGTATTTCTCCAAGTCTTCTTTTAAGAAATGATTGCTCGCACCTGAGTCCAAAACCATTATTATTTTCCCATCAATTTCTGAACATAAATTTGCTGCATACAGCTGAATTTCACTCTCATTCTCTTCTGTAACATGCGCTTGATTTATGTGTTGTCTACTACTCTGTTCACTTCCTGTCGAGCCTCGCCTGTAATTTCTTCCTCCTCTGGGACGTTTATTGTATCCACCTCTACCTCTTTCTCTTTTAGGGCATGCTGCAAACCAATGCTGTTGACTCCCACATTAAAACTAGATTCAATGTTGTTAAATTGTGTGCTGAGTTTGAGTTCTTCGTCTAGTGAGGGCCGGCTCAAGGCGGTAAGCAAAGGATGCACCGCATCGGGGCGCCTCTGGCTAGGGGCGCCAGACGCCAGACGCTAAATATACTTTGTAAATTATAGATTATAGATACAATTTTAACGCAATAAAAAAAATATTAAATTTTCATTATACGAGCAGATAATAGAATTAATTTTTTATGTGTGAATGTACTCGTATGTGTAATGTTTATTGTTTAGCACAAGCCTTCTAAATGTAGGTAGTCGCAACATTTTGTTTGGTAATTTTGTTCCTACAACTTGACCTTATTCGTTGTCGGCTTGTTTAAGATCTTATTCACAATTCCAAGTTCCAATTCCAATATTTCAAGTGCACATCTGGCAACAAAAAATCAGAAACAAAATTTTAGACCCACTTTCATTTGAAACCTTCTGTTTTTACCTACATTCATTCAATGTGTAGTATTAGTAGCAACAGTATTGTTTCAAGTTCTGTGTTCCATTTTAACACTAACGAAATTATATTATTTTCGTTTTCAAAGGTAAGTCAAATTTTTGTTAGAAAATTTAAGTTTATTGGACGCTAAACGCCCGACAATAATTTTAGATGATGGTGAAACAAATGATTAATTATTTAAAGTAGAAAGTATTTAATTTTAATCTAAATAAACCTACAATAAATTATCCTTTGCTAATTTGTTACTAATTTCAAACTTTTGATGGAACTAATTTTCTTTAAAATTTAAAAAATTATTTTTGTTAATTTGCCTCACGGTTATAATGAATTAGAATTCAGTTTTGAAATATAACTATAAATGTGTTTTTAAATGAAACTCAAGGTCTCTAGTTAATTCCACAATATAATACAAGTTATTGAAAATTCTAAGAAATTGACAATTGTTTCGATAAATCAATATCATCGTCAGAATTGATTTATCGAAACAATTGTCAATTTTTTAGAATTTTCAATAACTTGTATTATATTGTGGAATTAACTAGAAACCTTGAGTTTCATTTAAAAACACTAATATGAGCATATTCCACGAAGTAAGGGTCGAGCCAGTCAATAACTATAAATAGTTATATCTGTATTTTCTTGGAGTTTGCATGTTTATAATTAAAATAACATAATATATTGTGAATAAAGAAATTCCGTTGTTGATTTGCGATAATAAATTTAAAAGGATATAAAATATTCTAATAAAATAAATCCCCATTATGATTGAATTTGTTTTATATTATGAACTATTTTGATCTGACTGTACGTGATTTTCGATTCACACTGGTTTAGTAAAGTTTCAAAACGTAAATATTTTAAAATATGTAAAGTGCATCGAGTAGTGAGACAATAAATTAATTTTTTTTAGTTTTTCTTGAAAAAAAGAAACTATCAGGAGCAGAAAATCGAAAACGAAAAGCGGCAAAAGAACTCGAGAAAGAAAAATTCAGGGGTCAACTCCACAAATTTTTCAAAAAGCAAAACATCGGCGACGGTTCTTTATCTGCAAATAATTGTAGAGATCCTGATCCTGAAGATTCATGTCTAGCGCCTTTTGAAGCAACCGTTGATTCATCTTCGTCAACTTGATCACATCAACAAGGTGATCCACAAGCACACCAATCTATCGCTTCCCAGTCGGCTTTACCTTCCTCATATCAACATCAACCAACAGCTTTAGCAACACTAGCGTAACTAGCAGTAAGCGAAAGCGACGTGACGTTATTTAAATCAAATGATCCAGCAACTTGGCCCAAAGTTATGAATGACAAAGTTCGAAAAATCATTATTGAGCACGGTCTGACAGAGACAGAACAAAAAAAAATTAATAAATCATATCCACAAGATGACTGCGGGCGTAGTTTTAGTAATAATTACTTTTATCGTAAAGTAGCGAACAACGACACTGTCCCACGGACATGGCTCATATATTCAGGTTCTGTAAACAAAGTATATTGTTTTTGTTGCAAATTGTTTGCATCTGAAAAAATAAGTCAGTTGACCACAGATGGCTATTCAAATTGGCAAAATTTGTCGAAAACTCTGACTACTCACGAAACAAGTAGGTCACATTTGAACTCATTTATAACTTGGATGGAACTTAAAAAAAAGTTAGAAAAGCAAACTACAATAGATAGCGAACTTGAAAAAATATTTGAGGTTGAGAAACGACATTGGCGTGGAGTTTTAGAGAGAATAACAGAAATAATTAAATATCTTGCTGGGCAAAATTTAGCTCTACGTGGCTCCTCAGATGTAATTTTTGAGAGAAACAATGGAAATTTTTTAAAACTGGTAGAATTATATTCAAAGTTTGATATTGTTATTGCAAATCACATCGCAAAAATTCAGAAATCAGAAAACCAAACTGTTCACTATTTGGGAAAAAATATCCAAAATGAAATAATATCTATTCTTTCAAACCAAATTCTCTGTTCTATTGTTTAAATGGTAACCAGTGCCAAATATTTTTCGATAATATTAGACTGTACTCCCGACATAAGCCACACTAAACAGATGACAGTTATTATTCGATTTGTCCATATAGATGAAAGCGGTAGGGTTTCCATAGAAGAACATTTTGTGGGTTTCATAGAAGTGGCTGATTCAACCGGAGAAGGTTTATCTATGTATATAATTAATAAATTACAAGAGCTACAATTAAATATCGAAGATTTACGTGGGCAACGTTATGATAATGGGGCCAACATGCGTGGTAAACACAATGGGGTTCAAAGACGCATACTGAATATGAACCCTCGCGCCCTTTATGTTCCATGTGCGGCGCATACCTTAAATTTAGTAATCTGTGATGCTGCCAAAGTAAACACTGAAACAATAGCTTTTTTCAGCATTGTCCAAGAAGTTTATAATTTTTTTTGTGGTTCGACTAAGCGATGGGATGCCTTAAAATCATATACAAAAATTACCCTCAAACCTTTATCTGACACCCGCTGGGAATCTAGAGTTGACGCACTGCGTCCACTAAGAAATAATATTGGAGGTGTTCTAGATGCTTTAATTGACGTCCACGAAAACAACAAAAATGATGGGAACACAAAATATGAAGCCAAAGTTTTAGCTTTGAAAATTAAAGACTATGAGTTTGTTTGTTCGCTTATAATTTGGTACGATATTTTAAGCCGGGTCAATGTTGTGAGTAAAATGCTCCAAAATTCGAGTACCAGTTTAAATGAATCAACAAGGACTTTACAAAATTTAATAAATTTTTTTCAAGAATTCCGATCAGATGAACAGTTTACATCTGTACTTGAAACTGCAAAAACGTTAGCAGATTTGGAAATTTGTCCCCAATTCAAAGAAAATACATTGCACAGACGCAAAAAACGTATGTTTGATTATTAAAGTCGGGATGAAACGCCGAATAATCCGGAAAAGAAATATACAATTTCATTTTTTCTTCCAATTGTGGATACTGTACTCAATACCTTAGTGAAAGATTTGAACTTCTAAATGGTCATTCTCAAAAATTTTATTTTCTCACAAATTTTAATGAACTTTATAACATAGATGATGAAACTTTAAAAAGGAGTTGTGATGATTTACAAATTGCCTTAAGTGACGGCGAAGAAAGGGACATAAGTGCTCTAGAATTGTTCAACGAACTAAAAATATTTAAAGACACAGTAAAGGAACCAACGAACAACTACGATGCAATAAACATGTTGCAATATATATATTCCAACGATTTATTTAGCGTTTTTCCAAACTTGGTAATTTCTTTAAGGACACTGTTGACACTTCCAGTGTCAGTAGCAAGTGGCGAAAGATAATTTTCAAGACTGAAATTAATTAAATCATACTTACGGTCTACTATTTCCCAGGAAAGATTAGTTGGACTATCAATGATAGCTATCGAAGGTGATTTGTGTGAAAAAATTGACATGAACAGTGTTCTGGATGAGTTTGCGTCTTTAAAGTCCAGAAAAGTTAAATTCTAAAAATTTTACGTAACTTTTTGTTTATTATTTTACATTTTGTTTTTGTCTTCTAAACTTTTTGGTTAATTGTGATTTAAGTATATTACTTTTAGTACTGCCTTAATATACCTATACTTCAAACACAGAATTATATTTATTTATTTGTTTTAACTAAAATTTATAGAAAGGGCGCTGAAAAAAATTGCATCTGGTCGCCTTAAACTCTAGAGCCGGCCCTGGTCTAGTAGTCTATGTTTCACAAAATCTAGTTTCACATTTTCTAAAGCAGTCACTACATGACTATATTTCGATGGTAGAGATAAAAGTAAGTGGCATACTTTGTCTCCTTCATCTAATACTGATCCTCTCTCTTTCAGTTCTCTTATTGTGGTATCTAACCTTAAAAATAAATCTTACAGTTTCTCAATTTCTTCGTTTTTCAGGTTAATCAATTTTCTCCACAATACTAATTTAGTCAACGATTAGGTTCTTACAAAGACAGCCTTCAAATCTTCGATTTGTTCCACTGCACTTGTGCTTTCTTTTATGATGTCTAGATGTTTATCAGAAATACCTGACACTATGATTGATTGCGCTTTCACATCCTTTTTGCTCCAGTTGTCTTTGTTGGTCTGACTCGCTGTTTCTGCTGGTGGTGTTTGATCTATGGCATCACTACATCCCTCTCTCCTACATATTGCCATTATTCTAATCAGCCGATTATTAAAATTGTTTGCTTCTAAAACCGGAATCGTATACGAATTCATTTTGGTTGGTTCTTCAGCCTCCTTTTTTTTACGTTTTCAGTTTGACCTTGCTTGTACTTGGTATCGATTTGTCGACCCTTTTCTCAGTCTGCTTACAGCCGTTATATTTAGTTCTTTTTGTGTTCTAGGCCCATAACCTGTTGTAATGGGTTCTACTGCAGTCAAAATGCACTTGAAGAAGCTTTTATCAACATTACTAAACTGACAAACGTAATTTTTTTTATTGTCAATCATACATATTAAGTGAACTGTCAAAATCTTATTTCAGTACAAAACTATCCGACACACAACATAGAACACTAAGACAGAAACTCTAGCTATATTCATCAGAGGAGTTTATAAGGGACAGAGTAATAAAACAAGGGGACAGTTTAAGCCCGTTACAGTTTAAACTTATTATAGACAAGAAGAAGTTAAGAACATAAAAAGACGAAGTGAACATCTGAGTACAATAATTGGATACAGAAACATGAAACCCGTAAAAATGAGTAGCTATATTCGTTGATATGGTTTTAATAGCTAATTCCAAAAATAAAATTCAAAAATAATAAACGCCTGGTCTGCGGAAATAGAAAAAATCAAATTGGAGGTCAACATAAATAAAACCAAAATCATGATAATAAATGAAAATCAAAACGACAAAAATAAAGAAATAAAATATACGAACAATAGTTTAGAAAGGGTAACTTCAACGAATATCTTGAAGTATGCTGACAGAAGACGAGAAAATAGACGCAGAGATAACTAACAGGGCAAATAAATCAACAAAAATCTACTACGCACTAAATAACGCAATATGGGGACACAAAAATATTGATGTATAAATGAAAATATGTAACGCAATAGCAGTACCAACTAGTACATATGCTGTAGAAAATTTGACAATTAAGGGGAAAGATGAGACGAAAATAAACGAAATGGAAATGAAACACCTAAGAAGAATAGCGGGAAAAGCTAAGTGGGACAGGATAAAGAACGAAGACATTAGAAAAGTAGTAAAACAAGAGCCAACAATAGAAAAAATAAACAACTAAACTGGTATGGACACATCGTAAGAATGAAGGCAGGTAGATTAACAAGAATAATAATGGAGGTAGCAAATACTATTAAGAAACGAATGGGGGGACGAAGAAAGGAATGGATAGACTAAATAAGGGAACTGGGGGTAAAAAGAGACAAAACTTGGTAGGAAATGAGGAAGATGGCAAAAGAAAGAAGACAGTGGAGGAAATGGGTACAAGAGGGTCTGGAACCACTACCCGACACCTAAAAGGGTAAAAGGAAAATGAGAAGAAGAAGCAGATGTGATTAAAAATTAATTATCTGTATAGATTTTTGTAAAGCCCCATCAGGGAATTTCTTAATTGTTGTAAATTTTTGTTGCATTGTCTGATATCGGCGACTCACAAGTATTGTTAATACAGTGTGAGTAATTTGTTTAGATTTGTAATCTGTTCAAATAACATCATTTCCGTGTGGAAGTTTTTTTTATTCTTGTCTATAGCATCACTGTAGACAAGGTTTACCTTGTATAGAGAGTTTTTACTTATTTGTTAAAGCTATCACCAGGGCCAAATGTCAAATTTGTTTGTTATGATTTGACCTTTATACCCTATACATTTTTTTCTTTTTTATACTAACTTATACAATTAAACACAAACTAAATACTGATTTTTTTCGTATTATTGCTTGAGTAAGTCCTGATTACCAAACTGTGCACTAGTGGTTATTTCATTTGTAACGTCGTCTCCTTTTCTACGACTTTAAACCAAGAAAAGGTGGCGCTCTAAAAATTTGGTTATAGTCCGAGTTATAGTACATTGAACTTCATTACGCGCTAACTTCCTGTATAGGTAGACATTACAACCGGACGCTGACTTTGCTAGTATCCAAAGAACATTCGATGAAACATCCGATGCCGACTTAGCAATATTTTTTGTATAAATTAAACGATCGATTTCTACTCGTATTATATTCAGACTGATTTTAGTTATATTATTTTCACCAGTTTTGTAACAGTTGTTAATAGCAAATAAAGTGTTCTAAAAAGTGAGTTTTGAAGTGGCAAATCGTGTTTTCCGCAAGAGACTACAATCCTGTATAAAATTGTACGAATCCAACTTACCCACATGCTCTACCGACGGAAAGCTACCGTTCACATAGTTTCCCTAAGTGTACTATCAGTTATGATACCTAGGTATCGATTTTTTTTGTACTTGGAGCAGTACCAGGAAACGGACACCGCCACACTCCTTCAGGAATAAACCTCATTCTCAGAAATCACTTCCATCTTTTCCACTCCAGTCCACACAGTAATTGATATTTTTTAGTAACTGCGAAAATTCAATGATTTTGGTGGTAACAGCCGCTATCAGAGTGAAATCTCTAATCATTTTTTGATGACATCAGATGAAATTTTGACGATTCTGATTCCAAATGAATATGGTTGAGGATAAAATTTTGTGCTGCAAACATGTTATACATCCATTTTGTTCACTTGAGGAAATTAGATGCTCAAGCAAGCTTTTCTATGTACCTTGTGGGCTTGATGGGGCCACTTTTTATAGGAATTTTGTCATCTACAGGCCGATTCCTATTTAGTGGTGGTAACACTGAATTTACCGAAGTAACAGTATCCTCCTCTTAAATTTGAGCCCCCTTCTGCTTCCAAGGTCACGCATGAGCGATTGCGTTCCTTGTTGGAAGACGAGAAATTGATTTTTACCATCCACGAATTATTCCCTGGTCCATGGGAATTCTAGCTGTTCAACACGTATGCGTTGAGAGTTTAATTTTGATCGCCTAAGTGCGGATTTATATTTCAACTGCGGGTAGTAAAGTGTATGTTCTATTAAGTTGTGGAACCATTTCATCGGTGTGGTGGAAGTTATGGATTGGGAATACACCACCTTTTTAAGGCATTTGTGATACAGCGTCTCATAAGCAATTTTCAACCATTTTGAAGCCTGATAGCGTGGTCCTTTTATGGAGTCCCATGGTGTGCCACGCGTGAATAAAAATGCTAAAATACTTGTACAATAGATAACAATAAAAACGAAAAAACAAACGAACTTTTTTTATTTACATAGATACAGATTTTTTAGGCCAGGATAAGTATTTATTTTGATTTATATAGATTATCATCATTATAGTTACATTAACAAACGACATTTTCTGGCCAGTCGCAATAATTCGTATTGCTGTTGAACAAAAGACCACTGGGACATTCCTGTGAAATTGCCTGGCCACCAGAACATTGCCAGAATTTAGTACAATCGCTGCTGGGAATGTAACTGTCAGAATCGTCCGATGGACATTTTTGATCTGTAAAATACTTCTAGTTTTAGTACGGTCAATTGAACTGACAAGTAGAGTTAGTATATTTGATTGTGAGCTATGAACTCTAATATAATTGGAGCATGCATATATGCAGTAAAACATAAGGGTGGGAGAAATCTGTGGTAAGGTTAATTTTACACAAGATGTGAAAAGCAATTTTTCTTCTTTAAACAGCCTCACTTATCAATACTCTATTCCAAAATAACAAGCAACTAGACTTTTGCTATCTATATTTTTTTGTTATAATTAATATTTAGCAAAAGTTTATAAACCATTAGAATAAAGAATATACTATGCACAACAATTCTATGTGATCTAGAATGTTATTGGTTACTCACTGCTTCCGTTATTGCTATACTAAATAAAAAGTATGGAAATGCCGGTACATTTAGATAGAGAGTTATTTTTTACTGACATTGAATTACATTTTCTTCGATGAAATGGCAGACGTAATGAATACAGGTCAGATATGTCGTGAGTATGAGAGACTTTTGAATTGTTTTAACTATATTTAATATGTAAGAACCTTTAATAATAAAATTTAAATGTGAAATTCTCATGCAAATCGTTGGTGGTATTTTTACACCTAGCTGACATACGGTATACATACATTATGTTCAATTTAAAACCCTCTAAGCGACGGAGAGAGAAGAGTAACAGTTGTCGAAGTGAACAGTTAGCAGTTATTATTTAACGCGGTAGTACCAGGAACTTTAATAAAACCCCATTGAACCCCCTGATACAGTTCACAATATCGCTTTCAAGATGGGTTGCAACCCCGCAGAAGATCATCCGAGATCTTCAGGTAAGAACACCATCTTGGGCGATTTGCTTACATAATATTTTTTTATAGATAATTTGTAACCTTTCATAACTTACCGAAACATTTTCATTCTCAGGAAACATTTTTTGGTAACTTCTCCCGGAATGTTAATTTTCAAACTTGGTTTTGTAAAATTTGAAATATAAATTTTTATATAAACTTTTTATAAGCCTCAAGGTTAACTGGCATTAGCATTCTAGATAATTGTAAGAAGTTTTTACTTTCTCCGAAATTTGACTATTTTAACTTAATATAATTAGTTTAAATATCAATAAGTTCACTTTATTGATACAGTTTGTCCGATTTATGCTCTTTAAATAGCTTCATTCTGAAGTGAACTGAATATTTATAATTTATTGGATTCAACTTTAGTTGCACAATAAAAAATAACTATTGAATTAAAGATTGAATCTTCTCTCTCTATTCACTTATTATTATTAGATACCTATTACCCTTTTGTCCCTCTCTGGGGGAATCATCACCTTGTCGTTGGTGAGAGGGCTCAGTAACCTTACATCCAGGGAGCGATGCTGGCGGTAGCGTAGCTACTGGTAGGGCCACTCATGCCAGTAAGGTCTCGATGTGATGAAGGCGAAGCTAAAAAGATTCCCACGCAGCGTCTGACCCAGAGTGGGCGGCTGCAAACAGCGTCTGTTCCCAGATTGGGCGGCTGAAATAAAACCTTGCCAACACGCAGCGGTTCGCGTGGCATTGTATTGGCCATGAAACCCTACAAATGTCAGATTTCAAAACCAAACTGAAACTACCCCAGGTGAGTAGATACTCTCACACTGATTTATCAGTCTGTCCCAAGGATTCTGGGGGGGGGGGACAAAAATTTGACAAGAGTACGTTCACAGAAACAAACGGTTCTCAAAATTGCAACCTTAAACACTAGAACTCTACTTTTAGACGAAAGTTTTACTGAAATGGAAAAAGAATTAGAAAACATAAAATGGGATATAGTGGGAGTTGGTAAAGTCAGAAGGCAAGGTCTTGAGACCCTAAAATCCGGTCACTTATTTT
The DNA here is from genome assembly GCA_963921935.1 of Galeruca laticollis. NCBI lineage: Eukaryota > Metazoa > Arthropoda > Insecta > Coleoptera > Chrysomelidae > Galeruca > Galeruca laticollis. Next base: position 33,112,352 of record OY998175.1, read on the forward strand.
ACTACCACGGAGAACAACATAAGTCAGTGGGAGGTGTTGGGTTCTTCATAAACAAAGAAATAGTGAGAAATCTCAGAATGGTCCAACCAGTTTCCACTAGAGTAGTATATGCCATCCTTAGAATAAACACCAGGTATGATTTAGAAGTTATTCAGGTCTATGCCCCAACAACGGATCATACAGACGAGGAAGTCGAAGTTCTTTATGATGATTTAGGTGCAGCTCTCTCACACAATCCTACACATTTCACCATTGTATGCGGCGATTTTAATGCCAAAATAGGAACAAAAATGGATCCATCAGAAACGACTCTTGGTAATTTTGGCAGTCCAGGGCGAAAAGACCGTGGCAACACTCTTTTAAATATTCTGTTGGAGAAGGACCTATTTCTTATGAACAGCTTCTACTACAAGAAACTCCAGCGCAGATGGACCTGGAAGAGCCCAGACGGAAGGACAAAGAATGAGATCGACTACTTTATAACTGACAAAAGACATATATTCAAGGATGTAACAGTCCTAAATAGATTTGCAAAATCAAGCGACCACCGAATGGTAAGAGCCACTATCATACTAAACACTAGCTATGAACGACACAAAATGATTAAAAAAACCGAACGAAGACATGGACGCGCCCAAGAGATGAACGGAAATTCTAGGAAAACCTCAGCAAAATACTCCAAGTTAAACCCTTATCCAATGATATTAACATCTTGAATGATGCAATAGTGGAAGCAATAACAGACACCTAAAAGAAATGTTGCCCAACAAGCCCGAAGGAAGAAATAATCAGCCTGGAAACGCACCACAAAATAGAACGGAGAAGAACACTGAAAAGTGAGGAAAACGCTAGCCAAGTCTAAATAAATAGACTAAACAAGGAAGTAGCAAAGGCAATCAGGAAGTGGGTCTTTATTCTGATTTGTTTGATACTGACTCTACCTTGCATTCCAAGAACAAAGGTTCAAATGTAAAGCTGCCAAAATTGAATATACCGGTTTTTTCGGGAGATTTAAAATTATGGCCAACATTTTTAGAAACTAATGAATCTCTTACAAAAATCGAGGAATTTAGATATTTAATGTAGTGTCTGTCTGATGACGCTTTAATTCTCATTAAAAATATTAAACTTACAGAGGTTAATTATGACTTAGATTTTAGTAAATTGAAAAGCATTATCAAAATACGCGTGCGTTAGCCATATTTTATTGGGAACAGGTTTATAATTCTCAAAAATTAACCCAAAATATCATAGAGAGCTTTTGGCACTGTTTTTTGATAACTTGAAAGCTCTAAAAAATTTGGGGTTACCGGTCCGAGAGTGGGATTGATTTATATAAATTTTTTGGAAAGCAATGCGATGCTTACGATTCAGTTGTTTTAATTTAACCTCCTAAGAGAAATAACTCAAGAAATATCAAATAAAAAATGTGGTGTACTAATTGTTTAGCAACCAAACATACTTCAAAGAATTGTACTTCTCATGTTGGTTGTAAAATGTGCAATAAAAGACATCACACCCTTTTACATTTCGATCAACAACCTTCAGTAAACAGCAATATGACTGCTATAGATGCTCCCTCTTCTTCCAATTCAACTCAAATTTTCAATTTCGATCCTATTGATCCTAAAATCGCCTCTGTCTTGCACACGTCAGTACGTTCTACTAATTTACTTCCTACTGCCCAGGTTGAGGTGCTGGATTGCCGTGGAAACTTTCAAAGGGTTAGAGTTTTAATTGATAGTTGTAGTCAAGTTTCTTTAATTAGCCAGCAGATTGGGTCTGCCCAAATGTAACACTCCTATGCAAATAGGAGGAGTTGAAGATATTGGAACTTTCTCTAACAAATCTCTAAGTTGTATTTTAAAATCTTTGAATACCTCAACTCCCTTATTCAATTTGGATGCTCAAATAGTGTCAACAATCTGTAACAATACGACCGTCCAATAATTTTCAGTCGATACATTTCCCTGTATTTCTAAGTTGGAATTGGCTGATAAAATGTTTATTAACATTTCGTCTCCTATAGATATGCTACTGAAATAAGATATATTTACAAAAATCTTTAAACCTGATAAATTTCAAATAGCAAAAGGGGGAGCGATTGCTGTTAACTTTGGTTGGATTTTAATGGGGAAAATAAATACCGCTAATAAACCATTAGTCTCACACTCTTTTCTTTCATCCTGTCTTACGTTCCTCGTCAATACCGTTAAAAAATTTTGGGAATTTGAAAATATTCCTCGGTCTTTACCTATTTCTGATGATGATAAAAAATGTGGAATGATATTCCAAAAAACTCATAAAAGAATATCTACGGGTCGTTTCAGTGCTGCTCTTTCTTTCAAAACCGTGGATCCATTTTTTGGAGATACCAGAATATCTGTTCTAAAGAGATTTAAGAATATGGAAAAGCGTCCTTTGAAAAATTCGCAGCTTTACAATGAATATAACAACTTTATGAAAGATTATGTTTCTAATGGTCACATGGTTGAGACCTCTCCTACTTCTTCATTCGACAAAATATATTATATCGCACATCACTACGTAATAAATCCTAACAGGGCTACAACCTAGCTCAGGGTTGTGTTTGATGCTTCCTGCAAATCTCCAGCAGGTTTCTCACCAAACGACACTCTTTTCATAAGGCAAAAGTTGCAAAAGGGTCTAATTGAAATTTCATTGCGATTCAGATTTCATCCCTTTACTTTTATTGCTGATATTGAGCAAATGTATAGGCAAATATCAATAACGGAAGAGCACCAAAATTACCAAAGATTCTTTGGCGCTTCGCTCCGGAAGATCCCGGTCAAGATTTTAAGCTTACTACTGTTACTTATGGAGTATCGTCCGCTCCTTTCCTGGCTCTTCGCATAATTCAGCACTTAGTACAAGAGGAAAAGGAAAATTTTCCTCGAGCTTGCAAAGTGTTTATCTTCTGATATCAATATTGTCGATATTATCACAGCTGCCATAACTCTACAGGAAGCCAAACTTCTTCCATCAGAATTAATTTCCATGCTGGAAAGAGGAGGTTTTCTCCTTAGAAAGTGGCCATGTAATATTCCGCAGTTAATTCAGAGTCTCCCTGCTGAGGTTTGCCAACACTCCTAGTCTTCCTTTGATTCCCACGACCTTTGGTGAATGTTTAGGAATGGCGGTGGAGTAACACCTTAGATGTTTTCTCTTATGATATGCAACCCCTTGACAGATTCTGTTCTAAACGCATAATACTCTCAGAAGTTGCTCGAATGTACGACCCCCTTGGGTTCTTAGCTCCACTCTCCTTTCTAGCTAAACATCTCTTACAACGACTCTGGAGTTTGGGTTCAGATTGGCATCAAATACCCCTTCGGACATAGTCGACTAATAAGTATATTTCTTGTTAATATGTAAGCTTATTTATTATTAAAATTTACATGTGAAAATCTCAAGCAAATTGTTGGTGGTATTTTTACACCTAGCGGACATACGGTATACATACATTATGCTCAATTTAAAACCCAGCTCTCTAAGCGACGGAGAGAGAAGAATAACAGTTGTCGAAGTGAAGAGTTAACAGTTAATATTTAACGCAGTAGTGCCAGGAACTTTAATAAAACCCCATTGAACCCCCTGATACAGCCCACAGTCCGAGACCTTCAGGTAATAATACCATCTTGGGCGATTTGCTTGCATAATATTTTTTTTATAGATAATTTGTAAACTTACATAACTTAACGAAACATTTTCATTCTCCGGTAACAAATGGGTTGTTTAATATTGAAAATTTGCGTGGGTTGTATACGACCTACTTTTAAATTTTTTGACATAAAACTTTTTTTCATCGTAGGTAGCTGCGACGTTCTCTAAACCATAGACAATTATTGATTTATAGTTATAGTTACTAAATGCCTTACCATTATCATTTTCATCAATATTCTGTGTGGTATCGTTAATAATTTCATTACCATTTGAACAATCGACATTTTGTGGCCAATCGCACTCATTCGTATTACTGTTGAATAAAAGACCACTAGGACATTCCATTAAAGTTCCTTGACCGCCAGAGTATTGCCAGAATTTAGTACAATCGGTGCTGGGAAGGTAGATATCAGTATCTTCAGCTGGGCATTCTGTGTCTGCAAATGATTAATAATTTCAGTATGATAAATCAAAAAGAAAGAAAAAGTTCATGATTTAGTGAGTAGTAATCTGCAGTGGAAATTGCTCACAGACATATACATTTGGTGCGTTCTTTTTGACTGAGATCTCAGATCACTTCAGTTAAGGTGATCTGAGATAAAGTGATGTGAGCAAGCACCAAAAAGAACGAAATCTCAATTGATGCGCGCGATCTGTCGATAGATTTAAACTATACGACAGATTCGTATCAGCATCTAATAATGTTAATTAATGTATCCATAATTTGTAACAAAAGATAAATAGATTATGTGTGTTTATTATTTATATGTCAATGGTTAAAACCTTAGATTACCTTGGTTAAAGCTACATATAAACCAAGCAAATCAAATATTTCTTCATCCCCTCCACGTTATTTCCGACTCAATTCCAACTGATACCCCCTTACAACACATTCAGCATCGGTGAAGGGGGAGGAAAAATCTCAGCTCACTTAAAGTGAGTAAAACAAAAAGAACGCTCACATTACTGATGTGAGCTGAGTTTAACTGAGATCTCAGTCAAAAAGAACGCACCTATTGTAAAATGTGAGATATGAATGAAAGGAGAAATCGTAGCTGTCAAAGTCAAGATCGTTGAATGAAACAATTATGAAGAGACGCAGCGCTCATTCCTATTTCCGTCTCCTCCTACCTCTGTCCACACCGCGACCCCTTACATACATCGAGCTTGTACGGTAGTGCCACCACATGGCACTTACAAAAAGCTTTTATATATAATTTTATTTTAAAACAAGTCGAAGTTGGTGGTTGATTCGGATCGTTCAGATAAAAATTATAATTTTTCACTCAACGTTCGGATTTAGAGGATCTTGCGAATTGTATATGCTCGTTCCTATTTTTAGCCACATATAAATGCACTTTCAAATAATTAATATAGGTTAATTCTATGTAATATAATAATAATATATAAGTAAGGTGATTGCATGTTCACATTGCCTTGGCAACCATTGACGTTATGTGTTTAATTGTAATGTTACAGTTATGCTAAATAAAGCCTTTATCTTTCGATATCTAAGGGTTACTATTTTATGACAATAAGTATTCAAAAAGGTGTGATCAAACGGAAATGGTTGACAGACAATACGCAAATGAGAGTCAAAAATGTATCTTCCTACGATCACTACCGAAGGTAGACTTTTGCACACTCAAATCTAACCGCAAAGTTGATGTTTTTCCGTGATCTGTCATAATTTGACATTATTTCCGCTCTAGAGCGTACTTTTCCGCTCGCCTGTTTTCATTTACAATAAACTAAAGAAAGGTAGTGAATAATAGATACATTAAAACAAAATGTAGGACAGTCCGAATATTTTAGTTGAAAATTAATACATGAAGATATTTCGAACGAAATTAAATCTTATTTTATAAAATTTACCTAGTAAAAATATAACAGTCAAAAGGTAGGCAATACATTATACACCTAGATGCAACAGTGATTGCATATTTAAGTACCTACCTACTATTTTGTGAAAATAGTAGACTATGAAATTAATGAAACGTCATTATTTCTTTTTTAGTTTATAAAAAAGTTGTCTGTTTATAAATAGCTATTTGAAAAATGGATTGTGACAGTGAATTCTCAAGCACACCTCCAGATATAGCAGATTTTGCTAAAAATATTACTCTCAATCTTCTGCCAACTAAATCCAGAGGTAAATACGAAAAACAATACAATATTTTCATGGATTAGTGCCGCTGAAAGAAAATTAAAAAATATTCGGAGAATGTATTGCTAACTTATTTTGGCGAAAAATCCAAAACTCTAAAGTCTTCAACCTTGTGATCACAATATTCTATGCTTCGAAGCACTTTGCAAGTAAAAAATGATATTAACATCAGTAAATACACTAAACTGAACATTTTTGAAGTTAGAAGCAGTGGGTTACAAAGCAAATAAGTCACAAACATTCTCAAAAGAACAAGTGGAGAGCTTTATTAGATTTGCACCTGACGATGAACATTAGCTGAGAAAGGTACAAACGTTTTACTACTTATTTTATTCTGATACAGAATTTCTCAGAATATTGTTTTTAGGTGTTCTTAATCATGGGTATCGCTGGTGCATGCCGTAGGGATGAATTAATCAAAATTGAATTAAAGAATATAGATGATAGAGAATCCTTCCTAGTGGTCCGAATCCCCGATTCGAAAAAGCAATAATTCGCAATAATTGATAGTACCGAAGAAAATACGATCGACTATATATTCTGTTATAGAAAATATTTTGATTTAAGACAGCAATGTCAAATTAAAAGTAATAACATTATTCAGCGGTTATTTTTACGATACTCCAAAGGGAAATGCTTCAATCAGGTGATTGGTATGAATACTCTGGGCAAAGTACCAAGCGAAAGAGCCAGTTTCTTAAAATTGCCCGAAAAAAATTTATTTACTGGTCATTGCTTTCGACGAACGTCGGCTACATTATTCGTAAATGGTGGAGGCGACTCAATTCAGCTTAAAAAACATGGTGGGTGGAAGAGCAGTAATGTGGCTGAAGGATATATCGCCGAATCCATTAGCAATGAAATAGATACCTTCCAAAAAATTTCTGGGAACGCAGCAGTACCAACTAGCGAAGATCTTTCGATTCCTTCTATATCTGATATTGCAGAAAAAGATTCAGAAGATATTACGCTACCTCCGACTTCTTCAGGTCCTGGGATAAATATTAAAAATTGCCAAAACTGTACATTCAACATTAATATTGTAGGCAATAAATAAAAATAATAAGTAATTTTTACGTTTTAAACATCACATTCTAATAAAGTGTATATTTCATGTTTTTTTTTAATTATTTGTCTAAAAATAATGTGATCGTGGAAAAAATCTTGTGTGCAATTCGAGCAGAAAGTTCGTTGCCGTTTTCGGCAGATTGCCCGCGCTCTGCTACGCGTCGCGCGGGCAACTCTGCCTCAAGTGGCAAAGTATCACTTTCCGCTCTTAATACACAAATAGCTATTCTTTTCAAATGAATGACGAAGTAAATGACTTTTCTGTGACGATTATATGAATACTAGTATACAGTGTGTCTTCTTAAGTAGACTGGGGGAAAACTATTATTAATTTGACGAAAACTTTATTTTTTATGAAAAAAAATTCCCAGCCATGAATAAGTATATCATAATGAAAGAATTTTGCAAAACGGTAGGTACCGTTTTTTTAATAATCAAAAGAACTTATATTCTTATAGAGAAAAGTTGTTCAGAATTCAGATCTAATTTTAGTTATATCAGTTTGAATAAATTGAAACATCGTGTTACTTTTGGAATTAAAAGAAGGAAATAAAAAATCTAAATGATTTAATTTTTTTCTCCAAAGTAAAAAATATTATCATAATAATAAAGAACCAACAAAGATAATATCAAATACAAAAATACCCCAAATAAACTCAATTAATTTTGTAAAATCCTAGCCTATCTATGAGGTTTAATAATTCCCACTTTTTATTTTGGATTAACTGAAGATTCCCACTTCACATTTCTAAATATTTTAATTCTTATGAATAAAGTCAACATGTATTCCATGTGTACCCTGTGTGTAGACCATAAACGCATTTTCATTTATTGAAAGCGTTCTTGAATTCATTAATTAAGCAGATGATAATTTAGCTAAATATTTCGGAGGGTCACCTCAGACACTTTAATTTGACTGGCTAGTCTGATATAGTCCTTGTCGAGCAGAAATAGTTCTTTTTCATTTATCAATCGACGGTCGTGCCGCCTGGATTTCGGAACCATAATAGCAAACGCATATTGCTATTAGGCTGCGACTCTTTATAATTATAGACAAGACAATTTACTCAATAATAGCAAAACTAGAAAGTTTATTTGATAAATTTCTCGTCACGAAATAGTTTTACAAATGATTGTTACGAGATACATGTAGACTATTCTTAGTGACAAAATCAATTAATTTTATTAGTTTGAATGTATAAAATCCAATCATAACTTATGCACTATTCAAAAAAATCTGGTCCGAATCATAAGCATTTATTTCTCGGTCTATATTTCTAAAGAAGACGTTGAATGATACTTAGACAAAATACATAACAGGAAACTCATGGGTATAGAACAGTAGGTATATCTTAATACCTTAAGGGTCTGTAGTTTGGGAAGGCAGATGGTAAGGGCTGTATAACTAATCATAACAAGGTTTATTACCGTTTTCATTAGCGTCTTCTGAATCTTCTTGTTCGGTAACATTATCCTCATCATTACTTGAACAAACAACATTTTCTGGCCAATCGCAAGAATTCGTATTGCTATTAAACAAAAGACTATTGGGACATTCCTGTGAAATCGCTTGACCTCCAGAGCATTGCCAGAATTTAGTACAATCGCTGTTGGGAATGTAAGAATCGTCCGATGTACATTCTGGGGCTGCAAAAGAATGGAAATATTAGTGAGATAAACATAATTAAGACCCGCCAGATTCATAAGTAGAAATTATCTACAATTAGTTCGACCGAAAACAAAAATCCAGACACCAGAAGACCGACTTTTTGGTCGACTTGTGTTTTGAAGTCCAAAAGCCTATTTGTAATGAAAGAAATCAGATAATGAAAACATTGTTAACTTACACAAAATTTTCATTTGAACTACAAAAGCATAGAAAAAGATAAGTTGTCATATACAATTTACAGTTTGATAGTTCTGATAAAAGATGTAATTACAAACATATTTAAAAATGATTTCAAATTTGATTCCCATGTTATTATATATTTCTAATTCTTACCCTCTTCGCCTCTTACTGCAAACACAAACAGACTAAGGAGAAAAATAAATTTGAGATCGAAATTCATGATTTTGTTTTTAGAAATTAAAAATCGATATCTTAGTACAACAATAAAATTAATTGGAAACATAGGTATTAGTTGTATTTATATAAATTTTAACTATATGACTTCGACAAATAAATAGATAACGGGATTAACGAACATAGATACATTTCAAGGTATTTTTGAAAATACTGGATGCACTGCGATTGTTAAATACAGGTACATGGACGTAGCCAACGAAGAACAGGGAGGGGCAACTGCCTCCCCCTGGAAGCAAAAATAATTTAAATAAATTTTAAATTTTAATAAACAAAAAATTAAATCTAAAATATCGTCGTTTTGTTGCTTTTATGAACATTTTAAAATTAATTAATAAGGTCCAATAAATGAAATTATTCTCGTGTCCTTTGTCACTAAAATATATTTCATCAGCAAAAAACAAAGCTGTTTGAAAAATTGACATAATGCTAAATATATATTAATAGCGTTTTCGATCTATGTATTGGTGGCACACCAGAATTGTCCCACACCAGAATTGGATAAAAAGGAGTGTTCGATTTACTGTCAGGATACGTCAATTTTTAGTATTCGATTCAACCACTTAACAGTCGGACATTTTTGAAAAAAATGGTAAAAAAATTGTCACTTTCTTTTTGTTTTCATTTAACTACATTTTTTAATCCTATTAATTAATTAAAATAAATTTACTCAATAAGTAGTTTTAGTATGAAATATTTTGAAACATTCTACATCAGAATCCAAAATAAATACTATAACAACTATTGAGTTGGTGTGTAAGTGCTCTTGTCTAGCGACAGTGTCCTATTTATTAGTGTAACGTAACGGCAGTGGTTTTCTTAGAGTTCGAGAAAATCGAGTTACAAGTGAGGCATATACGGGAATCGGCGATGCGAATGTTCTGGCAATTACTAGGCTCAAAAGGGTATATAAAGTTAGTTGCCTATCCGGTGCGAAGACAGACAGAACAGTACAGTACATAGTGCAGGATACGAAGTTGTATACGGCGAATAGAAAGCGAGGCACGAGAAACAAGAGGAAAAATCCGTAACAATAGTTTTACCACAGAATAAAGAGACAGAAAAGACAATATGGATATAAGAAATTGGTTACAAAAAGGTAAATTAAATAATTTCAGTGGAAAATTAAATTTTTAATTAAAACTTTAGAGTCATTCCATTAGAAATGGTCCAAAATTTTGACAGCTGATATCTCAAATGGGACTAAATATAAAAACTTGAAATTTTCACAAATTAAAGAACAAACAGCACTTTATACGTGCTATTCATTTCATTTTTTGTTTTTAATCTAGAGAAAAAATATTAACATCCGATATAGTATATCCACGCCCCATTATAAGCTATCATTTCATGGTAGTTTTGTTTTATACTAATTTTTATACTAGATACTAAGAAGAAGAATGATATTAGGTTATTATTTTTAGGTCAAAAATCTCTAAAACGGAAAAAAGTTCATGATGACAGCAGTGGAAGTGGAAGCAATGATTGTGCTGAAGATGAGAATAAAATAGTCGGAACATCAAAATCGGAATCTTTTTTAGAAGGAGGCTCAAGTAGCTCTTCAAATCTACATGAAGCTGTCCCTGGAACCGGGACCTCTAAAAAAGCTGAAGAACGTGATGGCTACCATGAAAATGACATTGGTCATTATGTTAGTTGTGCCAATAACTTGTCTTCTGAAAAAAAAAGAAGGAATTGTTGACAAACCCAATTACGATTTTGATTCTAATGCAATTCACTTGAAAAGAAAATTTAACCATCGCTGGTCAGATCAATATACTCCATGGCTGGTGTACTCAAGTCGTTTGAAAGGTACTCTATGTTTGTATTGCGTTTTATTTCCGCCAAAAATTGCTACAGTTAAAGGAGTTTTGGGGTCATTTATGGTAAGGCCTTACATAAAGTTTAAGGATGTACATGAAGATTATAGAAAGCACGTTGGCAGCCTTTACCACAATTCTTCAACAGCTGCTGCAAAAGCATTTCTTGAAAATGCTCCTGTTGATGTCGAGTTGCAAATAGGGCACCATAAGACGATTGAAGAAATAAACAGATATTGTCAGCAATTATTTCATGCATAATATTTTGTGGAATTCATGATTTGCCGCTTAGAGGAAAAGAAAGGAAATGAGGGAGTTTTCTTTGACATTTTAAATTTGAGGATTGACTCTGGTTTTGAGAAGCTAAAGAGCCACTTGGATAAATGTCAAAAAAACGCAGCCTATACCTCACCAACTATTCAAAATGAGATCATACAATTATGCGGTGAAGTTATCAAAGAAAAAATAATCGAAGACTGTAAACAGGCAAAAGCTTATGCTGTAATGGCTGATGAAATAGCAGATATCGCTGGAAAAGAGCAGCTTTCTATTAGATTAAGGTTCTATGATGTAAGCTAAGAAATAATCAGGGAGGAATTTGTAGGCTACATTGAGTTAAAATGTCAAGATGCTTCTACAATCGCTAGCGCAATCCAAAGTTTTTTAGAAGATTATAATTTTTCCGCCGATAATTGTGTGGGATTCGGATTTGACGGGTGTTCCACGATGGCCGGCAAAGAAGGTACTGTACAGGACATTCTTAAAATAAGTACGCTAAATCTTTATTTTCCCATTGCTCCAGCCACAGACTAAATCTTGTGGTCAATGATACTAGCAAACTACCAGAAATAAGAAACACAATTGCAACGATTAAAGACACAATAGCCTTCTTCCGTGAATCGCTAGCCCGTAGGAAATCAGTTCCAAATCTTTCAAGGCTCTGTGAGACCAGATGGTCGGAAAAATATAAGAGCATACTATACAACAAGAAAATCTGCCTACCAATTGCACTGTGCAGTTACTAAACCAATATTCATCTTAAGGTACGGTCTATCTGCAGTGATTAATCGACACGATTAGACGTAGCGATAAGACACGCTGGTTGCTGATATGCGTATGTGAGTAAGCGGTCTATTTTCTGTGAAAAGTCGCTACAAGTCGTAGCAAAACGCCGCGTCTCACAGTCGACTTGCTTCGGAGGCAACTTAAATGCGCACGTTTTGCTAATCGCCATCTTCTTGAAGTTATGTATAGTGTCAAATACTGTGCCTGTTGAATTCTTCCATATTATTATTATTTTAAAAAGGTCACAGATTACGGTTTTCAAAAGAAGAAGATGAAAGACTGATCAATGAGGTCGCTCAACATCCTGTTCTCTACGACCCTAAACACAATCTATATAAGGATTAAAATGTACGAGATAATACCTGGGAAGAAATTTCACAAGTGGTAAGCAAAAATGGTTAGTATTTGGTGGATCAAGAGTCGATTGAAAAATGAACTTAAAATATGTATTTTACATTTAAGTTTAGGAGTGCAAGAAGAGATTGAAAAGTTTGAAGGATGTGTATTGGAAGAAGAAAAGGGAAGGCAAACACTGAACTGGTGAAGCAGCCAAGCGAACCACCAAATGGGAATACATGGATGCGCTAGCTTTTTAGCTTTCCTTGATAGAGTGACGACATACAGACAGTATGAACACATACTCTGGTAAATTGTTGAGGTAACTGATTTTCATTGCTATTTTTTAGAACAGTAACTAATGTAATAACGGCAACAAACGAGGTAGATAATAATTCATCGCAAGCAGCAGACGAAGTAGTTGATGAAGACGTGGTCGAAAATAGAGACGAAACGCTAGAAGGGGAAGCATCTCAAGACACTGAAACAGTGGACGAAATGGCAGAATCTCAATACCGTCACTGTGAAGGGAACACAGTGGAATCAACTCAGTTCAGGCCACCAACGAAAAGAAAAACAACTAACGAAAAGTTGTTGGACACTATCAAAAAGAGGGCAGAAGGTCGTTGAGTTTTCTTCAAGAAATTGGAATCGGCAATTGAAGACAAACCTCATCCGATAAAACTGTTTTTCCACTACTAGCTGTGAAGTTGACAATTATTGTGTCATCTAGCCAACTGAGAAGTTGAATTTCTCTATTAGTGGTTAATAATTTTTTCTATTGTTAACCTAGGTCAATAATGGACAAATTCAAATGTTTTGAGAATTCAGGGATAATAGCTTAATAAAAACTAGTGCAACATAATTTTGTATACCCAGGAGATTGTGTTTAACATATTTACAGCTTGAAATTACCTAACAAGATAAAATTATTTCCATAGAACTGTCATTAGTTTAAAATTCGCGCTCAACCAAAAATTTCTGATGACATAAGGAGTGCGTTCATAATATATGGGTGAGGTGAGGAGCGAAAACAGTGTCAGTCAGAAGACGGAGTAAACGCCTAGGGAGAAATCAGTTTGAACGATTTGTAGATCGACACTATCAAAATTTGACATTGAAATGTGTTGTTTATTTTCCATTAATTTTAGAAAAACGAGGATCGACGAATGTTTTTACCTTCAACATTATCACCAGTGGAATTTGAAAATCTTCTGTTGATAGAAACTGGTAGCTAACCTTGACCCACATAGACAAATAATATATTACTTTCTCTATGGTGAAGCATATGTTAAATGTTTTATGAACGCTCACTTTGTACCCAAGTGTTGTGAACGCACTACCGCTGTAATTGTTCAAAGTTCAAAGTAAAACATAAACCACATTTTGTGAAATTTTTGGATGTGATCGTATAATTGGTTTCGTTATTTCGTTGCACTTAATATTGGTGATTATGAACTATAGGAGTAATGGTATTCTATTGCTGTGTGATTAATTTATACCTACATGATTTTTATAAGACATTTTTTTATTTTTGATTTTTGTGTTAAATTTGGCTGGTAGTGGGAAAAAATGTATATACACCGCGGTGGTGAAGACATTTATAAACCTCGCACATTATTCCGCTCGGGGAAAAGCCCCTCGCGAAATAATTTTGGTGCTCGGTTGATAATAATAGTCTCCACCACCTTGGTGTATAATATACTATTTTTGCTAGTATGGCTGAAACTGTCATGCTTTTTCCGCCAGCGCTTGCTGCTCGTGCTAAGATGCGAGTGATGGAAGTCGTCCATGAATTGGAGTTGGAAAATTATGGAGTCAGTTCTACGTCATCGTATGACCCCCTAAGCCGAGTGCCTACCCCTGCTACTTTGAGTTATACATCATCGTATCACCCTACAAGGCGAGAGTCAGATACTACCACATCTTATGTAGACTCGTGTTATTCGTCACCAAGTTCGGTTGAGCCGCCTAGAGTTTACGAAGACTGTGCTGATTTATTCAGCAGCACAACTTTCCAGTAAAGACAATACGCTCTTATTTTTTATGGCTTTTATTGATAAACGTTACTGAATATCAGTTCTAGTAATGTGCCTCATCTGCCAACCAACAGTTCCCAAACTACTATTGAAATAGTCTTTAAAATAATTTCTGTTTTGAAATGCTGCTGCCGAAGAGTTCCCACCTGTGTGACGTAAAGGTATCATATTTTCGGTGGGCATTTCAATGTCAATATCATCTTCTTCTTGATTAGCTGTACGTGAACCCTTGAGTAAGTTGTGCAAACAACACGAAACCGTAACAATGTCATCTACGAGTGTTGGATTCGTTGCAATAGGTGTATAAAATATACGAAAAGTTTGACATAAAATGCCGAAGGCATTTTCCGAGGTTCTTCGGGCTCGACTCAAACGATAATTAAAAATTTTCTTTTCCCTGTCTGCCTTAGCTTGATCTCTAGGATAAGGTCGCAAAACGTTTTCAGTCAATTTAAATGCTTCATCCCCAACAATGACATGAGTTAGAATAATATCAGTCCTAGGTAAAAGAGTAGGCTCTGGTAAAAAGTTGTTATTGTGTATGAGTTGGTAAATAGAAGACCTCTGGAATATTCCACTATCTCCTTCTTTGCCATAAGCACCAACATCAACCCAAGTAAATTTGTACCGAGCATCAATTATTGCCAATAAGACAATAGAACAATATGACTTATACTGTGAATAATGGATAATATTCTCCTTTTAATATGACTTATAGTTGAAGTATAGGCTTCCACTCCCCTTCGGGCAAACTATGCGTATATGTTTTCCATCAATTGCTCCACAACAGTTTGGAAAATTCCATCTAGCGTTAAAATCCTCTGCTATTTGCTTCAACTCTGTTGTCGTAGGCTTTGGCAAATAAATCGGGAGCAACTTGTTACGCAGTTATTTCAAAACTTCTCTGATGAGTTTGTTTATATGGTTATGAGAAATTCTAAAATTAAAAGCCATGGACCGAAATGATTCTCCGGTAGCAACGAATCTGAAACAAACCATACCTATATGTTTACGCACATACTTTTTCTTGAATCGAGATTTTCTGTAGTTGTTGAAATTATTAATAAAATACTTACCTCAGGGTTATGGCACGCTTCTGACAAGATGAAATAGGATATTTCACAAAGGTAGAGGGCATTGTTGTTATGTCCTCGGATATATATGACAATATACTGAAGAACTGGCTCTTGGTGAGTCTAAAATATTCTTTAAATTTAGTCTCATTATCCATTAAGTGTCTTTGAATCAGTGTATTGAAACATCCCTCGCTTATCCTATTAAGAAAATTTTTATTCGTTTGGCATCGTGGTTTACAGACGGTTGTCAATAAAACCTCTTCTTCTTCCTCTTCCTTCTCTATTAACGCTATTGCAGCCAACACTATATTGTTCATTATGATTTTCAAATTACAAACAACACTACATTGCAGAACACAACTAAATACTGACTCACACTGGAATGAATCGTTTCCACTAATCGTTGCAAATGAGACCATGCCTGAACGAATTATCGCAGCATTTACTCGTAACGTTTGTTCGCTTCGATTAATCGCTGCAGATAGACCGTACCTTTCAGGCTTAAACATAATTGCAAGATACTCTGCAATTTTGGATTCCGTAGTAAACGTTTTGCAATGGAAAAGTATGGATTTGGTTATGGTGGAGAAACATATTGATGATATTCTAGATGCAATCAAAGGAGATGAACAAGATGTCGAAAATGTTTCTTATGATTTATTTAAAAAATCACTTGATATCGCAGAGAAAGTAGGGGCTGAGTTGTCAGTACCACGAGTCACTCAAAGGCAAGTACACAGAAGTAATCCACCATCTGAGTCTGCAGTTGAATAGTGGAAACGGTCAATAATCATCCCCTATCTTGATTTTTTAATTTCGTCTTTGGATGCTAGAGTCTCCAACGAAAGTACACCTGTTTTTGCTTTAACTTATCTTCATCCTTCAAGCATGCTCAAAATGGCTTCAAAAGATTCCAAAAATAATATTTCATGGAATTTTATAAGTTGGCTGATGTCTCTGCAGAATAGATTTGTGGTATAATATGTGGAAGAAAAAGAATTGAGCAAAAGAGAAATGAAAGGACATTGAAGTGGCTGCACTTTTGGAGGAAGCTAATGTTTTTTCCCTGCAGCTCGCGCTGCTAATATTAAGTGCTTTCCCATCCACTACTGCTACCGTGGAAAGATCGTTCAGTACCTTACGAAGGGTAAAAACCTGGCTCAGGAGTACAGTGGGTGATGACAGACTCACTGGGTTGTGTTTGATGAGTGTGCCTCGAAAAATTTTGAAGGAAAATCAAGACTGTTTAGTGAAGAAAGTTTTGGATAAACTTAATTTAAACCCACGAAAAATGTTATTAGTTTAATTCAAGTATAATTCAAATCTCAAAGTTTTGTTTTCATTTGCCTTTTCTTTTTATCCTAAAATTTTACATTTTGCACGACAATTGACCATGGTTTGCCCCCCCCCCCGTTATAAATCTTGGCTACTGGCTACGCCCTTGTATAGGTACTTACTATTATTACTTTTTACCAGTCTTTAGTAATGTCATCAGTGCCATTATGGCGTTGTGTCTTTATTAAAACTAAAATGCAAACATAGTGCTATTCAACGCTACAATCGATTACAATAATTTCCTCTCATTTAAAAAACAATATGTTCAACAATACATTTTCGATATCACGATCGAAGTGTTGAATAGCACTATTGTTTATAGTTCATTACATAATACAATGTATGCCAAAGATGACTCTTGTCCACTGGCTACGAATATCTCTATCCAGTTATTTTCTCTCCATTCTCTTCCACATCTTTCTTTGCGACATAATAATTTAGTGGGACGAGGATATAATGGTGGATGAAGGTTATGAGATGAGTCACAGGCGAGTGTTGTAAATAATCGGACAGGATAATAGCTACCACTATATCCACATTGATATTTTGATTGGTTGAGGAGAGTAGGTTATTTTCGTAAGTCTGATGACTATATGAAGGGGCTGCATTTGAATCTGATATTTTTGCTACAGTGTTGATTTTTATTTTTGATGGATCAGCCTTCAGCTACCGCCGAGGATTTTCATCTACCTTGCCTCTTCAATGCTGTTATATCCACACCTGCGCCAACAAGGATAGTCGCAGAAAATCTGCGGAAGTAATGTCCAGAATATTTTTCAGGGTTCGGTAACTTCAAGAATGTAGCAATTTGCTTTCCCGTTTGGCTAAATTTGTTAATGCCAATTCTTTGAGGGTGCATTTTTGTCATTGTGGTAATTTAAAAACACACATTTGATGTGACCAACTGAGGACGAAGATTGATATATGTTTTACAGTTTTCTTATAAATTATCGTACCGTAAATTTGTGCGTGGAAAATTTACTGTAAATTCCTGTTATATAGACTTTGTGCAGACTTATAAGTGTAGATCCAGTTTATTAAGACATTCTTAACTCGTAAGTATATGGACAATGTTGAATTCTAGCGCATAATATTGTTACGGCAGATATTACTTTGGGAAGCACTTGAGAAAACCAACGTCAACGTAACGCTTATAAAGGCTGTCCAAGAACTATATAAAAACAATACCAGTAAAATAAAGCAGGGACATGCAATGTCAAAAGGTTTCAACATCAACAAAGGACTTAAGCAGGGATGCTGCTTATCGCCGACTCTATTCAAAATCTATTTAGAACAAGCTTTGAAGTTGTGGAAAGGGAAGTGTAGAAATATGGGAATACCATTAGATGATGGCTACACACTATACACGTTGTGCTTTGCAGATGATCAAGTTGTCCTAGCACAAGATTATGAAGACCTAGAATATATGACACGAAAATTAACGGAGGAATATGACAAGTGGGGACTGCAGGTGAACGTCAAAAAAACCGAGTATATGTGCGTTGGGGGAGAACAAAGGAATTTACTTCTAGAACAATAAGAACAGATTAAACACACAAGAAAATACAAATACCTAGGAGTTCACATCACCTGCGAAGGTAGCATGGACGAAGAAATTAGATACCGAAATAACCTGGGAAGACAGGCGATTAGAAAACTTAACAATATACTGTGGGATAAAACGATATCAAAGGATAACAAACATAAAATTTATAACAGTATAGTTAAAAGTATCGTCTCCTATGGAAGTGAGATATGGCCGTTAAAGGAAAATGCACTTGAAATGATAGAAGCCACCGAAATGGATTACTGGAGGCGTGCTGCTGGAAAATCGAAGCTGGATAAAGTCAGAAATGAGAAAATCCGAGAAATAATGGGGACTAAACAAAATTTAACAGAAGACATCCGAGTTAATCAACTTAGGTGGTATGGAGACGTACAGAGGATGGAACAAACTAGAATACCAAGAAAAGTACTGGATTGGACGCCATACGGCAGAAGGAAGAGAGGGAGACCTAGGTTGAGTTGGAGAGAAGGAGTAGAAAAGGACATACAAGCAAGAGAGATAGAGGAGAATCTATGTACCGATCGAGATAGATGGAAGCTGGAAATCAGGAAACGGCGAAGAACGTTATAAACTGATATATATATATATATATATATATATATATATATATAGATATTACTAGCTAACCTCAAAATATCGTAAATCTCCCATAACATTGAACAAGTGTTCAAAGATATGGCTACATTTTTAAAGCGTCAATAATAATGATTTTTACTAATTTGAGAAAATTGCAACGCAGGAGAAGCGTAAATATCGGCGTTACGATGGTCAAGAAGCATTGGATATGATAAGGCAAAAGAAAATTTCTCTAAACAAAACCAGCAAAGAATTTCGTTCTCCAAAAGGTACTTTATCAAATAAATTAAATAATCGTCATGCTGGAAAAGTTGGGAAGTCGTTTGTTCTTCCTGTAGAAGTGGAAAATATTATTGTCCATTACATTCTAGTTGTGAGCGAATGGGGTTTTCCTTTCGATGATTCAGATTTATCTCATTGAGCACAGCTATTAATTATACGACAAGGCTTA
Organism: Galeruca laticollis; assembly: GCA_963921935.1. Lineage (NCBI taxonomy): Eukaryota > Metazoa > Arthropoda > Insecta > Coleoptera > Chrysomelidae > Galeruca > Galeruca laticollis. Next base: position 33,131,619 of record OY998175.1, read on the forward strand.
GAGGCTCCTCAACATGGGGAAAATAAGTTACCCACTAAAAAGTGGTGCAGAAGATTTATTCGTACACACAAAAATGATCTTACTTTAAGAATTTGTCAAAATTTAAAAAAGGCAAGTGTAACCCCTGAAATAATTCCAGCATATTTCTCCAATTTAGAAGACATGATCTTTGAGAACAATGAGCATATAACTTCAAACAGAATCTTTAATTACGACGAGACTAACTTGTCAAATGCTCCATGGACCAAGAAATGTATTTTTCGGAAGGGAATAAAATATCCTGAACGCATCAGAGATTCTTCTAAAAGCAGTGTGTCTGTAATGTTTTGTGGTTCGGCGGCTGGGCAAATACTTCCTCCATACGTGGTCTATAAAGCAGAGAATCTATGGCAAACCTGAACTAAAGGCGGTCCAAAAACACTCGATTTAATCGTAGTAAGAGCGGTTGGTTTGACGCAGTTATTTTTGCCGACTGGTTTTGCAATTTGTTTATACATTTTCGAAAGAGCATTGAAGGACGAGTCGTACTTATAGGGGGTATAAGTATTCTGATATTTCCTTTTGTTACAAATCTGAATTTCCTTGCCACTGCATCTCTTATCTGCTTCTTGCTAACATCGCTATCGATGCCCATTTCGTGTACTATATCAGAGATGTTCTTTATGTGAACGTTGGTTTCCTGGTTTTTGTCTTGAATCTCTTTTTTAAGTTACTCCGATTCTGCCTTCCCGCACTGTACTTCCGCTTGCTGTCTTTTTAATAGGTTTGCCCCTCACTCCCACTTCCTCAAGGTTGACGTTGCTTTTCATTGTTCTTAACATGTCTGCGTTTTGTCTGCCATTTGATTTAACTATTATTTTCTCATTCTGCGGATTTTCTCTGCTTTTAATTGATTGTTTTCTAGTTCTTTTCACGCATTTTCTAATTAAAACTTGGATTTTTGTGTCTGAAAACCAATTTCGTACACTTCTTTAGGTACTCATGGTTTATATTTTCCACCGCTGCAGGTTTGATGCTTTTCGACTTGTGTAGGTTTCCGCGTACAGTTTTTTTAGTAACTCGTTTAGCTTTGGCACGTCGTTTATTCCTTCTAGGTGCACACTGTGTGGTAGGACATACAGCATCCTTGAGCTACCCTATTTTCCCCCTTACTAAATATGGTTGCGGTGTTGGTCCTGATATATTCAATACTGCTCTCCTCTAGATCTTCCTTTATAAGGGAGGAAACAGTAGCTTAATTTTCTCTTCTAAGTCTTTGTCAGTTAGAGTGGTTTTTGGGTTCAACAGCAGTGCTATGTCGTCGTTTGGTTCATTTAATGTTTCGATGTTTTTCGACTCGACGTTTTGAAAATAGATTTCTGGCCATTTCAGGTCAACTCTGCTTAGGATTTCCCATGTCCTCTCAGAATTGATTTGTTGTTCAATTTCCTGCCTTGCGTCTTCTTTGAGTTTTCTTATATCGTTTGTAACTTCCTCTCTATCTGCTTGTATGCCGATGGTTTTGTTTTGTACCTTCGTCTGGGTGCTTGATTCTTTGGTTCTTGTCGACGTTGCCCGGAATTTTGTTATCTCCGTTTTCATGGTGACATAGCTCGTTTTCAAGATATGCATTTTCCTACTAAGCTCCCTGACTATATTGTTCAGCTCTCTAGTTATAGCTTTAATTTCTATCTTAGTTTTTGTACTGATTTTCACCTGTTCTTTAAGCTCTCCCATTTTCATCTTCAGGTTTTCCATAGCCTTCAATATACCGTTCACCTCGGGCGTTTCCGTATTTCAAGCATCTTCCCTACCCTTTTTCCTTTTCCTTTATTCTATTAGAGTTGGCGCCCGGGGTAGCTTCCGACTCCTTATCTTCGTAACATCTGAATATGGGACTTGATGAGTCTTCATCTTGCCAGGGGTCGTCGTCTGTGACTTGCAGGTTTGCTTTCAGTATTGAGAAAAGCTCAGCTGAGTCACTTTTTTGCAAGAGATGTCCGCCTTATTGTTGGGTCGGTGTTAGGGTCCCATGCGTAGCGTCCTGTACTGTTTTCTGCTGTAAGCTTTTTTATCTCCCCTTCTGGATATTTGGACTGCGTTCTCTTTCTACTAAAGCCACTTTCCTTTGTTTTCTCTTCCTTCGTAATTTTTGGTCTTCTAGACGTGTTTTCAGTATCTTGGACTGATCGCCTTCCAAGGACACATAGCGACCTATCACTACCGACTGGAACTGAGGTACCCCTCCTCTGCTCCGTAAATTGAGTTTTTTGTCCAGAACTTTCCATTTATTGCATGTTTGTCCTTCGTCTCGCGTTTGCCCATCTGCTGGGAATCTGATCCAGTTGGTATTTGTATTACATAAGGTTGGAGGATAACTTGTTTGTTGTAGAGCTTATGAATATAATGACTGGCGAACGATTAGATGAGAATTCTAGGATAGATATTACTCTGCATCGGCTCGTTGATATTCCTTTCAAAATACAAAAGTCGTAGATAAAATTATATGTTATATTCATAATATATCAACAATTAACACATTAGTATATTTCGTTCATTTAAATTTCGTTGAATGAAGAAACATTAACCGTCCTCAATCCAGGACACTTGAATACATGACTCCAATCTTCTATTGCGTTGGATGTTAACTGCCTCTGCCCACTTTTAAGTGATTTTGCGATTTTGACACCGTTTTACTGCAGTCATTCAACACTCTAAATTTTGTATTATGCTCATCAACTCGTTAGAACGACGAAGAGCCACTCTTATAGGCAATACAGTCGTTTTGATGTGCCTCTTTACTTATTAATGGATCTTGTAGATGTAATGATTTAATGGCAGACGCCTTCAACCCCTATTCCACCTAAAATAAGCTCAATTTTAAGGTTTACGTAATACTTGAAGGCCCCCCTAGTGATTTGTGGTCCAACCTACTTGCCACTTTGGATATTCTTAGAATAAGCCTGGTCTGATTTCATCTCATCATGTGTACAAAAACGAGTTAAAAAAGAAAAAAATTATTGGAAATATACTTTATATAGATTTAAAAAAATGAATCAAACTCTTACAGACATTAACGTGTATATTAGTGATGACGTTACTACCAAGAACACTGATATCGATTCTAGTATCAAAATGGGAATTACATTCGCTTTGTTGCACAACGGACAATAAATCATAGATAAATACTTGTATATATACCTCCAAATCCTTTTATCTTACTTTTCAGTGATTAAAATATCGTTGTTATTGTATAGATGCTATTTTAATTCTATAAATTTATTAGTACTCAGAAAAAAGTATTCCTAAAAACTACAATTCGATAATAAAAACAATTCAATATCTATGAAATTTTATCGTCATAGTAAAACAAGAACTGGATTGACAACCAAGAGACAGAAGAAGTTCTGAAAAAATTGAACTGGTATTAGAGGCACAGCAATAGAAAAAACTAACCCACAGGAAGTACAGACCGACAGGAATAGATATAATATATTACTCTTTATTAGAGGTGTTCTATCTTCATTAAATGTACTTTAAAAATTTAAACTATATGTATATATACATACATACATACATACATACATATATATATATATATATATATATATATATATATTAAACTAATTATGTGATATTATACTTACTTTTATTGTAGATGATTTAAATGTATATGTTTATAATTTAGAATTTTTGTTTTAGTTTGGCTAGCTCAGTTTGTTTTTAATATTTGTTTAATAATTTATGTTAATTAGATTATTCGGGAGCATGAAATCCTTTTTCCCTTTGAGTCCTGGCAATTTATACTGATGTAATAGTTGAAATAAAAAGAAAACACATTATTTGAAATCAATTTAATTATCAATGCAATATTTATTTGATAAAATAATATGCGACGCCAATGGTTATATTGTACTTATTTATGGATTTTAATAATATCATAAATGCGCATGCGTGAAAAAACTAGTCATGCGCTTATTGCGCTTTAGCATGAAACAAACAATTATGATACGTAAGAAGCATCTATATTATACAACACAGTTTGTTGACGATGAAAACAATTGAATGGTTCAACAATAAACATAAAAGAATTTATATATAGATCATAGTTATATATGATACAAATAGCTGTGGGAAGAAATGAGTTATATACATGGATAGAAAAATAGAAATTATATACAGATGGACATGGTTATAACATTATAAAATTTCAATCACCAGATTTCTGCGATTACAAGATGGCGTGATTAGCGTAAGTACATATTTTAATTTATATAAAGTTCGGCCTTTTATTAAATTTAATGATTTATGCAATGAATATACTATATAAAGTCTGTTTCTTTCTTTTTTAGATCGATCATATGTGAAAAAGTTTATCAATTTATGAAATTAAGTACTTAATTGGTATTTTAAGTTTTTACACTGTTTATTGGCCAATAAATGATTTAAATACACTGACATGTTGATCTTGAATTTGGAAGAAAGTCTCTGGATCCCAGGAACACTCCACTGAAGCTCCAAAAAAACCGAAATTAACGAAAATTTCGCAGATTCTTGTCGAAAACTTTGTTACAATTCACTGTGAGTATTATTAATATTATATTTCATAATACTTTAGAAGTTTAAATATCTTAAACCGGGAATATCTTTAAATTTTTAGGAACACTATCACATACACTCCTCGCTTCTTAACACTAGCTTCTGTTCACCTTAAGCGTCCCCTCGATTTTCGACTTTTTTAAACAAACAGTCTTTTGTTCTTTTCCAGGTCACTATTCTAAAGTTTATTTATTGATTAACAATTTGTTATGTCATCTTTTATAACCAATAAGATATTGTCTTTTGTAATCAGATAATTGAAACTTCAATCACTTATCAAAACAATTTCATACATACAAATACATTAAAATTGGTTATACTTAGATACACTTACATGGTACAACATTCAATATTATTATTGATAGTATATCCTTGTTACATTCATATCAATTATAAATATAAATTCTCTTATGTTATTTGTCTATATGTCATTATTTGTTTATCTATGAAATCTATTGGATTATATTCTATTCAATATTTATATTTGTTCTTATTCTTAAATTAATGATTATAATGAATTAACTATAGTAATATTTGTTTTCATTTCAGATGAACAGCTGATTAAGTTATGGAAAGTAATCTTCGTCTTAGGCAACTTTATTTACATCATTACATTGGTTAGGCAATATCTATATTTTATGTTATCATTGAGGTAATTCCTTATTTTTTATATTGTTATAGGCTGTTATTTAATATATCTTTATTTGATATGTTGTTTAAATTAAGAAAAGTGTTTCCTTTTTACTTGTTTTCTTAAATTATGTTATTTTCATATATATTTCATACTAGCAAACTTAATTTTATAATACTACTTCTCTTATTATCTAAGATATCTGGTTCAATATATATATATATATATATATATATATATATATATATGTAATATATATATATATATATATATATATATATATATTGAACCAGATATCTTAGATAATAAGAGAATTAGTATTATAAAAATATGTTGCTAGTATGAAATATATATGAAAATAATATAATTTAAGAAAACAAGTAAAAAGGAAACACTTTTCTTAATTTAAACAACATATCAAATAAAGATATATTAAATAATAGCCTATAACAATATAATAAATAAAGAATTACCTCAATAATAATACAAAATATAGAGATTGCCTAACCAATGTAATGATGTAAATAAAGTTGCCTAAGACGAAGAATATTTTCCATACCATAACCAGCTGTTCACCTAAAAAGAAACAATTATATAGTCAAGTCAAGAGAATTTTAGATATAAGTAGTTACATTAGAATACAAATATTATTATAGATAATTCATTATAATCATTAATTTAAGAATAAAAAACAAATACAAATATTGAATAGAATAGAATTCAATAGATTTTCATAGATAAACAAATAATGACATATAGATAAATGATATATGGTAAATAAAATGAACGTTGAATCAATAAATAGTAATTTGTTAAAGTTTATTATAAATAATATAATGCAAAGAGTTTAGACAAATAACATAAGAGAATTTATATTTATAATTAATATGAGTGTAACAAGGTTATACTATCAATAACAATATTGAATGTTGTACCATGTAAATGTATCTATGTATTACCAATTTTAATTTATTTGTATGATGAAAAAACTCATAGGAACTCTATAAATGAACTAATAATGTAAAAGAGTGTATGTATGAAATTTTTAATAAGTGAAAGAAGTTTCAATTAATCTGATTGCAAAAGACAATATTTTATTGGTTATAAAATATGACAGAACAAATTGTGAATCAACAAATAAACTTTGAAATAGTGACCTGAAAAAGAACAAAAGACTGTTTGTTGAAAAAAGTAGAGAATCGAGGGGACGCTTGATTAAGAAGGGAAGCTGGTGTCAAGAAGCGAGGAGTGTGTGTGATGGTGTTCCTGAAAATTCAAGAAATTTCCGGTTTAACACATTTAAACCTATAAAGTACTATTAAATACAATCTTAGTAATACTCACAGTCAATTGTATCAAGTTTTTCGGCAAGAATCTACGAAATTTTCATTAATTTTGGTTTTTTGGAGCTTCAGCGGAGTGTTCCTGGGATCCAGAGACTTTCATCCCAATTCAAGAGCAACAGGTCAGTGTTTTTAAATCATTATTGGCCAATAATCAGAGTAAAAACTCAAATACTCAATTAAGTACTTAATTTCATAAATTGATAAACTTTTGCACATATGATCGATCTAAAAAAGAAAGAAACAGACTTTATATAGTGAATTAATCGCATAAATCGTTAAAATTAATAAAAGGCCGATTTTAAATAAATTAAAATATGTACTTACGACATCTTGTAATCGCATAAATCTGGTGATTGAAATTTCATAATGTGATAACTATGCCCATCTGTATATAATTCCTATATTTCTATCTATGTATATAACTATTTTCTTTCCACAGCAATTTGTATCATATATAACTATGATATATATATATATATATAAATTCTTTTATGTGTTTGAACCATTCATTTATCTGCATCGTAAACAAACTATGTTTGCATAATGTGTATAGATGCTTCTTTGGTGTAAGAATTGTTCTTTTTATGCTAAAGCGCATGACTAGTTTTTCACGCATGCGCATTGATAAAATGATTAAAAGAAATAAGTAGATACAATACAACCAGTGGCGTCTCATATTATTTTATCAAATATATAAAATATTAAATTTAAAATTAAATTGATTTCAAAATAATGTGTTTTCTTTTTATTTAAACAATTACAACAATATAAAATGCCAGGACTCAAAGAGAAAAAGGATTTCATGCTCCCGAAATAATTAATATATAATTAAAATAACAAAATTAATAATAACTAACTGAGCTAGCCAAACTAAACAAAAAATCTAAATAATAATCATCTACATATTCATTTTATTTTGATAATCGCTAGAGTTCATAATTACGGTTTTATTGCTTTTGTCAGGGGGGGAGGGTACTTTTGAATAGCACTGTATATGCTCTATGATTAGGCCAATAATTAATTGATTTTCATTTTCCTTTATGATTAGTCTTACCTTCGTAGTAATTTTGAATTACTTCTTTAACATCATTTAAAGGAACGTCTATTAATTTTTTATTACATTTAACAAAGTCAATTTGAGAATCTTGAAAGTGATTTTGTAGAATGACACTGAATTTTTCTTAAGTTGGGTCTTCGAAATAGGTAAAATATTTAGTTTTAGGTACTATATATTCTTTCACGAAATTAATGACATCTTACTCAAAATTATTATTCTTTGTTTATTTTCATACAGTTTTCTACTAGTGGGTACGGCTGGTTCGAAATTTACTTCTGAAAATGTTAATTGATTTTCACCAACATTTATCGCTGAATCTGAAAATGGTATACCAATGACAGGATTTTCTTCATTCGTATGAACAGTTACATCTTCTTCATCATCTTCATTAACGTTACTTTCATTATCTGTTTCAACTATTAGAGATACATTATCATTGGGAGATGATGAGAGTTTTTTCTTAAATTTTTCCATATAAACTAATACATTTTTAGAACAGTGGGGTTCTTGTAATTCAGTTTCATTAATATTTATTTGAATTCGGAATAAACAATCGCTGTTAGTATTTAAAGCACCCTTTTTGTATACGATATCATAATCATCAAGCTTTGAACTTGGATCTTTAAGTGAGAATAACCATTGGAGTGATTTATGATCGGTAACTATTGTAAATTTTCTACCAAAAAGATACGCGCGAAAGTATTCGGCTGCCCAAACTACGGCAAGAAGTTCTTTCTCGATTACAGAATAGTTGCATTCTCATTCATTTAGGGTTCTACTGGCGTAACCCACAGGTAAATCAGAGCCTATTTTGCCTTGACTTAAAACATCACCTAAAGCATAATTGTTGGCGTCTGTGGTAAGGGTAAATGGTTTTGTAAAATCTGGATATTGAAGTATTATGGTATGGAAGTTTCTGAATTGCTAAAATTTTATCTGGATTCGTGAACCTTCTGGCGTGACAATATGCCCCAGATGTGCTACTTCTTTTCGCAAGAATTCCCATTTATCAATTTGTAATTTAAAATTAGAATCTCTTAATCTATTGAATACTTCTTTTAAATTTGTGATGTGTTCTTATAAACTGGTACTGAATACAATTATATCATCAAGGTACACCAAACATTTCTCGTTCTATATACCTCTTAGGATATTGTCCATGACCCTTTGAAATGTTGCAGGAGCCCCTTTCAGAGCCATGGGCATGCGCACATATTCATAGTGCCCATTTTCAATATTAAAGGCTGTTTTCGGAATATCCTTCTCAACCATCTCGATCTAATGGAAACCAAAAGCGAGATCTAAGGTTGTAATATATTAACAACGTCGAAGCTTACCTAGTAACGTTGTAATATCTGGTAATGGATATCGATCTCCAATTGTGTTCTCATTTAGTTTTCGATACTCATCAACGAGAAGATAACAGGGGCGTACCTAAGGGGGGGCGGTAGGGGCGGTCCGCCTCTGCCCCGCACCATCATAGGCCCCCAAACGGCCAAAAAATACAAATCGTTTTAAAAAATAAAAAAAAATAATTTATCAGGCCCCATGACGGCTAAGGCCTCCATAAACCAGAGTACTAATTCTTTTTAATCGCGATTATTTTTATTTTGCATGGCTATTTACAAACTGAGCTGAGGTTAACATAAGCAGTGTTTTGTCTGCACGGGTGCACGGCATGATAGCCCTCAACCACGCCTTAGTGGTTAGTTAGTTATTCACCAAGCGCTTGGTCAAGCGTATGTCACGACTTTGTCATCACGTTTATGGTAAGTTTTGTTGTTACTGGACTCCATCGTATTTATCGAATGTTTCATATTTAAATATTGCAAGTTAAGTGTCAGCCTATTTCTATTGCCATAAACAATTTTTGAAGAAGCCTATTGCCTATGTATTGTAGCTTATTGGTTGTATTAAGTCTTATCGAAATTCAATTTCATGATCAGGAATATTGTAACATCCTAGATAACTTCATGTTTTTTCAAATAACGAAGAGCTAAAAAATAACTAAAATAACTTGATTCTGAAAACAGTTATAAAAAATAATGAAACAAAAAATACAAATATAACCTGTTACAAGCCCTACTATATCTCTCATTCTTAGTTTTGCTTTTTTGGTATTTTAAAAATATAGGCTAAAATATTATTATTTTAAGAGCCAAGCAAATTGACGATAAAATGAAACGAAGTTATCCCAGTGGATGGGAAAAGAAGAAAAAACAATAAGCTAAAGAACAAGAAATTCAACGTCTGTTAGGTTCAATTTTGAAACTTACTCAAAGGGTCTCATTTCCGGCAAACAATGAAGCAGAGCTAGATGTGTCCAAGTCTATAGAAAGTCCAAGTACAAGATATGACCAACGAGTTAAATACAAAGGCAATCAAGAACAAGAAGAGAAAGGAGAAGAAGAAAAAGAAGGAGGGCTAGAAAAACAAATTGAAGAAGAAAATGAGTAAGGAGTGGATGGGGAAGAAAATGAAGAAGACATACTCCCTTTGCTATGTTCTGACCCAGAGTCAGATCCACCTGAAGAATCAGAGGATTTGTCATTAAATTTTGTTGTTGGAAATTGGCCCATTCCAGTGCCAGATGTTCTTAGGACCGAGATAATAAGACGAGGAAGCGAGATTTACCAACACTTAGAGTGACCATTTGGAGCTGTGCAGAAGCCTGTGGAAAATTCTAAAGGTCATACCCGACAGTTGAACACTAATTGGTTTTACAAACAGCTCCCTAGTGGTGAAAAGATATTAAGAAAGTTGATGGTTTATTCCCCTGAAAAGAAATCATTGCTTAGCTTCTGTTGCAACCTTTTTGATAACAACGATATAAACGCTACGACATCCAGTTTCATCACAGGATTCAACAGTTGGTGGAAATTAAATCTTAAAGTGTCTGGCCATGAAAGCTCTGAATTCTATGTTAACAACTTCGAAAAATGAAAAACTCTTGAAGTAAGACTTTCTCAAAACAAAACTATCGATGCTGCTCACCAAGACGTTATGGAAAGAGAGGAGGAAATGGAAGGACATTTTACATAGGCTCTTGGATATCACTTTTTTAACTAAGCAAAATTTGCCGTTTAGATATTGACTCTGAAAACCATGGCAATTTCTTAGAACTGGTGAATCTTCTGTCACATTATGACCCTATTTTAAAGGAGCACATCATACGGCTTCAACAATCATTGTAAGCAGGAATGATTCCAGTATCTTACTTATCGCCTGCAATACAAAATGAGTTTACTTCTCTTTTGGGCAACGCCGTCAAAAATGAAATAATTTCTGAAATCAAGAAAGCAAAGTACTATGGAGTACTATTTGATAGCACGCCTGACATATCCCACATGGAACAGATGAGTCAAGTAATAAGATATGTGAAAATTGACAACAGGAAAGTACAGGTCAAAGAATCATTTCTAGGTTTCATTCCACTTTGTGGGAAAAAGTCACACGACATTACAGAGGATATACTCCAATCACTTGGATATAAAACTTTGTAGAAGCCAAGGTTACGATAATGCTCAACAATGTCAGATGTTTATACAGGAATACAAACAAGGATTAAAGAACAAAACCCGAAATCGATTTTCGTACCTTGTGCAAACCATTCTCTCAATCTATGTGATGTTCATGCTTTTGGTAGTGTTCTTGCTTGTGTCACATTTTTTGGAACGTTGAAAAGTGTGTACAATACGTTTTCTTGTTCAACACATAGATGTCAGGTACTCAAATAAACCGTTAAAAGACTTAGTGATACTAGGTGGAGTCCTCATCATGATGCAGTAAAACCAAACTTTAAAAACTTAGAAAAAGTGGTCGATGCTGTGGAGACATTGTGTGGTGCTGCTGAAAATTTAGATGCAAGGGGAGCAGCGGAGTTGCTGATGAAAAACATTTGCAACTTCAATTTTCTTTGCTTCTTGCACTTATGGTACCACATTTCACAAGAAGTCATCAACGCCCAAAAATCCCTCCAAATCCAAGATATTAGTTTAGAAAAGTGTGTACTGAAGCTGAGAACAAATAAAATATTTTTAGAAGAGAGTCGGGGAGAACTGATGAATAAAGCATTAGAATATACGACCACCACCTATACTGCAAAACATGTGAATGTTGATGAATTAATCCAACAATTTTCAGAAGTCAAGGCTCGCAAAAAAACATTTTAATGTGCTTCTTGATTGTACTTTTCATTGAAATATGTATGTCTTGTTTTCTCTCAATATTGTACAACATACATAGTATTATGTAATTTTAGAATAAAATATCATTATAAACATATTTATGTCTGTTGTCTGTTACCTTCATTGTTCTTGATAGCAATTTCTTTTGTTATCGAAACTGTTTGAGTGACAGTGAAAATACTTATTAGTGTTACTATGTGGAGTGTTCATCACGATGCATTAAAATCAACCTTCAAAAACTTAAAATGTTAAAGGTTAAAGGAAAAGTTTTGCACCATAAAATAACGTTTCGCTCATTCTTTTGACCTTCATCAGATTATAAAGCTCTGCGAACTGAACCTCAGCGAGTGCTCCATCATGTTAATCTCATTTTGTTTAAAATTTAAAACACATTTAACACACACTACGTATATGTGGACGTTCACAAGAGTACTATATATAGAGGGCCCCTTCATCTATAGCCGCCCCAGGTCCCCAACTATATCAACTTTCTAATGTTTTGATTTCAGTCTTGTATTCTCTATGTTTTTCTTCACACCGGTTTGGGTCAATTGTTATTCTTTGAAAGAGACGAACATCTAAGATAGCCTCTTGGATTGACTCGTTCCACCAGCGAACCGTCGGTGTACATTGCTGGAAAGCCTTGCGGATGCAATTCATCATATCAAAACTGCTTACCCTTACTTAATTTCAAAACACTTTTAATTTTATATATTACAAATGTTTAGATACATTCCAAGTAACTCCTCCAAAATTAATCATTTAAAGAAACCTATTGTTTTCCAAGAAAATATCTGATCCTACGATATTGTTGGGTATCGTAGTATTGTTTTCCGCTATTACCGTATCTACTGTGATAGGACTACTAGAAGAATCTTCAGTTATGCTAAGAGAAGTTGTAACATTATCACTTCCTGGACAGCCTGCATTTTAAGGCCAGTCACAAGCTTTAAGAGTTGGATTAAAATGTAGACCTATTGGACAAACATGTAAATAAGCTTAACCATTTAAACACTGACAGAACTGGGTGAAATTTGGAAGTGGTAAGTAGACGTAATGGATGCCGTAGTAATCAGAGCAAACTAAAATATGGATACACTATTAGTACCTCACAAAATAAAATTTAGTTTTTACTTACGTAGCAATATTATTCTGAAGACAAGTATTATTTGAGGACATATATTTTTCAGTAATAATTGTTTCTTCTAGAGCAGAAGTTGTAGTAGTGTTACCTTCTATGCAGCCTGCATTTTCAGGCTGATCACAAGTATTGCGCGTGGGCTTAAAATGCAACCCTTCCAGGCAGATATGTAAGTAAACTTTTCCTTTTGAACATTTCAGAATTGGGTACAGTCTGGAAGCCGTGCATAGACAGAATTGATACTATCATCGGAAGGGCAAACTAAAATAATAGTATTGTATGAAAGCAACACATTAGATTAGATATCATTTACATACCAATGTTATTATGAAGACAAGTTTCATGTCCAAGTAGAGCCGTAGAAGTACTACTTTGTGAAGTACCTTCTTCAGTAGTAGTTGATTAATCATCAGTAATTGTTTCAGTTGTGGTTTCTGTGAGACAACTGATGATGGTTTCAGAAGAAGAATCTTCATTTGTTTCAGCAAAAGTTGTAGTTTCGCTATTTCTAATACAGCCTGCATCCTCGGGCCAGTCACAAACATTGAGCGATGGATGGTACAATCTCGAAGCGGTTCGTAGAAGGAACTAGGACCAGAACAAACTGAAAAAGCAAATCGTTTTTAGTACAGGTTGACAAATTAATTTTGGCAGTCGGAAGTTTGGCAACGTCCGATGCGCCGTAGCAAATACGTATGCGGATTGCAAGAGCTCACTTCGCTGGCAGAATTCGTAAGCTTCGTTTGGACAGTACAGTTCAGAGTAAAGTGTGATTACCGGGGGTGTGCAATACTAAATAATTATGAACGTTTTAAATTTCATGACCGAAGAGGCCAGCAATGGCAAGTCGACAATTCCATTAACAAAGGTAAGTTTTAATTATTGCAATAAAATTTTTAAACCAAAGTAATTATTTAACAAATTTACACTCGATAGTAAATTTTTTTTGTACATACATTTATTTGTTAAGCGATTTAAAAAATAGACATTAGTGTGACACAGAGTATTTTATGCACTCATGTATCAATTTTATGCACTGTTAAGTCATCATTACAAACAAATCGACGCCATTTTTACTCCATTTAGAGCAACCTAAATGAGACATTTTTTGATTTTTGCATGCCTGCGGCTCATGCGTAAATTTTTCCATTCGTGAAAAAAAGCACCACATTATGCACTTGTTTCAAAAATAACTATTCTCTACAGGAGTATATGAAAGGGCACATGTTTATTTTGTGTAAGATACCCATTTAAACGTAATAGGTTTTTTAGCTGATAATTATAATTATTATACTCATTTCGTACCTATCTCTATTACGTTTTGGTTTTATTATTTTTTTTGAACCATATTCCGATTTAAGTTACAATTGCGGTTTGGTCATATTAAAATATGTTTGAACTAAAATCTAAAGATCGTTTAAAACAACTAATGAACTGAAACATAATATAGTATTTTTGAATTTAATACTTCTTTTAATTTGAATGGCCGAAAACCACGACAAAAATTTTAGTTCAAAGAACGGTCACTGGAAACAAATTTAACTACTTCCTCATTTCATTTGTAGAAAAATACACATGAGTATAACTTTTAATACAACATTTATATCGACTCATTTTATTGTCAGGTCATTGAACGAGTTTCTGCTGCTACGAAAGTTAGCCAAAGAACGCTTTACCGTATTAAAAAAGAAGCTCTGGCAGGAAGTAATGCTGACACTGATGTGCCTACTAAAAAACAAAGAGCGTCCATTATCCGTATGGATCAATTCGACAAAACTGTGCTTAGAAGGTGCATATTAAACTATCACATATCCGAGAAAAAAGTACCCACGTTAATAAATGTACACCAAACCTTTGTAGATAGTTATGGCTTCGCAGGAAGTCGCGAATCTCTGCGGAAACAAATACATTCTTTGGATTTTCGTTGAACCAACATGAAAAACAACAGAAGTTGTTAATGGAACGTCACTTCAAATCCGGAAGATCCCCCGAAAATCACGATTACAGCATTAATATTTAGCGCCTGCTGGACCCCCCAAAAAAGGGGGACAGGGAGGTGCCCCCATATATTATCGTAAAGGGCTTGACCTGACAAACTGCCCCATCATATTTTTAACCCGAAATTCCGAAAAAAAAATTTTTAAATTTACTTGTGAATTTTTTCCTGTATATTTCCCCCCCTCAACCTCCCCTTTTCATGTATCCTATGCACGTGTCGAATGGCTCTCTTTGAAACGTACGAGACAGTTTTTTGCTATCGTTTATAGCAAAAAAGTCCCAAGCCCTAAGTACCAATGTCGAAAAAAGTCGGTTTTTGACGACCTGTAGACCCCCCAAAAAGGGGGGCAGGAAAATATATGTTTTTCAAGAGGGTTTGAAGTGATCTCTTATGCTGGGATTTTCGTTTCTTGAAATTAAAAAAAAAACATTTTTTGCAAAAGTACTTTTTAATTTTTCCCTGTATATTTCTTCAAATAAAAAAAATCGGTTTAAAGGCCCTATGTACAGACCGGATTTTTCTCTTTCAGATGCAATTTTTTTCTTTTCGCTAGCCCCTGTACTAATGGAGCACCCCGCCGATCCCTGTGCCGTTCAGGGGGGGGGAGAGGGGGAGAGGGGTATATTTTTTTCGTGAATCAAAGATGGCGAATGTTGCTACCCGGGCTATGAGAATTTGATATCTCAAACCGTCTCCGAGATAGCTATAGGGGTGAGGAGGGGGGGTGGAAGTTTAAGATTTTTTTCCTTTGATTTTTTTCTCCATTTTTTTTTCTCTACACGCTGGTATAAACTATATACTACTATATTTAAGAAACATAAAAAAGTGCAGAGAACAGAACAAACCTATCATTTATATGGATGAAACATACATTCATTCATGTCTCACGCACCTTAAAGGATGGAGCGACAAGAGTAACGAAGGATTCAGAAAACCCGTTTCAAAAGGTAATAGGCTCATCATTGTGTATGCAGGAAGTGAAAATGTTTTTGTACCTAATGCTGGTATTATGTGGAACTCCCAGTCAAAAACAGGAGATTATCATAATGAAATGGCGTACGAAAAGTATGGGAAGTGGACACAAGAAAAACGTATTCCAAACCTACTAAAAAACGCTGTTGTGGTAATTGATAACGCCCCATATCACAATGTTCTAAATGAAAAATTACCCACGACTGCTTGGACTAAACAACAATTAAAGAACTGGCTTTCTGGAAGAAACATATATTACAGTGAATAAATGTTGAAACTGTATCTTTATAACGTTGCAAAAATGTACAAACCGCAATATAAAACTGATGAATTGTTTATTCGACATGGATTGCAGGTTTTAAGCCTACTCCCTTATTACCCGGACTTAAATCCGATCGGAAGTGTTTGAGCGGCACTTAAAGAATATGTGGCCAAGCGAAATGTTACCAACAATTTTACAAAGGTTAAAGAATTCTGTAATGAATTTTTTGACACATTTTCTGCAAATAATTGGGAAGTTAGATGTGAGCATGTTAAAAAGATTGAAGATGAATTTATGAACAATTTTTAGGTACTGTTGTAGATCATATTATTATTAATTTAGCCGAGGACGGAGATAGCGAGGATGATGAAGTTGATATAGAAAGTGATTTTGAAGAACCATTTGTGGATGCACATCATTATTTTACTGTTGATGATCCCCTGTACATCTAAAACATATTTTTCATTATAGTGTTTGTTTGTAGGTGATATGACTGATTACATTAAACGCAACAAATGTAAAAATGTAAATAGGTGTTATAAAATTGTAGATATTAAAGACGAATTCCACTAGAGTAATATAATATTTGTAGCACATCTGTACATAGTTCTAAATAAACAGTAATTGACGACACCCAGAACCAATATTTTTTTGTTTTGCCATTAAAAAGTGTGTAAATATTTGCAGAACCCAAAAATTTACATATGAAAGTAGAAATATCTACCACAAATAAGATTTAATATTTTATTAATGTTATTAGTATACTTATCAGATTTCCCCAATTTGTTTTTCAAATTTTATGTATAAACCCGAATTTTTACATTATTATCTACTATATATTATTAAGAATAATAATTTTAGAAATCATAACAGGTAAGTATGACATTAACTATTACTACGAACAGATAGGAAAAATTGTTGGCCATTGTTAAATTTAGAAAGTCGTTTAACAATCCTTATCATACTGTACGCTTTATCTACAGAATCTACCTGACTTCCAATTTATATACAAATAAACCTCAATAACGAATATTATGAAGGGGCCACTTAACAGACATTAATTTGAAGTAAAGGTGAACGTTTATATATCTTGGAAACTATTTATTATTTACATCACATAAAATAATTAAGGGTAATTATAGAATTCCCCTTATGGTTTTTGAAGCAACAAATAATTATGTCTGTACAAAAAAACCCAATTTTCGTAGAAAAATCTAATGGTTTTTATTTCCATACTCATTTAATTATTAATAAAGAACACATTAATGTTATTTTGTTTTGTAAACTCGATTTTATATAGCATTATACTTGTGCCACTTTTTATTATTTTTAAATCCAAATTCAAAATATTGTTTTACCCTCGTACGTATTAGCAGTCTTACAACCTTTAAAACTTTGCATGCGGAATGTACGTCGCCTGCTCTTCGCGGTAACTGCGTTTACAACATTGTCAAGTTGTATGGCTGTCTCGCGCATCGTTAACTGCCAAAATTAATTTGCCAATCTGTACAACGCAAATTGTTATTGTATGTTTATACTGGAATGTTGAGTTTTCTACTAAATGAAATTGTGACATATTACACTAAAAAACGAAATGTATTTTTTTTCATACTTCGATTTGGAGAGTGTCCTTGAAAATAGACGCAATTCTAATTTTGTTTTCGTCTTGTACTAGTACAATATAACATAACGTGATAGTGACTAATTATGATTAATACCACTCAATATAAATTTATGACTATTTTGTATCGATAAGAGTGATATAGTAATCCGTAACAATAAATGCTGGACTGTCATCTTTATAAGAATTGATAATATTACAATTTTTTATCTCGCTAACTACTGAAACATTATGGAACCATCCAACACTCAAACAAAATACAGGAGAGTGGACAGCATGAAATATATCAGTGTTTCTTAATCTACAGTCCGGGACTCCTGGGTGTCTGCAGTCTCATCTATGAACTCGTTAACAATAATCAATAAAGACTGCTTAAAATCAAATGATTCTGTTTTAGATGGAGCAAATGAAAAACCTTCTACTTCAAAGGTTGAACGTCGTAAATTTTGCGACGAATACTTAGCTTTCGATTTCACAAGTACCGCTTTAATTTTGTAATTTTGTATGTTGGGAGATGAATACAAGTCTATAGATAAGTTTCCGATGATTCTATTACAGTAGACAACACAAACTCATATTTACATAGGAGGAAAAACGTATTAAAACGCAACTAACTAAAACTGACAATTCTCATTATTTTTTCTGAACAACTACCTTAGCAACCGCCAACTAAAATATCGAGTCAAACTCGATTCAATAATAGTTTTAGGAAAAGTATTGTATATTTTCCAACACCCTCTCTTAATACTTTTCCTATAACCTATAGATATTTAAAAACATCAAAATAAACATGATTGAAAGAAATTAATGAAACTTTACATAAAATTTGCTAACCTAAAGAAATTAAGTAATAGCAACCAGAATACATTATAAATAATAGCTATTAGCTATCCTTCTCTGAATATTAAGCCTATTTTTTCGCAAATTTCATAGAACTGAATTGTGTTTAAACCTTTAGTTAACACATCAGCTAGTTGAGACTTACTATTCAAATATTCAAGACAAATGTGCCCACCTTTTACTTGGTCACATACAAAACCCACTATGCAAATAAATATTACAGTTATGTTAATTCAACATCACATTGTGATAATGTTCTTCCTTTTTTTCCTCTTGTTTTCATCACATGCACATCTATACAACCGCTTATGCCCAGCTTGTGGCTGTTAACTTTTGTGATGTTTCAACTTAACCTCTCAGCGATGTTAAAGCGCTGCCTTTTTACATTACTGTGATGTTACTAGAACTTCCTCAAAAGGAAATCTTTTAACCGAACTAAAAACAACATTTCTGTTACATTCTGAAATGCCTTTCAACTTCTCGTCAATGTTAATCCAATGTCTAAAAAATAACATCTTATCAATGATCTAAATACGACATATCAAAAACAATACAGTGTATTCTCTTAGATGTAGTATGGACATTACTTAAACCTCTAAATAACATACCTCAAACATTCTAGATGACATCCTATATATGTTTCTGTGCCTAATCAGCAAATACAGGATAAAACAACTAAGAACGCCGACTGTCGGCCATATTTCAAAAAATAGTCATGGTACAACTTTAAAAAAATACCTTCAGGAAAATGACCCTGAAAAATCGGTGGAAAATATTTTTGAGTTCCTAAAATATCTGCTATGGGGTGGAATGAACACTTAAAAACAATACTGTGATTATCTCCAAAAAAGACATACTAAAGGTATCCTAGAAATACAATTTTTGATATATTGATGAGACTATGAAAAAGTGTAGTTAGAGACTTTTTGTCCTTATTCTTCAAATAAGGGGTGGGGAAGGTTCAACCTAAAAAACAAATATAGTGACACTTTTTTGCTTTTTAATCGATATCAATGTTTTTGGCGTCATTTAAAAGAGTTTTTCCTCTTTAATAAGATATGCTTAACAAAATTGAACAATTTTGTCAACGCTATGTGAAAAAGTCGACAATTTTCCATTTTCTCGGAAATTTCAAATGTCATGAGACATTTTTTAAATTCTGATTAAAAGGGATTTACGTTATCAGATATAAAAATTTTAAAAATTCTTCAATTTACATTTGAAATTTCCGAGTGAATACAAAATTATCTAATTTTGTTATCCATCGTATTAAACAGAAAAACTCTTTTAAATGCAGCTAAAATCATTAATATCGGTTAAAAAACGAAAAAGTTATACATTTGTTCATAAGTTTGAACCTTCATCACCCATTAATAATGGCAAAAAATCTCCTTAATTAAATTTTTTCATAATCTCTTCAAGATTTCAAAAATTCTATTTTTAGGACACCTCTAGTATGTTTTGTGGAGTATTATGTTTTCGAGTGTTCATTCCACCCCTGACGGATATTTTAAAGAGTGCAAAAAATTTTCCAGCAATTTTTCAGCATCTTACCTAAAGGTAATTTTTTTGAAAGTTTTACCATGATTCTTTTCTGAGATGTGGCCTACAGTCGTTCTTAGTTGTTCACCCTGTACATTTAAAATAAAATAGCAAAAAAAGCAGTAAAGGATTTAAAACGTTTATTCACTTTAATGAACAGTACAGTAAATTTAAGAAAACAGGTACAAAATTGGAAAAAAAATATCTTGTCCAGGAATCCAACCTAAAAAAAATAAAATTGTGTAAGCATATTACATAACAAGTGTGGAAAGTGGAAACAATTGAATGCCTTCAGTGAAAGCAAGGAATAAAATAGGGTATATTAATCTGTAGTTGCCATAAGGTTTGTTCCAACGAACACAAAAACCGTGCAATTACGAGACAAACCCAGTTGACCTGCTGATTAGTGAATATTAATAAGTCTGTCTAATTTACATCAAATTTGCTGCGTTACTGAGATTGTACGGTAATAAAACGGTATTTACTTCGGTTGCAACAAACCTTACGTGTAACATACTTTAAAACTGAATTAATAAAGTTTAACGGATGCACATACTTTACAGCTAGTTTACAGAAAATTTATTAAAATAGTTTTTTAATAATATTAAAACTAATAAAAATTTTACACCATAAAGATTTTATGGAACATTATGTTAAATCAACAGAAATCCAATCTGATTAAAGAAAATTCTATCGTTCACTTACGATTACTTTTTCTTACGCAAGAGTCGCTGTTTCGAGTGCCTCTACCATTCCATAACGTACACTTCAAAATCCTTATCTGTGAAACATTTAAAGGTGTTCTGAACAGCAGTTAATAAAACAATTACTTTAGATCAAATTGTGTCCATCGAGACCTTTGATCGGTCATCATAAACTACATCAAACTTGATTTTCAGCCAATTGACTGGGACCCATTTTCCACAAGATACATGCGGGGCTATTTCGAGAAGTGACTTTTCATGATTTACCTTCTATTAATTGCCTCACTCCGTTTCGCAGGTGAATTCAGGTGTGCCATGAAAATTCATACTTCTTTTCTGTATAATATAATATACTATTCTCATCTCGTTATTTTCATCCTGGAACATATTATTAACATCGTGGAATTGTAACTTAATGAAAACTAAGCATTATTAATACACTGTATACATAAAAAAACTACTTATGAAGAAGAGATATGAACACATTATCAAGTTAAATGAGTTTATAATTAATTGTATCCAATTGAGTATCCAATAGCTGTGTTTCTACAATAATAAATAATTGATTTCTGTTTGTTACCGGAGCATTCAGTGCCATGAGTTACATATTCTTCAACCAGATTAATATAGGTACCATTGTAAGGGACATCTACAGCTTTTTTATTGTATTCAGTGTATTTTCAAATGGAAATGAGCTTTTTAACAGAAATTTTTGTTTTTAAAGTCTTAAACAGTCTCTAATTGTTAGTATTAATGTTAAAATTTTCTAAACCTGCAATACTATATTAATGGCTATGACTGCTACTACAAAAACGAGAACTAGAGATAGGGGAAAGTGGTCGAATATCGACTATGGGCAAATATCGACCAAACGCCTCCTGACTAATCTGTAAGTGTTTAATTTCCGTAACACAGGGAGACACCTAGCGTTCAGACGGTACACGTTGACGAAAACGTCAGTCAACCATTTTATTGAGTATTTTACGGAGTTAATGACTGTTGTTTAATTTTCGGTAAATACTTATAATATTTCACGTGTTGATTTTAAGGTAAGACGAATTTTTACTCGTACTTAAATCTAGTTTTCTTTTTAATACCGAATAATAAATAGTTAAGCATTACAGTAAAATTAAATTTAATTTCTAACCTATTTTTTGTTAGTAAACAAATGTTCTTTCCATTTACAGTTGGCCAATATCGACCAAAGTGATCGATATTACCCTACAATGTGGTCGATATTGTACTAATGGAGTTTATTATTGTTTCAGATACCTCGAGAAAAATATAAGCGAACGAGTACACGTTCCTCGTGGTCAGAAGAAAATATGAGACGTGCTCTTCAAGCAGTAAATGAGAAAGCGATAGCCATAAGAAAAGCTGCAAAAATGTTTGATGTGCCTTACAGGACCCTTCAGGATCGCATAAGAGGTCGCTTTTCGCCCAAAAAATATAAATTGGGTAGAAAATCTGTGTTCACTGCTGAGCAAGAATTGGAGCTTGCAAATCACATTCTTAGTCTGTCAAAAGTGTTCTTTGGACTCACAGAAAAATCTGTCAGAGAACTCGCCTACCAATTTGCACAAACAAATAGGCTGAATCATAACTTTAATAGGGACAAGAAGTTTTGTGGTAAAGACTCGCTTTATTTATTTTTGCGACGCAATCTAATGTTAAGTCTTCGCAAACCAGAAGCGACAAGCCTGAGCCGAGTGTTAGCTTTCAATAAAGAAGAAGTAACAATATTTTTTGATAACTTACAAAAAGTCTATGATGAACATAAATTTGGAGCTCACCGCATCTTTAATGTCGATGAGACTGGTATTAGTAACGTTCATGTACCAAGCCGTATTATAGCCAATAACGGTCAAAAACAAGTGGGTCCCAGTACATGCGGGGAAGGTGGACAGCTGATCACTGTTGTTGTCGCTATGAGTGTCGCAGGACATTTTGTACCACCAACGATTATTTGTAAAAGAGAGAGAATGAAAGAGGGCTTGCAAAAGAACGGACCGACCGGCGCTATCTACATATGCTCCAAATGAGGGTGGATCACCGAAGTTCTTTTTACCGAATGGATAGAGCATTTTGCTAAGTACACCAAGGCTACCACAGACGATCTGGTATTGCTCGTCATGGATAACCATTCTATGCATTCGAACTTAGCCACATACAACTTTTGTAGAGAAAACGGTATCAAAGTGATCTCAATTCCGCCTCACGCATCCCACAGGCTGCAGCCTCTTGATGTGTGTTTCTTTGCACCTTTAAAAATTGCCTACAATCAAGAGTGTGACAGATATATTAAAACAAAAGGGCATGAAAAGATACTGCAAACTGATATCGCCGAGTTATTCAAAAATGCGTACAATAGAGCAGCAACTGTAGAAAAAGGAGTGCAAGCTTTTGATGTCACTGGAATATTTTATTGCAACCGATTCATATTCAGTGACGAAGAATTTACTAGGACCTCACCAGACGTCGAAATTTCAATATCTGACCAGAATCCAGAACCTCGTACCACGGCTACCGCAGCATCACAAGATCCCATAAAAAGAAGTTTTGAGCGAACTCCATTTCCTATCACTGGACCATCTAACTATAAATGTAAACGACTCTTCTACCGACTCAAATTCCTCTCTTTCAAAATTAGATCTTGAGGAAGTAGTGGAAGATAACATAGCTGACGACGAGGACAAAACTCTTCAACCAAAAATAGGATACCACAAGTTTTTCACAACTCCTACGTTTACCAAAAATTAAAACTAGAAATGCACTGCGCAAATCCCAGCACTCAAGAATTATGACAGGTACGCCGTTGAAAGAAGAATTGGGAAGAAAGGAAAATAAGAGAAATATAGATAAAGGGAAGGTTTCAAAAATCAAAAGATGCGTTGTTTCACAGGAAAAAACCATGGACAATGATAAATGTTCCATATGTCAAAGTTGTGGGGGGGAAAATGATCTATGATGGAGATGCCGTTCGTGTGGTTCATGGGCTCATGCCGATTGTACAGACATTGAAGCCGCTGAACATTTTATTTTTGTGTTAAATGTTTAGGTATTTTCTTTTTGTTTTTTTAGATTTTTCGCAAAAATTACTAATAAAAATATTTGGTCGATATTACCCGACTTTCTGATTGATATTACCCCACTAGTCGATATTAGCCGCTAAAATAATAATGTCGGTTTATTAAATTTTTTCTGAAAAAAACTTTGATAATCGATATATTCACGGTGGTATTCTTTAGCTAAATGCCTCTGTTGTAGTTTGCATAAAATAGAGCCTTCTATGCGTTACCTGAAATGAATGGGAATTTATTTCCCTTAGGTGGTCGATTTTCGACCACTTTCCCCTACTCGATTCAATATTTTTGGTAATGTTTAATATAATGTCTGTATCAGACTATCTGAAATAGTCATTCGCCTTTCTTTACATAATTACCAACTATTTGTTTTTTATTTTATTTATGTAAGTAGCTTCTGAAACATCTTGAACATTGAAAATATTTTCTTCTAGATTGAAATCTCTGCCAACATATGAGCATGTTTTATTATTAATAATAATATCTACCCCATTGCAATATTAAGTTTTTTGTAGGGTATAATGCATATCTAGGATTTAAAATATTGTGAATCGTTTCTAAAATATACTTACTAACTAGAATATTTTAAAAGTTGAGAAAACCCTTATTTTGTAAACTCTATTATATAATGTTAGTGTACAATTCCGCCACCTGGAATTTCAATGTACAATAGCCGATTAAAGTCTTGAATGAGTATTAAGTTTTAATAATTATGATTTTGGAATAGGTACTTACCGATAACAGCTGTTGTTCGTCCATTATAACAAGAATTATAACTAAGCATAGAAACTGAAGCTAAGTAGGAACTAACGAAAACGAAGACCACTTTATTCAAGTACTTGCAAAAAATGTGCTTCCTGCAAATAAAATATAACACAAAACTGAAAACCATCCTCCATTTCAGGCTTGTCATTTGTTTCCACAGATATGTTCGTTCGTCAGTTCCTGTTCTGTTTTCTTTTTTTTTCTATGTTACTGTGATGTTTAATATGAGATATTACTGAGAGTTTTATGAAGTAACATCATAAAGACGTAATCACACGAACTTACTAAAAATTATTTCGAAAGATGTGAAAGTAACTGCAACCATGTGATCATCTTACAGACATGTTAATTTGTAATATTACAGTAACGTTCTGTATGTGACATAAGTGAGAAGTATACAAATTAACATCGTATGAATGTTTCCTATAGGAAGTTGCTAAAAATGGGATGTGTATGTAACTGCGAATTCAAGTATTATTGTGTACATCAAAAATATGTTTTATTTACATGACATGGATGTTAATAGAGTTGGTAATAAAACTAAGACATCTAGGAGATATCTTATTAACGTTTTAAATAAACATCACGAAAAGTCTCTAAAAAGAACATCACAAAAAAGACTTGTTATGTTTCTTGTTTAGTGGGAATTATATTTTAAATCAACATTTTTAACGCGCTTGTTATTTTCGGTATTTTTAATAATGGAAATACACCCCTGGTTGTCTTCGAAAACCTTAAAAATATCAATATTTATTTTCATGTCTTTAATTAGTTTTTTTAGTCCACAAACTGTCTTGTACTGCATTGCACAATCCCACCATTTCCGCTTCACTGCTTGATAAGGCAACACATTTCTGCTTGCGAGTGACCCAGGTTACTGTATTTCCATAAACCTTAATTAAATATACAGAAACTGATTTTCTGAGTTCGATCCTGGAAAATTGAGCACCGGTTGTGTTTAATATCAGCTCCGATAATTCATAAAATTTGGTAAATTCAGTACGAAATAATTTAGTTACAGTGTCTAGTATTCAAGATCTAAGCATCATCTGTATTACTACGGAATCTGTGAGTTTTTTTTATTAATTCTCTTTATTAAAATTGTCATAGACATACTTTTTAACAACGAGTTACAGCGACATTCACAATCCAGTATAATAAAAAATTCATTAGTAGTTTATATTTCTACACATTAGACAGGGCCGTAGTTAGAACACCAATGAAACACAGCTACCAAAATGGATGAATCGGTGAATAAGAGTGTCCCTGATAGAGAGGGTGCGTATAAACCAATTTGTACCGGAATATTAATATAGTCTACTCTTTGATTAATTGCTACTAAGAAAAGTGATGCACTGAGTGTTGATCCTTGTGGAGTTCCATTATCCTGACTATAGGAATTTGAAAGTTGATTATTACATCTAACTCTAAAATTTCTGCCATACACAAAGTTTTCTACGAATGCCAGGAAGTTTCCATCAACACCCCACCACACCACAATTTTTATATGACATCATATTTCCACACAGTATCGTAAGCTTTCACTATATCGAAGAAAATAGCTAGTACTTGACGGTTACTCGCAAATGCTTCATCTATGACAGATTCCAGTTTAACTAAGTTGTCCATTGTACTCCTGTTTTTTTCTAAATCTGCTTTGTTGTTTACATATTAAATTGTTGGATTTCAAAAAGTATTGCAGACGCTTGATTAATATTTTTTCTAATAGCTTACATATAGTGGATGTTAAAGAGATTGGTCGATAAAAATTCGGATCCGACTTATCGTTGTTTGATTTTAAAAGAGGAATTACGATTGCTGTTCTCCATGATTTAGGGAATTGCTTCGTACTGAATAGAAAATTGTACATGTCCAAAAGGTATTGTTTAGCACTTTCTGGTAGATTCGTAAGGAAGCTGTAGGGGATTTCGTCAGGTCCTGGACTAGACATTTTTGGTGAATACTATCTCTTGTTTTAGGTTGTTCTAATTTTATATGAATATAGTGTCGTACATA
Source organism: Galeruca laticollis (assembly GCA_963921935.1). Lineage (NCBI taxonomy): Eukaryota > Metazoa > Arthropoda > Insecta > Coleoptera > Chrysomelidae > Galeruca > Galeruca laticollis. Next base: position 33,158,363 of record OY998175.1, read on the forward strand.
GTGTTCCTGGAATGTAGCTGCTAAGACGTGTGTCATTTGTCCGTCATCAGTAAAATTATTTCCGTTCATATTGAGAGAGTGTATCTAGTGGTTGTATGAAATACCTTTGATTCTGCAGATCTTTTGCCACATTTCAGACGGAGTAGTATCATCAGTTATTGAATAAATATACTGTTTTCCAAGACTCACGTTTACTTTTTTTGATGATATATCTCGCCATTGCACTGTACTTTTTAAAATTAACTAGGTTTTCCTCTTTATGGTGCTTTTTCAGAACATTGAAGGAATGTTTGCTAAGTTTCAAAACTTCTTGACATTCAATATTCCACCATGGAACTGTGTGTTTACGTTTTGGTTTACTTGTCTTTCCTATAGTTTCTTCCGCAGCTTTTACCAGCATTGTAGTAAATTTTTTGACGACAAGGTCGATATTACCTTCCAATGTCCCTAGATGCGGTAGGGAGTTTTTAATAATGTTTTGATAAGATTCTCAATCTGCATTTTCTGTCTTCCATTTTTCTAAAAAGGATATTTCGCTATTTTTGGATTTGTAATTTTTAATTATTATAGGCCAGTGATCACTATAAAAGTATGCGGTAAAACTTCCCAGTTTAGGCTTGGAGTTAAAAAGTATTCACATATAGAGAGATCTATGGCAGAACGATTACCAGTTACTGAATTAAAGCGAGTTTTTTTACCCGTATTAAGTAATGTAAGATTGGTTGAGCTTAAAAGATGTATGACTTCACCTCTTTTATCTGTAGACATTCAGCCCCATGTAGTGCTATGTGCATTGAAATCACCTACTATAATCCTTGGTTTTGAAATTTGATATATTAACGATTAGAGTTGTTTGGAGGTAATTTCCGTATCTGATGGAAAGTATATGTTGCATAAAGAAAATTGTATTGGGGACTTTATTTCAACTGCGACAACTTCTAAGTTTGATTGTATAGGGATTTCTTCTTATTCCAAATTTGAGTTGACATATATAGATACGCCACCACTGGCTTTACTAGTGCTGGTTCTGATTTTGTGATAGGCATAAAAATGTTTTGAATAATATTTTTGATTTATTTTGAAGTTTGTCTCTAGTAGGCAGATGACTTGTGGAAGTGTTAGTTTAATTAAAAGTTGAAGCACTTCGACATGTGTAAATACATCTTGAATGTCCCACTGAATAATAGTCATTTTGTTTGTTTTTGCTTATTTAATATGTGCTATCCTGTGATGCATCGGTGTCTTCCGACACGTCAAACTGGTTATTTAAGTCTTGTTTTATTTTATTAAGAATTTTCTTCTTGATTCTTGGGATATATTTCTGTCAGCATGTGTAATAGGCCTTCTATATCCTGTATCTACTCCTGAGTAATTTCCAGAGGGGTGGAAGAGTCGTGTACATCTTCTAAGAGGTTTACTAATTGGATGTAGTTTAGTACATATGGCGGTGATGCTTCCTGAATCAGTTGTTTAGTTGGTTGTAATAGTGACTCAATATTAATGGCATCCGAAGTGGTAGTGGCTCATTTGATAATTTTTTTCTTCTTATTTTGTACTGGTTTAGGTTTTGTAAAATCTACTTGCGGTATTTCTGTAGGAGTGGAGCAAGCTGGAGATGATACTTCGGAGTGGGAACATTTATTTATGAGATTCGGATTAGAACTTTCTTGAGAATCCATCTCTTCCTGAGTTTCGTCAGTTGAATGTATTTCTTTATTCTGTTGGGAACTAGGGGCCATTAATTGTGAACAGGGGTATTCCTGTATTTGGGAGGAGTTGCTTGCAGGTTGGAACGTATGCTGTGGAACAGTAACGTGAGAGGGAGTTATAGTTCAAACTGATGATACGTGACCAGTCTGATGACACTTATAACAAGTTAATCCATCAGAAAGTAAAATTCGATATGAAGTATTATCGAAATTAATTAGGACTGAGTTAGGTACAGTATTATTGTCTACTGGTGCATTGTATACTTGCCTTCGGAAACTAAGCACATGGTTGTATTGTGGGTCTTGTATTTCAGCTCTAAGAAACCAAATTGGGGACAATAATTTAAAACCAAGTTCGCTTGGATAGATGGACATGCGTTAGAAAGACGTAATCTATTTGCTGGAGCAATTAGTTTGCGTGCTTTTATAGTGTGTTCTCCTATTTTAATTTCTCTTTGTTGACAACTTGTTTACTTGAAAGGTAGATGCAAATGTTTCCATTTGACATTCTTGATGAAAACAGTACATTTTTTGGCTGCACTATGCTTCCTACTGCAATGGTATACTCTTGTAGTTTTATTGTGTCTACCGACGGAAAAATTATTGCTTGGCCCTTAGTTGGAAATGTTGGAGATGGTTGTTGTTGTGTAATTGTGGAATATGTAAGAGTTTGCTGATCGGGATTAGTTGACGCACCCCTGTAGTCAGAAACGCTGCTTGACATTTTGTAAATTTTAAGTAGCTTTCTTTGTTTTAAATTTAAATCGAATTTTCATTTCGGCAATAGTTTCAACCTGAATCCGACTCTGTTTATTTCTAGCGAAACCGATATAGGTTTGGCTATTAATGATTAATGATAGTGATAGTAGCTGAAGCCAGTTTTAAGGTTAATTGATAACCAAAAATTTGTTGGTATTGTATCAAAAGTGATATTTTAATCGATCTATGATTACTGGAGAAAAAAAAGTACTTACTGCACTTATAGATCACTGTAAACTACTTCGATTTATCGCGTTTTACTGTTTTAATTTTTAGTATTTCTTTCGAAAAACGGTAAAGACTGGGGAGCACAAATACTTCCGTTGTGTGGATTTTAAAGGCCGTTAATATACCCTCTCGCGATTACTTATTTTTACAATTTTATTAAAAAAATTAAATAAAACCTTACTATTTTAGTAACATATTCAAAAGCAGCTTTAACTTTCTTATATTTTAGTGAAAACCGCATCTCTATTCTCTATTCGTTTTTGACTTATCGCAGAAAATGTGAAAAATAACGATAAAATATGATGATTAATATTATAGGTAACATACGTATGTTAGCTGCATAAAAATCTATTTTAACACATTTTAATGCCTTGGCTAATGTTTAAATTATTATTGACACATCGCTCTAGACGTTCTCGAAAAGAAAAAACGGCCGCTTCTATTTCCGCTGGTGTTAGGCTGCGAATGGCATTTCTAAATATTTCTTCAATATCTACTCTTGTCGTACACTCAGAAAATTAATGCATTTTAAAAATCACTAGAAATCGTCTAAAAATTAAAAGATCGTAATGATTAATTCAAGTAGCATGTGTATAATATTTGATATACAGGGTGTTTTCAAATGACACTTACAACGTTTGCACGTAGATACCTCTCGTAAAATTGAACAAGATGATAAAGGGATTGAGGGGTCCACCCGTTTACTTTTCGAAATACAGGGTGTTAAATTTATGAAAAATATAATGTTTTAATTTGATAACTTTAAATTGGATGAATATGTTGATCTGATATTTGGCAGGTTGTTTTTAAATGTAAAAGGGCATATTTTGATTGAAAACCATGTTTCAATTCTTGATCCAGTGGTGTACATTTGGAAGAATATGTCACCTTTCCCCTCCCATGTTTTACGCCACTGGCATTTGAAGCTATTTTTATTTGATTTTGTATTCCTCAATAGTTTTCACGTGAAAAACGCATAACCTTTACATATCAAAAAATTTGTAGTTTTCAAGATATTTAATGTTTTTATGAAGTCTGCAAGATCACTTTTTAATAAAAAAATGAGAAACATATTTCTCTTGAATGTTTTTATAACTACTTACCAAACTACGAATGGTTAGAATATGTAACAGGAACTAATTTGTGAAACAGCAATGCATATAAAACATTGAGAGAGGATTGTTGAAAATACTTTTCCAAATTTGTGATTTTATTAACAAAAGAATTAATGACAATAAAAAATAAGATAATTACAATGTTAAATAATATCCCATTCAAACATAATTTTTAACTAAGCAGTCAACTAATTACAAAAGATGCTCAAAATGTTGTCCATTCAAATTTACACATAATCTGCAACGTTTTCTCATTGAAAATTGCATACCTTGGAAAAACTGGCGATTGCCGGAAATAATTTCTGTAGCTGCATGGATGGATTCTTGATATCAGTTCCTCCTCCGTTTCTACTGTTGTATCGTAGACTAGGGACTTCATGTAACCCTACAGAAAGAAATCGATTGGATTTAAATCCGGTGACCTCGCAGGCCACATATTGGGTCCTATCCAGTTGTTTCCGTATTGTTGGGTTATAAGTTGTCTGGCCGCTAGAGAATAATATACAAATGCCCCATCGTGCTGAAACCAAACATTATCCATATTCGCCCTAATATTTGATGGTACAATGTCGTTGGTCTCAAAAAATTACAATAAATATTAACATTGAGTTTATTAGGTAATAAATATGGATCCACTATACAATCGCCAAGAATGCCTGCCCACACGTTAATCGAGAATTTTTCCTGAAATCCACGTTGTCGAATAACATATGGATTTTCGTCATCCCACACGTGGCTATTCCTTGAATTAAAAATTGAGACGGGATGATCTAGTATCTGTGATCTTGGACAAAATAAAATATAATTGATCTTACTTATCTCCAAAAGATTATCCTCCTATCCTAAACGAGATAGAATCTACTTTCCCTACAGAAAACGACTTTCTGGTATGAGTGAACAAATGTTATTCAATTCGCATATCCAAAATGATTATATTTTTGTAGGATTATTATTTTTTCAACAGAAGGAAGAGAAAAAATTCCGGAGGACGATTATACAATAAATTTGTAAATTCTTCAACAAAAATCAGAAAAATAGAAAATTCTTCACATGCAGAATCTTCAACGGGATATGAAACATTACATGATCAAGAATTTGATGTAGATATCTTGAACTCCTTGAAAACGTACCTCCAAAGGGATTTCACAAATTGGGTAGAGGTTAAAGATAGATGGGAAAAAACCTTCTTACTGCGACAACAAAAACTGAAAAAGTCCGAGAGTGCAAAAGTTTGGGAATTTTTGAATGATTGGCCCTTATACTGTCATGCCAATTCGAAGGATTTGGTAGGTTTATTGACATGCTGTTCTAGATTGATATTACAATTTTTAAATATTCCAGGTTGATATCGATTTCCACCTGTTATTCCCTGGAAAAGAAATTCTACTGTATAGTCAATGGCAGAAATTTAAGAAGAAAATCAAGTCTTTCTATTCAAAAAATATCAATGATAAATCTTGCAAACAGTTATTCTCATTCCTAAATGACAAAACAGAAACAAGTGAGTTATGTTTCCTCTTTGACATTTGTGTTCCTTTATACTTCAAATAATGGCAAAGTATATTTAAGAAATAAGTTTTTGTGAATGTATTTTTTATTTTGTACTGAATAAAAATATGGTTTCTGAATTATTGGACTTTTATTGCAATAACTTCTTCTGAAGGCGGCTACCTAGGTACTGCTGAAATAAGACATTCTTCAATATTTTTGGGTGTTTTTTTTATTAAAGTTAAGGCTGGCGACACACCAAGTTTTTGATTTATCGGTATGTCGTCAGCCTAAGGCCAGTACATCATACTGAAATTGCAAATACCTTGAATGACTGTTATCCACTCTTGATGTCAGAGGATTGTGCTTTGGAAATAAAAAGAACGACCAATAATCCAACCAATTTTTCTGTTCAGTTACAGGAACAGACCTTTTATTTCAAAACTACAAATCTTTCAAATCATTAGTTATACGTCTTTAGAGTATATGCATGGATGTTTTGAAAAAAATTAGCATTTTATTAGGCTCATCACAACAAAACGTGATTGCAGACCTTTTATTTCAAAACTAAAAATCTTTCGAATCATTAGTTATGAGTCTTTGAAGTAAGCGCATTGATAGTTTAAAAACAATATGCTGAACCAAACATTTTATTAGGCTCATCACAATAAAATGTAAATGTTTCACTTTGAATTGAACTTCAACTTCGCAGTTGATTCTAAAGGATCACGTATCAAAAATGACCATGATCATGATTGTTTTGAAAACGTCATATCAAATCAAAAAATGTCTTATTGATTTTACTCTATACAATAATGAAGCAATAATATATTTATTTTTCTTTGATTCAAAAGTATTTTTTTAATAATACAATATTTTTTGTCTGAGTGTAGGTCTCGTTTGGGAGACAAGATTTTTTACTCGCCCACACAAATAAAAATCTAGACAAGTCAGGTTGGGTGACCTTGCTGGCCAGGGAAAGAGGCTTCCTCTTCCTATCGATCTGTCTGGACATGTTTCATTCAAGTGCTGCCTAACAATAACTGAATAATGTGATGGGCAGCCGTCAAGCTGAACAAACATATTCCCCCTGAATTGAAAGGGTACATCTAACAAAACTAGTAACTCATTTCAAAGAAACTCGAAAAATGTATTGCTACTTAGTAATTGGTCGAAAATATACTGTTGGTGGTTTATTCCTTCAAAAATGCATATATTTAAACAAAATAGGTTATCTAAGTATTACCATAATATATTGAAAAATGTTTATATCAACTTACCGTTGTACTAAATTCAATAATTGGGTTTTGAGGAAAGTATTTTGAAAAGGAATATCATTTTGTATCAACCAGTTCTGTATATCAGCCTTTTTGGTACCTGTTGTTGGGACTTTATTGATCACTGTACTGTGATAACTTGCACTATCCATTACAATCGTGGCAGGTACTTCCAAGTTCACTAAAAGCTGGTATTCAAACCAATGCAAAAACATTTCTCTGTTCATTTCACCGTGGTAATCACCATCTTGTTTTTTGGACGAAAAACCAGCCCTGCTCCAGGAATAAATCCAGAAGACGAACCAGCATGAAATACTATATACCTACAATAAGAAAATAACAAATTACTACTAGGTTTCCTAGATACCTAGACTGCATAGCTCAAAACAAGTATTAATAATTATATAGATTTAAATAAAATAGTGTGACTAGTAAATATTTGAAAAGGTCTTAAAATGGCAGGAATGTTAGTACATCATAAATGAATTGCTAAATTTTATTATTCAATTACCTTGAACCACCAATTTTGATTTTTTCACGCTTCTATGATTAGAATCTTGCCAAGAACGTCCAACAGTACCGTCTTTAAATATCGAGGTCTCATCCAAAAACACAAATTGATATAAACCTTCCCTTTTTATCTTGACATATTCATGTAGAAAATGTACACGTTTTAATGCAATATGTGGCAACTCCATTAAACCACGACGAGGATCATCTTTTTGGTATTTGAATCCAATATTTCTCACTATCTTCCAGAGTGATGTTAAACAAGCCTTAAAGAGTTCACGCTCCTGGAGTTTGTCTCTTAAATATTGTGTTAGTTAATTGTGAATAAAATAAAACAGTAAATTCAATATACTCACTGTTTTCATACATTTCGTATATAACATTTCAAAAAGCATTTTGATCAAAGTTATCAATTTCAGTAGGTTTTATGCGTTGTCTCTTTTTAGGTGGGCTTTTAGGCTGTTCACCTCTATTATGCTTGGCGGCAATACGGTTAACATTGGTAACGCTAAGTTGTGAAGCTTCTGCAACTCTCTACAATATAATTACTTCAATTTATGAAATAATAATATATTATCAAGTTTAATTAACCTAACCTAACATTAAAAACATTTAAATACGTAACAATAATATTAATAATAATGAATACAAATAGCGAATACTATTACTTACGTCTCTTACAGCAGTTAGCGGGAGAATCGGGCCCCCATTTCGGCATTCTCGTTCAAAATAGCTCAACAAAGATGTTACCATCTCTTGACATTTTTTGTTCAGCTGCTTCGGCATTTTATTAACCACACACCGCAAATTTGCCTAAATAATTAGTTATGAAAATAACTGTTTTTTAATCTTAAAGAAGCAATGAATTTGAAAGCCCCAAAAAAAACTTGTGAATATTAGACGATGATCGAATGTCAATAAACGTCAAAACAAACTGGGGAATTTTACCAGTTGATTTGACAACGTTTTGAAGGTTTGCCAACCCGTTAGCTGTAAATTGCCCTGGCTGTTGAGGATCAATTGTATTCACGGTTGGTAAATTAATATTTATTCTGATAAGCAGGAAAGTAACTAAAAATGACATCATCGTTTTTTTATCGTAAATAAACTATACCATCACTGCGAAAAGTTGCCTCGTCTGTCCAAAAAATTTGCGACAAAAATTGAGGATTTTCGTTCATCATCTCCGAAAGCCAGTAACAATGATCCAGCCTTCGATCAAAATCCGCTACATTTAAGGCTTAGTGCAAAATCACATGGTGAGGATGTAACCTAAAAACATTTGGCTTAGTCATAATGCTAGAGTAATTATTACAAATTTTCAATTGGTTATGTTAAGTAGGCTATTTTCTTAACTAGCTTTCTTGCACAATCTTCAAAATTAGATATATTAATTTTTAAATATGCTATTCTGAACGCAGATACGTGGTTTGACAGACAGAAATTATTGATTTATATTTTATAATGTAATCATATGTTGACCTTTATCATAAGGGCAAATTCATATGGAAATTGGCGGACAACCTTGCTTAATAAGTTTGCGTGTATCATCAGATATCCCTTTAAAAATTAAGGAAGAGAAATATAATCTGTTTTTCGTCATCTTCACCTATTTCCCTCAAAAACCATTTAAAGTTCAAAAATTGCGATTTTAAATTGTTTATAACTTCCAAACTCATCATTTTAAGACACAAATGTGCTAGATTCATAAAATATGTTTTTCAAGAGTAATTTGTAAGTAAAAAAATATATAGACTGAAATAATAATTTACTCTTGGACAAATATAATATTTTTGACACACCTCGTATATAACTGATATATTTTGAGAATGGATTGTTTTATTTTAGATTTCAAACCGAGCAGAACTTTTTTTGAGGAATGACTTTGTTTCATAAAACTAATAATAAAAAAGTTTTTCATGTGTAGCAAACTTAATATGACATTCCGTATAAAAAATCCTTTAAAATTACATACCAGTTTAATACTGTTGGCTGCAAATACCAATTTGCCATTTGTATTGTGTCTGGTTTTAGCATTCCCCCAAAAATGTAAGTCATTGTATTTCTAATATATTATTATTTGACTGTCTCGACCCTTACTTCGTGGAATATGCTCATATTAGTATTTTTAAATGAAACTCACGGTCTCTAGTTAATTCCACAATATAATAAAAGTTATTGAAAATTCTAAAAAATTGACAATTGTTTCGATAAATCAATATCAGCGTCAGAATGACAGAAGTTACATTTCATTTTATGCCTAAAATGAAATGTAACTTCTGTCATTCTGACGATGATATTGATTTATCGAAACAATTGTCAATTTTTTAGAATTTTCAATAACTTTTATTATATTGTGGAATTAACTAGAGACCGTGAGTTTCATTTAAAAACACTAATATTATTATTTACCTGTAATCTAGTAAAATTCTTTGGACGGTAGTGTGTGGTATTCCGAGCTCTAACTTTGAGAATTGACTATTTTTTTTGTTTCTACGTCTGTTTTCAAACAGTTGATAAAAATTCATACGTATAGAGGTAAAAGCTGTAAATTCGCATTTTCTTTTCGAATTAACAAATAGGTTGATTAATGATGATAGAAAATTTGTTGAAATTCGAGCTCTTTAAGTTACCAGGAAAGCTGAAATAACTCAATAGTTACTCAAGTTGTAAGAGCAATGAGAAGAAGGTTTCAAAAGATGATAAAGAAATATTTGTGGAGACAGAAAAATAAGATTTGAGAAACACTCTAAATCCCTAATTTCTAAATATTCCACTGATAAAAAAATATATATACAGAGGCAATTGAAAAATTATTGAATTAATCAATAACGCTTTTCAAAAAAACCCGAATTTAACTTCTAACGAAGACGTAAACCTAGCTTAAATGACGTACTTACCACAAAATAAATTTCCAATAATTAGAACGGAAAAAATTACTACCACAAAGAGCAAAAATCTACTTTAGTAAAAAATCTGTTTTTATTGAATAATCTTCCGCCGGGAATATCATTTTATATCTTAACCATAATAAAAATATTTGTCACCAGAGATAGGCGTAAAATCGGATTAGTAACGTCACATTTGTCTTTAAATTTATGGTTCCCTTTAAAATCATGCTGGATGTGGCGATGATACGCACTATTGGATTAGTATACAATGGAATATTCTTAAATGTATTTACGAATTTTATTGATGCTGTATTTAAATTTTAACCAGAAATTCACAAAGCGAAAAGTACCTAGAATGACGTTGTCAAAATCCCTTAGGTATTTCACATTTAAAATTTCAGTAACAGGATCGTATTTGGCAAACGCAAACTGAAAAGCTGCTGCTTTGTTTTAATTTGGATGTACTTTTACATTGGAAACAAGCGATATTCATTCATTTTGATATACGTTTCATTTCTGGATTTAGATACTTGATCTCATGTAATTTAATGCACAATTCAAAGTAAGTACTTGGCCACAGTTTTAACAGAAACAATTATTAATATAATCAAAACTTGTACTTTTTTTAAATACTTATCTCGAGGCAAGTTTTGATGGTATCTATACGAAGTTTAAAATTGAACTTCGAGTAATTCATTTCCTCAAATATTCGTCTACTGTTTTACAAAATCAAAATTTAGCTTCACAGCAACTTACAACAACCGACAGATGATTACAGTTGATTTGCCAAACTTAGCCTCTGTGGAATATACCCTTTGGGACTATACCTAATTATAAAACAAATTACAATATTAAAAATCAATGAGAATTAGTTTATACTTCTTGACGAAGTAAAAAGTGGTTTCCAAATCGTCTCAGTGATATGTTCAGGTGCCTACCTTCAATGTAATTTAATGTTTCGACCAGGGGCGTGGCCAGGATTTTGCTCTGAGGGGTCATACCAGAAGACTAGAGTATTTTTGGGACATTTTTCCCAGCCATGCGGAGGGTCAGGAGGTCCTCGCCACTAATATTAAGAAAAAATAAACGGTTTTAAAGATTAAAACTTACTTTGCCGCATCTGTGGCCCTGAACAATATTCTATCATAAAATTGTTACTTGTATACACTTCGGGGGATGTATCTTGCTTTACAAACCGAAATTTCTCTAAAAATAACCAGAAATTCAGTATATCTGGATTTATAGGACTCGCTGTACTCGCTCTAGTCAACTGAAAATCAATAGGGTACATCTGTGAGACACCTTGAACAATATTCAATCATAAAATTGGTCACTTGTATATACTCCGGAGGCTGTATCGTGCTAACAAACTGAAATTTCTCAACAAATGACAAAATGTCGTACTTCAAGTACCATAGCACCCGTTGTACTGGCTCTGGTGGGCTGAAAATCAATAGGGTTCATCTGTGAAATGTCCTTAACAATATTCCATAATAAAATTGGTGACTTATTGCACTCCGGAGGCTGTACCGTGCTAACAAGACATGTAAGGAAAAGTGGCCGACGACAACGACGACGACATACACACAGGATTTTTTTCTAGAAACCATTTTTCTGTGTTGTTGTTGATGGAAAACGTAAAAATACCTCAAAAAAAATTGTAAATTCCAACTTTTTTTGGGGTAAACCAATACTTTTCTCGCATATTAAATAGGTTGGGCGGAAAAGTAATAAACGGTTTTGAAGATTAAAACTAACTTTTCCGCATCTGTGAGATGCTCTGAACAATATTCTATCATAAAATTGTCACTTGTATACACTACGGGGGATGTATCGTGCTAAAAAACCGAAATTTCTCCAAAAACATAGTATATCTGGATTTATAGGACCCGTTGTACTCGCTCTAGTCAGTTGAAAATCAATAGGGTAGATCTGTGAGACACCTTGTAGAATATCCAATTATAAAATTGGTCACTTGTATACACTCTGGAGGTTATATCGTGCTAACAAAAAAAGAAAATGACAAAAATTTGGTACTTCAAATATCCCATCATAAAATTGGTCACTTCTATATACTCCGGAGGCTGTATCGTGCTAACAAACTGAAATTTCTCCAAAGATGTCATACTTACAGTACTAGCACCTGTTGTAGCGGCTCTGGTAAGCTGAAAATCAATAGGGTTCATGTGTGAGATGTATTGAACAATATTCAATCATTAAATTGGTGACTTGCTGCACTCCGGAGGCTGTAACGTGCTAACAAGACATGTAAGAAAAAGTGGCCAACGACGACATACACACATGATTTTTTTCTAAAAACAGTTTTTTCGTGTTATTCGTGATGAAAAACAAAATTTTTCTCTCCAAATTCCAACTTTTTTTGGGGTAAACCAATACTTTTCTCGCATATTAGATACGTTGGGCGGAAAGGTGAAATTATTATATTTTTACATTATATATTTTACCATAAACAGCAGTAGACTTAATTTTATAGTAAAAAAACATCTTAATGTTTAGGCTTCTCGGTTTTTTAGAGAGTTTGCTAAGCACTTCCTCACATTTCACACTAACGTCCTAATGAATGTATAGCAGAGCCAGACCATTAGGTCTTGTCTCTGTAGAGTTTCTTAGATAGTCCTTTAAGTAACGGAGAGTGAAAAAGAAGCGTTCAGCAGTGCATGAAGTGACTGGCAGTGTTGCCAGAATAATTAAAAGCTTGTAGACAGCCGGAAACATGTATCTGTTTCACGATTGCAATACTTCGATTTCAGATATTTTTTAACGGCTTAGTTGACTTCGACTATTTATGGGCCTCTTCTCGAAGTTGATTGATTGCAACTAATCTCGGGTGCCATATTTGAATTTCGCCTGACAGTTCAGCTGACCCATCGATGTATGGCACTAAATCATTTTCATACTACTTGAAAAGCGTTTTTCATGATGCTTGCTTGAGTAGTTTTACTTTCCAGTTTTGAGTTTGTCAAAACATCAAAAGATGCTAGAACATCTTTGTGGGCGATAAATCTTTCGGTAAGCTGGTTGATAAAATGGTCAGCAAATGGAATTAACGGGGACCTGCGGTAGTAAGATACAGGGCCATCATTTTCAACATTTTCCCCGCACGCCTGCCGTACTGCTGTTCGAAGGATGTTTATCAATATACTCTCCCTTTTGCATATATCCTGAGCATTTTTAAATATCACAGAACATTCTTCTTCACCCTTTTCCCTTACATCCTTCAATACATTCACTGTAGATTCTGCATAATTTACAGCACTAGTAAGGTCGATGTCTTGCCCGGACCAAGAGGAGACAACCTCATTAAAAACCTAAAGTCAAGGTGGGAAACCAGGCCGAAGAATGCGTGGCTATATAGGAGAATAGTCCTTACTGGTTTCGACCTTGGAACACCGGGGGGTCCACCGCTGCAGAGCCCCGCATGCTAAGGTAAGGGGTTTAATACAATGGAGTTCCATTGTATTAAACCCCTTACCTTAGCATGCGGGGCTCTGCAGCGGTGGACCGTAATAACCCTAGTTTCTTGTGGGACCATTTATGGACAGAGAAAGCAAAACTTCCACCTGAAAAGTAGTGAAGAAAACTTCCACCTCTTCATCCGGGCGCATCACAGAGGGAAAAAAGGACAAACGGCACAAAGGTCGTATGCCTTTCGACCTCTCAAAACTGGGAGAACCGAGCGGCACAGACGACACACTGAGAAAAGGCCTCAGTGGAGCAGGGGTGCGGAAATACCGCGACTCCTCAATCAGGGAATATCCCCTGAAGAGGTCAGGAAGCAGGTTATTCAGCGCTCAACACCCCCGAAGGAACCAGCAACGGGGAAGGTAAAGCTGAAAAGAAGCCCGGGGCATATCACTCCTCCGCAGCGACCTTTCAGTAAAAAACCAAAAACAGCTGCAACGGTAACCGGGCAAGCTACTGGTTATGCGGCAACTGTTAAAACAGAGAAGGCTAATCCTGGGGTTATCCTGAAAGCGGAGCAGCTGTCCACTCTGGAAGACACTCTGGTGGAAGAGCTGTGCCAGAGCAAGGAGAAGGGGATCCACTTCACAGATATTCATTTCCGTTGTGGAATGATACTGGTGGAATGTGGGTCTCAAGAATCGGCAGACTGGCTCATGAGGTCAGCGTCGAAATCAAACTCTTGGGAAGGACCCGAATTGGTGGCTCGAAGTGGAGATGACATCCCAAAGCCGGTCACCATAACGGTGTTCTTCCCAAGACGCCACGACATGAAATTGGAGAAGATCCTCCAACTTGTCGAGGTTCAGAACTCCAGCCTCACTATTGCGACTTGGAAGATCCTGAACTCTAAAAAAGAGGGAGAGGGAACTATCCTCACGATTGGGATCGATCACCAATATGGGAAGGCTCTGAAGGCAGGAGGTTACGCGCTAAACTTCCGTTTTGGGCGTACCCTTGTCTCGGGGCTGGAAAAAAAAGAACCCCGCGGAGGATCCAAGGGACATGGAGATACCCTCCACATCCGGAACCTCTGGAAAAGAGGAAAACTGCGAAAGCTTGACCTTAGGGCCAGCCCGAGATCTCCTCCGGGGTGACTAGGGATGCGAATATCGCCTCTGCATCCCGGGAAACTATTGCCATGGTGGTCGAGGAGGGTCAGGGAGAGATGAAGGAGGGGGATGAATAGAGGTTGAGTAACTCGGCCTCTCCCATCCATAATAATTCACCTTCACGTTCACGAATGTAGCTCAGATTAACCTGCATCACGCAAAGGGAGATTCAGCCGTGATTGCAAGGTTGTTCGCTAAACTACAACTGGATATTGTACTGATCCAAGAACCATGGATCAACAAAGAAGGCCAAATCTAAGGTTTGACATTATTATTATTATTATTATCATATATGTTTATTTACTAATAATTACAATTACAAATCACCAAAAAGATAATATATTAGAATTACAAAACTATTAAAACCAATGTATAAACAGCGAGAAAAAATACATTACAATAAATTAACACAAATAGAAAATGTGGAACGTATTTCTTTACAAAAATGTAAATAAACAGAGGAGGCTAATTACCTATTGTGTCTTATTTTGGATCACTGTAACCTATTAAGACCTATGAGGTTGAACATAGAAACAATGATCCTATATATCGCCACTTAGTTGCCAGTTTTGTTTTCCTTAACATAATGTCAATTCAACTTTCCTTATACACATATATACCTTTTCATCTTAGCAATTAATAATTTTATCAATATCCTTAATTTCTAGGGATTTTACATATTTTTTAAATATTTTTTTTTTAGCTAACTGATATCTTCTGATATGAGTCTTATACGTTTCTGGAAGAGAGTTAAACAAACGGGGTGCTATGAATTCGAAGTACCTAGTTCCTACTGTTTTTTCGCTGTGTTGGTTTGGACAAAATCTTTTGTTTTATTTCTAGTATGATAATGGTGACCAGGAGATTGCAAGTATGAGCGATTTTTAAATAAGTAAACAACGTTAAAAAGTTGGTTTGTACTATAGGTTAAATCTTTAGAATGCATTATTTTTAAAAATTTTCTCTGCAGAATTTCATCCTGCTCTAGATGAGTAGGCACATTTCCTCCCCAACCTAATATGCCATATCTAAGACGTGATTCTACAAGAGCATGATATATGATTCTCAGATGCTGTAAGTCCATTACTCTCCTTATATATTTGAATTTATACAGTAAACATCTCAGTGTCTTAGCTACTTCACGTAAGTGAGATGTCCGTCATAGGTATGAGTCTATTGTTAGTCCGAGATACTTTATTTCGTATTTCAGAGAAATATCAATATGTATGTTGTTAATAGTAACAGTCATTTTTTCATAAGGAGGCAGTTTATGTTTATAACTAGTGAAAGGTACAATAAATGTTTTCGAATAGTTGACTGTTAAAATTTTATGTCTCAAGATATCAAATAAATGTCTTAGATCGGTTTCTATTTTTTGTTTGAGGCCTTCCCACGTACTGTCTGTATATATTATAGCAGTATCATCCGCGAATCCTATTATTTTACCTGTAGAATTATAAGAGAATAGATCATTGATATACATATTAAACAGTATTGGTCCCAGCACAGTTCCTTGGGGAACCCCGAACAATATATTTTTTTCCGTACTGACCTTATCGTTTATCCTTACTATTTGTGTCCTATTTTTTAGATAGCTTCCAAAGAATTTATGAGGCAGACCACGTATTCCTGCATCCCCCAGGACGTCCAACAACTGTTCATGGCTCACAGTGTCAAACGCCTTCGCCAAATCCAGAAATACAACTGCCGTTGGTTTAGTTTCATCAACAGAACTGTACACAGGAGAAAGCAATGTCTCAATTGCATTAGTAGAACGTCCTTCTTGAAAGCCAAATTGACGCTTTGATAATAATTTGTGGTTGGCTATGAATTTAGTTAATCTTTTTTTCACAGCTTTTTCCATTAGCTTTGTCAAGTCGTAATAAGTGATATGGGCCGATAGTTGCACATCTTGGCCTTGTTGTCCTTTTTGTAGATTGGGGTTACTACAGCTTTTTTAAAAATAGTGGGACATACATGCAAGGATTCTTTTGATTTATGATCAAGGGCAAGTATCTCCGCGTGCCTGTGTAATCATAAGAAATAACATAAGATTTATATGTGTTTCAGAATACGTATCACAGGACCTTGTTCCAATCATGGTTCACCTCAACATTGGGGGTATCGACCGAGACATCGTCATTGCCTCTGCCTACTTCGCTGGAGACGAGCCGATGACACCGCCAGAAAAAGTACTAGAGTTAGTGAGACACTGCAATAGCAGACGGCTGCCAATCATAATTGGTTGTGACGCCACCGCACACAATACCGTGTGGGAAAGCACTAACAACAACGCCAAAGATGAGTGTTTATTAGAATATCTCTTAGCAAATAACCTTGAAACCTTAAACGTGAGTATAACCCCCACTTTTGTCACGAGAGTAAGAGATGAGGTCCTGAACGAAACAATTGTTAATGTTGCTGCTACGAAAAATGTAAAAAATTGAAGGGTGATGAGGGAGCCATTACTTTCCGACCATAGGATCATCGAATTTAGGATAGAGGGAGATCTTACCTCGATTCCTACAATCCGAAATCCTAGAAATACTGATTGGTCTCTTTACAAGACCAATCTGAAGTACAATTTGAAACAAGTCGTAGTGAAGGGGATAAATCACCCGCACTACGACCTGGAACAAAGAGTCGAACGGATCAGTGAGGAAATCATGGAAGCTTTTCATTTCAGTTGCCCACTGTCAAAGGCTCGTTCAGAAAAGGATGCTCCTTGGTGGAATAAGAACCTGTCAAACATCAGAAAAGAGGTCCGTCGGCTCTTTAATGAAGCTAAACGTGACGGTAATTGGCAGGGGTACACTGAGAAGCTTACTCAGTACAATTAAGAGATTAGGAAGGCCAAAAGGCTCAATTTTTGCGAAAAGATCACTTCCCCTCACATAGCGGCCAGACTACAAAAGGTCATGGCAAATGGGGGACGGGACTAACCCCACAATGTCGCTGAAAAATCCATACGGCTCGTACACAGAAGATGAAGAGGAACGATCGATTCTTCTTCTTAGAACCCACTTTCCAGGTGGTGAACCAGCAACAAGCACTGAAATAGCAATGAATTACACCAAAAAATCCCGAAAGGAAGATTGAGACATTGCTAAGAAAATATTTACCAGACAACGGTTGGAATGGGCAATAAGTACCTTTCAACCATATAAATCACCAGGAGTGGATGGAATATTTCCAGAACTCCTGCAGCAAGGGATAAGCCATGATTGTGAGACCAGCAATTACGTATGGGGCAATAGTTTGACATACAAAAGCAAGTCAGTACAGCACGAGGAAGACCCTCGACAAAATTCAAAGGTTTGTCTGAGTATGCATCACTGGAGCTATGAGAACGTGTCCAACTAGGGCACTTGAGATCATTATATGTCTCACAAATCTACATCTGGTGATAGAAAGATCTGCCCAAGAGGCAATTCTTAGAATATCTAAGGAAGGTTAAGGCAATGAGAGTATTAAAAATCAGGGAGCCTGGTCCTCTCTAACAAAATACATCTCATCAGCGAATCCTCCCAGTGACGAAATGATCAAGAAAGTAAGTATCGAAAAGAATTTCACTACCATGATAAATAAGAGGAGAGACTGTGAAAGGAATGCACCACCCAAACTCTCAAATAAAACACCATTAGATGGTATATGGATGGTTCAAAAACCACAACTAGAGCAGGCGCTGGAGTATTTGGGCCTGGCACCAGATACTCATTATCGTTAGGCTTCTTCCCGAGCGTCTTTCAGGCGGAAATACTTGCGATCGAAAGATGCGTAGAAATGAACCTAGAAAAAAACTATCAGAAGTGTGACATATCGATCCATTCTGATAGTTAAGCAGCTATAAAAGCATTGAGCTCCCATGTAATTCACTCAAAGTTGGCATGGTAGTGCCGAAGAAAACTTGATGAATTAGGCAAGAATAACAGGGTCTCTTTAGTCTGGGTTCCTGGCCACTCGGGAATCACGTGAAATGAAGCAGCCAATACACTTGCCAGGAAAGGAGCACAAACGCCCTTTATTGGCCCGGAGCCTTTCTGCGGTGTAGGAAAATGCTTATATAAGAAAGAGTTTTGGAAGAAAGAGGAAACCGAAAGAGAACCACTCTGGCGGTGCCTTCCCGGGCTGGAACATTCCAAATAGTTCCTGCGGAACATTGACACTGCTAGATCCAAAAAATATTTGGATCTCAGTAAAAATAAGCTACATCTCTTTACGGGCTTTCTTACAGGACATTGCCTCCTTAGGAAGCACCTAATGAGAAAGAATAGGTCTAGCAGAAATTGACGAGTGTAGATTCAGTGGGGAGGAGGATGAAGCTCCGGATCACATAGTTTTCTAGAATGCCTCGCCATTGCAAGCCAATGCAAGAAATGCTTCGGACAAGAAACTTGTGAGAGTGAGGATCTAACCTCGTTGAAGCCGTCCCAAATACTAGAGTTCATTAGAACCCTGGAATTGGAAGACGAGCTGTAGTAGTAGCGAGAACAGCTCTGATAGGGGGGCACAATAAACCTTAGGATTCAGTGCATTGTAACTCCGTTAAAATCTAATCCTAATCTTATCTAAGGTCGATGTCTTTTTCAGAAGTTTGGACAAAATTCCGACAACTTCATCACACAAAAGGTTTATTTACCTACTTTGGCATAAAACAACGAAATTCTCGTTTTATCGAAAGGACCAAAAGCTCCAATTCGCCCCTGCAAATGTACGTAGAAAATAATAATATTTTATGTTCTAATCACTTTTTAATCGCCTGGATTTTGTTTATAAGCTTTCCAAGATAAACATAGATCAAGTTTATTTAGCCAGTCAGTCAGTGTTTTTAATTTTATTCAAAAACAAACTACTGAAAGCTTATTTCATTTCTCTAGAAGATGATCAGCGCGGGTTTTTTGTTATTCACAGTTTGGTGTATACGCCTAAATTCATGTACAGTATTAACTACTAAAGGTATGTTTTAAAAGGACTTTTGAAACTTTTTTTCAATTCGTAGTTAAGTGCAAAACAGTTGCATTTGTCAAAAGATTGGTTGATAAAATACGGACCCTAAGACGAGTTAATGGTATATATGACAATTTACAATTCATTAGAATGAAATAATAAACAGAAAATAAAAAAAAGAAACAAAATTGAGATATCTACGGTAAAAGTGAAACTATTCAAATCTGCCTCATATTATATAGAAAATTTAATCTACTGAAAATTTCTCTTTATATTTCACACTACAATTACTGCTCTTTACGTTTAGGATTATCCGTTGTTAAAATTTTTGATTATTCAATTTTATAGGAATATTTTATTTTGGGCCCTTTTCGGGAGGACACCCTTCTTTGCAGTCATTTTTATCATCTATTATTGATAATAAAGAAATATCTAAAATTCTTCTTCTTCTTCTCGTTCCTTTTTTGGGCTATATCCTGAGGGATAATTTACCCAGTTTTATATATGTGGGGGGAAAAAGTCTTGCTTTTGTCAATATTTCCCTCCCTCTAGAATGGATATCTTCCTTAAACAATACTGCACTACTGTTGAGCATAGGTACTATGAGTTATTGCACTTTTATATTACTTATGGTGAGTATTGGGGTATTAGTAAGGTAAGACTTCACAACACAGGAAATTAACTTTTCTCGCTTGGGGGTAGCGGCCAAGCTTGGACACACCCAGAAATGCTACCTCGGATATAGGTGGAGAAACCCAGGTCTATTAAAGAGAGGATTAAGTTAGAGTGATATTTTAAACATAGTTATAAATTGGTTTATTATTGATAATCGTTCATCATTTAAATTGGTTAAAATTGTACATATATCAAATGGCGCGCTAAGTTTAGTTTTGCATAGCTCTATGTAAAGGTTGAATTGGTTTGATATATTAATTTGACATTCTAGTATTATGTGGTTAAGTGATCCTATTTGCCCACATTCACATAGTGGATCATCTTTAATTCCAATTCTAAACATTAGGAAAGGAGTTAAACAGTGTCCTGTTCTCATTCTTATAACTGTTGTTAAATGTCTTCTGTTTTTGTATTGGTATAGGTTAAACCAGGGAGATTTTGGTAATTGTTCAACAACTTTGTAATAGAACGATTTTTTATTCTAGTTTATGAGGTTCCATTCATTGTTCCATTTAGCCCATATGCTCTTCTTGATATCTGGAAGGTAGTTTTGATAATTCAGTTTTATATTCGCTGGAACTGTGAGGGAACAACCTGTTTTAGATAGCTGATCAGCTTTATGGTTTCCTTGGATTTCAGAGTGACCTGGAATCCATGCTAGTACGATATTAAAGCCGTTAGTATTTGCTAGTATAATTCCTCGTTTAGTTAATATTGATGAATTCTCTTTTTCTTTGGAGAAAGTTTGTTTACATATTTTTTGTAGTGAAGTTTTAGAGTCTGAGAAGATTATGGCTTTCGTAGTGTTAGTTTTTAAGATGAATTGAAGTGCATGGTTGATAGCAGTAATTTCTCCTAACCATATTTGTGTGAATTCTTCACTGTAAACTCCAAACTCTGCAGTGCCATTGGAATAGAGAGATCCATCTGTAAATATTCTTGTATGATCCGGAAATTTGGATATAATTTTTTGGTACTGAATTTGTGCTAGTTCATTAGTTTTATTAGATTGAAGATTTGCCACATTTAATGGAGTTAGCTGAATTTCTAGGTTAAATTCATAGCAAGGCAATATTTCTTTTGTGTACATCATATTAGTAGATGGTTGTAGCCAGTCAAGGATTTGTATTAGAGTTGGTTTTTCTTTGTTAGTCCAATATCTTGAGTTTTTGTTTATGTTATTAAGCTTCTTTAGAATATTGATTATAGGGTTATTGGATATTGCCAGGTTTTTTATTAAGTATTTGGAGCTATATTTGAGGGGCATTTCACCGTTTTCTGATAATAAGGCTGGGATTGATGTTGAATTCATGTTGCCTGTAACTATTCTTAATCCCTAGTTTTGAAGTTTGTCCAACGTTGTTTTATTCTTTTTTGTGAGCGTGAAAATCTGGCTACCATATTCCATGTAACTTAGTACTATTGCTTTGTAAAGTAGGGTGAGGGGATCACAGCTCCACCAAGTGCCGCAGAGAGCTCGCATAACGTTTAGCCCTCTACATATTTTTGTTTCTATGTATTGTATATGTGCATTCCATTTAAGGTTTTGATTAATGTACATACCTAGGTATTTAACTTTATCCACCCATTCAATAGTTTCAGAGTTTATTTTTATTTTGGGGATCTATATTTTTATGATTCTTTTACTAAACATTACTGCATGAGATTTATTGGTTGATAGTTTGAGATTATGTGTGTCTAACCATGTGTTGAGTTTTTCTGAAAATGTATTTAAATTATTTACCATTTGGCTCACATTCGATCCACCAATTATCAGTACCATGTCATCTGCATATTGAACAAGATTAACATTTTTAAGAGGATATCATAAATAGGTAGGGTATAGAGATTGAACAGGATTGGACTAAGGGGAGATCCTTGGGCTAGACCTTGATTGGCTGGCAAAGGTCCTATTGTTTGTCCTAAGTTGTCTTGGACGAATATGACTCTGTTATTTATAAAAGCATAAATTAAGTTTATTATATATTTAGGTAGGGCTAGGTTTATTAAAGTTTTGTACAGAAGTGGGATATTAACTGTGTCATATGCAGCTGAGAGGTCTAAGAACACGCCTATGATATATTCATTGGCTGAATAATCTATAAGGATATGAGAGGTTAGAAACGTTAAACAGTCCATACAACCTTCATTCCTTCTAAATCCAAACTGTAGGGGATTGAGTAATTTTTTGTTTTCTACATACCATTCCAGCCTGTTTTTTATTAGTGATTCTAGAAGTTTACCCACACATAAAGTTAGAGCAATTGGTCTATAGTTCGTTGCTACTGATTTGTCTTTGTAGGGCTTTATGAGAGGAAGAATAATTGTTTGCTTCCATGTGTGTGGAATGGTAGCAGTTTGCATGCAATCATTAAAAAATTGTAGTAGATCCTTAGACAAAGATGTTGGCATGTGCTTAATCATAGAGTATGAAATTTGGTCCATACCTGGTGCGGAGTCTTTTTTTGACTCTATTGTGAATTTATATTCCTGATAGGAGAATGGTTCAATTTCTGTTGATATGGATATTTGTATGTTTTCGGTAATGATAGGTGGGCATAAGGATGATAAAATTTCTTGAGCCAGAATGCCAGGTGGAAGTTGATTTGATAGGTTGTTGTGAGGTGTACGATTTGAAGCTTTATTGATTTTATTCCAAATAATTTTTAATGGAGAGTTACGGTTTATTTTTGCACAGAAGTTGCGAAAACTGTTCTTTCTCTTGGACTTGAGAAGTTTTCTAGTAGAAGCAATGTTCCTTTTAACTGCTATAAAGTTTTCTATCGTAGGGGAGTTGGTAAATGTTTTAATTGCAGATATTCTGCAGTTGATGGATACTTTACAGGAGTTATCCCACCAAGGGATATTGTATTTTTGGTTGTGTTTGATTTCATAAAATGGTATTGCCGCATTTGCTGCTTTTATAATATTATCTTGGAATGTTTCATATTGAAAGTGGGTTAGGGGTTGTGGGGTTGTACAGAGGAGTTCATAACAGGTGTTCCAGTTAGCTTTTTTATAGTTTCTTTTTGTGGTTACTATCTGATTGGGGTTGTCTTTATTATTGGAATAAAGTTTGCATATGTTTGGGTAGTGATCACTACTTCCAGGGTCTAGGAGTACTTCCCAGGTAACATATGGAGTTAACTCAGAAGATATTAGGATAACATCCACCACAGATTTATCCTCACTCGGTGAAGACAATCTGGTAGCCTGTCCATCATTTAGATATACTAATTGGAGCGACTCTAAGGATTCAATAATGTTTCGACCATTAATACTTATTTTCTTGCTCCCCCATGGGGGTGGTTGCAATTTAGATATCCCATAATAAGTAGGGGTTTCTTGAATTGCTAAATAAATGGATCCAATTATTTACTCTGAGTATTGAGCTTGATGGGCAGTATATATTTAGAATATTAATGTTATGTTGTGGTAGGTGTATTGCCTGTGTTTGAATATTTATATTGTCAAAGTTACTTTGGTAGGTTATTGGGATGAATTTGATGGTATTTTTTATTAGAATAGCTGTTCCACTATAGCCATCGGCTCTGTCGTTTCTAAGAATTTAAAAGTTTCTGCATGAAATACTATAGTTTTGTTTTAACCATGTTTCATTTAGAAGGATTATATTAGGATTACGGTTTCTAATGATTACTTTCAAATTATGTGTTGGAGTTGTATGAACGTATATTCCACTAGATTACAGTTAGTGGAGTGAATGCGAAAAAAATTCAAATATTACACAGGAGATCAGAACATGTCCGTGTCGGGCAGGTCCATATAGTCCCCTGAGGTATTTTGTTTTTTGGTGCATGGTTATAGAGGTGTAAATATTTGTGCTGTGTTTATTTCTGTTAGCTGACCCACTTCTTGCTGGGGTTGTAACAATCATTTTCACGATTGTTACATTTTTTTTTGTTAATAATGGTAGTTCATATTATTATGTTTAATATAGCTGAGGTAAATTTATTCTCAAATCAACTCCAAGATAAAACTTAATTATAAATTTTTTGATATTTCGGTTTACATAGTTGTCTACCGCCCCTCGTATTTACAATATACATAAATTCGATTAGGATTGTTATAACTGGTGTTCGCCGAAGGAGTTGCTTTTCGACCGTGAATGTGAATATAACTTTGATATAGTAACGGGTCTCCGGATAGAATTCACATGAAAGTCGAAGACAAGTTTTTTGGTTCTGGGCTCAGAGTTTTTGTGAGTTTCTTTTGAGTCTTACTTTTATGGTTAAAAAATGGAATGCTACGAGTTCTTAAGCCGCAGATATTGATTTTCCAAACAAATTGTAAATATACTAATATGGTAAGGAAGTCAATCTATCCTCCTACGGAATCGGGAATCGTTTGGATGTTCCAGTAAGTCCTATTTTCCACCTTACAGTACAACTTGGATTTAGCGTTGGAGCCGTATCTACCGGGATTTGGGATATTTAATTATCCTATGATGTAATGCTGTTCTTGCTAGGAGTACTGTAATACAAAGTTAAGTAATTCTCTTCACTTTTTCATTAAATGCCTTATCAGCATTAGCAGAGTCCATTCAATTTTTTATCTTCACGCTAGTAAATGGTTTTAAGTGTCTTTCAAAGTTAACACTTTACAGTGAACTTTTATATAGGAAGATCAACTTAATTATAAATTTTGTTGTCAAACCAACCTTCTAGAATCTTCATAGATGTAAATAATATTTTCATATTTGATGTATAAAGTGTCTTTTCTGACTATAACCAGTAATTTTAAGTAATTTCGGCGTAATGTCGGTTTTTGTAATATAGTATAATCTTCGTAACTACTTTTATTGAAAATAGTCTCAAATTGTTTGGTAGGATTTAATAAGTAGAAATTATTTTGTAGATGCCTAAATTTGTAAATACTGAAATTAAGTGAGGTTTCTTGCTTGCTGATTTGTTTAATTCGAAGTACTGATCACTTTAGACTTTAAGTATTATGACCACTTGTTTTTATAGGGGACAGTTGTTTATTTAATTCTATACTTTTACCTTAATTTCAGCATCATATGGTAAGATTGTCTACTTATTTCTTGTTTGAAATTCTAAGTACCAATTGTTGGAGCAGTGGTAAATCAGTATTCGTATTCCCAGAATGAAATATTTTTTATTTTAAAATTTTCTTCATTCAGATACCACTTATTTCACCCAAGTATCATTGACGTGAAAATTTTTTCGTTTGATTTGTTGAAATTATCGGTTTTATTTTTTTTATTTCGGAATAAAATGAAAATTGATAGTTCCTTAATTGAAATCATTGAGCATAACCTGATGTAAGACCATCAAAATTAATTTCAGTTTCATTAAGTATGCAATTATTCTTGACCTTAAGTAATGTTACTTACTCAATAGGTTTCACCGAGCCATAAAAGTTATCTTCACCCAACTAGTGATATACGCTTAAGAATCAGATCATCTTGTGTCTGATTTCATTTGTTGATTATTTCTGATTAATTATAAATACTCCAACCTAGTTACTTAAAAGTAAATCAAAACTTTGTACTTGTTACTTCAACTACCTTTTAATGAACGTACGATCATTAAATGTATAATTGAAGATTTTTTTTTATCAGTCCTCTCTGGTTTTGATCATTAATACTTAAATAATTAATATTATTCAATATTTGCACAAATAGGTGATTGGCTCATTACTTAGTGATAACTATTGTTATTGGTTTAGAGCAGCTTTATTGATTATTTACTTGGAATAATCTTGGTTGGGTAGCGTCCATTTTTTTGCTTAGATCACTTCCTTACAGGAAATAAGTATTGTATTTTAGTTAATATCACTTTGGGGTCAGGTTTATTTTACTATCAGGTTTTGCTTGTATCGCCTTATTATCTTTAATAAGTAATTAATCTTGTTTGAGGATAAAGTAGTTTTATATAGATCCGGTCATTTATGAAAATTGTATATATTTTTATATAGACTCGTATTGTTAATTCGAATTATTAATATATGTATATCTGTATATTTCGATTATCTAGTTTTCTTGGTTCCAATTTTGGGATCTGGCGCCTTCTATTACCCACGATCCTAGCCGCCGGAAAAGCTGTATTACAGTCTGAGTTGGCAGGGCAAACATAACATCAAAAAAAGATAAAAAAAACTTGCACAAAACAACGCTATAGGGTGTAGGATAATTATTTGAAATCAAATTTCCTATAAACGTTAACACAAGCTCTCTGTGGGATTCTGATAAGAATGATATTGCTTGTACTACATCGAGTTGGAGTTTTTCTTCCTCCTCTTTTCTTGCTAATTGCTGGGGCTGTTCACTATGTGTTGTCGTTTTGTTTCCTATCTCTGATCTGCCATTTGGATTATTTAGGAATTTGGTATGTGCGGCTTTGTCGTAGCCTGTTTGTCTTTTTCTTTTGCTGTTTGGGGGTGTTGTGGCTACTTGCACATAAGATGCTACTTCGGGAGTTGTGGATATTGTTACTAATCTCCTTTCATGTACTTGAATTGAGTTGGCCTGTTCTTTTGAGTTTTTTCCTTAAAGTTGTAAAGTTTTCTAGGTCATTTTTTGGTGGGCTGGTGGGAGAATTGGTTGGTATTTGTTGGCTAGCTTCGTAATATGAGATGTTTGAGAATGCCATTAGTTGTTTAATGTCTTTTTTGTCCTTTGCATATTTTATCAACTGATGAGTGATCATTATTTTTGCAGTAGATACAATATAAATTGCAGCTTGAGGCATTGTCATGACTTTTACTGCATTGAATTACAGGGCTTATATATGGAGTTACCAGGGTTGTAGGGCCATATATTTCCACTTCTCGTGGGATGATTTTTCCTGTAAAAGTTAAACACACTGTGCCTGCGGGGATGTACTTTATATTTCCATCAACGATCGCTCTTCTATTCATTCTCTTGGCATGTAGCACCTTACAATATTGATGTTTGTTGTTGTAAACTGAATTATTTCTTGTTCTGTAAGGGTCATATCTACAAATCTTACAATACCTTTGCTTGATATATTGTAACTTGGTATATATACTCCATAACCCAAATTTTCCCAGTCTTACTCATTAATAAAGTTGTTAGCAGCTTCTGCATTCTTGAAAGTGACTTCCATTCGGTTTTTACCCTTTCTGGTGATTTTTATAACATCTTGTAGTTTCAAGTTAAAGATATTTTTGGCTATACTCATAATATGTAAATTACCCACATTACCTGACTTTCCCTGAATATATACTTCAAACGGGGGAGAGCTATGTGGAGTGTATAAGATTTTTGTTCTATTAATTTCTGATATATTTTGGTCTTTGTCATTATTTTTATCAGGAGGTTCGGTAGGTTTATCTCCCGCCATTTGACTTTTTTTCTTAGTATAGGTTTTGTATATATGTAATAGAAATAAGTTGCAATTTACTTACTTAGGTCAAAGGAAAAGGATTTGACACAAAAAGTGGTTAGTAACTCACCCTATCTACTATAAACGATAAAATCACACTTATATTCAACGATAAATCTGTATTCACAGTTAAATTCACTCAATCGACGTAAGATTTCACCTCGATCGAAGCAAAAAAAACCCAGAGAATCTCTGTTATGGTTATAAAAAAAACAATCTCTAAAATTCAATCTTTATTGTAAACGAATAATAGTTTAAGACAATAGAAATTAATTTATGAAAAGTATTCAAATAAATCGCCTCCTAGTATCCCCAGAACAAAAAAATGAACTCATACTTGATGACCTAGGCCTCTATAGTACAGGTCGCATATTTGTATATTGTACCCACATTATCCATTCGGAATTTATCGGGTCTACGATCTGAAGGTATTGTAAGTTGTACTGGTAAGAGGCAGTTCTTTGGACAAAGCGAGTACAACATACAGAAACATAGTATGCAATCATTGTACTTGTACTTTAAGTGTGAAACATAATAATATTATGGTGAAGATGATGGATATTTTTAAACCCTTTTAGACTTTAGAACTTACACTTAGTTAAATAATATTTTTAAGTTTTTATCTGCGAAAAAGATCGAATGAATCGGTATCAATACAAACAGTACCGATTCTCGAAGACCAATACTAATCAAGCATAACCTTTATAATTCCAAGCGTCTTTAGCAACAATCAGGCGATTGATGCTGGTTTTCTATTTTTAAAAGTTATGGATAAGTTACCGGAAAATTACGAATACAAAAAAGTAGGTGAAAAGGCAGTTCAATTTCAGTTGAAAAGTCAGGAAGAATTAGAGGTGAGAGTTTTTGTTCAGTATATTAAAAAAAATGCATGTCGTATCACATCCTAAACGTCGACGTCAGTTCTGCATGCATTTTTGGTCAAATGTTGTCAGAATAAAGTAGATATTAAAATGACAGGGGTTAAGTAATTGGTTAATTTCGGAATCCAGGTGTATTCTTTTTAAACTAAAGTTCCGTTTAAGGTAATCCCACTATTTTTTTGTAATTAAATCTGTCTGAAAAGTAAAAAAATAGTAACAGTACCTTATATTGATGGATATAGAGTTTGCTAACGATTTTTTTTTCGACAGAAATGGCTTAATAAACTACAGTTACTTACCAAAGAAACTTGGAGGAAAAAACGAACATTTCCACCCGCTTCCAATTGCCCAAGAAATATTTTTAAGTACATTTATCGTTGCCATTTTCAAATTCAACAAAAGCCACAACTAATAATTTAAGACAAAAGTCATCTAAAAATTTGGAATGTCCAGCTGAATTACTTGTAACAATTAAAAGGATAATAGAAAAGAGCAAATCTAAGAAGCCCGTTGATAAAGAATGGCGGAGTTTCATACAATTTAAAAATAGTCACAATCATAGATTAAATGGTGTTGACGCTCTTAGGCATCGACCAATAAGCAGTGAAACCAAAGAGTTTATATTAAGTTTATTCAGTCGTGGCCATTCTCCTTCTACTGCTCACCATACATTCTGCAGCGTTAAAAGAAAATATTTCGAAGATAATTATGATAATTTTGTTTTGGATAGATACCATTTTCCAACTAAAAATGACGTATCAAACTTATGGAAATTAAATTTTAAACAACAATATGGTGAACGTTCAGGAGAAGCCATGTTAGAAGTATTAGAAAAGGTATTAAGTAGTTACAAAGACTTTAAGTTTAAAATTGTTCGAAGCGAAAACAATCAACATGCTGTTGCCTTGTGTACACCGTTTATGCAAAGATGCCATGCATTACCTTAAAGTCAGGAAATTATGTTCGTCGATGCCAGCGGAAATTGTGACACAGTAGACCATAAAGTGTATTTTTTTGTTACTCAATCAGCTGCTGGAGGTGTTCCCATTGATTGCATTTTGAGCATTAGTCAAAAAAAATGTCTTTGATAAAGCAGTTGAAGCCCTCTGTGAATTATTTGATAGTAATATTGTATTATCTGTTATTATGGCAGATGACGATTTAACAGAAAGAAGTATTTTACGAAAATATTGGCCAAATGCAGATTTATTGCTTTGCACTTTCCACGTTTTAAAGGCTGTTTGGAGGTGGATTTCCTTGTCAAAAAATAAAATTCCTAGGGAGAAAACACAAGTATATTTTAAACAGTTTAAACGCATAATGTCCGCGAAGACAGAAGATGAACTTAGTATTAACAAAAAAGAATTTCTAACTGGTTGTGAACATGAAAACTTAAAAAGGTACGTAGAAAATTTATTACTTCGAGATAGAGAGTGGTGTTTGTACTACAGAAGAGTACTGATTCTGAGGGGCACCGACATCAATAATTTTTCTGAGGTAATTTTTCGTCTTTTAAAAGACATCCCTCTTGAACGCACGAAAGCCTTTAACTTAACTCATCTATGCGATTTTATTATAACTGGCTTTGAAGAATACTTTAGTCAAAGAATACTTGATTTAATTTTTAATAGAGTTTCGAAACAAGTAAGAGATCGATATTTAATTGATAAAAATGATACTTGTGAAGTTCTGTCATCGGATCTAGCTACCATGGAATTCTAGGTTCGAAGTGCAAAAAAGTATGGTACAATTTATGATGTAGATATAACTGTGTGTAAATGTTCTTGTCCGATTCGATTTAATGGCAAATTTTGTCACCATCAGGCATCTGTCTTAAAAAAATCAATATTTTAAATATTAGCAATACAATGACTACTGAAAACAAATTAAAATTTTATAACCTTGTCACTGGAAAGCAACCAAACCCTAAGTTATTTCTTCCGTTACAATATGATAACACAGTATTAATACCTACCACAACTAACGCTACCGTACTCAGTTCAGACGAACAAACAAGTGTTATCAACAACGTTAGTACTGGTGAAAATCTTACAAGCCTAACAGAAGAAGATTCATCCACAATTTCAGCAGAACTTCTCCAAAAGACTATATGATTGGAAATCCTTTTCAGAAGAAATCTTTAAAAATATCAACGTTCCTGCAATATCGTGTTTGATGGAAAACAAAAATAAATATGGGAATAACATAAACAAGTTACTCAGTCATTTCTATACTGCATTTAAGCCTATGTATGCAGAACCGAAATCGAGGACCAAATATAACTGTGCAACCAACATCCATAGGCCGTAGGAAGACCTTTGACTGGTGTCTTAAACAAAAATAAGAAGAAAGCACCACATAGTTGTGTTGATGCCAATATAGGCTTAGGTGACAATAAACAAAGAAAGTAGTAGGCAAATAGTTTCTTACTAGGATTATTGTTTAGGCAAATTGTCTAATTTTTTTACAATCTTTATTGTACTATGTTGTTCGTTACATAACAGAAATAAATATTTCGGTTTTTCGTTCTGTCTTCAATTGCGTTTGAAAAACTCCATTTTGTATTAGTATATTCACATGAAAGGGGCTTGAAACACATACATAGCTAACAATGCTTCTGTATGTTGTACTCGCTTTATCCAAAGAAGTGCCTCTCACAAGTACAACTTACAATACCTTCAGATCGTAGACCCGATTAATTCCGAATGGATAATCTGGGTACAACATACAAATATGCGTACAGGTCCACTTCTTACAATCTAAGAGTCGAGGAATTTTTGATAGAATAAAGTTCTCACTTGTATACAATAATGTACAGGAGCACCATCATGTTGGAACCAATAATTCAATCTAGTTGCTAATGCAACTTGTTTGAATTCGAAGAAATGTATGCACTTTCACAAACAAACAAATCAAGCATCCCTCGTATCGGTTCCAAAATTTGATGGCACCCTTTCGGAGAAGTAACGACCCCGACTCCCATTACAGATTCCAGTATATCCAGGCCTCAAATATGTACATATCATAGATATAGAAGTAAAAGTACTTATATTAGGCGAGCGGGACACCCCCAGAAAGTCGCTTAGAAATAGCAGTATGTGATCACGCAGTTCTAATCGCTAAGACCACTTTTACTTCATGTTTTCGGGGTCGCTGAATACGAATATGAAATTATTTTTACGATAAAATTGGAGGAACATGGAAAAAAACGGCTATTTCGGGTAAAATTGAGACAATTGAATTTGGCGTTTTTCTGTGTTCATCTCGCTATATCTTCCACATTTATCAATGTATCATTATGAAATTTTTTATGACTATTGCGTATCTAAAGATCTAAACAACAAGCCTACTCCGAAAATTCTGCGACAATTAATACTTGAACAGTAAATTTACAATTGTTTACTTTTACGTGTTCCGAGCTTTGTCGTACAAATGCAAAAGTTGTGTTACGAAGTTTCGAATTTCCAAAAACTAATTATCCAGTATTAAAATGCAATACCTGAAGAAGTTTTTGGGAAACTTTCAGATCTAAATATTGAAAAGAAAAAAAGATATGCTATTTCAAAGTTGAGCGTAGCGTGCGGCTGCACGGCGCGCTACAGCACATAGATGCTGATACTCGCTTAATATCTCATGTACAACGTATTCAACGCAGAATGAGTGAAAACCAGTTAACAATTGTAGAATCTCCCGATACAGACGTTTTTTTATTACTACTATTTCATTTTGCAAGTTTCGAGAATAGACCTCAGCTATGGGTTTTCACGGGAAAAATATCCGTACGCACTGATTTCAGAAGGTATATACCTATTCATAGTTTAGCACAAAAATTAGGAAAAAATATCTGTTCGTCGTTGTTAGCTGCACACGCTCTAACAGGCTGTGATACTAATTCATCGTTATTTTACATAGGCAAGATCAAGGTGAATGCAGCATTACGACTTTTGTCAGGCGAAGAATTGACTAATTTAGCTACAATAACCGACTTAGACATACATGTTGCTCAAGAAGTCGTCAGTACATTCACATCTTATTTGTACGATCCAAAGAAAAAGTCAAAAGGTACACGTAACGATATAAACTCATTAAGATATCATTTAATTATCGAAAAGAACTCTGAAATCGCAAGACTTCCTCCATCTGAACCCGCAATGCATAAACACATTTTAAGAGCTCTTTGGCAAATCGATGAGTGGAAACAAGCAATCCAACCTCTAATCATTTCCAAAAATGTGACAAAGTTTGGCTGGGTGGTAGAAACAGGTAGATTGAGTTTCGATTATTACGATGGACCCACTGCTATGGAAATACTACAACAGTACTTTTGTTCGTGCACTGGCAAAAATGCTTGCGAAACTGACGTTTGCCCTTGTAGATAATCTAATTTGAAATGCTGTGATGTTTGTAGTTGTAATGATACATGTGTAAATGAAGAAGTGATTGTAAATACAGATGAAATAAATGAAGATTTTTAAGATATTTTAATGGTTTTTATTTTAATTGATATATTAAAACCGTATTTCGGACGCATGTTAAGTTCCGACTCGGATAGTCGCTGCCCGTGCTATAGCGCGCCGTGCAGCCGCACGCGACGCTCGACTTTGAAATAGCATATCTTTTTTTCTTTTCAATATTTAGATCTAAAACTTTCCCAAAAACTTATTTAGGTATTGCATTTTAATACTGGATAATTAGTTTTTATAAATTCGAAACTTCGTAACACAACTTTTGCATTTGTACGACAAAACTCGGAACACATAAAAGTAAACAATTGTAAATTTACTGTTCAAGTATTAATTGTCGCAGAATTTCTGGAGTAGGCTTGTTGTTTAGATCTTTAGATACGCAATAGTCATAAAACATTTCATAATGATACATTAATAAATGTGGAAGATATAGCGAGATGAACACAAAAAAACTCCAAATTCAATTGACTCAATTTTACCCGAAATTCCCGTTTTTTTCCATGTGCCCCAATTTTATCGTAAAAATAATTTCATATTCGTATTCAGCGACCCCGAAAACATAAAGTAAAAGTGGTCTTAGCGATTAGTACTTCCGTGGTCACTGTAAGGTCAATTTGGGGGTGCGTCCCGCTCGCC
The DNA here is from genome assembly GCA_963921935.1 of Galeruca laticollis. NCBI lineage: Eukaryota > Metazoa > Arthropoda > Insecta > Coleoptera > Chrysomelidae > Galeruca > Galeruca laticollis. The sequence goes on from OY998175.1 coordinate 33,191,928, forward strand.
TAATATTTATTGTATTTGTCAACAAAATTAACCGAAAATTATTTTTATAATATTGAATCTCAACATAACCTCATTGTTTTATATGTCCCTAATCTCCACACTAAGTTCAAAGTCTCGAAACGTCGTTAAAATAATAATAAGATTATTTGCAGAGAAAAATAACAATAAAAATTTCAAATAATTGTTGTAAAGCAACATTCTGCAAATATGAGACAACACCAGAGCTGATTATGTATGTTTACAAATTATGTATAATGTGATCTAAATGATATAGGTAATTAAAAAATGAGTTGGTAATACAACGTATTAGTTAATATTACAAAAATACAACGAGCACATCACTTACTAGTAAAATAAAAGTGTCCAAAGTTACGTAAAATGAATAAATAATATATTACAAATAGATAAAATATAAACGTTATATAAATTTTTCCACAAAATCAGTGTGCACTCTCATACAGTAAAGTTGGCGTAGAAAATATAGTGTAGCACTGTAATCGTATATCCCCTTTAAGTTATGTTGCGGAGCGAAACTCTGAAATGTAGTTATATTTTGTTTACTTTTGTTACTTAATTGTTGAAAGGGCGTTCGGTTTAATCGAGATACCAGACGTGAACTGAGCTCTTTTTGAATCCCATTCGATTTTTTGTGGACCAAACTTAATTCTATGAGAAAATATTTATATATATTTTTAGTTTACTGTTTCTGGATATTTCTTTTCTATTTATGAACTTAGTGTTCATGGCGTAATATAGTTTGTTTGTTTATGCAATTCTGTTATTTATATCTGCGTCTTGTGTCCCGTTTTCGTCTATTATTGTTCCTAGGTATTGGTAGTGTTTAACTTGTTCCAGTGCTTCTTTATCGATTCTAATATTTATCTTGGTTTCTTCTTCTCCAATCACTATTACTTTTGTTTTGTTCTTGTTTATTTTCATTCCCATGTCTGTTACTGCTGTACTCCATACCTCAATGTTTTCTTTCAACTCTTTTTCGTTCTTTGTGTAATGAATTTAGCCTGATATTACACTCTTTCCTGAATATGACATAAATAAAGGATTTCTGGCATATGAATATCCCTGTATAATATATGAAAAAAGTTTAACAAGATTTAAACTCCCTAGACTAAAATCTAGTGCTACCCGGAATTAATAAATCAATTGTAAATCGTACTATTTCCTAAATATGGTAGGTGAGGGGCTCAAATGTCAATAGTGCAATTATTATGACCAGGAAATGTATCTTCGGACACCAACACAAATCAAATAACTGTCAATACGATATTTGTTAAAAAAATATAATGACAGATAAAAAACTTACGGTTTGAAATATCACAAATCACAACAAAACAGTATCACTGTTCACATACGGGCCGTCGAAGATGGGGGAGTACCAGGCCATACGGTACCTGATTACTCTATGAGGGTTTTCTCCTCACTGCCAAATTTTCTTCTATTTATTTCAGAAGATTTGGGACGAGGATTGTTATTAAAAACATCAACTGTAGTTGTATTATTTAATTACCTTCGGTTTGTCCTTGCCTATATTTTTTTTTATTTTCGTAATTGAAGGTTAATTTTCAATTAATTTCTTTATACTAAGTTGCAAGATTTGTCTATATTTTTGATAAACAAATCATCGTGTGTTTTGTCATCGACCTCATCGGTTGTGTAAATTGTTTGTTTAATTTTTTTCTGCTCTAGGTCGTCTTTTGTTTTTATATTAAATTGAATTCGACTTATTTTATTATATAGAAAATTATATCTTTATAGGGTGTCCCTAAATTTCCTCTATCATATTTCGTGCTTATTACATTTGCTATTAGTATAACAACGTCTGCAAATACTCCCTCACTGATGTTAACTCTTTGTAGTTGCTAATGTCCCACACATATCTTTTTACTTAAAACAGTTCATCTTTTTATGATCTCGTTTATGAAGATGAATAGTAATGGACTTAAGCTTCCCATTTCTCTTAATCCCATATTTATAGTGAATTCTTCCGAAATTTTATTATTTTGTATAACTGCATTCTCATTGTTTTCATAAATATTTTCTACTATCCTTATTATTATCATACTTCTCTTTTAGTCAATATTTTCCATATTTTCTCTCTACATACTCTATCAAAGGCTTTTTCTAGATCTAAGAAGGCCACGAACAATTTCATTTCTGTTTTCTCTGTGTTACTTTTTCTGTCATTTGTTTTATTGTAAATACATGATCCTGGGTGCTTATTTCCATTCGAAATCCAATCTGAGATTCTTCGAGTGTGTCTTCTACTGTTAATCTGATTCTTTTTTCTAATATTTTTTCCATAATTTTCATCGCTGTGCTAATTATTGTTATTCCTCGGTAGTTAGGGCACTCTTTTAAATCATATTTTTTGAAAATTGGCACTATTAATGCCTTGTGCCAGTCTGTTGGGAGTGTCTCATCTTCTATAGCTTTGTTAAAGATATGAAGCATCATATCTTTTCCTTTATGTCCCATATTTTTTATCATTTCTGAAGTTACTTTGTCATATCCAGGTGCTTTTCCATTCTTCAGTTCTGTAATTGCATTTGCTATCTCTTCTTTACTCATTTTTATTTCTGCTTCTCCCGTTATGTCAACTGGTACTTTTCCCTCTGTATGTTTTGAATCATTATTCAGTAGTTCTTGATAATATTCTTTCCACCCTTGTAGGATTTCCTCTTCCTTTTTCAATATATCTCCATTCTTACTTTTAACAAAATATATGTCTTCCTGTTCTCATATTTTTTAATGTTTTGTAGACGAGTTTTTGATTTGCTAAGTGAGTCTTCTTCTATTTTTTCTCCAAATTTTTGCCATTCCTCATTCTTTGACGCTTTAATTAGTTCTTTGGTTTTTTTCCTTTCCCCCTTGTATATATTATACTGTTCCATTGTTCCATTTGATAGGTAATTTTTCCATGCAATTTTTTTGTTTTGCTTGGTTTTTTATTTCTCTCGACCACCACGATGTTTGTTTTACATTATGTTTTCTTTGTTCCACATATTTCTCTTACAACATTTTATATAATATAAGTTATTCCATGATTTTTCTATATTTTTATTTACTATTTCCTTATAATTCAGTTTCTTGTCCTGATATTTCCGTAAGACGGTTTTATTTCTTAGTTTATAAGTTTTTATAGATTCATATTGTATTTTTCCTTTTTTTGTTGAGTTACATGGATAGTTTCTTCTTTCAATATCATTGAATTTGGATTCTATTACGTAGTGGTCGCTGCCAATGTGTGGTCCTCGTTTTACTCTTGTATACTTTATTGTATTTCTATGTTGTCGTTCTATTACTACCTAAGTTATTATTGATTTTACAATTCTGCTTATTACTTCTCGAGTGTATTTATGAATATATTTAAGTTGGAAAAATGTATTCGTTATTATCCAGCTGCTTATCAGGCAGAAATCCAACATGTTTCTCCTGTTATTATTCCTGACGTTCTCTCCATAATTTCCAATAACTGTTTTATATTCTTCATCTTTTAGGTCTACCCTGCTGTTAAAATCTCATATTATATACAATCTCCCATTTGATGTTTCTATTGCTTTTGTTAGTTCGTCCCAGAATATTTTTACTTTTCCGCCCAACCTATCTAATAAGCGAGACAAAATTTTTGAGTTATTTTTACGTTTTATATCAAGAACGACACGAAAAAACGGTTTTTAGTAAAAAAAATCCTGTGTGTATGTCGTCGTTGTTGTCGTCGGCCACTTTTCGTTACACGTCTTGTTAGCACGATACAGCCTCCGGAGTGCAACAAGTCACCAATTTTATGATTGAATGTTGTTCAAGACATCTCACAGATGAACCCTATTGATTTTCAGCTTATTAGGACGGTACAGCGACCGGAGTGCACCAAGTCACCAATTTTATAATTGAATATTATTTAGAGCATCTCATAGATGAACCCTATAGATTTTAAGCTCACCAGATCCAGAACAACAGGTGCTATAGTACTTTAAGTACGACATTTTTATCATTATTGGAGAAATTTCAGTTTGTTAGCACGATAAAGCCTCCGGAATATATACAAGTGACCAATTTTATGATTGGATATTATTCAGGGCGTCTCAAAGATGAACCTTATTGATATTCAGCACACTAAAGCCAGTACAACGGGTGCTATGGTACTTGAAGTACCACATTTTTGTCATTTTTGGAGAATTTTCAGTTTGTTAGCAGGATACAGCTTCCAGAGTATATACAAGTGACCAATTTAATGATTGAATATTGTTTAGGAAGTCTTATACACGAACCTTATTGATTTTTAGCTCACTGGAGCTAGTACAACGGGTGCTATGGTACCTGAAGTGCCACATTTTTGGTCCTTTTTGGAGAAATTTCGGGTGTTTAGCACGAGTGTAAACAAGTGACCAATTTTATAATTGGATATTTTTCAATGTGTCTCTCAGATGGCCTTATTGATTTTCAGCTGAGTAGGGCGGGTCCTATAAATTCAGATATACTACATTTTTGGTTATTTTTGGAGAAATTCCGGTTTCTTAGCACGATACATCCCCCGAAGTGTGTACAAGTAGCAATTTTATGAAAGAATATCATTCAAGGCATCTCACAGATGCGGAAAAGTTAGTTTTAGTCTTTAGAAATCGTTTATTTTTAGTATTTATTTGCGTTTCTTCCTTAAAATTAAAGCTAAACTTACTACTATTATTACAATGCCTAAACCTAAATTAATTATTTAAACTAAACCTTAATATACTGTTATTGTCTCTTTCATGTTCTTCTTCATCTTTTTCTTGATTCAGTTTTTTGAAACAACTTTTACTAATTTATTTTTCTAGTTTTCCCATTTCCATTCTTCTCCTAAAATCTGTATTTTTCTGTATCCAACCTTAGTCAACATTCCTTTTTTCTTTTCCTCATATGCTCCTATTCTGATTATACTTTGTATTTTTTTTAAATAGTCTTTATTTGTAAGATATTGTTCCCTTATACAAGTTAAAGAAAATTACATATCATAAATGCCGATGTTCTGGCCAATTTTCTTTAGCTGCGTTTATCATGGATGGAAAACATGGCTCCTTACTCTATAGTATAATCCATTAGCTATCGCTTTCTACAACAACTTTGTCCCTTGAATAGTTTGTGACTCCCAGAATATTTCGGCTAGGCTATCCCTGAAAAGTAGCTAAAAAACAGGGTTTCAAAAGTGACATGGGGTTTTTTGATTTGGAGAAGGCAACATGGCTGACGTTGATTTTGTTTGATTTATTTGTTTGGAATTAATTTACATGTTTGTAGTAATAAGGGTTTGGTGTTTTCAACCTAGTTATGTAATTAGCGTCCCATGCAGAAGCCTACACCCACTATCTCGGATGTCTCCTGCGCGATTTGCGTCTATGAGATTCTTACTGTCTTCTTAAGTGATAATTGTAAAGATCAGCAGATATAGTTTTCCTGGTTTTCTATATCATTGCACAGTTATACTGATCTTAATTGGAAAAATGATATCCATGATATCACCATAGGGCTAATAATATCTAAGCTTCAATATTTGTAATATCACATCTTCTTTTTTCTATAAACATATATTAAGCCAATCACAAGTTAGGTTACTTCTTGGTCTAGCCAAAAATAACTACTAAACATCAGGTAGGCATAAAATGAAATGTAACTTCTGTCATTCTGACGATGATATTGATTTATCGAAACAATTGTCAATTTTTAGAATTTTCAATAACTTGTATTATATTGTGGAATTAACTAGAGACCGTGAGTTTCATTTAAAAACACTCTTACGAAGATCCTTTGGCAGACAATGATAATAAAAGTTAGTTGAGATTTCAGTTATAAAGTCTTTGATAGTTGGTAGATCGGTTTTATCATGTAGCCACGTGTTTCTGGGTAATTTGGAGCAACAATTGTGTTTAATCGCCATCCGTAGACACTTGATTTGGACCACTTGCAGGGAGTTGAAATTGTGTTTAGTGCCGTTGTAATAAACGGGGGCTGCGTATGTGAGTATTGGTCGAATTATGTATGTATAAGTGAGAATTTTGTCGTGAGTTGTTAATTTGCTGTGTGTACAAATGAGTGGGTAAAGTTTACTCATTGCAATCTTAGCTTTGCGCACCTGTTGCACAATATGAGCATTGGCATTTGTATTTCCTTGTATAGTATACCCTAAGTATTTTAGGGTATTACTAGGCTTAATATTGTGTCCATTTACGCAAAGTTAAGATTGTAGCGATGTGTTTTTTGTGTTTATCCTCTTAAGTAATATATACTCAGTTTTGGATTCGTATTATTTTTGAATTTATGTGTGCTTGTGTTGTTTCCAGTGCCTGATCGGGATTCTTTGCAGAGGCAACAAAGCAAGTGTCATCGGCATACATTGCAGTTAATAACTAAGGGGCTGTTGGTAGGTCATGAATGAATAGGGAGTATAGCAAAGGTGATAGCACCGAGCCTTGCGGTACTCCTGCTTGAATTGCATAAGGTCCAGCTACGTGGTTATTTATTTTTGAATAAAAAGTCCTATTTGTTAGGTAAGAATATAATATTTTTATTAAGTATTCAGGTATTTCTAGATTTATTAATTTGTGAATTAATCCCTCGTGCCATACGGAATCGAATGCCTTTTGAATGTCTAGGGTTACCGTAACCGATTTGTTTTTATTTTGGAAACGTTCCCTAATATAATTTATGATTCGAATTATTTGAGCTACTGTACTATGGCCACTTCGAAATCCGTATTGCTCGGTGTGGATTATGTTTTGTTTCTCGATAAATTGTTTCAGTCTGTATAAAATTATTCTATCTATCACCTTCGCTATATTATTTACGGGGGATATTGGTCTATAGCTTTCTACATAACTTTGTTGTTTATTTGCTTTGACAATTGGGATGACGTTGGCTATTTTGAGCATATCGGGATATGTTGCCGTTTTGATAATAAAGTTCGTAATGTAGGTTAACTGTACAATCGCTGTTTTTGGTAGGTTTTTAAGTAAAATATTGTGTATGGTGTCAGAGCCGGGGGATGTTTTGTTTTTGAGTTGTTGTATCGTGTTGTATATTTCAGTGTATGTTGTTAAGTTTTTTGTATTTAAAGTGTTACGTGAATTTATGTAATGCTGTACTGTGTGTGATGTCTTGGTGATATTGTGTATGTTGAGAGTGATTAACAAAGTTGCTTTGGAAATACTCTCCGAACTTTTCTGCGATATCGGAAGTGTGAATATATGTTTGATCATTATACATTATTTTGTTGATTTCATTAAATTTGTTTTTGAAATGCCGGGCGATTTTCCATAAGGCGTTCTCGTCTGGTTTCAATATACTTAAAAATTCCGCCCATTCATTGTTTCTGAATTCTTTAACTAAATTATTAATATTGACTTGCTGTTGTTGTAGTAATTTATGATCGTTTATGTCCCTTGTTCTTTGCCATATTTTTCTTAGTTTATTTTTTTCCTGAATGGATTGTACTATGTTATTGGGTAACTTGTTGCGCGTTTGTCTTATTTGATTAATTACTGTAGTTTGATCTCTAGCTTTATTATGTTTTGCAAATTTATTATTGTATTACTTAATTGTTGAGAATTGTCAATTTTATCATTTATTATTAAGTTGTCATTTATGTATTTTCTATACTAAAGCAATTTGTTTTTTTGTAATTAAATTCTGTGGGATAGTTGGTGTTTTGGGTATTATGGGAGATTTTGAGATGGATAAGAACAGGATCATGGTCAGAGTTTAAGTCAGTAATTATTGCTATGTCTAGTATGCTTGGGGTATGATTAACCGCATAATGGAAATAAGTCGGATCATCGGTATGAAATATATCGCACTCCGAATTATCGCAGAATTTCATGAGCATATTTCCGTTGGCGTTGGGGTAGTTGGTGAATCGATCCCACTGCGGATGTTTGCAGTTGAGATCACCAACTACCAATACTTTGTTATGTGTATTGAAAATGATATGTAAGTCTGTGTGTGTAATTTTGTTGTCAGGCGGGTTGTAAGCTCCCACTATCTCAATTTTATTATCAAAAAGGATCGCGATGTGTTCAATTGATGTGTTATTTTGTTGCAGTATTTTGAAATTTATACCTTTTTTGATTAATAAAGCAATACCGCCACCGCCGGTATCATCGGGGCGGTCTTGTCTAAATAGACGATATTTTGGGTTTCTGAAATTTACAGATTCGTGTGGTTTAAGAAATGTCTCCATTTAAAAGAAAATGTCTGGTTTATGAATTTCGAGAAAATGTCTGATTATGGGTAATTTATTTTGTACTCCGCGTACATTGCAGAATATTAGTTTGATGCTATATCGTTTTTGAAAATCTGTTTTTCCACATACCTGCCTATATGTCATAGTTGTCTATTCCAGTCACAAAGTTGTTGTAGATCGTGAACTTGTCCATTTTGGAGGTAGCTTTTTTCATTTCCCTCAGAAGATCTCCTACTGCTCGTGAAAGTTCGTCTAGATTTACCAGTGTGTGTAATTCTCGAAAGAATTGGTTTATCTCTGTAAATTTATTTATGTCAGAATTTATAATTTGATTTTTTGATTGAGTGGTGGGTTTACTTGCTTGGGGTTGGGGGGTAGTCGCTAGGGAAGTAGTTTGGGGATGGGATTTTGTGGGCAGGCTAGGAAAATCTGAGTTATTATTGTTCTGTATCCAGGGGTTGGTTTTTGGAGGGAGTGCGGGGATGAATTTTTGGTGCGTGGGTTTGGTTTTTTGGTTTAAGGATCTCTTCTCTTCTACCCATATTCTTCTTTTGATGAATTCTGGGCAGATTTCAGCGTTCGCCGGGTGATCCCCATCGCAGTTGGCACATTTCGCCGGGGTTGCTCTTGATTTAGTACATTCTGGTGTAAGATGTGGTCCCGCACACTTTAGGCACCTGGGAGTTCTGCCGCAATTGGATGTTGCATGTCCCCATAGCTGACATATATGGCATTGAATAACCGGTTTGTTTTGTCTTCTAAACTCCCAGAGTACCCTTGTGTGCTCAATTATTCTAACGTTTTTATTTAGGTAATCGAGGGTTACTTTATTATCTGTAACTACTAAATACAGGGGACGACCTTTCGTTGTCATCCTGTAAATATCTTTAATTTGGATTTTGTAAATTTTCTCCATTTCTTCTTTGATATCAGTTAAGTGCATGCCTTCTGCCAGTCCCCTCAATACAAAGGCATGCGTTTTTTCCTCTCGTCTTGCATATGTGTGATATTGGACTTTTTCCTTTTTCAAAGCTTTTTTCAACTTTTCGAAGTCATCTACATCTTTCGTGAATACAATTGACGAGTTATTCGTGTATTTGATCTCGAATGTCATCTTGATCTCGTCTTTTAGTTTGTTAACCATCTCTCGATAGTGGGATACGTTTCCATCAATGACAATTGGGGGACAGTTGGTGGTTGATTTTTTGGTCAATTGGGGGGTGGTTTTTGACCTTTTGGATTCTTGATGTGTGACTACTTCCTCCTCGTCAGTTGATACGTCTGTTATGATGAATTTTCTAAATCTAGTTTTTTGTATTGTTGTTGTTTTTTTTTGTGTCATCATCTGATGTTTCAGATATTTCCTATACACTCTTTATTGATATTTGGTCCTAGACACTTTTTATTTGCATTAGTTTCTGGACACTTTTCTTGCAGTATAGATATGTTAGTGCAGTCTTCTAGATACTTTTGTACTGACAAAGTTTAATGCTTTGGTAAATGTGTTAATTTCAATCGCGTCTAGGCTATGCTATTTTAAAATAGTCCTTGTTTCTGTTTTTTAATTGTACGGTTTCATTTTTTATTCTATTTATTTCATCAGTATATTTCGAAGAACTAGTGTTATCCGACGCGAAGGCTACTGGCCCTTGTTTATCACTTTGCCCGAGTTTCGCGTCACTATTAATATCTATTACGTTTTTTTTTTGGTTGCGGAAAGTTTTATGTGTTTACCGGCCTTTTTTTTGTGAATCTGTGTTTGAACGTACTTTTAACTCTGGACGATTTAGGGGAGGTTTTCACTGTTACAATTGGTTTATTCACGCACACATTAATGTTTTCATCTAGGTTTCGACTTGTGAAAATTTCAGGTTTGATTACATTGAGTAGATGAATTTTTGCTTTCAGACGCCGGGTGTACTCAGTCTGAAATGGGGGGGTTCCCGTTGTTGGGGGAGACGGTATGGTTAGGTTATCAATGAGTACTGACTCTATTGATTCCCTTTACTAAACACTGTAATTATTTAAAGAACTTTGAAGAAAAAATATAAACACTTTTATTCACAATAACAAATCCAATACTCAAACTATTCGGCTTGAGAATTAGCATAGGAATGAATATACTTTGTATTCCTCTATCTTTTGGTGACTTATTTTTTTGTCTTCGTTCCGCTTTATTTCTTAATCTAATCTTGTTCCGCATAACCTCATTTGAACTAGTAATTTTTATTAAACATGTCTTCTCGCCTAGTTTAACAATCTCATAAATCTACGTTTTTACTTCTAGTTCTTGCTTTAAAAAAAAATCCATTTCTTCTTTGTTGTTTGTATTATTCTGTAGTCCTTGTACTACTATATTATTCCTTCTTTTCTAGTTTTCTACACGTTCGAGTCTGTCTTCCATTTATTATCATTTCTTGCATTTGTTCTTGCTTTTTACTTAGTATTTCGTTCTTGGTTTTCAGCTTCAATATTTCTGCTTTGTATTCTTGTTGCCCTATTCTCATTTGCTTAGATAAGTCCTCCACCGATTCTCCCATTTTTACCATCATTTCCATCATCAACCCTATTTCCTCTTCCATTTTTCATTGTGTTTTAGTAGGTGATCTCTTATCACGTTCACTTTTCTTAAAAACTTCATCTTTCATTTCCTTTTCTTAATTAATTCTTCGTCGCTCTCCATTCGTTGGTTGTATATAAATCCGCTCCTGTTTATTCTCTGTAATTTATTTTGGTAATTGTATGTTAATCATATTTTTGTATTCTCTTTTTTGTTATCAATTAGTAATATTTGACTAGCATGTCGGCTTTCACTAATTTAACTGATATTCTGAATTATATATTTTTGGATAAATGGTAGTTTTTCTAACTTGTTCTGCAATTTTCGTGGTCATAACTCTTCAATTGTACTTTTGGTTTTATTACTCATCACCGTGATGACTTCTTTGTTTTTAATTACTCGTATTATCTCCAAGAATTGAGTTTTAATACGGAGCACAAATTAAAACACGTTTCTGCCTTCATGCTAGGACCGAACTCGTCATAATAGTAACATATCAACATGTATACCATCCATACCAACAGCCTTGGTTTTAATTTCAAGTACCTAGATATGTTGACTCGATACCTATGTGACCTCATGCTAGCTGTATAACGTGCATCAATTTTTATAGTGAAAATCACATCATATATAAATAATTGCCTGTACCACATATTTATATATAAAATTAAAATAAATTTACATGACGGAATTTCAAAGCGGTCCTCTGAAAATAAATAATTGTTCCCCTCTCTACTCTAATATTTAAAATATGATAAAATGTATTTATATTTTACCAATTCATACAACTATTCTAAAGATACAATGTTTAGGTCAACAATGCGATGGTCAACGGGATGGAGTTCGGCTTCCATATCCAACAAATTGCAGCAGATTCATAATTTGTGAAAACAACGATGACGTAGTAATGGATTGCCCTTCGCATTTGGAATTCAATCCTGAAAATCAAAATTGTGATTATCCTTACAACGTCAAACCACCAGAAGGTTATTGCATATATCCAGATCAATATTATTATGACAAACATTTTTGTGATTGTCATAAATTCTTCATTTGTGATAGAGGTACACCAGTAGAATTTGATTGTCGCCAACATTTCGAACCCGATGTCTGTAGAAATGATTGTGATTAAAATATGTATTATTCCATAATTTGTGTTAGCAGGTATTACTATTATTCTCGACAAATGTCTTATAAAAATTAATAAACCAAAACAATAAACAACATATTTGTGAGCATACGAATTTATTTAGATAAAAGTTAAACCTATAAATCCATGAGAGCAGAAGAACTCAACAATGCTGCCATAGGATTTCCTGCGCAGAAACGAACCCATCATAGATCCCGAAACATATTTTCGAGTCAATTTTTGTTGTTTAACTTTACTCGGCTATCAAAAAATTAGAGGAACGTTTCAAACTCAAGTAAACAAATACATTTTATTCAGTAAGATCTCAGTAATTGGAAGAAATTAGATCCCAAAGTAACAAGAACACATTGCAAACAAATTGAGCAATGAAGTGGATCTCTTCAATTAAATATTACAAAATATTTATCGCACCTGTAGTCCAGGAAATCTGGGTATGTAAGCGTCATTTTCGAGGTAACGGCTGATACTTGGTAAAAAGTTAGTAAAAATGGTGTACAACAAAACTTAACTTATGCGACCTCTCAAATCGGACCGGAACATTGTTTATGATTCGATTCACACTCATTTTTCATGCCTTTTGTAGATTTTTCAGGTATATATTTTTCTCGTGCATAGTACAGACAGAAAGTTAAATACTTTTTTTTTCTTCTTTTAAAGACCCACAATTCTAGACCTTACACGTAAAAAAAATTGATTGGGTCAAAAGTTATTGGCAAATAAACAACTGATAACGTTATTGTTAATAAATAAAAATATAATGAGCATTTTTGACAATAACACTTCCACATCACGCTTATCTATTCTCACTCATTAAAAAATTATACTCACGAAAGATGGAGTCTGTAAGTTCAATAGTTTATGAATTATGGCCTTATAAACAAATTAACTAAAAATTGACTTGCAGAGTTCTGTAAGTTATGCGACCTCGCGCCAATTTTTTCACTGTTAGATTTCATAATAAGACATCGATACCCATTATTGTTTTTTAAAAAAATACATTTTTGCAACAACGCGAATTTTTTTTCATATTTGGCTTAGTTGCATACTTAATTTGTCACTATATCCGCCGATTTTTGTCGAGAATTAAGTACGCACATAGGAGGGGCATGGAAAGAGCTTTAATTGAAAAAAAATACGTTAAGATTTATTGACAAACGACTGAGTTACGGACAATCGAAGTCGGAGGCCTGTCAGTCAACAATTTATGCGAGTATCGAAAAACAAAACTTTAGCTCGACTACACTCTCTGAGGTTCACCGTACGACTGCCAACACAAAATACGGACGATGATAGAATGAAAAGCTAGGCGTTCCCCCCCTCCGCTGCCACGCAGTAGCCAGCCGAAATATCCGCCCTGCTGGCTTTCGAAATTTTTTTTGATTGGGTTGCAATTTACGCGACGTCTCCCTATTTCGTACAATAAAAATACATTAACTAAAAAATTTCGGGATATTTTTTGTTTTTCGATACTCGCATAAATTGTTGACTGACCAGCCTCCGACTTCGATTGTCCGTAACTCAGTCGTTTGCCAATAAATCTTAACGTATTTTTTTTCAATTAAAGCTCTTTCCATGCCCCTTCTATGTGCGTACTTAATTCTCGACAAAAATCGGCGGATATAGTGTCAAATTAATTATGCAACTAAGCCAAATATGAAAAAAAATTCGCGTTGTTGCAAAAATGTTTTTTTTTAAAACAATGATGGGTATCGATGTCTTATTATGAAATCTAACAGTGAAAAAATTGGCGCGAGGTCGCATAGCTTACAGGACTCTGCAAGTCAATTTTTAGTTAATTTGTTTATAAGGCCATAATTCATAAACTATTGAACTTACAGACTCCATCTTTCGCGAGTATCATTTTTTAATGAGTGAGAATAGATGAGCGTGATGTGGAAGTGATAGTGTAAAAAATGCTCATTATATTTCTATTTATTAACAATAACGTTATCAGTTGTTTATTTGCCAATAACTTTTGACCCAATCAATTTTTTTACGTGTAAGGTCTAGAATTGTAGGTCTTTAAAAGAAGAAAAAAAAGTATTTAACTTTTTGTCTGTACTATGCAGGAGAAAAAAAATATACCTGAAAAATCTACAAAAGGCATGAAAAATGAGTGTAAATCGAATCATAAACAATGTTCCGGTCCGATTTGAAAGGTCGCCAAGTATCAGCCGTTACTTCGAAAATGACGCAAAATGATCATTTTGGGTCTGATTTTCCTGGACTACTGGGAGTTGAAAATCCTAGTGCCGCTCCTGATTATAATAATATAATAGTTATTCATATAACAAAGGTGTGAAACGAAATTTCTCATACAAGAATGAATGTATATCAATCGAGGGTGCGAAATTATGTCGCAACCGTCTTATATACAATATTTTTTCTATAACTAATTTTATTTAAAACTAAAGTTTAAAAATAGGATAGATAAATATAAGGTTGACTGCGGCTGCTTGGAGACAATTTACAAGTATCATCTCCATACTTAGTCTCGTCGTCAGACGTAACAATTTCTTCCTCTGGATTTAAGTTTACTAATTGTAGTAATTGTACATTTAAGAATTTAAGATATATTGTAAAGAATAATAAATATATATTCTCAAATAGTCGGCGAAATTTAACCTGATGATGTTTTGACAATCCAAAGTCAGTTAAAATATATCAACATTTTTTAAGAGTTGTAGAAAAAATGATTAATAAAACATTCGAACGTTTATAAAACCGGCTAGGGAAAATCTATAGAAAGTAAAAATTATCAAAATAAATAACATATATTGATTTTAAAAAAACAAAAGTTGAAACTAGGATCTATTAGAATATCGCCGTGGCCAAAAAGCAACAGACCTATTTGTTTAACATAATAAAATGCATTTTATACAATGATTACAAACCTGATGATTGTAGAAATTATTGTAATTAAAATATTCAGTATTCCAAAATATAAGTTATTACCATCATTCCTAGAAATGTATTATAATAAAATAATGTAATGATAATTAATAAAAACATATTTGTGAACAATTAGATATATAAGGAAAACAGTTTAAATCTAAAATATATTAGAATATCACAATACCCGAAGAAATACTTGTATGAACCTGGAGCCCGACTTAATAAAAAAGTCTCATTTTAAGCTCATACTTAGTACAAACGATGTAGTTAATTGTATTGAAATTTTTATTTATGCAGTAGAAATTGTAATGCCCGAAAAATAAAATCGTCAAATTAAACCGTTAACACATCATCAGATAATAACGAAAGCTACTTGAATACATCTAAAATCGTTTGCAGTATATTGTAGTACAATTCTAAATTTTGTAGTAAGAATATTAGTCCCCGAAAACTTAAAGTAATCGAATAAACCGATAAAAAAATAATCTCATTTCAGCCTCACACTTGCTACAAACGATGTAGGTAATTGTAGTTACATTTTCATATTGGTAGTAGAAATTGTAATACCCGAAAAATAAAATCGTCAATTAAATCATCAACACATCATCAGATGAAAACGAAAACTATTTAAATACTACTGAATCGTTTGTAGCATATTGTAGTACAATTTTAAATTTTGTGGTAAGAATATTTGGACAGCATTAAGCAGAATGGAACCAATCCATATTTTTTTTCAAATTAGGATACGACTGCCGTTGAAATGTGCACACTGTGTACATTTTTCTATCAAAAGGAACCAACCCTCAATAATAAAGAAATAGTATTTAAATCTACAAAATAAAATAAATTCTAATATAACATTATAGCATCATCTTAACTTTGTCGCTTGTTTACCGAAAGTTATGGTTTAGCACAATGGTTCCTTTCTGCTTAATGCTGTCCATTTACGAAAGCGTAAATGAGCCACATCACAATAAAACTTTTTTTTCTAGGTTTTACACATTTTACGGAATGTCCTAAAAAGTTTGTGAATTCACACTTTTTTCACAAAATTTCGCTAATTAGTGTAAGCCCCAGCTTTTTTCACAAAATTTCGTTAAATAAGTGTAAAATGCAGCTTTTTCGTGAAAAAATTGTGAATTTCGTAAAAAGTTTGTGAACACGCACATTTTTTACAAAATTCCGTTAAATGAGTAAATTTCAGCTTTTTCGTAAAAAAGTGTGAATTGTGTAAAAAATTTGTGAATTCACAAGGTCTACAAAATTTATTAAAAAGTGTGAATTTCAGCTTTTGGAAAGTATAAAGCTATATTTACAATAGAATCACAATAGAATCACAATTTAAACTCAGAACTCGGAACGTCATTGAAATCTAGCAATAAGAAAATTAATGTAATAATTAGCTGATGTAGTGTTAAGTATGATAACTAATATGTTCAATTATTAATGCTGAACTGTATTGACTGCTTACAAGGTTCAACGGCTGAATGTATTTACTAATTGTAATTGTTAATTTGTTGATTGTGAATGTATCTAAAATATTGAAAAATTAAAATTATATATTAGATGATGGTAATATAATTGATATAAACAGAAATATTATAGCCCATGCAATAGACGATGTGCAGGAACCATTACCACATGATTATAACATGAGAAGACGTGTTATTCGTGAAAAAAAAACAGGAATTATTATGAAGAAATAATTCCGGTGTATCATGTTATGAAGTATTACTTAAGCATTTATTACACTATTATAAAAACATCACAATCTCCGAGGTGTTGTACTCAGTGAGAGCACTAGAAACCCGCTCAGAAAACATGTTGAGTTTCGCTAACTGTTCAAAGTGCGTTTACATAACATTTACCCAACGGCTGTGCAACAATTGTGTTTTCTTAACGCACCCAACGTTTGTAATTATCGCCATGTTGTAGTTGCGGGATGTCATCAGTCACTATTATATACACTGTGATATTTATAAAATGCGACTTAGGGTTTCATGTACAAAACTGTCGAACGCGAGCTAACTTTTTTACCAAATAGCGTTCGTGAAAAATAATAACAGATTTGAAAAGGTCGTTAAAAAATAAATTCAAGTGCTTTTTTAATTTTCTTAAATTCGGTCTAGTTTAATAAGAAAATGCATAATTATGTTTTTGAAAGTCGTACGCCATTTTTACATCACTTTCGAATACAAACAACCGGGACCGAGATGGTATCTGGTACGCGATATTTGAAAGTTAAACATGGAGGATGACGGTTCGATCCCACGCTGTGACGAAGTTTTTTGTTTTTATTTCTTTTTTTTACAATGTTTATCTAAAATGCATTAATTTTAAAATTAAATAAAGTTGTTTCAAAAATTTATTTACCTGAAGAAAAGTTTAGAAAATGTAGTATCAATTTTAAAAACCAAATCTAGTAGGTAGCCTTTTAAATAATATCATTTTCATTCTTGACAATTTGTAATCTTTGGAGCGAATAAGTATTTTTGAAGCGATTAGATTTGTTATTTTAATGTACTTGTGAGTAATTTTTTGTTTCGTTTGTCGATATTTCTGTAAGTTCATTTGTTGTTTTAAGTTCAGATTCATTTTTTAATAATTTTCAATTTATTATAATAGTTATAATGTCATTTAAAATTGTTCGTGTTTTCCCATTATTTAATTTATTTTATTGTTTATATTTTTGGTAAATTTTAATTCTTATCAGTTTGTTATTATTTATTCTTCTTCTCGTTATAAAGTGCTTACTCGTGAAGAAACTGTGCAAATTGTTCGTATGTATTATAGCGGTCACAGTAATCGCGATATTAAACAATTTTTATTTAATATGTCCAATGGTCAGACTGAAGTACCGCATCAAATACAAAATACAAATACATCAAATTATTAAACAATTTGAAACAACGTTGTGGCTAAAATCGAAACACCGACGAAGAAATCGAACAACATTAATGGTGATTGACCTGTCCATTTCGTTGGCTTTTGTCGAAAACCCTAGGACCACCATTAGACGCGTGGCACGAGATTTAAATGTTAGTATTTTGAAAGTACACAATGTTCTAAGAAAAAACGGCTTCAAAGCTTACAATCTTCATGATGTGCAAGAACTTTTTGAGCAAGACTATTTTAATAGACAATTTTTTGCGAAATTATGATAGACAAATCCAACCGAAATAGGAATTTTTTTAAGATACATCTGTTTTTCGGACGTGTCTAGTTTTACAGAGAAAAACTAACAAACAAAATCAAAGGTATTGGGATACAGTAAATCCATGTAAAATAAATGTGTCTCATACCCAATACAAGAAAAAAGTAAACGTATGGGCCGGCATATTTTGTGATAATATAATTGGTCCTTTCTTCCTAAGTAAAAACTTCAATGGCCAAGAATATTTGAATCTTAGAAATGTTTCAGTATGGTATCAACATGATGGTTGCCCGGCTCATTCCAGTAGGGAAGTACGGGAATACCTTTATATACTGTTTTCCCAAATACGTGGATAGGTCGAGGGGGTACAATAAATTGGCCGGCAAGATCTCCAGATTTAGCACCCCCCGATTTATTTTTATGGGATTTCCTAAAAAATAAGGTAACAGAATATGAACCGGAGACAGAAGATGAATTGAAAAATATTATTATTAATGAATGTCAGAAAGTAGAACTATTATTTATAATGTACGGCGGATCTTTTATGATCATTTGGGACACTGTTTAGCAGCAAACGGAAAACAATTTGAGCATTTAATTAAATAAATAAATTTGTTACCTAGAAAATTGTCTTGTTTTAAACTTAAAATTTCTTTTTGGACAAAAATTATGAAAAAAATATTTCGGACACACTGCGGGAGCAAACCGCAACCCTTTACGTTCAACTTTAAATTTTGTGTACCAAGCTCCAGCTCGGCCACATCGGCACCGGTCCTTAGTATTCCAAAGTTTTATAAAAATGACGTACGACTTTTAAAAACATAAATATGCATTTTCTTAGTAAACCAGACCGAATTTAAGAAAATTAAAAGAGCATTTGAATTTATTTTTTAACGACCTTTTCAAATCTGTTATTATTTTTCACGAACGCTATTTGGTAAAAAAGTTAGCTCGCGTTTGACAGTTTTGTACAGGGAACCCTATGTCGCATTTTATAAATAACACAGTGTACAATCTCCTGAGTATACAAAATAATGTTACACAAGTTTTTGTTAAACTACTATCCCGCACGCACTTATATAAATAGCTCGTTTACATTTGTGTCAAAATAAAGAATTTATCTAACCCAACCATACCTAATAATTAATTTTATCGCCAATCAGTAAATCCGTACATTATCAGAGTTATTTCCGGAAGTTAACCAAAGATTTATTTTATCGTAAAATAAAGTACTTTATCTGCCGCATCCGCGCAGCAGGTCGAGTATTTTACCATTGTCACACCTCTCTCTATTACGACTCGATAATAGTTTTCTCGCAATTTATTTATAACAAATTATGGAAAATATTCAGTGTACGCCACCTGAAATTCAAGAGATGTCATTACAGACGTCGTTGGAACCATTGAGAATTCTAATAGACAAAATTTGTACATTTTTAACGTGGATAGTAATCCTCCAACGTTCTCAATTGGAACCTCTTCGATTTCAGGAATACATTTTTATAATTCTTCAGGGTGTACACTCACTTTTAATATAGCGAATAATAAGTAGATTTGTTCTATATCTGCTTGTTTACTTTGTCATAATAAAATGCGATGAGTTATACCCCAATTTTTATATTGTAAATTCTGAACGGTTGGAGAGAAATTTTTGTATGCACCACGTTAGTAAAGTGTCTTTATCGGACTCGCCTATTATTCGCCTCGCTTGCTTTCAGACTCATCCGATAAAGAATCACTTTACTGCCTTGGTACATAAATAACTATTATTCTAATCAGCTACAGAAAGCTATACTTGAGAATGTTATACACTTACCTCATCCAGCGTATCCTCTGTTTAAAAAACTACACTAGATACGCTGTAAATCACATGCGATGCGCGTGACGATGATGAATGAAGAATGTAACGGCCATTTGCAATTTGCAAAGTTTTTACAAAATTTACACTTTTTTACGAAAAAGTTTTACACTTTCTTAATGAAATTTTGTAAAAAAAGTGTGAATTAACATCCTTTTTCAAAATTTACACTTTTTTACGAAAAAGCTGAACTTTACACTTATTTAACGAAATTTTGTAAAAAAAGTGTGAATTCATAAACTTTTTACAAAATTCACACTTTTTCTACGAGAAAGCTGTGTTTTATACTTTTTTAATGAAATTTTATAGAAAAAGTGTGAATTCACAAACTTTTTACAAAATTCACACTTTTTTACGAGCTGAGGTTTACACTTTTTTAACGAAATTTTTTAAAAAAAGTGTGAATTCACAAACTTTTTAGGAAATCTCGTAAAAAAAGAGTAAATTCCAGAAAGAAAAAGTTTTTGTGTGATTTGGCCCTTCTACGCTTTCGTGAATATTAGTCCATGAAAATAATTTAATTTTTGTAGTAGAAATTGTAATGCCCGAAAAATAAAATTTATCTTTTCATGGACTAATAAATTTAAAAACTTTTTAAAAAATTCACCATTTTTTTACGAAAAAGCTGTGGTTTACACTTTTTTAACGGAATTTTATAAAAAAGCGTGAATTCACAAACTTTTTACAAAATTCACACTTTTTTATGAAAAAGCTGAGTTTTACACTTACTTAATGAAATTTTGTAAAAAAAGTGTCAATTCACGCTTTTTCAAAATTTACACTTTTTTACGAAAAAGCTGAACTTTACACTTATTTAACGAAATTTTGTAAAAAAAGTATGAATTCATAAACTTTTCAGAAAATTCACACTTTTTTTACGAAAAAGTTGTGTTTTATACTTTTTTAACGAATATTTATAGAAAAAGTGTGAATTCACAAACTTTTTACAAAATTCACACTTTTTTACGAAAAAGCTGGGGTTTGCACTTTCTTAACGAAATTTTATAAAAAAAGTGTGAATTCACAAACTTTTTAGGAAATCTCGTAAAAAAAGGGTAAATTCCAGAAAGAAAAAGTTTTTGTGTGATTTGGCCCCTCTACGCTTTCGTGAATATTAGTCCCTGAAAATAATTTAATTTTAATAGTAGAAATTGTAATGCCCGAAAAATAAAATTTATCTTTTCATGGACTAAAACATTTAAAATTGTACTACAATATACAACAAACGATTTTAGATGTATTAAAGTAGTTTTTGTTTTTATCTGATGTTGTAATGGTTTAATATGACCATTTTATTTTCGGGCGTTACAATTTCTATTGCAAATATAAAAATGTAACTACAATTACCTACATCGTTTGTAGTAAGTGTGAGGCTAAAATGAGATTATTTATTGATCAGTTTATTCGATTATTAAAAGTTTTTGGGGTCTAATATACTTTTTACATAATTTAAAATTGTACTACAATAGACTACAAACGTTTTTTTCGTTTCTATCTGATATTGTGGTAATGGTTTAATCTGAAGATTTTATTTTTCGGGCATTACAATTTCTACTACAAATATAAAAATTTAACTACAATCACCTACATCGTTTGTAGTTGGTAAGTGTGATGCTAAAATGGGATTATTTTTTATCGGTTTATTCGATTATTTCAAGTTTTCAGGGTCTAATATAATTTAATAATTTAAAATTGTACTACAATATAGTACAAACGATTTTAGATGTAGTTTTCGTTTTTATCTGATGATGTTTTAATTTGACCATTTTATTTTTCGGGCATCACAATTTTTACTACAAGTCGGGTTACAGGTTGATACAGCTCGAAGATAGCTAAAGAACTATTCGTTAGGGAAATGTTGTTAAGTTTGAGTTCAGGAGACACAGGATTGTGTTTTCTAGAAAATAATATGCATTTGTTATTCTCTGTTGAAAATTGCAGTCCCGTGAGTTTAGACCAGTTTTGAAGTTGGTTTAATGTTTCTTGGATGTGTTTCTGAATTGAGTCGATGTTCTTACCTTTGGAGAATATTACCAAATCGTCAGCATATAACCTGCCTTTGACTAGTTTGGAATGATGGTTTAATATGTCGTTGAACGCGATCAGGAAAAGTGTTGAACTAATGACTGATCCTTGGGGAGTCCCGTTAGTTTGTTGTTTTAGAGTTGAAGTTGTGTTATTGGTACGAACACGAAAGAAACGATTATTAAGAAAATTTTGTATGAATTTTAGGATGTTTCCTTTGATGCCCCATGAATGAAGAGTTTTGATAATGCCATGACACCACGCTGTATCGAAGGCTTTTGTGATATCGATGAAAACTGCAAGGCAATCTTGTTTATTCGCGAAAGGTTCGTGGATTTCGGATTCCAAATCAATGAGATTGTCTAATGTTGACCTGTTTTGACGGAAACCGCTTTGTTCTTGTATTCAAAGGTTTCTGTCTTCTAATGTCCACAATAGTCTTTTGTTTATGATTTTTTCCATTATTTTGCTTAGTGCGTTGGTAAGAGATATTGGTCGGTATGAAGTTAACTTAGTTCTTGGGTAGTTTGCCTTTGGTATGGGTATGACGATTGCCTGTGACCACGTAGATGGGAAAATATTTTTTGTCCAGATTAGGTTGAATATTTGGAGAAGGTATGACTTGGCAATATGAGGGAGTTTTTGGAGAAAGAATAATGGAATATTATCAGGTCCTGAGGCAGAATTTTTGGTTGTGTCTAAGGAAAAATTAAGTTCGTCTATAGTTAACGGGATATTAAGTATGTTGTCATGGTCATCGTAATCTAAGAATTCGGCTTCTTTAGTAGTTTTAAATTCCAGAAATTCTTGTGAGTAATTTGAGTTGCTCGAGTTGTGCTCAAAATGTGTTGCAAATAATTCGGTCATGTCTTCGTTATTTGAGACTGTGCTATTGTTGTGAGCTATAAAAGGAATTTTTGTAAATTTGTTTTTTCCTAATATTTTCTTAGATTTTGCCACACGGTACTTAAAGGTGTAGAGCTGTTTATGTTGGATGCGAACACTTTCCAGGAGTTTTTTCTAGCATTCTTTGTGATGTATCTTGCTTGGGCTCTTCTTCTCTTATAGTCTACTAGGTTCCCCAGTGATTTATTTCTTTTTAATTTATTAAATGACGCTTTGTATTGTTTAATAGCTTTATCGCATTCAGTATTCCACCACGGCAATGGTGTATGTTTTTTAGTGCTTTTGTTTTCCCTATAAATTTTTCTGCTGCATCGGTGATAATTTTTGTGAATGAGTTCAAAATGTTGTCGATGTTATCGTTTTCTAGATTAACGGGAAGTAGAGCGACGTTTTCTTCAATGTAATTACTGAAATTTGGCCAATCAGCATGTTTTATTTTCCATTTTGAAACAGTAGGGTATGTAGTGACGGAGTTTTGATCGGAGATCGTGATTTTGATTGGATAATGGTCGCTTCCATATAAATATGGTATAGTGTCCCAGGAAATTAGAGGTGAGATAGTTGGATGGCATATTGATAAATCGATTGCTGATTTCGTGCTTGTGTGAACATTAACTCTTGTAGGCCTACCGTCATTTAAAATATTTAGATTATGTGCATCTAGGATGTTTCCGATTGTTCTGCCTTTTGCGTTAAAACCTGTTGATCCCCAAATAGGATTGTGGCTATTAAAATCACCCAGTAAAATTAGAGGTGATGGAACTTGTGACAAAATGTTAGTGATGTCTTGTGAGGTAATTACTTGATCAGGAGGGATATATATATATATATATATATATATATATATATATATATATATATATATATATATATATATATATATATATATATATATATATTGCAGATATTAATTGTTTGAGGAATTTTGATAGAAATTGCTATTGCTTCTAAATTTGTATTAAGTGTTATATTGTGTGCTTCGTATGAAGTATTTACATAGATGGATGGCTACGCCTCCGCTTGCTTTTCCCGCGTTGTTTCTGTTTCTGTAAAAACAGGAATAATTGTTGAAGTTGTGATTGTGTTGTCCTTTGAAATTAGTTTGTTGAAGACAAATAATTGATGGTGAAGTTTCGTGTATTTCATAATGGGTGTAAAACCCATTTATGTTCCATTGCAATAAATTGAAGATAATATTATGCAAGTTCTGTTAGGGATTCCTGAGATGTGGCAAGGGAAACGTCAGATTCGGCATCTTCACCTGATTTTAAAAGCTTCAGTTGTTTCATAATTCTCTATTTTGTTTAAGTGCATTTGGTCTTTATTTGGCGGTCAGAGGTATATGAATGTATTTTGGTTAAGAGTTGTAATAGTTCTAGTATATCAGAGGTATAATCTTTTGCTGTACTGAGAGGGTCCACTGATCCTTGTACGTTCTCAAAAAAGGCGATTGTTTGTTCGAAAGATATTATTTGAGTTTCATTGTCGAATAATTTTTTGATAGGTGCCATTTGATTGTCCAGTATGATAGTTGATTTAGAAGTGGATTTCGCTTTTTTGAGTTTTGCATCTGGTTTACTGAAGCTTGTGTAAGATGTTGTAGTATCGGAAGGAGGTGTTATGATTTCGGTAATATTTCTTTTCGAAGCTGCTTTATTTTTTGGGTTTTCGATATCAGTAGCCGTCGATGTTTGTGGAGAATTTGATATTATTTCTAGGGATCTTTTGATGCTATGTGTTTCAGCAAGGGGAGTGATATTCGAAGCTGTGGTAGCTGTTGTTATATTTGCTTCGATGGGCATGGTGGTTGAAATTGAAGATATATCTGTTAGTGGCTCAGCGCTTTGCTCGTTTACTGAGTTTAGAGTAGATTGACTGGTTGTAGTTGTTGAGTTTGGTGAAGAAGTGTCGTCTGTTGGTTGGGGAGGCAACTTTGGAGTGCAAGTGCTAGATAAGTGACCATGTTGTTTGCAATGATAACACAAATTATCTACAGCGAGAAAAATACGGTATGTGGTGTCATCAAAAGTTATCAAAACTGAGTCTGGTATTGGAATTGTGGGAGGTACAATGTATACTTGCCTCCTGAAACTGAATATGTGTTTATAGTCGGGGTTGGTGGTGCCTATTCTTAAAAAGGAAATTGCAGAAGACAGCTTAAAGCCGAGATGTTGAAGTTCCCTCTGTAGTACGTCGTGTGGAATGGTGGGACATACATTGGATAAAAGTAGCCTTTCGTTTGGTGTGATAAGTCTGCGTGCTTGTATCACTTCGTTATTGATCTTTATGCGCCCATCATGTTTAATGATAAAATCATCTACGATTTCCTTACTTGAGAGGTAAATACATATCCGATTGTTTGAGATTCTAGATGTGAATAATATGTTTTTCGGACTTATCGTGGAGCCAATAGCCAGGAGATATTCTTCTAATTTAATATTGTTTAGAGAACTAAAAACGATGGCTTGAAGTTTAGATGGGAAAGTGGGTATGGTAGGTTGTTGAGGTTGGCTAGCTACTTTGGAGTACGAAGGTTGAGATGAAGGTGGAGGTTGAGGTAAGACATGTTGTTTTGGTATCGTTGAATGTTGAGTTGGAATTGAGTGTTGAGTTGGAATTGAGTGTTGAGCTGAAGGTACATGTTGAGATAAAGGTGACTGATTATTGATGTTGTCGCTGGTTATAATATTATCGGTTTCCATGCTCCGCTAAGGTTCGTTTTGCCTGAATACGGCTCTGTCCCGCATCGGACCCAACTGATAAGGCTGGTAAATGGTACGATACCGGTTTTAATTGTTATTGAATGAATGTGTTTATGTTGAAATATAACACAATTTCTTAATAAAAAAGCAAATTTAGGCTTACTTTGTTAGTCCGTGTCATTCACTATGTAGTTATGATCACTTGTATACTGTTTTTATTTAAATTATTTATGATATTTCACTGTGATGTACGAATTTCTCGGAGCTGATTTTAAAAACACGTTGTGTAGTTTTCGATCAGGGCCGACTCCAGGTTAGGTATTCTTCTTTCCCTTTTGAGTTATCCTATGTCAGTTAGGTTGAACAGCAATAGATTGTTCGATCTATGATTCTGATGTGTTCGAAATATCATTCTGGAAGATTGAAAACGAATATATAAGGAGTTGCTGTAAGGAGTTATGCAAAACATAATACATCGTGTATGTGTTATGGGTTGCATATAATAGGTTAGAAGTTAAGGTGTGTTTTTAGTAAATAGATTAATGTAATGTTGACGGTGAAAAAAAAAGAATAAAAAGTCAGTCTGAATTCCGACACACATTGTCAGTGATAGTGAGTTTTTTTATAAATTATTCCCCAACCAATTCCTATATACAACATATAAGATGGCGCAGGACAGTAACTAAATAAATACAAAGTTGATTGAACCTCATAGTTAAGCCAAACGCAAAATAATTAAAATATGGGTGACAATCGCGGCAGTGTTCCATTGTCATTGAGAGGTCACGTTTCCGAGAACTGGAAGCTGTGGCGTGCCAGGTTCGAAAATTACTTGATTATTATTATGCTTTATTTATCATAGATAATGTTAACAATAAACAATAAAAACAACGAAGTATATACTTAATAAGCCAGATGATCAAAAAATAACTAGACAAAAAGAAAAAAAAGAAAAACAAATCTGCAAGCTAAAAAATAGAAGCATACAAATATGCAGGATGTAAGCACAAAACATAAATAGAAATGTACAATTAGTTATATCAATAAAATAGTATAAGCAAATAAACAAACAAACTATACCAAAATTAAACAGAAACATAAATATAAACATGAATATGAACCACTAGATTTCAGTGAGATTACTTTTAATGTATATGATCAATAATTTTTTAAACATTTTTACGCTTTCACTAACTTTTATGTACTGCGGTAGATCATTAAATTGTACAACACCTTTGTGGAATAAATTCTTCATCGAACTTCCTTTAATGGTTGTTTTCACATAAAAATTAATTGAATTTGCTGATCTTGTGTTTTTATCATGTATTTGCGAGATTGGAACTAGCTTACCATGTAAATATTGCGGTAAGAGATTATTGATAATTTTGAAGATGAAAATCATTGTTTGTACATACAGAAACTTCTCAACTTTTAACCAATTTAAACAGTTAGTCATCAATTCCACACTAGTATACCTATTGCATCCCAGAATTACTCTCATCGCCTTGTTTTGAATAGTTTATAATCGTTCATAACTAGCTCTAGAACAACCTGTATAAATTAGTGAACGACAGTAATAAAAATGTGGTAGAATTAATGTATTGTAAACCATAAGCTTAGAAATGGCGAAATTCTTCTCAAAAAAACCAATTTTTTTCCCAATCTTTCTACATATGTAATATATGTGACTATTAAATTTTAGTTCATGATCCATCTTAAAACCTAAATATTTTATTTCATGTACACTCTCTAGGTCCTGATCAATTATCTTAACACTCAAATCAAGGTTTAAAAATTTAGCTCGCAAAACAGGACAACCAATGAACATAAATTTAGATTTGGATTCATTTATTTTAGTTTATTGATCTTAAATATGTCAGATATTTTTTTCAATTCTGAATTGACTGTTTGCACTACTTCAACAATATTATCCCCGTAATAGTAAATGAGGGTGGCATCCGCAAAAAGATGGATTTTACATTCCTCTAGTACATTTCCCAAGTCATTTATATATAATATGAAAAGTAGGGGCCCAAGAACACTACCTTGTGGAACACCAATATTGTTTAATTCCGGATCCGATGCTGAATTGTTAAATGTCGTTATTTGATATCTGGATTGCATCAGAAGTCCACAAAAAAGATGAAAAAACTCAATGAGCGCAATTACTACATTACATTGGAGACGATGGTTTTAAAGTATACATGACTTTCAAACTTGAAAATGATGAAAAACACAAATTAAAACCTTTACTAGAAAAGTTTGTAGAGCATTTTATAGGAAAAGAAAATGTAGCCTATGAAAGGTATAAACTATTTACATACAGACAAGAAGAAGGGCAAAGCTCAAGACTATGAACTTTTGGAACCCCATATGGGCGATACACATTTCTCAGACTTTCTTATGGGATAAAATCTGCACCAGAAATTTTTCAAGCACGCTTTAAAGAAATATTCAATATAAAGGGCGCAGACGTGTATGTTGATGGTTTACTGGTGTGGGGATCCTCTAAGGAAGAACATGATAGTAGGTTAATAATAGTATTGGAGTTAGCCAGAGAAAATAATGTGAAATTTAACCTACAAAAATGCAAATTTGGTCAAACGGAGCTCACTTATATGGGGCATTTAATCACACAACAGGGTGTTTTGCCAGATTAATCAAAATTGAATGCAATTTCAAATATGCCTAGACCTGAAAACAAACAAGATGTTCACATACTGCTAGGGTTATTGACATATGTCAGCAAATTTATTGACAATTTTTCAAAGAAAACTTGACCACTAAGAGATCTTCTAAAAAAAGATATAGAATTCCAATGGAGACAGGAGCACCAAGCAGCTTTTGAAAGAATAAAAAATGTGTTAAAGAGCAGACCTGTTCTACAATTCTATAATGTAGACTTACCCATTTTAATGTCAGCCGATGCTTCAAAAGCTGGATGTGGAGCTGTTCTCCTACAAAATAACCTACCTTGTGCTTACTCCTCAATGGCCTTTACCGAAACACAATGTAGGTATGCGCAGATTGAGAAGGAACTTCTTGCAATCGTGGTAGAACTTGACAAATTTCATCAATTCGTGTTTGGAAAAATAATAATTGTAGAAACCGATCACCTACCACTGATAACTATTTTTTTAAAATCGCTTATCAAATGTCCTGCCCGATTACAAAGAATGTTGTTACAAATACAAAATATGACATTGACCTTAAGTACAAGAGAGGCAAAGACTTAATAATAGCAGATGCGTTATCTAGAGCCTACATAAATGATAACAAAAATGTTGTCTATGACAAAGATATCTCTGAATATGTTTGTATGATAATTTCAAAAATTAATATTACAAAAAATAAGTGGACAGAGTTTAAACAATATACAGAAAGAGACCAGGAACTACAAGTTTTGAAAAAGACAATTTTAGATGGTTGGCCTAACAATAATAATAAGGTACCAAACAGTATTAAGCAAAGGGAAAGCACTTGTCGTTCCTAAAGGTCTTCAAAAAGAAATGTTGTCAAGAATACATTATAATCACATGGGTTTAAATAAATGCCTCTCTTTTGGATTAATATGTCAAATGACATTAAACAGAAAATTCTAAACTGTAGCATATGCCTAAAATACTCAAAATCGCAACAAGCAGAACCATTGGTTAGTCATAATATTCCTAGATTACCATGGAATAAGGTTGGGTGTGACCTTTTCACCTAAAGGGAAAACAACACTTATTAATAATAGACTATTATTCTAAATACATTAAAGTAGAAGATTTAGGTGAGGACACAACCAGACTGCATATTATTAAAAAATTATAAAGCATTTTTGCCGGGCATGGCATTCCGTTAACTGTGATTTCAGATGGGGGCCCACAGTTCTCATCAAAAGACTTAGTAAAATTGGCACTTCAATGGGAATTTGAACATGTAATCACATCACCAACTTTTGCACAGTCCAACGGAATGGCAGAAAGAAATGTTCAAACAGCTAAAAATATTTTTAAAAAAACATTAGAGGAGAATGGTGACATTTTTTTGGCTTTGCTTTTATATAGGAATATGAAAATTGTCAATGAATACAGCCCTTCAGAGATATTAATGTCACGCAAATTGAGGACAATTATACCGTCTGTAGAGAGTAACCTCAGACCCAAACAAATAAATTTGGAAAAATTTAATATGAATCTAGAAAATTAAAAGAAAATGTGTGACATATTACAACAAACATGTAAAAAAATTAAAATCATTAGAAGTCGGTACTCAAGTAACAGTTCAATTAAAACCAAAGGGCCTTTGGTTACCAGCAACGATAATAAAAAGGATTAGAAATAGAGCATACAAAATAAAAATGAAAAATGGCAGCGTTTTAATAAGAAATAGAAAATTTATTAGACCATCTCACAATACTATCAAAAAAGAAAATGTTGCATACAAACAAAACCATCCGTCATTTTTAACACTATCAAAAGAAAGGAAAGAAGAAGGAATGAAGTGTTTCTTAGAGTTAGAAAACAGTGCGGCATAAGTAGAAAAAGAAGAAAGCGAAATGAATAGAAGTAATAGTGACACAGACAATTATGAAAGTTTAAGTGAAAATTATAGTGATGTTGAAACATTTGAGAATGTTGTAGATATTCCCGATAATATGAATAATGCAGATGTCGTGGGCTCTGAGGAGGCTTATGTGTTACGAAATCAAATAACTTCCTCCGGAAGGCTGAGTAGGCCACCTCGGAGGCTAGATCTGTAAAAAGAGGGATGTAAGGAGTTATGCAAAGCATAATACATCGTGTATGTGTTATGGGTTGCATATAATAGGTTAGAAGTTAAGGTGTGTTTTTAGTAAATAGATTACTGTAATGTTGGCGGTAAAAAAAAATAATAAAAAGTCAGTCTGAATTCCGACACAGGGATTGTCAGTGATAGTGAGTTTTTTATAAATTATTCCAACCAATTCCTATATACAACATATAACAGTGCGACAGTTGGGAAGGGGAGTTGAGTTGACAACTGTCACGGGAGTGAAGTTGAACGATTTGGCGAGAAATTGGAAACGTTTTTAAGAGAATTGTTACATGTATTCCTTGTTTCTGAATAATGTATTTCAAGAAATCCACAATCGTGTTACAATATTATAGAAATATAGTTTATTTGTCTTAGGTGGCCTTCTGGATAGGTTAATGGTAGCAATGATAAGTCTGCAAATACGTTTCTAAAGCATAATGGATTATTAAAGTAATTGCAGGGATCATATATGGTTGTGTACCAAGTGCTTTCTTGTGGTGTCAGCAAAACAAACCAAAAAACTGCATAGCAGATTATCATGAGGATATGACAGCACATTATTTGCTTAAATTATATTTCTGGGATCAGTTGTAATCTAATATTCCACAATGTGCAAGAATTTTCTAAAAGCTCATGATTTAAGATTAGGTTAAATTTAAGGGGTATAAAGTTAATGTAGAGTCAACACGTTCTGTACCATAGAGAAAGTAATAAGAGAGTGTTCGTTCCCGTACAAACAGCTGGCATCAAGTCGATCTGAGCGCACCTCTTGCGGGGGGCAGAACTAATTCTTACAGGCGGGATATTTAAATTTGGTAGTTTGGATTATTGGTAGGTAAATTTTATAGTTTGTCTTAAAATTGTTTATTATATAATTATTTCATTTCAAAAAATTATATTTCATTTTTTGTAATGAAATAATTATAATAAACAAGTTTGAGACAAATAATTTAAATAAATAAGAAAACAGCAAACATTTAAATTTTTTATTAACCTGCACATAATATAAAAAAATTATTAATCACAATTACATACTTCTACTAAAATTACATCACATTATATTTAAGAAAATTAATCCAATATCACATCAAATTGCACATTGTTATTTTAAAATTATCGACAACAAAACCAACAAACATTTTAATAAAAGGAAGTTAAAAACTAGATTCTCCATATCCATAAAGACAGGAACAGGTCTGAAACAAAAAGTAAATTGAAAGTAGTACGTTTTAAGTAACAAAAAAATATATTTTTTCTGTGACAGGAAAAAAATTTGACATTTTATCTCTGTTGACAGGTAACAAAATACAACTTTTCACGAAATTACTTTTTTTCCTACGGGAAAAAAGTGAGTACTTTTTTCCCGGATATATATACATATAGATAAAGGAAGATATTTGATTTTAGAATATTTTATTGAACATAAGTTACATTTCCTTTATATCAAGAGTCAGAGAAAACTCGGAACCAGACATTTTTTAACTTTATATTTTCCAAAATAACTACTAAACAATCACTGAGTTCGCAATTTTTGAATCAAATCACAGAATTAAATTGACATATATTTGATTACTTTGAAGTTTTCCTTAGCAACGCAGGTCTAATTGTCGCTATAACTACAACAGCTTATTAGTTTAAAAATTCAAATTTCATATCGATAACATTCTGACATTTATATATTGTAATAATATGTTCTTTCACTATTGAATCGTCGTTTTTCCTGTCACAGAAAAAAATAGTGTATTGTACACGGTAAAAATATAAGACTTTAGCTCTCGAGCTAAAATCTTATACTTTTTTCCCTTGTATAATAAATAACTATTGTTTGTTAGCCCTCTTACCATCATTATATTTTTCAATTAATAAGGGAACACAAACTTTTATGAGTTGAGAAAATACGTATGATTTATGTTCGAATTTGGTTTTAATTACCAAATTCTCCCATGATTTTATTTCAATTTCCCCTGTATACTACATGTCGAATATTATGCTCAAAACATATAACTAAAAATATCCTTATTTTCAACATTTAATATTTCTTTACATCACTAAAAAAGTCATTTTAAATTTACTAACACCTAAGAATAACAGATAAATATCGTTATCTGAAATTCCACTGAATATATCAAAGTACCCGACATCTTATCTCTTCATAAAAACGCTCTTCCAAACCCTGTTATCTGTATCTACGAAACCGTTTCAAGCCCCAAAAAAAACATATCTCTAACTGACAATTTCACTTGTGTTTGAACGTTACATTTTAAAATACTTTTATCCCATTGGCTAGTTTCTAATAGTTTGTTCACTCCCTATCCAACGTCATCCGACGTATAAATACGTAACCAACCCCATTTTTACTCTCTTCCCAGCAGTCAATCACACTTCCCAGTCATCACTCGTGCACATATATACACTTACCAACCGGCATTCATACACTTAAAATTCCTCATTCTCTCTCTTTCATCATGTAACACGGTACAGCAAGGTACTTGACTTCGTAAAATCACCCGGCTTTTTGATACCGGAAACAAACAAGTGTACTCAATCTTTCTTCATTTAACAATATCATAGTATGTGCAAAATACTTTCATTCATCGCCTATATAAAAGGAAATTCTTAATTGTTACGCAACGATACCTCAAATTATACATTACTGACAATATCCAACATAAAGTGATTTAAGTGTTTAATTTCATTCTACGGTTCATCATTACATCAGTGAAAAACAACCATAGTGGTCCTTCGATTAACCAGATAACCTGCATTCCATCTAATTAACCCAAAGTAAAAAGGGTTAAATTAGAACAATTTATGTTCTAGACAGATAAATAAATCAAGATTTATATGACCTTTTGCAAAGTGTGATTTTTTTCAGTAATATTTTCTACATGAACGAAAAGTGGTGAAATATTATAACAAAGTCATGCAGTATTGAAAAAAATTTAACAACTTCTCTGTACACAAATCAGACGTATTTTATCATCATTTTCTTTGAAGGAAGTGAAACCACGGTGGTGAACAACTAAAATATCTCTCTGCAAATTAGCCTTACATTCTTCGCAATTAAAAGTTGTACGAAACTAGAAACATAGCTTATGATGAAAATTTGAAATATGTTTTGTTCTTAAACCCAAATTGCGAAGTGGCCAAAAATATTTATTATTAACAATTTTTTACAGTACAACTATGACGAATTATACCTGGTAATAACATTTTAAAGGTTCACTTACTCTTATTTACTTTATTAGAACGGGAAACCTAAATAAATTGAACAAAACTATACTAATTTTACTCATCCTTAGAACTTGTAACCATAACCAATATAACAATATTTTTAGTTTTGACACTTCACTTTGACAAACACAAGCCGTATTCACACAAACCAATGTAAGATTGATTTTGTATATTTTCATTTTTAATGACTTAAAAGTTAATATACTAGAATATTTTATAATATTTATTCACAATAAAGGCAATATGTTGTCATTTATAATATTTTAAATTGTTTTATTCTATTTTGTTTATGTAAAACAGTCTTGTAGTTCGCGCGACTGTAGAGACTCCATGCGCGGGTGGCGGCGCAGAATCGTTGTGCCACTTGCCGCCTATGCATCAAACCTTCTCTTATATTATTTGTCTATGTTCTGTACCGTGACACCTGGTGCAGAGGCACTCGTCAAAATGTAATATTAACTATGTTCAGTACGTGTTACCGCCGATTATGCGAATGGGGGGTTGACGCCCTCTCCCACTAGCGTCTAGCAAGCTGCAAGTCACAGATGATCCTGACCAATCAAAAACGACCTTAGTTAGGATCCGTTGGCGTAAAAATTTAAAAATAATAGCAGCTTTCTATTGACAAAAATATTAAATTATTTCAATTCAAACGCATTGTAATTGATTGTTACTAGGCAATTAACAATTAACCGAGAGTATTTGATATTTGGCCACATTTGCTACGCCGAGAAAAAAGAAAAACGTTTTTCCAGTTAAATTAACTAGAAAAATTTGTTAAATTGAAAAAAAAATATTGTTTGACGGAATAACGAACTATTTTGGAATTTTGATTTACTCATTTAAGTTTGAGTTTTCAAAAAACGTGAACTAATATGGATATTTCATTTTTCAAATTAAAATATAAATCGTAAGTAGGAACAATAATAATTCGTTGTATCCATCAATTTCCTATTATTGCTATATTAACGAGAGTTGATATAGTAACAAAAAAAATCATTAGACGTTATATACGACTATTGCGGATTATCTGGTTAACTGAGATTTAAAACAATGCATTAGTTAAGTCTAATTCTCACGTTGATCAAAGTAGAAACTAGGAAAATACCGTTGACCACTGTATCTGTTGTCTTAAGGAAATATGAATATTGAACAAAGCAAACACAAACAAACTACTTAAGACTATTGGTTTGTCTTATAAATAATTATAATTTATTTATACATTTTTTGATGAATACTTTGAAGCCTTTTTTTCTACTTCTTCATGACTGGGCTTAGAAACACCACTTTTTAATATATTTTTCTTCTTTTTAGTAACAGAACAACCTCGTCTGAATCTTTGTTCTTTTATTATGTGGCTCCGCAAATTGAACGAGAAAAAGGGACGTTAATTTATTTTTGTTCCTACTTAACAATTTATATTTTAATTTCAAAAAGCAAATACATATATTGGTACAAGTTTTTTGAAAACTCAACATGAATAAATTAACACCCCAAAAAAAATCCTTTAACCGTTAAACAATAATTTTATTTCAATTCAACAGATTTTCTTAAATTGAAATAACTGCAAAACATTCTCTCAACTTTTATTTTCTCTCAGTGTAGCAAAGTCGTTATGATTTAATAAATGCGTCCGAATATCAAATAATCTGTTAATTGTCTAGTAAGAACCAATTACAATGCGTTTTAATTGAAATAATTTAATATTTTGGTGAAAAGATAGCAGCTATTATTTTTAAACTTTCGCGCCAACGGATCCTAACCTCGGTCGTTTTTGATTGGTCAGGATCATCTGTGACCTGCAGCTCGCTAGACGCTAGTCCCTCTCCCTACCCCTACTGCATGTACTAACTTAATTTATTCACTATTAAACAGTGACTTGAAGCATACGCATCCTTGCACTTATTATTCGTTGAACTGAAAGATCTCATTTATATCGCAACAGTACGACAAAACCAATTTGTTGAAAGGTACCTTACTTCAGCTTTCTACTATTATTAAAAGTAAAAAATAGTCTCAATAATATTTTTATTCCAACAAAACTGCATGTTGAAAACAACAAAAAACTACAAAATGCAGCTATTAGCAAAAACGTGTTTAAGGCGAGTCGCCGGCAGACGGACAAAAATACAATTAGTCATTCACCGAATCTCAAATAAAAACATTATAAACTAAACACTCTTCACGTGAAAATAAGTTTCAACTAATTCATCGTATATAATTTTTTACCGGCATATACATTTGCAATGCTTCTTCACTTGAACATGAAATAAATTTAAGCTTTATTGTTGGTAACAAAAATAAAGTTTAATCTATCAACACCATGAACTCTAAATACCTGTAATTGCAATTACAGGCCATTGCTCACACTAAACCAAGTTTATTTGAGCAATTAACAAACTAATATCTCTAGACTATTTTCTCAATACTCTACAACAAGTAATTTGCACAAAGTAAGAATACATACTTTAAATAATTTAATTTGAAACGAAACCAGTATTGTCATCAAAATTAACAACTAAATCACTAGGAAAGTTTTTACATTCAAACAAGTTAAACTTAGAAAGTTAAACTTTTTTCAATTTGACATTAAACTCTATTCTGAGTGTTATAAGAAATATTTATTCGACGTGGTAGTTTCTTTGCGAAATTTGGTGTTGCATCAGAAATATTAGAAAGTCGAATAATGGAGCGAATACCAAATACGATATTTATATCGGTTTTAAATATGTATTATTTACATTGAGTACAAAAAATTATACATAAATTTCGAATTTCACATTATATTGAACCACAATATTTTTGTTACGAGTAGCTGCCTGGGTAGTGGACTACGCCTTTGTCATGTTTCAACTGGTAGAGCCACCATCACATTCTGCATCTTCAGGCCAATCGCAGACGTTGAGCTTAGAATTGAAATGGAGACCTGTCGGACAATCATGTTCATATGCAGCTCCGTTGGAACATTGACAGAACTTGGTACAAACGGATACAGGGAAGTATACTGAATCTTCTCCATCTACTGCAGGGCATACTGGAAATTTGAATCGAATTAATAGAAATGCAGGTTCAAACTTATATTATAATATACCGATATTTTCATCGACACAAATATTGGAGGCTTCGGGAACTGCCTGTGTTGTGGTCGAGGTCGTTGTTGTGTTGGTAGCTGCCTGTGTTGCGGACGAAGTAGTTGTCGTTTTACTAGCTTCGGTGGCTGCTTGTGTTGTGGTTGTATTGGTGGCGCCACTGTCGCATCCTGCATCTTCTGGCCAATCACAGACATTGAGGTGGGAATTGAAGTGGAGACCACCTGGACAATCATGTTCATATGCAACTCCGTTAGAACACTGACAGAACTTGGTACAGTCGGAAACAGGGAAGTACACTGAATCTTCCCCATCTACTGCAGGGCATACTGAAATTAGAATCGAATTAATTGAGATTCAGTTTCAAACTTATATTATAGTATACCGATATTTTCATCGACACAAATATTGGAGGCTTCGGTAACTGCCTGTGTTGTGGTCGAGGTCGTTGTTGTGTTGGTAGCTGCCTGTGTTGCGGACGAAGTAGTTGTCGTTTTAATAGCTTCGGTGGCTGCTTGTGTTGTGGTTGTATTGGTGGCGCCACTGTCGCATCCTGCATCTTCTGGCCAATCACAGACATTGAGGTGGGAATTGAAATGGAGACCACCTGGACAATCGTGTTCATATGCAACTCCGTTAGAACATTGACAGAACTTGGTACAATCGGATACAGGGAAGTATACTGAATCTTCCCCATCTACTGCAGGGCATACTGAAATTAGAATCGAATTAATAGAAATGCAGGTTCAAACTTATATTATAATATACCGATATTTTCATCGGCACAAATATTGGAGGCTTCGGTAACTGCATGTGTTGTTTGCGAGATTGTTGATGTGTTGGTAGCTGCCTGTGTTGCGGACGAAGTAGTTGTCGTTTTAGTAGTTTCGGTGGCTGCTTGTGTTGTGGTTGTATTGGCGGCGCCACTGTCGCATCCTGCATCTTCTGGCCAATCACAGACATTGAGGTGGGAATTGAAATGGAGACCACCTGGACAATCGTGTTCATATGCAACTTCGTTAGAACATTGACAGAACTTGGTACAGTCGGCTACAGGGAAGTATACTGAATCTTCCCCAATTACTGCAGGGCATACTGAAATTAGAATAGAATTAATTTTGATTCAGGTTCAAACTTATATTACAATATACCGATATTTTCTTTGACACAAATATTGGAGGCTTCGGTGACTGCATGTGTTGTTGGCGAGATTGTTGATGTGTTGGTACCTGCCTGTGTTGTGGACGAAGTAGTTGTCGTTTTAGTAGCTTCGGTAGCTGCTTGTGTTGTGGTTGTATTGGTGGCGCCACTGTCGCATCCTGCATCTTCTGGCCAATCACAGACATTGAGGTGGGAATTGAAATGGAGACCACCTGGACAATCGTGTTCATATGCAACTCCGTTAGAACATTGACAGAACTTGGTACAGTCAGATACAGGAAAGTATACTGAATCTTCCCCATCTACTGCAGGGCATACTGAAATTTGTATCGAATCAATTGAGAGTCAGGTTCAAACTTATATTATAATATACCGATATTTTCTTTGACACAAATATTGGAGGCTTCGGTAACTGACTGTGTTGTGGTCGAGGTCGTTGTTGTATTGATAACTGCCTGTGTTGCGGACGAAGTGGTTGTCGTTTTAATAGTTTCAGTGGCTGCTTGTGTTGTGGTTGTTTTGTTGACGCCCCTGTCACATCCTGCATCTTCTGGCCAATCACAGACATAGAGGTTGGAATTGAAATGGAGACCACCTGGACAATCGTGTTCATATGCAGCTCCGTTGGAACATTGACAGAACTTGGTACAATCGGATATAGGGAAGTATACTGAATTTTCTCCATCTACTTCAGGGCATACTGAAATTTGAATCGAATTAATAGAAATTCAAGTTCAAAAACATTTTATAATATACTGATATTTTCTTCGACACAGATATTGGAGGATTCGGTAACTGCCTGTGTTGTGGTTGACTTCGTTGTTGTGTTGGTGGCTGCCTGTGTTGCGGACGAAGTGGTTGTCGTTTCAATAGCTTCAGTGGCTGCTTGTGTTGTGGTTGTTTTGTTGACGCCACTGTCACATCCTGCATCTTCTGGCCAATCACAGACATTGAGGTTGGAATTAAAATGGAGACCACCCGGACAATCGTGTTCATATGCAGCTCCGTTGGAACATTGACAGAACTTGGTACAATCGGATATAGGGAAGTATACTGAATTTTCTCCATCTACTTCAGGGCATACTGAAATTTGAATCGAATTAATAGAAATTCAAGTTCAAAAACATTTTATAATATACTGATATTTTCTTCGACACAAATATTGGAGGATTCGGTAACTGCCTGTGTTGTGGTTGACTTCGTTGTTGTGTTGGTGGCTGCCTGTGTTGCGGACGAAGTAGTTGTCTTGTTAGTAGCTTCAGTGGCTGCTTGTGTTGTGGTTGTATTGGTGGCGAGACTGTCACATCCTGCGTCTTCTGGCCAATCACAGACATTGAGGTTGGAATTGAAATGAAGACCACCTGGACAATCGTGTTCATATGCAACTCCGTTAGAACATTGACAGAACTTGGTACAATCGGATACAGGGAAGTATACTGAATCTTCTCCATCTACTACAGGGCATACTGAAATTTGAAACGAATTAATAGAAATTCAGGTTCAAAGTCATGGTATAATATACAGATATTTTCATCGACACAAATATTGGAGGCATCGGTAACTGCCTGTGTTGTGGTCGAGGTCGTTGTTGTGTTGATAGCTGCATGTGTTGCGGACGAAGTAGTTGTCTTGTTAGTAGCTTCAGTGGCTGCTTGTGTTGTGGTTGTATTGGTGGCGCCACTATCGCATCCTGCATCTTCTGGCCAATCACAGACATTGAGGTTGGAATTGAAATGGAGACCACCTGGACAATCGTGTTCATATGCAACTCCGTTGGAACATTGACAGAACTTGGTGCAATCGGATACAGGGAAGTATACTGAATCTTCTCCATCTACTTCCGGGCATACTGAAATTTGAATCGAATTAATAGAAATTCAGGTTCAAAGTCATATTAAAATATACCGATATTTTCATCGACACAAATATTGGAGGCTTCGGTAACTGCCTGTGTTGTGGTCGAGGTCGTTGTTGTGTTGGTAGCTCCCTGTGTTGCGGACGAAGTAGTTGTCGTTTTAGAAGCTTCGGTGGATGCTTGTGTTGTGGTTGTATTGGTGGCGCCACTGTCGCATCCTGCATCTTCTGGCCAATCACAGACATTGAGGTTGGAATTGAAATGGAGACCACCTGGACAATCGTGTTCATATGCAACTCCATTAGAACATTGACAGAACTTGGTACAATCGGATACAGGGAAGTATACTGAATCTTCTCCATCTACTGCAGGGCATACTGAAATTTTAATCGAAATAATAGAAATTCGGGTTCAAAATCATTTTATAATATACCGATATTTTCTTCAACACAAATATTGGAGGCTTCGGTAACTGCATGTGTTGTGGTCGAGGTCGTTGTTGTGTTGGTAGCTGCCTGTGTTGCGGACGAAGTAGTTGTTGTTTCAGTAGCTTCGGTGGCTGCTTGTGTTGTGGTTGTTTTGTTGACGCCACTGTCACATCCTGCATCTTCTGGCCAATCACAGACATTGAGGTTGGAATTGAAATGGAGACCACCTGGACAATCGTGTTCATATGCAACTCCATTAGAACATTGACAGAACTTGGTACAATCGGATACAGGGAAGTATACTGAATCTTCTCCATCTACTGCAGGGCATACTGAAATTTGAATCGAATTAATAGAAATTCAGGTTCAAAGTCATGGTATAATATACCGATATTTTCATCGACACAAATATTGGAGGCATCGGTAACTGCCTGTGTTGTGGTCGAGGTCGTTGTTGTGTTGGTAGCTGCCTGTGTTGTCGTTTTAGTAGCTTCGGTGGCTGCTTGTGTTGTGGTTGTATTGGTGGCGCCACTATCGCATCCTGCATCTTCTGGCCAATCACAGACTTTGAGGTTGGAATTGAAATGGAGACCACCTAGACAATCGTGTTCATATGCAACTCCGTTGGAACATTGACAGAACTTGGTGCAATCGGATACAGGGAAGTATACTGAATTTTCTCCATCTACTGCAGAGCATACTGAAATTTGAATAGAATTAATGGAAATTCAGGTTCAAAATTATTTAATATTATACCGATATTCTCATCGACACAAATATTGGAGGCTTCGGTAGCTGCCTGTGTTGTGGTCAAGGTCGTTGTAGTGTTGGTAGCTGCCTGTGTTGCGGACGAAGTAGTTGTTGTTTTAGTAGCTTCGGTGGCTGCTTGTGTTGTGGTTGTATTGGTGGCGCTACTGTCGCATCCTGCATCTTCTGGCCAATCACAGACATTGAGCTTGGAATTGAAATGGAGACCTGCTGGACAATCGTGTTCATACGCAGCTCCGTTGGAACATTGACAGAACTTGGTACAATCGGATACAGGGAAGTATACTGAATTTTGTCCATCTACTGCAGGGCATACTGAAATTTGAATCGGTTAATAGAAATTCAGGTTCAAAATCATTTTATAATATACCTATATTTTCTTCGACACAAATATTGGAGGATTCGGTAACTCCCTGTGTTGTGGTCGAGGTCGTTGTTGTGTTGATAACTACCTGTGTTACGGTGGAAGTTTCTTGATCAGAGCAAGGGTTCTGTATAGTTGATGATGCGATTGTTGAATTTGAGATTCTTGTAGCACATCCTGCGTCTTCAGGCCAATCGCATACATTTAGTGTTGGGTTAAAATGAAGTCCTTGTGGGCAATCGTGCAGATATGCGTCTCCGTTCGAGCATTGACAAAACTTTGTGCAATCGGTAACGGGAAAGTAAACGGAGTCCTCTCCGTCTATCGTAGGGCAAACTAAAATAAGATTTGTTTTTATCAATGGAATACATAATATTCATTATCGTATTATAGTACATTATACTATAAGGGAGAGAAATGCGTTATTTTGGTAGAGGTACAATGCACCGAAGACGAAATAGCATCTCTCTCAAATGGTATATACTATTTTTTCCACGGTCTCATTAACTTAAAAACACATATTTTGTCATTATGAAGTAAGTAGCAAATTATATCCTGTATATTGCCGACGTATCTACTGGGTTCCGGTACTGCAACGACCGTTGGTGCAACCTCAGCACATTCAACATATAAATACAAATTGTAAATATATTTAATTTAGTCTGCATATTATTTTATCTACACATCCTGTTTATCGATATTTTGTATTTTTAAGTGAATGAAAGTTTTTAAAAACAAAGTTCGTGTAACGAAACATATATTTGGCGCAGTCAGTAGGATTGTCACGAAAGACATCCAACGCGGAAAACTTTTAACTATTTCAATAGTGAAGTGACAATCAAACCAAGAAAAGTATCCAGTTCAATCCTAAGAAGTCCAGGATCAAGGGCAAATGAAGACCGTACTGTGAGTCGATTTATTTTTATTCATTGTATATGTCAGACTCCTCTAGTGCTACCTCTTCCTTCAGTGATAGCGAGAACAACCTAGAGTTAAAATTAATTAACGACACATCTAATAATAATTTAGAAGTAGAAATACTTGCTCACACTTTAAATTCATTTTCCTTAGACGAAAATAACTTAGAAATGGCAAATATTCCCAATTATAGCAAAGTTCATGCCGAAACCATTCCAGATTTCGATGGTAACGAGAATGAACTACAATTTTTCTTAGAAAGTATCGAAAGCATTGTAAATCATTTCTACGATATTACAAATGCCGATAATTACCAAAACATTATAATTTTTAGAACTATAATAAGTAAATTGAAAGGCAATGCAAGAGAAGTCATCAACATTAGTATGTGTACCACAATAAATCAAATAAAACAAGAATTAATTAGAAATTTTAGTGATCCTAGAGATGAAACATGCTTATCTCTTGATTTGAATAACTTAAGGCAAGGGCATAACGAATCCCCGTACCAATTTTATGATAAAGTTAGAAAAGTATTGCATACTATTTCGAACTTTTTAGCTTCTCATGAAAACGATAGAAACACACGTGCATTTAAACAAAATATGAATAATAACCAAGCTCTACAAGTATTTTTAGGAGGTTTAAGAAATCCGTATGTTATCATGGTTCGTACAAAAGAACCTCAAATTATGTTAGACGCTATAAATTTTATAAAAAAGGAAGATAATATTAGATATCTCCAAAATAATTCTAATTTTCAACCGAACTCTAAAAATTTTAATAATCAAACTAGGCCAAAATTTAGTCAAGTAGAAAACAATTCGCAAATTCCAAATCACTCTCGTAATTTTAATAGAAATAACAATTTCAATTTTAATCAAAGAATTCCTCAACCACAACAATCTAGTTTTCAAAATAATAATCCTCAACCTAATAATAATTTCCCACGAGGTCCAATTCCTGTTCAACCCAGACCAATCAATAATAATCAAAGATATTTTTCTGATGCACAAGTATTCGGCAGGACCGAACCTAAAAATGTTTGGAAACCAAATCCAAACTATAATCCTAATAACGGGCCCAGACCTGTACCTATGACAACTACAACTAGACAAAATAATAATCATTCTCAAGTACAATCACCTCAAAACCGTAGGTGGGTGTCCGAAGAATTATATAATGTAGAGCATGTTGATAATGAAAACAATGTAGATAACGTTATACAAGAAAATAATTATGACTACTGTGAACTTCAATATAATAATGATAATTTTGACAATTTTCACGAAGATCCGCCTCTCGACGCGAAACCTTGATAGAATATAACAATTCATCTGATAAAAGAGAACTACCTTATATTACTATAAAAAATCTACCACTAAAATTATTAATCGATTCCGGTGCAACTAAATCTTTTTTGTCTCCAGAAATAATTGATAAATATTTCGCTGAGTATAAAAGTCATGAACCTTTCGTTGTCTCAACGTCCTTCGGTTCATCACGTCATACTACTTCCGTAACTATACCCGTATTCTCGGAATTAAATGATGATAAAAATGTAACATTTTATGCGTATAAATTTCATTGTATTTTCGATGGCTTAATCGGAGTAGATTTATTACAATCACTCGGAATTGATATTGATTTTCCAAATTCACAAATTAAATCAAGAAATGCCAATTTACCAATTAATTATTTTAAAGCAACTCCAAAGAAAATTGTGTCAAAAATTATACCAGGTCAAACAATTACAAAAATTGTTATCCCAGTCACAACGCTCACAGGAGAAATTTTAATACCTCAACAAATTTTAGGCAATTGTATTATACCTGAATGTATCTCAGTCGCTAATAATGGTTGGGCAACTGTCGAAATTCATAACAATTCCGACGATGATACAAATTTTACTATTTTATATCCTATTAATAGTATTCCTGTAGAAAATAATTTTGAAATATACCATTTTGATCTTAAAAATGACAATG
Source organism: Galeruca laticollis (assembly GCA_963921935.1). Lineage (NCBI taxonomy): Eukaryota > Metazoa > Arthropoda > Insecta > Coleoptera > Chrysomelidae > Galeruca > Galeruca laticollis. The sequence continues at coordinate 33,235,995 of OY998175.1, forward strand.
ACGAATATAACTATGATGAAATTGACAATCTCATTAGAACAGACCATTTAAATGACGAAGAAAAAAGAGAAATTCTTAATATGTGTAGGAAATTCGGATTAACACCAACACCTAATAAACCTTTTGAAATAGTTCACGCAGATGTTTTCACAATTGAAGGACCAAAATTCTTGACAGTTATTGATAGATTTAGTAAATACGCGCAAGCATATCATTTAGTAGGAGTAACCGCAATACATATAGCTAAAGCTTTCATGAGTCTTCTCACTCATTATGGTGCACCTGAAATGTTAGTAATTAGTAAACAAATTAAAAATTCATGTTATTGAAGACTTTGCAAAATTACACAAAATTGAACTTCATTATACTACGGCATTGAATCCAAATTCTAATAGCATAATTGAACGTTTTCACTCCACTTTAATTGAACATATAAGAATTAAACAAGAAACTCATAAAAATCTCAATATCTTAGATCAAATGCCTTATGCATATATTTAGCACCAGAATTATTGTATTCGGATTTGAGCAATTATTTTTAGTAGTAGTTGAGTTATTGCATAACTACAAAATAAACAAACAAAAAGAATTGTCAAATTAAGGTGCTAGTTTGGTTTAGTTTGAAGTTTGTTTAGTGCACAATGAATAATTGTGAGTCGGAAGAGATTGTGAAGGCTGCAAATATTGCAATAAGCAATTCGCTGCCTACGAAGTCAAGATCTTTATACGATATAGCCTACAATCGGTTCAAAAAGTGGTGCGCCGAGAAAAATGTATACAGCGAGAATGTTTTGTTGGCATACTTCAGCGAAAATGCAAAGAATTACAAGTCTTCCTCATTATGGGCGCAATATTGTATGGTTAAGTCATGCTTGATCATTTACGACAACATACCCCAAGTTGATCGCATTTTTGAAAAGAACCGGTGACGGATATCAAGCGAAAAAATCGAAAATATTGACAAAAGGTGAAATCGACCGTTTTCTATCAAGTGCAGATGACAAATAATTCTTAATGATTAAGGTAAGATTACTTTTGTTGTTAGGTATTCCAATTATTAAGTATTTTGATTTTTTATAGGTGGGATTATTTCTGGGGATTGTCGGAGCTTGTCGAAGTGTTGAACTAGTCAATTTAACTGTAGATGATATTGAGGATGTAGGCTCTTCCTTGATTGTAAAGATTCCAAACACTAAGACAAAGATTCCACGAACCTTTGTGGTTACCGATGTGAGAAATATGCTTGAATTGTTTCGAAAACACCTGCCCCTTCGTCCTCGCCACGTCAAGTATAAACGCCTTTTTTTGTACTACAAAGCAGGAAAATGTAGTCTGCAGCCAGGTGGCAAGTATACTATGGGAAAAATTCCGAGTGTAGTAGCTTCGTATTCAAAATTACCTGATGCTGCATGTTATACTGGTCACTACTTACGAAGATCTTCAGCGAAATTACTGGCAGATGTTGGTGTGGATACCACGACAATAAAGCGTCATGCTGGTTGGACAGTCGCTGAGGGTTATGTCGAGAACTCCATTAAAAATAAGACCAAAATTGCTAATCAGGTTTTAGTAGGTACCACTACTAGCGCAATCACAAAAACTGTAAATGTTAGCGAAAGTAATATTCCTTCTAATATTAATTTTTAAAATTGTACTAATGTAACATTTAATCTAAATGTCAATAAATAATTTCAATGTTATCTTTTTTTTGCATGAAAAACGTTCTCCATAATGTAAACTCCCTTGGGAGCATTATACTCCCTTGGGAATAATCGACTACTTCCGCTTTAATTTTGATGTCATAGAAACTGATTTCTACTCCCGACCGTGGAAAAAATCTTTTTTCTCTTCCTCAGTTCATTACTATAGCCAAACTTTGAAAACAATTTTTTTTCTGGGGATTCTGTTGTAAATAGCAATATACTACCAGATATTTGATATAGCTTAACGTGAAATTGAGTAATAAATATTTCAAACGATGAACAAGGCCAGACAAAGCAGTGGTAAGTTTCGGCACATAACCTATCCTGCAGTACTGAAAATCGTTGTGTCGAAACTTTCATAGTTAGTTATATTTCTTTCCACACTCACCAGCAGTCGATTCTCCCAAATTTACAACGGCACTCAAAACCCAAATAACAAAAATATATATCATGTTTCAATTAATAATCACATTAATAGTTGTAACGAAATGATCATTGCTTTTATATGAAAACGTCGTTGTAAGAGATAAAACGATTTAAATTGATAACATTTTGATGGTTAAGTCACAATGTTTATGGACTAAACAGCTTAGAACAATAAATAATCTATAAACCATTTAATAATATGTCAATAGGTATTTGACGCCATAAAGGATTTTTCTGAAAAGCATTATCAGAGTCTTAAATGTATAATTCCTTTTAAAATTTGTTTGATCAAAATTCCCACTACGTTGATAGAAACATTTGTAATCATTTGTACCTCAGATATCCGGTGAAAACTAAGTAGTCAGTAATAAATATTTCAAGCTGACATTTTTGACAGTATCAATAAAGTATAAATATTTAAACAATAACTTCTGATCCCTTTGGACTCTGTTTTAAAGAATGAGATTATACGTAGATTGAATATTAAGTCTGAAAAATGTTTTCAAGTTCTGGTTCACGGATAATTTTTACACGTTTTTCATATATGGTATATTAAGAAGCATGACACAAGTAAACACGAATTTTGAGTCTGTTTTTGATTACCTACCAGTGAAGGAAAACATACTTTGATCTAATAAAGTTTGCCTATGTACTTACCAGGACAATGTTTCAAATTTTAAGGAAATCTCCGCTTTTTTTCAAAATTTGGTTGTATATATAAAAAGGAAAATACTCAGTTTATACAATATCTCCCCCTAACTTGGAATCTTATGGAAAACATTTTTAATATTAATTTTAGGAAAAAAAGTTATTCTACATAAAAAGTTCTGCATTATCTAAAACCTAAAATACAGTCATCAAATATCCAATTTTTTAGTCGTATGCGAGGTTTCTAAAAAAATATGAGTTTTACTCAAGAGTAAAGTACCTTTAAATTTGACAATCGGGTCGATTCTGTTTGTACTAACAATATGGTTATTTAAAAGAGATGGCTATCATAGCAAGATTTGAAAAATATCGTATTCTAATCGTCGATTTTAAGCAATGTGATCTGCCTTTTATTAATAGATCTTGCTAAAAACCTTGCTATCTTTGCATGGCTGTTTTTGTACTTGTTATTTTCAATAACAAGGTGGATAAATTGTTAAAATGGCAATTCCCTAATTTTTTTATGGGAATTTTTTAAATGAGTACGAATATATAGCAAACAGGTAAGTTATTTAAGTTAAATACATACTTATATTTTTATCGAAACTGCTATTTTTAGAGAAGTTATGAGACTAGCATTTAGGCACATCAGGGACATTACTAATCCTTTTGAACTGCCCCGGAACAGATTTGTTAAACTCTTTCGTTTAGATAAGAGAGCTATTCTTGACCTAATAGAAGAGTTAACTCCATTTGTGGAAGAAGCAAGAAGGAGGGATACAATTCCTTTTCATTTACAAGTAAGTGTAAAAATGAAAAATAGACATGTATGTTTTATAAATTCACTCCCTTTTAGGTTTTTGCTAGTCTTTTATTTTGTGGCCAAGGCAATTATCAAGCAACAATTGGAGATGATATAAATCTTGGGCTTAGTCAACCAGCTGTAAGCCGAATAATCAGTAAAATCAGCAGGATTATAACTGAAAATTTATTACCCCGGTATGTAAAATTTCCAACTACAGATGAAGATGTAAGAAAAACTAAGCAAGGGTAAATATTAAACTAATTACATTAATAAAGCTTTAATCTGATATTTATAGATTTATTAATTATAATTTTCCAAATATAATTGGAGCGATTGATTGTACGCATGTAGCAATAGTGCCTCCTAAAATTGAGGATTCTGTTCAACCTGCGGCAGTATATATAAATAGAAAAGGGTTTCATAGCATAAATGTTCAAGCTGTAAGTACAAACTACCTTTATACTAAATATTTGTTTATAAAACATTTTATTATAGATTTTTAATGCAAATCTAATTATAACAAATATTAATGCTCGTTATCCTGGAGCTACTCACGACGCAGCAATTTGGAATTCCTCAACAATACAGAGGCATTTAAGAAGACAATATCGAGAAGGAAGAAGAAATTGTTACCTTCTTGGAGACTCTGGCTATCCTATTCAGCCATAGATGTTAACCCCTATTCCTGATGCTCTCCTTGATTCTCCAGAAGACTATTACAATATATTACACAGAAAAACTAGAAATATTGTTGAAAGGGGTTTCGGAGTCTTAAAATCACGTTTCAGAAGCCTCAAAAAGGATAGAGTTTTGCACTACAAACATGCAGTAGCAGCTTATATTATTTCTTCAAGTGCAGTTTTGCATAATATATGCAAGAAATGTAATGTTGAGGATATAATTGATGAAGATGACGATCCACATAATCAGGATAATAATTTTAACCAGAACGTAGAAATTAATGGCAAATATAAAAAAAATTAAATTGTAAATATTTGTCTTATCTTTTCTTTGTAGATCAAGATGAACTGGAAGATGGAAGGTATTATAGAAGAGAAATGGTTCAATATATTTATCGAAGATGATGATGTTACAAAATGAGTTACTGTTAAACAGTTTGATGTAAACAATCTTGTTAAAGTCTTCTTAATTATTAGTAGAAGAAAATTGTATGCTGATCGTGTGTAATGTACTATTTTTTACTCATGTGTAAGAAAGTCACTAGTTGAATAAACAACTATTTACTTTTTATTTAATAAAAATCTACAAACAAAAAAAAAAGTTTATTAAAAAAGAAATAAAACAGCATTCTTAAAAAATCACAGTTAAAAAAGAAAAGATCACATATATTTATCGAAGAAGATAATGTTACAAAATAAATTACTGTTAAACAGTTTGATGTAAACAATCTTGTTAAAGTCTTCTTAATTATTAGTAGAAGAAAATTGTATGCTGATCGTGTGTAATGTACTATTTTTTACTCATGTGTAAGAAAGTCACTAGTTGAATAAACAACTATTTACTTTTTATTTAATAAAAATCTACAAACAAAAACAAAATTTTATTAAAAAAGAAATAAAACAGCATTCTTAAAAAATCACAGTTAAAAAAGAAAATATCTCATATATTTATCGAAGAAGATAATGTTACAAAATAAATTACTGTTAAACAGTTTGATGTAAACAATCTTGTTAAAGTCTTCTTAATTATTAGTAGAAGAAAATTGTATGCTGATCGTGTGTAATGTACTATTTTTTACTCATGTGTAAGAAAGTCACTAGTTGAATAAACAACTATTTACTTTTTATTTAATAAAAATCTACAAACAAAAACAAAATTTTATTAAAAAAGAAATAAAACAGCATTCTTAAAAAATCACAGTTAAAAAAGAAAAGATCACATATATTTATCGAAGAAGATAATGTTACAAAATAAATTACTGTTAAACAGATTGATGTAAACAATCTTGTTAAAGTCTTCTTAATTATTAGTAGAAGAAAATTGTATGCTGATCGTGTGTAATGTACTATTTTTTACTCATGTGTAGGAAAGTCACTAGTTGAATAAACAACTATTTACTTTTTATTTAATAAAAATCTACAAACAAAAACAAAATTTTATTAAAAAAGAAATAAAACAGCATTCTTAAAAAATCATAGTTAAAAAAGAGAAGATCACATAAAAACTTTACAAGTATTATTAGAAAATGTAAATAAATTTTTTTCCAAAAATAAAAACATGAAAAATAACATTTAAAAAAAATAATTGTTGAAAAACAAGAAAAATATAATTTTATTGCCCCAAAACTCTATTTATATAAAAATTGCATCACTCATCTTTATTAAATTTTGTGGAAATATTATCTATGGTGTGAGAGTTGGTATCAGCCATTTCCTTCATCGCACTAGCCATTTCATTCGAGCTAGTGCAATATGCTTCAGCGGACTTTTGAAGTTCGGAGACATTCCCTTTCTTTTTTTTCTTTTGTAGCACTGTTCCTAAAATATTTATTAATTTGTAATAAAATTATATCTTTAGTCACATAGAGACTATTTATGTCATTTATATCTTTTTTAAAAATTACATGTTAAAAAAAACTTACCTATGGAGTTACTTGGTACTTGGAGTGACATTTTCATTTGGAGTAACTACTTCATCTATTATAACTTCAATGTTTTCTTTACTTATTGTAATATATGTTCCCATTTCGATATCTTCTATTACAAATGGCACTTCATTAATGCTTTCGGTTATGTCCGGATCTACTTCAACGGGCGTTCCTGGGCACCTAACCACATGAACCCATCCATAAACTTTTAATAACCTATTTTCAATGTTATTCAGTTCGTCACAAATGTACTCCCCGCCTCCAGTATTATTTCTGGCTTTCTTTTTAGTCTTGCTTTTCCATTCATATAAGAACTACAATTTATTTAAGTTATTACCCCAGAGTGAATTTCAAATATATAGATATATTTACCGTTTTCCATTGTTTTTTATCCTTTCGTGCACCATTATCAATATTATTTAATAAATGTGTAAGCTCATCCCACTTGTTTTCGATTTCTGAAATATTTTGGGGGTGCATTTTACCTGTTGTCATGACGCTATTTTTTTCTAAAAAATTTATTAACAGCTCCATTTGGGATTTTGTTGATTTTTTATTTCTTGTTTTATTATACATTATAACAATATACTACCCCACAACCGGCCGGTTTATTCAAAATGTCAAATCAAACCTCACAATCTTCTTTTTGATCACACATTGTTGTCAATTTAAAAATTCGAAATTTATCGTATGGCGATAAAAATATTGTTACGAATATAATTGATATTACCATATTGTTATTCGTTATAAGATATAACAATATGGTTACTGTAACAATATTGATAGCGATGTTAATCAGAATCGACCCGAATATCGAAAAAAGTTGATCAGAATTAAAAACTATGTTTAAATATGCAAGTACATCCATTTAAATATTTCTATTATGAATGAACATTTATCTCTTGTGTTTACGAAACACATGATAACTTTATAGTTTTTTCGATGTTTTCTAATAATTTTGCAATTAAAACGCGTAAAAAGTCCATGTTCATTTATTTTGCAAATAATAAAGTACATTCAAATACTAAGTTATAATATTAGAAAACCAACAAATTTAATTTTCACTCATACTAATACTTCGAGATATCCACCCTCTCGTTCAATACACTTCAACGTTCTATTAGAAAATTCAATTTCTTGACATATTTCTAAAATTATCCTCTCCAAGTGGCCAATATCTTGAAACGGCGCTTTCTGGTAAACTTTTTGTTTCAGATAACCCCATAAAAAGTAATCAAGGGAGTTAGGTTAGGGGATCTAGCAGGCCAAGAGAGATCAGAATATCTGTGAATAACTTTTCCATGAAACTGATTTTCCAGATAGTTCTTAAAGTTTATTGTACTGTGGCACGCGGCACCGTCTTGTTGGAACCAAATACATTGACGTTCTATTAATAGTCTAATCAACAAGTTCAAAAACGTGTTAAATAGAAATAAAGCTCCTAAAAATATGTGCCATAGCTCATTCGATTCGGAATGACGTCTAGAAAAATGTTTTTTAAGGGTATATTAGCACATAAAAAATTGCAATTGTTATTAACAAAATAAGATAAAAAATGGTATTTAGTTTTTCGTTAATAACTTTTAAAATAATGATATTCAAGGAATTTTGAAAAAAGATCCTGAAAAAGGAGAAAGTTTCCAATAAAAAAGTCCTAACTCCCGGAACTCTATCTATATTATTTATAATTTTTTTTAACGCTGAAAATAGGGCTCCGCGAGGACGTTACGGTATAGGCACGCCGCCTAAAAAGCCGGTATATCACCTAAAATAATTTTTTTTTATATTAAATAACAATTTAAAAATTTGAATAAATTATAGTGTAATCTAGATACTTGAACGAAAAAAACCTCGGTGAAAAAAAATTTTTTTGTCGATTTTTCAGAAAGTTACACCGTTGTTAATTAACTAATTTTTTTCCAATCTCTGTTTTTATAAATTACGGTATAAAAGTTTAAATAATTGGTCTAAAAATTTTTCGCTTCGTGGAGCTCTTTTTGTTTAGGTACTTAATAAAGTTATGCAAAAAAAAATTATTAAAGTTAATTATTTTGTTAATTATAATTTTTTTAAATCAACTAAAAATAAAATTTCTAAAAAATGTTATCAAAAAAAATTTTTTTTGGTAATATATTATTATTGCTGTTTTCGCATCTGATATAGGTATTAATTAACATTGGAAAAAAAATTTTTACGTCATTTGTTAAGGAATTGCTTATAAACAAATAGACTATTTTGGGATTTCAAAAAAAAATTTTTTACTATCTTATAGCATAGGTGAAATGATGATTTTTAAAAAAAAAATTTTTCTTAAATAAATTTTTTTATTGTTCATAATCGTTTTTTTATATTTCAATTATTTAAATAATTAGTTAAGAAATTATTTTATTCTTAAAAATCATCATTGACCCTTTTCAATGGAATAATAGAGAGAAAAAAAATTTTAATAAATAATTTAATTGTTTATTATCTTAACAATTTGTTATAGACAAATAATATTACCCGTTATATTTTTTTTTCGAAAACTTCGAAAAATTACAAAAACAATCATATATAACAAAGTTAAGAAAAAAAATTTTTTGTATTTTTTACAACACTTTTAAATATTATACAATAATGAAATTACAGCCGTTACATAATTTGTCAAGTTAAAAATTGTTATAACTTTTAAACTATTAGAGATAGGGTAAAGAACATTTAAGTCATTTTTGTAAAGGATCTGTAAAATGAATTCAAAATCGATTCTGTAACTATTATTTATCACTTGTTATAAGCATTTGTTTATAAAAATTTTAGATTTTTTTTACATCTTTTGAAATTCCATAGCTTATAAATTGTTAAATAATATAGATACAGTTACGGACCCAAGAACTTTTTTATTCTATGATAAAATATCTTTCTAATTACGCCAAAAAAGACTCGCCTCAATAAGAGAACGCAACAGGGTATCGCTGGTTTGGATCCCTGGCCACTCTGGTATGGATGGTAATGAGAAGGCTGACTGACTCTCTTGCAAGAGAGGGTGCCGCTCATGACTTTATCGGACCAGAACCTACAATTGGCATCGCAACAAGTGTTGTCAAACAAACACTAAATACCTGGACTGCCAGAAGAGTTTTAGACTTCTGGCATAATATACCAGGATTGGTTCATTCAAAGGCCTTCATACATCCTTCGAATAATGTATCCAAACAAATGTTAGGTTATAATAGACACGATCTACGGTGCCTACAGGCCTTCTAACAGGCCACTGTCGTTTGAATCATCATATGCTGAAACTTGGACTGTCGGACGATCCGATTTGCCGTCTTTGTTTGGAAGATGATGAAACAGCAGAGCATATAATATGTGCCTGCCCCGCTGCGGCGCAAATCATGTATCTGATGTTTGGTAGGGCCACTCTCTTGCCCTCGGACCTGAAATATCATTCACTGAACAAATTAATCGGCTTCGTCAAGAAGCTGAATTTGTTTGGTGAAATTTGAATAGGTATGAGCCACAATAGACTCTCGCGAATCGCAGTGGAGGGCCTCATTGACCCACTCATTATAAACCTAACCTAACCTAACCCTAACCCTCTTAAGAACGAAAACGATGACAGCTTAATTCAATTGCAGTCTGTTCATTAGTAATTGAGATTTTAATGTTCATGGAAACAGGTTTTTTTGTTGTTTATACGCTTAAACGCAAGAATAATATTTTTTTTATATATTGTCCCCTTCATCAGGAATGGGTAGTACACAAAACTTGGACTTAGCTATTTTGATTGTTTCGTCCGCATTGGCAAAACTTTGCTACCCTTGTCACACTATCACTTCCAGGATGAAGCTCTGTTATTTTGCCCAGTTTTCATTTGAGAGGAGGCAAATTGTCATTTTTTATTAGAACTAAAGCACTCAGCTTTAGTCTTTGGTGGTTAGATTTCCATTTGGCACGGATCTGTAATTCGCTGATGGAACTCTTAAGACAAAAATTGTGGTTGCAGCAACTAGTATCTAGATAATCGATTAATTGGATATTCTCGAAGATCTGGATCCGGTATAGTTGTTAGTGGCTGCCCATTAAGAAAATGGGACGGTGTTAACACCGAAAGATCACTAGGATCACAATAGGATAACAATAGAGTCAAACGACGTGAATTCAATATCGCCTCGATTTCTGCGAGATAGGTTGTAAGCTCTTCAAGGGTTAAAGTTACATTTTTCATTATACGTTTCAGACGACCCTTTATCGATTTTATTTCCCTCTTCCCAAATACCTCCAAAATTAGGTAAATAAGCAGGTATAAACTTCCAAGAAACACCTAAATAATTGAAAGTTACTTGAAAAGAGAAATTTAGCTAGTTCATGAAATTCAGATCGAGCTCCTACAAGTTACTGCCATTATATGAAAGCATTTGAGAGAGTTTACCGCGTCTTGCAAAAAATCTACGAAAAGTGGCAGTAAAAGCTTCTGAAGTTACGTCACTGCTTTTGTAGAAAGGCAAATAAATAGACATAGATACATATATATGTGGCATTTGGTCGAGATTTAAACCGTTATGATATCCGGCAATATATAGATATATTATATACACGAAAATGTCATTGCGCACGTCTGAAGTGGCATCCGGTCGAGATTACGCTTTTAATGGCATCCGTTATATACATTTTGTTTTAATAGGTCTATATTGTTGTTTAATCGACATCCATATATTAATATTTTGTTAGAAGTGGCATCCGGACGTTGTTGCCAACAGCGATAGCATTTTTTTGCTTTGTAAAGCACATAGGTATACTATTTGATTTAACCCGTAACTGGTATGGTACATTTTCTGGAATGTCAGCAGTAAAATCATCATATATTCTATAATATTTAACAGAGTTATTAAAAGTACAACATACAAATTGACAATTGTTTCGATAAATCAATATCATCGTCAGATGATATTGATTTATCGAAACAATTGTCAATTTGTATGTTGTACTTTTAATAACTTTTATTATATTGTGAAATCAACTAGAAACCGTGAGTTTCATTTAAAAACACTAAAACATTATTTGATTATTGTGTTGCTAACGAGTAAAATAAAACAGGTCTTCATAGAATTCAACCTGTTTTCCATTTAGGATATAAAAAGAATTTTATTTCTAATAAAATTTTCAATTAAAAAAAGAGTAGAAAAAAAGGTCGGCCATTAAGAGGTTTTCCCCATTAAATGCAGAATAAATCAGTTTTTCGAAATTAGAATAAGAAAATTAAATGTATATTTATAAAATATCATTGAAAATTTGAAATTGACTACATATATTTTTTCGTACTTTATTCTAAAAAATACGTTTGAAAACAAATAAATTAGTAAAAGTTCATCAAACTTACTCAATTTTTGAAGATATTATAAGCTTTTTAAAAGGGTGCCATATTCTTGAAATTTATTGTTCTGTTCGGATTTCAAATATTTGCGATTAATTTTTTTTCCGTCAGCGGTGAACTGACGTTTTTCGACCTCGCAAAAAAATTTGACATTGACAGTAAGTCCACGGCGTGTGAATCAGTCTGTAAAATATATTGTATATTTGGGCAATTGATGCCTAGAAATTTTGTATTTGGTGTGCATAATAAATGGTATTTGTGTTGTTAACCTGATTTATTCATGGAACTCGCAAGAAAATGTTTTAAGAGAAAAATTGGATTGTCAAATATTGGAAAGAATTCGCCTCAATGGAGATGAGCTTAAGTTAATGGGCAACGCTCTCCGAAATGGACCTTCGAGCCGGATATTGCTGTACTCATGTTGTCTTCTGGATATGTTTTTGTTCCCATGTGCATTTTATAAGTGTCATAAACTTATAAGGTGAACTATGCATGGTTTCTAATTAAAATTTGAATCTTATTGTGCTCGATAACGTAAAAACTCTCTCGCTCAATTCAAAGAACATTTTTGAAGTTTAAAAACAGTAAATTTCAATTATTGTCGTGCCCTTAGACAGCAAGTAGCGTGGTTGATAGTGCAACAGGGCCGGTTCAAGCCCCAAATTTTCATTTCTACTAGTTGTTCATGCAAATATTAGTAAATTTTCTCGTATATGTATTTTTAAAGCGAAGAATATTCATATTCGTCGTGTATATAGTCTTCATAACTCGTACTTCGCATTTTCGTTCACTGAAAATTTAAATATAGTAATTGGCAGACATGAATATTCTCAAAAAATCTAGGAAGCACACTCGATAGGCATTTACTAGATTAATCACTCGGCTGGATAGTAATTTCGATATTACAAATGATGTTTTTCAAATTCAAACTCGCGAAAAGGCCCTAACGGACGCCTTTGTTAATTTAGAAAAAATTGAAAATTACGTAATCGACCTTGATTGCGATGCTAGTGAGCTTCCTAGCGTTAATGAATTTGATAATACGGCAGAAAGATATCTGGACTACCTCTCTAAGATGCACAGAAGGATTCAAACCATTTCCTACTGTACCCCTTGCACAAGAAATGTTAATTCTCAAGTTATTATTAATAATAACTCCTCGTCTTATACTGCAAAATCACCTCAATTAAAAATACCTGAATTTAACGGCGATATCACGAAATGGTCATTCTTTTTCGAATGTTCAAATCGCTCGTTACGGATAACTCCGCTCTTTCCGAAGTCGAAAAACTCGTATATTTGAAAGCTTCATTAAAAAATGAACTCCTAGAATTAATTAACGCAATGGAACTTATAAATGAAAATTTTCGTGTCGCAATAGATATTTTACTTGAAAGATATAATGACAATCTCGCTATTATTAATACGCATTTCAACTCAATTATTGATTACTCCTACATATCGAAAAGCAATGCTTAATGTTTACGAGAATTTATTACTCATATGAAACAGCACATAAAATCGTTAAATAATTTAAATATTGACACTGAACACTTAATGATGATAAATACAATCGTAAGAAAATTGGATTTCGCCACAATGGGAATATGAGTATCAAAGAGACAGGTCCGTATTGGCCACGATTGATGAATTTTTTAGCATTGTTGAAAAAAGGGGCAAGGTACTTTTTTCCATTTTACCTCAAACTATAAAAAAGGAAAAGACAATTGAAAAATGTTGTTTCTTATTATTCAAACGACTTTGATAATAATTATCTTACTCCGCAAATAAAATGTATTTGTTGTAGTGATAAATCGTATAAAATTTATAGGTGTAACAAATTTTTGGACATACCTCATAATCAGAAATTGGAATTTGTGCATTCAAATACAACAAATGTACAAACTGCAGTGGTACTCGGCATAGAGCTACTAATTGCCCATCTAAACGTTACTTTACTTGTTCTAAAGTGCTTCGGCCAATGCTCAACAAAACAATTTGGCTACTTCTCAGCCACATTGCGCAAATAGTGCACTCGCAAGTTGTCAATCTCGCCAAAATTCGCACGCGAGCAATTCCAGGCAAAATTCTGATCAAGGTTCATCATCACGAAGGCCTTTTAACCCTCGCGCTAATTTTTGTACACGGGAGAATGCAATGCCTGAGAATTCGCGTAGCTCGTTATACACTGCGATATCATATAGCATGTCATGTTTTATTAGCAACTGCCATGGTCACAGTTTATTCCAAAAATGGCACCCCTATTCAAGCAAGATGTATACTTGACAACGGTTCTCAGAACTCGTTCATTTCAGAGCACCTTTTGAATAGAATAGATGCTAAAGTTTATAACAGAAGGCTGCAAATTTCTGGAATTACCCAAAAATATTTGGTCTCAAATACTATGGCTCAATTTAAAATATTCTCCAATGTCCTCGAAAATGTGTCTGTACGAATTTCTCATTAAATTCGTATAATAGTTCGTCCGCCCCTGGTATAATATTTGAGTGCAAACGTTACATGCTTGCTGGTCTAGTTCGCTTTCCCGCTACAAACTTACTTGTTCATTGACAATGTCATAGATGCGACGTCTGTTCCTAGTGCTCTGCAAAATGTAGTGTTTTTCCTCTATAAAATGGGGATTGTACCGCTTATAATTACTAATAATTAATAAGTATAGTGTAATCTATTATTGGAACTGATTGTAAGTACCTTTATCATTAATAAAAGTATAAAATATCCATTAATATCCGCCGACTGTCTCGAAGTCGAAAATCATTAACCTAGCATGGTTGCCGCGCGTTTAAGAAACGCCAGAGAACTTTTGATAGCTAATTTCAAGATATCGTATTTTTGATACCATATTGTTTACCACTGATTTATAAACGTTTCATCTCTTTATCACGTTACTATCTTATGTAAATTTCTGAACTTATACTCACCTGAAACTATTACGTGATTGATTAAAGCTAAGTGCGGGTTTGGCTTTAACTGTAAATATTGTAAATTTGTATAGACTAGTGTTTAATTTTCAGACTTTCCAACCGGCTATTGACTATATTCATCTTGGCGATGATCTTAATAGTGAAACGTTATTTTGTACTTTAATTTGCATAACTAGCTGCATGTTTTCTTAGCTAGCAGCGTATATAGATTTAGCTGAGTATTTACTCATAACTAGCAACATGTTTCCTGATAATTAGCAAAGTATTTTTTTATCCAACCTCTGGATTTTTCATTCTTATTTTTTCTCCTGTAAATAATCTCTTTCCTTACATACTAAAGTAAATAATCTATTGTAACATTTGACTTTTATTTATTTTCATGTATTTATATATAGGTTATCCCTCTGTCTCTGGTACGGGTAACAAGCTCCTCCAGCGCAATGCAGGTGGTCCTTCGTTTTTCCTCGAGGCTGCTAAGAACTATTATGTGATGAGCATTTTTACATTGTTTGGCTTCTGAAGCCTGCGACCTGATATTTTATTTTCTCTTCTGCCCACACAGTGTCTTTCGATTTGACTTGTGCGGTATTACAAAATATTAGTTGTAATTTGCCTCAATGCCTAATTTCTCCAGATTCAATTTCCATCCCTTATACTCTCGAATTAGCGGACCCCCAATTTTTAAAGCCATCCCAAATAGATTTGTTGTTAGGCTCAGATATATTTTATGATCTACTCTCATATGGTGTCATAAGATTTGCAAAATGTCAACCGGTACTACAAAATAGTGTGTTAGGATGGGTGATAGCAGGCAATGTTTCACAATCTTCTTGTTCTAAAAGTACTTTCTTTTTAGTCAATATGCTTGAAATTTCTTTCGACTCTCCCTCTCTTGATGATTTGCTCAACAAATTTTGGGAATTAGAAGATTTGCCCCCACATAAATTGTTAACCCCCGTAGAAGATGTTGCTGAACAGGACTTCAAACAAAATGCTAACATTTTTGAATCTCGAAAAAAGATTCCAGAAGGAACCCGATCTTTTTTCTCATTACAGAAAATTCGTTAATGAATATGTAGCTCTGAATCATGCGCGTTACTCTTTTCACAATGCTCTCAATCAAAATAAATATTTTTTGCCTCATCATTGCGTAGTAAAGGAAACGAATTCGAGTACTCCCCTCCGCGTAGTTTTTGACGCTAGTTGTAAAAGTTCTAGTAGCTGTTCACTTAATGATATAACTCTGAAATGTTATCAAGTGCAGCCAGATTTGCTTGATATTATTTGTCGTTTTCGTCAGTTCTCTTACGTGTTCATTACAGATATCAAAAAAATGTATCGGCAGATGAAGGTTAATCCTTGTCAAACATATTTGCAAAATATTCTTTGGAGGAATCAACCTACTGACCCCATACAGTCCATTGAATTGACGACTGTGACATATGGGACAAAGCCCGCCAGCTTTCTCAGCACGCGCATACTGAAATAAGTTGTGTTGGTTAATGAAAAAAATGTTCCTCTCACATCTCAAGCTATTCCTACTCAAACTTATGTCGACGACATTCTTTATGGCTCTAATGACATTGCAACACTTAAATTATCTCACGAGGAACTCAATACTCTCTTGAATAGCTCTGGTTTTCGATTACACAAATGGGGCTCGAAGTCTTGGTGGAGTTCCAGTGAGTTTGCGATATATATCTGACGATTCTTTTTGCTTCTGCCTTACCATCCTTGCAAATTTGGATATGAGAAGTTATTGTGGCTGTAGTTGACGCTGTTTTGGCATGCTGATCGGCCAGTTCATTTCCAGGTATACCAATGTGTGATGGTATCCATATAATAGTGAATGTGGTGTTTAGGGAATAAATGTGGTGATAAGATAAGAGTGATGGATTTCTTGGACAATAGGATGTTCAGTAAATAATTCTTGGATAGATAGGATAGACGCTAGAGAGTCTGTACAAATGGCAACATTTTTATTGGAACGGATGATGTGCTTAAAAGCTTGTAGAATACTATACAATACTCCAGTATGCACACTGCATAAAGGAGGGATTAGGGAAGTTCTGATGAGATTGTTTGCTGTGGTAACTGAGCAGCCAACGCCAGTATCACTTTTGGAAGCATCGGAGTATGATACAAAGTCGTAGTGATTGTTATGAATGATTCCATAAAAAGATTTAATCATGAGCTTTTTAGGAGTTTCGTGTTTATTAAATATGGATAAATAAGTATTGACCTGAGGAGGGTGCATAATCCAGGAAGGGGTTGGAGAAAAAGAAATGGGTTTAGTGAGTGAGAGGTTAATGTTATTTATTAATGAGAATAATATAAGAGCGATAGGTTTAATTATTGGTGAAGGGTTGTTAAGAGGGCTGGCAGTTGATGTGAACAGAGAATAGACAGGATTGAGAGGGTTAGATGAGACTGAGGCTGCGTAGGATAGAAGCAGATATTGTCGTCTAATCCATAGTGGGGGTTCATCAGCTTCGCAGTAGAGACTTTCAGATGGGCTGCTACGGAAAGCGCCTAAGCAAAGTCGCAGGGCCGTATTATGAATAGGATTTAGTGATCCTAGATCTGTCTTAGAAGCTGACATGTAAACGATGCAGCCATAATCTAATTTGGAGCGAATGAGTGCTTTATAAATTTTCAGAAGGGATCTCTCGTCCGCTCCCCAGTGATAATGAGATAGGGTTTTAATTATATTTAATCGTTTGTAACAGATACCTTTTGTTTCAAGAATATGCTGTTTCCAAGAGAGGCGAGAATCAAATGTCATACCTAGTATTTTGCAGTGATTAACCACTGGGAGGGGGAATCATTAATTAATATGTGGGAGATAGGAGATTGAGTTCGCCTGCCAAATTTAATGATTTTTGATTTTGTTGAAGATAAGGTTAATCCTATAGAACGTGTCCGTGCAAGTAAGAGATTTACCGCGGTTTGTAGAATTTTGTAGCTAGTGGTTGCTGAACGACCATGACAGCATAGTATTAAATCGTCAACATAAGCTACATATTTGGTGGGAGAAGGTAAGCTATGGCACATATCACTTATTGCTAAGTTGAATAGAGTTGGGCTTAAGACTGATCCTTGAGGAGCACCATCGGTCTGGGTGTACAAAGATGAAAAATGGCCGTTTACAGAAACCCTAAAGGACCTTTGAGTTTTGTATAAAATAAAATATATTTCCGTTGATATGGTATTGATTTAGTTTAGATATTATGGCCTGACGACTAATTCTGTCAAAAGCTCCTTCAATATCAAAGACGGCGGCGATAACTTCATATTTGTTATTTATTGAGTTGGCAATGTCATTTTGTAGCAGAACAAGATTATCGAGGGTAGATCTATAACGTCGAAAGCCTGATTGTTCTTTTGGTATAATGTTGTATTTGTCAAGGAACCAAACGAGGCGTTTGTTAATTATTTTCTCTAGTATTTTACACAAGGTACATTTGAGCGATATAGGTCTGTAAGAATTAGGAGAAGTAGTAGGTTGTTCAGGTTTTTTAATCGTATTATTAAGGAGGACCGCCATTCATTTGGGAATTTTTGGAAATCATTTACCAGATGAATTGGAGGATAGTGAATTAAAAATTCAACTAAATATTTATTATTCTGAGTTTGATTCACCCTGTACACCACATCCAACGGGTTTTGTAGTTTCCTCGTAAAAATGTTTGGTTAAGTTTTTGCATTCTGACGTAGAATTTGAAAAGTCATTAAGACGTCAAAATAATATACACGACCCACCCTGTTCAGTAGTTGGCGACGGCATTGACATAAATGTCGAGTCGAGTTTTGATGTGTCAATGTGACAAGTCGAGAACGGTGAAGTTCTAGAAAGGTGTTTTTTGGGTTGAAATAGTTTTTTCAATTCTCACTACGCAAACTAACGGTTTTTGTTAAATTAATAGAAAGGTCTATTAAAGATTCAAGAGTAATTGCAACGCGATAGCAGTGAATGTTTTATTCCATTTGATTTGAATGGAAAGGTTCAATCGCCTACAGTAGTTTACAACAAATAAGTTACATTTGATCACGCTCACAATTATATATATATATATATATATATATATATATATATATATATATATATATATATATACTCATTACAATTTGACAGTTGTCTTTCAAACCCTTTCAAAACGTGTAATTAGCAAAGGTGATTCTACGTATATGTGCTCTGTGCCAGGAAGCAGTTCGACAGGAAGACCCAAACAAGGTTGTATGTGAGTACTATAATTTGTAACTATTATACTGTTGATAAACAAAGATTGTGTTTCGCCTCGCACTACCTCCTTGAGAACGGTCTTAGTGAATATTAGGTAACTTTATGTTTTGATTTCAACAGAAATTTTCTCTGTGCTAGATTTAGACTCATTTACGCATTAATTATTTACGTTTAAGATTCTTACATTGTAAATGTTTCATTAGTTTTAATATTCATGAAGAACGGCCGTTCAATTTAGTTATGCATATTTTTTGTTGAATTTTCTTTGTATTTTACAGGAGATCAATCCTTTATAATCTCCTTTAATAATTAAATTTGTTAGTTGTTTATTTCGAGTTGCCTTTAACCAATCCTCGCTTTAATCTCGAAGCTCATTAATTTAAATTGCTAATCGAATACCAGCGCCTTTGGCTAATACAATGGCTAACTAAAGACCTTGAGTCTAACTTTTTTATTTGTTTTGAGCTTAACCTCAAACAAAAAATAATAAAACTATTGTTTAAATAATTACAAAATTTCACATTCATAAATAATCCAAGATAAAGTCAATGTAAACATATATAGGAATATTCTGAACACTGCCATATAAATGTACTGGTAATTGAAATGTATCATCACTTGAGATGTGAAATAAAATAAAATTAGTATCGGAGTCAATAATAGATTATTGATATTTACATACGATGATAAAAAAGACATAATCGGAAAAGAGCATATGAAACAATTAATAGTTGGTTGACATACGGAACATAGCCAAGCTATATGTCAATTAAATACTGGATACTGAAGCTTAACAAACGGAAGTAATAAAAAATAGGGAATTTATAACCAACTTAAATTCATTAGTAACTAATAAAATATTTAACATTAAAAGCAAATTTTGAAATAACTAATAGTTTATATAGAATTAAGATAGCAACAATTAGAAAATTTAAAACTGTACGATTGCATATATAATAGTAATAGTAAGTTTTATGTAACTGATGTATATAATAATACCCTAAAAATGGGAAAACTAATAAAACTATTCATTGTTACAAGTGGAAAGGACAAATAATGACAAATTTAAGATAATAAACATATGTGTGCATAACTGTTAATATCCTCCAAGACTTTTTAAAGGACTATTCCTATATTTATAACTATAAACTCTCATACAAACAATTATTGTGTAATAAATAGTAACAAGGTGGCTTTGAATCTCGAATGGAAAAAGTTTGTTGATTCAAAAAACAAAAAGAAGTCTAGCGTCGGTGGTTGAAGAGACAACAGCATATAGAAAGTCCTCGACAAAAATTTTGAATAAAAAATTTAATAAAATTAAATATAGAGTATAAAAAGTTGTTAAATAATGAAAATATAAGTGCTTAAAGTATAGTGAGAACGAGAGAACGACCAGAAGGTGCATTTCTTTAGGAAAAGAAATCTTCAAGAATTGGGGAGACGCCAGTAGCCGAATTGTATAGCTATACAGAAGCAAAGGACTCAAGGTCTGTGTAATTTGAATATTAATTTTGGATCCAAAGACATAATTAGTGAGCAATAAATAAATGTTTTGAATATATAACAAAATTTTTACAAAAAAATGGCGTAAGCATTTTAAGATGCAGTATATAAAATCTCATTAATGGATATTCAAGAACTATAACCAATATCTATAATTAAAAAACAAATTGAAATTTTACGCACCTAAAATAAGCTTATCTCGTTATTGTCCACATTATATAATAAGTATCATTCATCCTCCATTTCTTCTTCATAATGCATGTATAATCTTCTTCATTACCATCACTATTCTACTCCAATTTCATTCATATTCACTTGTATATGCAACTGTATTCTTTTTCTTGAGTAATAAGTTGATAATTTCTGTGTTATATGTGTTAAAATCTTGTAAATATATCGTGCATGTGTCATTGACTGTGAATGCTACAGTTATCTTCGCTTTGGACCATATGAAAGCGTACATGACTGTCCTATGCGCCGACGCGGTAGTGTTTACGCTTAATAGAAGTTCAGAGCGCATGACTGAACATCGTACGTGGCAGTATAAGGAATATTCTTGTATCATAAATAATTTAAAATTTGATTTCAAACAATTTTATCAAACAAGTTTCTGAACAGTGTTTTGCATTTTTTAATCATTATTCATCACAAATTTAGCAAGAATTGCTCATTTCATTCATTCATTAGAATAATAATAATAAACAACACTGGGGGCCCCTTCCGGCTAGGGGCCCGGGGAATTTTGCCAACGTGCCACTCTGTAGTTACGCCACTGGGAGGAGCAATCCAATTGATCAGATCTGGAAGACGTAAACAAGCCTAAGAAGTTAAGCTTATGAGTCTACACGACGTGAGTAGAGATTTTTTTTTGGCGGCAGAATGTGTTAAGTTCACAATCAAACTACCCCCCTGAAAAGACTTCCCACAATATAGAGTATATAATAATTATCGTATAAACTAGTAAAACCCCCAGAGAAATTAATTATGACTTTTACCAATATTTATTTCACAACAATCAAAAAATGTCAATACTATTCAAATGTAAATGGATTACACTGGCATACTGTCAGTCTGAATTGACAAGAGTGCAAATTATAACTCCACTACTATCAGTGAACAGAATGACTAAAGTAACTGCGTGACTTCTACTAGAGAAAGTACAACTGCACAAAACGAATGGCTACAATTTCTACATTTTCTCCCACCTCTTTTACGAATAATAATGAGTGAAAGACTTATTTACATTCTAAGTGTAGTCATTCACCATATCTACTAACAGGTTTAATTATCCTACCTACTCTAGTTTTTAGAGGTGGGCTGATATCTAACTTATGACTACATTCTCCAGCATCCTGGATTTCATCTCTCTTCATTACTTCCAGTGGATAAAGACGCTGAGAGGTCGAACACAAGCTCCTCCTTGGGTATTCACCTTCGCTATCCTCGCCTTTTTATCTTTTCCTGGAAACAGTTCTTCGATTACTCCAAGCTGCCATTCAAAGTGCTTTTATCCATTCGATGCCACAAGCACAATGTCGACTTCTACCGGCAGCATTTTCATCTCGTTTGCCTTCATCACAAACTGCGACAGGTATTCCTTTCGGAATCGCGACTGTATTTGATCTCGGAGCCGCCTCATGCTCCTATAGGACTCTGACAGGAAGTCAGCATCATTGATCTCATTCAGAAATCCTGTCATCTTTCTCTCATGAAAGTGTTGGGTGTAAGTGGAATGAGATCTACGTTATCTTCAGTCACAACTGTCATATACAACTTCGCCCGACCTAGCATTCGTTAGAGGACCAGTCACTCCCACCATTCACCGCACCACGCTGCAGTGGGCGGTTTAAAAATCCAGCGAATTTCCTTAGTGTTGCCAAGCTCATTGATAGAGTCCCAATCCAACGTCTTGAATAAGTGTTTTAAATGAAACTCAATGTTTCTAGCTAATTCCACAATATAATGAAAAATGTTGAAAACACTAAAAAATTGACAATTGTTTCGAAAACTGAATATCATCGTCAGAATGACAGAAGTTACATTTCATTTGATGCCTACCTGATGTTTAGTAGCTTTTTTTGGCTAAACCAAGAAGTGAACTACCTTGTGATTGACTTAATATATGTTAATAGAAAAAAGAAGAAAATGTGATATTACGAATATTGAAGCTTAGATATTATTAGCCCTATGGTGATATCCTGGATATCATTTTTCCAATTAAGATAACTGTACAATGATATAGAAAAACAGGAAAACTACATCTGCTGATTTTTACAATTATCACTTAAGAAGACAATTTAATAGTGGAGAACTCCCTAGATTTATCTGTTCATTGACGACTTCATATTGTGGGTTTCTTGAGTGTCTTCTAATTTCCAACTCTTCAAGGAAATCCAGTTCTTGTTTTTTATCACAAATATGTAGTACTTCTAGTTCTGTGTAAGGTGTCAATGAATGATTGGAGTCAAGTAGATGTTTTGCGTAATGGGATTTATCTGGTTCTTTTAATCTGTATGCTCGTAAGTGTTCACTGTATCACTGTAACGTTATATGAAAAAATTCCAGTAATTCGACATATTTTTAAAATCCATATTCAACGTACTCGATCAAATACTGTCCCTAGTATTGCAAACCGACATTACAGATCATTTCTCAACAATACTACAGATAGTACTGGAAAAGACCAAATGCCCCAAGGAACGAGGAATAGTGAAATACATAGATGAAACAAAACTTAAAAATACAATCAGACAAAAATTTTGGGATTTCTTATACTTGAATCCACATCCTAACTATGCAACAAATACTTTCATTGAAACACTTCAAAAATATATAGACGACTGTACATGTACAAAAAAATGTAAAAAGAAAAACACGAAGATCGCCCCTTGGATGACAAATGCTTTACTTACCTCAACTACCACAAAAAATAAAATGGCTCAACTTTTCAGAAGAAACCTGTACTATTTTATAAACAAAATTTTATATTAAATTTTTAAAACTATTTGTCGACATTCGTCTTTTAATAAACTATCCTGGTTAATAAAAACGGATAAAAGCTTTAAACAGCTTTTTGAAACAACCTATCCTACTTTTGAGCCAAAAGAAAATAACAGGTTGTTTCAAAAAGTGTTTAAACTTTGTGTGACTGTTTTTATTTGTTTATTTAAGAAAAAACAATATAGGCATAATTTAAAAAACCTTCAGTATTTGCTTGGCTTGTGTAATAAATGTTGCTATGTGGCCAAGGCCACATGAGATTCTAAAAAAAGATGATAACCTAAACGGCCTGTTGACTGTAAAATCAATATTGTCTTATTTATGGTAAAATCCAATTCATTGTTTTAATTATTAAGTCAATATATTTTGTTAAAGAAACTGTTGTGTGTTATTTATATTACATGGCGCAGTCTATGTGGTAATCAGAGTTGGAGTGCATAAAATATCCTTTAACGGTCAGTCCTATTTATTGTGGAAATCGTGTCTTACAAGTTGCCTCAAAACATAAAATAAGAATTATGTCTGATGAAAGACTTCCAGAGCCCTTATCGTTTGAAGGCAATGTGGCAGAAAACTTTCGAAAGTTCAAACAGTAATTTGAAATATATTTAATAGCAAGCGGCAAAGTTAAAAAGGAAGATAAAGTCAAAATCGCCTTGCTACTCAATCTTATGGGTGAGGAAGGTCTAGAAGTCTACAACACGTTAAAGTTGAACGAAGAAGACAAAGATGATTTCGATAAAGTAATGACCGAATTTGAAAAATATATGACCCCAAGAAAGAATGTTGTTTATGAAAGATTCCTATTTTATAATTGTAAACAGGATGAGGGTGAGCCATTTGATGATTTTCTGACAGACCTTAAAAAACTTTCTAAAACCTGTGATTTTGGAGACTCTTGTGACTCAAGGATTAGTGATAGAATTGTGTTTGGTATTCAAAGCTTAGAATTGCAAGAAAGATTATTACATGCAGAGGATCTCACCTTAGATAAAGCAATTGATAAGTGTCGAGCGAATGAGCTAGCAAGAGCTCAGTTGAAGGAAGTACAAAGTCAAGAAGGAAAAGTACAGGCTATCAGAAGCAAGAAAGTTATTAAGCAAAGCAGCAGATCTAGCAATGAAGATTATACCCACACTAAATTTCGGACGCAAAAGTGGTATTTTCTTGTTCGAATCGCTGTAACGTTTCCGAATCAATTTTTTTGCTTAAAACGTGAAATAGTACAAAATCTCACTCTCGGACCGGTAACCCCAAATTTTTTAGAGCTTCCAAGTTATCAAAAAAAAGTGCCAAAAGCTGTCTAAGATATTTTGGGTTCTCCGAAGTTAATTTTTGAGAATTATAAACCTGTTCCCAATAAAACATGGCTAACGCACGCGTATTTTGATAATGCTTAATCAATTTACTAAAAGCTAAGTCATAATTAGCTTCTGTAAGTTTAATATTTTTAATGATAATTAAAGCGTCGTCAGACAGAGACGACATTAAATATCTAAATTTTTCAATTTTTGTAAGAGATTCATTAGTATCTATAAGATACTTGAAAAGATCAAAAAATGTTGGCCATCATTTTAAATCTCCTGAAAAAACCGGTATATTTAATTTTGGCAGCTTTACTTTTGAATCTTTGTTCTTGGAATGCAAGATAGAGTTAGTATCAAACAAATCAGAATAAACACTCATTATTTGAAAATATTTATTATCTACTTCCTGTCTGAGCAATGTTTCAATATTCAGATCTGCCTCCTCATTTGCAGCGAGAGCAGTAATAATTGTAGAATGCTGAAGGTTAAAGGCACTGTAAAATGTTTTTAATTCAGCATATCTAGCTTTAAAATGGTTATGAGCACTTTGATCCCCCTCTGTCTGTATGGCAAGATCATGCAGTATCGAAATTCTATCAGAGAGCTTTTGCTTGACGTAATCTAGCCGCCATTGTGATACAATAATGAAATTGATCACATTCTAATGTCAAACCTTTCACCTATATAAAACTTACGAACACAGAAATAATGAATTTCAATTGATAAATATATTATATAGGTACATACAGATTAAAGTTATACTCAAGCTAAAATACTTGATTTGAGAAATTAAATTAACGTGTCTAATGAATATTCCACTAAATCTTTATACTACCTAATAATCTGAGACAACTAAATTATAAGACCAATACACAATAGGTATGTATCTAATAAGTGAATAGAGAGATAAGATTCAATCTTCAATTCAATAATTATTTTTTATTGAGTAACTAGAGTTGAATCCAATAAATTATAAATATTTAGTACACTTGAGAATGGAGCTATTTAAAGAGCATAATTGGGCCAAACTGTATTAATAAAGTGAAGTTATTTTTATTTAAACTAAGTATTTTATGTTTAAATAGTCAAATTTTGGAGAAAGTAAAAACTACTAATTATCGAGAATGCTAATGCCAGTTAACCTTGAAACTTATAAAAAGTTGATATAAAGATTTATATTTTCAAATTTCACAAGCCAAGTTTGGAAATTAACATCCCGCGAGAAGTGACCAAAAAATGTTTCGGAGAATGAAAAATGTTTTCGTTACGCTATGAAAGGTTACAAATTATATGAGTATATAAAAAATATGACGCAAGCAAATCGCCCAAGATGGTATTCTTACCTGAAGGTCTCGGATGATCTTCTGCGGGGTTGCAACCCTTCTTGGAAGCGATATTGTGGACTGTAACAGGGGTTCAATGGGTTTTTATTAAAGTTCCTGGCACTAGCGCGTTAAATAATAACTACGAACGGTTCACTTCGACAACTGTTCTGCTTCTCTTCTCTCTGCTTGGAGAACTGGGTTTTTAAATTGTGTAATGATATAAATTCATTACTATAAATATCGATTCAAGAAACCAGTTAGCACCGTGATGACGAGGTACCCCAGCAGAACAACAAAGTCCCCCACGCCAAGATGCGCACGAAGAATCGACAGTAGAAGGGAAGGAGACTTCTACCACCACCTCTACGATGTGTATAAAAATGCAAACCGACAGACGATAGAGCGACTTGGATTACGGACTCCTGCCTGCTCCTCCAAGTTCAGCCGCCTCCAGTGCGAAGCATAGGTCGAAGGTACTGACTTTAACCTTATACGCTTCACACTTTCCACCGCCGAGTGTTGTACTAAGTCGGAGTATTGATCCGATTTTATACATCATTCATTAGAACGACCGTTGGTTTCTGGTATTGACGGAAACGAGAACGATTGTTCAAACTGTTAGAAGAATTTCGGTGTGGTATTGACGCACCGAAAACTCTACAGTATCTTCGTAGGGTAGCGTCGTTGAGCTGGGTATTGACTGGCTGTAAACGATCACTTTAACTGTTAGTATAATTCCGGTGTGGTATTGACGCGCCGTAATAACTACACTCCCTACAAACCGAGATATTCGTTAAGCCGGGTACTGACTAGCTACAAACGATACTCTCACATCTTGAGATTAAAACCGAAAGAGTATTGATCTGCCGGTTGCTCAAACACATGGCTGTCTGAACATTTCATAGGACGCAGAGAATCCTGTTCACCGTCACCGGAATCGAAGTACACACCGTTGTTACACCTACCTATTCGTTCGAACCATCAGTATCTATCGATCGACGGAAGAATACGAACCATCGAAGCGTGATTTGCAAAATATTTACGCACCCGAGTAATATATATATATATATATATATATATATATATATATATATATATATATATTATAGTGGATATGTTATATTTTAATATATACTTATATGATTTACCTTTATTTACCCGTTTTTACCTTCGGCTAGCCCTATATGATTATATGAAAATTTTTTTAATTGTATGTATTGTTTAAATTTTATATTGCAGTCGGAAGCATGAGACTTCTCTCTTTGAGTCCTGGACACCTATTAGAAAAATTTTTACATATATGAACATTTACTTATTATGATTTCGTGATAGGTCTATTCCTGAATAAATTATATATCTTTATTTCAATCATCTCACCATATGATAATCGAATGAATGATTTAAACAATGTTCGTGAAAAGTGTTATGGACATTGACTGGAATAAGAAAAATACCAACACTTAAATAAAAATATTTTAATAAATTGTTGATGAAATCTTCAAAATTTTACACACACAAATATTCCTGAACCTCCTCTGTATTCTTTGATGGTCATGCGCACTGAACGCTTATAGTAGCTGCTTCGGCGCAACGGAGCAACTCTTCCGGTTCAACGTTTCTCGTCGTCACAAAATTATAGTACACAGTTAACATGGAGGATGCAAACGTTTAACAGTTCAATGTGCATCAATTTAGTGCATTTAGAATAATATGGTTGAAAACTTATATTAAACAGTTACATATATAATTCAAGTTGTGAATTAAGTGTGTGTTTGATAGTTATAAGAATAGGTCAGCATGCAAAGCGGAAATTAAGATTGGAAAAGCATTTATGAGTGGTGTGAACTTTGATTATTTTACAAACGAAAAACTTTTTACAAGTAAGTACATATTTAATATCTAAAATTATTGTTGCAGAAAATTAGAGTTCTTTAATTATCCATGGATAAAATTTGGTATTGATTATTTTAAAGTTTCTTTGGCCAATTTTAGATTATTCAAATTTAAATGTTCAAATTAATTTCAAAAGTTCACTTTTTCTTTGTTTGTTTGGAATTCCAAATTAAAAAAACTCAAATAACACAGACCTTATATTCCATTCTCGGCGTGGTGGACCTGCAACATCCCGTCTCTTTTCTTAGGTATTCCTTACCCAAGAAATACTCGTTCGGCACGTTTCACTTTTTCACAGGGTTTAATCTACATTAATATTATGAATTTTTTTATTGATTTAGATTTAAAATTATTACTTTTACTTTAAAGTTTTTACAAAAATCTTCTCAGAGAATTACATCCCAGTTCATCATTCCCCAACTAACTCTCGACTCTCTTTTCTTTTCAAAATCAACAACATTTTTACAATCTCTAAAACACAGCCTCCTAATTTGTTATTTTATTCAACAATTGTCAATGATAATGTTTTTTTATGGAAATACTGAATTCTTCAATTAAAATAGTCTTGGAGAGTGAAATCACTTGTATAAATGGTTTAACAATATCTTATAGAATATATAAATAATCTTTTACATGTATTACAATGGTTTCAATCCTTGTAATTCCTTTTTTTTTAGTAAATTTGTTTACAATTAATATACAATTTCTACAATCTAAATTTATGATTTATATATATGGAACTGTTTATTTTTTAATTCTTTAATTAGCACTAATTTCGCTTTATATAAACTCTAACTTAATTTCAAATTTACATTCTCTGTTTTATATTAACTTCCAACTCATTGAATTTAGGTTGGCAATATTATAACTAGATTCAATCACTTCCTTCATTGATTTCGATTTGATTACTAGATTTCTATGACATACAATATGGCTCTTATTCCGAATGTCATATTTCATACAGTTTTATTTTTATAAATTACTTTTTTCAAATTGCAACTTTTTATTGTATTTGCATATCGTTAATAAATTAGTGATTTGATTATTAATTCTTATTATTTTAGGTTTTGAACAAATTAACATCCTTTTCCCGATTCAAGTGTGGACATAGCAGCGTTCAGATTGATTTTAATGAAAATTGTTGACATTGACTTGACCTTAGGATTTATTTGTGAAGGTAACATTTTCTTAAGAATTAATTTCTATATTATCATTACCATTCTATTCCTTATCCTTAATCCATTTCTTAAATTGATGTACTCAATACTTTATAATACATTTGCTTAAGTCATTCATTCGTTTTATGTTAAATTTTGTTCTTAATTAGGTAGTGTCTAATGATACACCATACGTATATACAAAAAAAATTCCTTTTTAATTCAATCTAATATATGAATATTTATCTATACTAGAGGACTGGCTTAACTCCCCTCAAATTTAAATTTTAAAAGGTGTCTATTTAGATAACTTCTTAAAATTTCAATTTTCAATCTGTAATCCATGCTAATCGATCTATAGATTTCAGCTCAGTACTTACATTTCTGATAACATTTTTATTTTTATTCTTATTATTAAAATTTTTATGATATTCTTATAATTTAACCATATCAAACTCATTCCAAAATAATTTCTCATTAGGGACATAACAATAATGATTCTTACATTTTATTCTCATAATTCTTATTCTTATTAAATTATTCATATCTTATATTCCTTACTCTTTTCCACCGTTTCTTATTCAAAATCTCAATACTCATACTTCCTCCTTTACCTATCTACTCTTCTATTTTTTCTATTTCATCTTTTATACTAAGAACATAATTTTCAATTATTTCAATGATTTCCTATAATTTCATATCAATTTTCAACCTATATTCATGTCAATTTATCTATTCTTATAGTCGAACCTTTAACTCTTTACTTTCTATCCATATTTATATTTATTTTCATATTTCTTAATCATAATTCATCAACTTTATTTCATAACTATATTCATTATATCATAATTTTCTCATCATATCTCCCTATCTCATAATAATTAATCATATCATATACTTTATAAATCTTTCTTTCCATTATTTCACTATACTTTTCTCCCTAATTCCTATAAAATTTTTCTTGACATGAATATTTCCTACTTATATCTTGATTTGAAAACTTTCTTTCCTTCTCATCTCTTTTACTGTTTATTTAATTATTTCCTATCTTATCCTTCCTATTTCCTACCTGTCCTTATTAATGAGTGTTTATTTAATTTTATTATGTCCTTTATCTAAGAAATTCTCATAAAAATTTACTATTATACTAAAGCTTAACTTGCCATCTTTCTTTGATATTATTCATTTATCATTAATACATTATATTTCCTTATGTTTCAATTTTTTTAGATTACATTAACCACGGATACTGTATGCTGCCTACTAGTACACTACCTATGAAAATTGAAAATCTTATGTTTAACTTGGTCATTATCTTCACGTTGTATATGAGAATACATCTTATGAAGTAAAATCGAAAAAAAAAATCTTACATCTACCTATACTACTATCTATTTACATGTAAGTAACATAATATTATCTATTCCTCTTATCACTCTTTTATGGTGAATTATACTTATAAATTGATTCTATATTAAAAATACCCCTAATCATGTTTGTTCCTGGGTATGCCAATTTATAACTATTTTGTGCATTATCATTTATTATTTCATAAGGTCCCTCGAATGGCAATTGCAATTTAATACATTGGTCTTCTGCTTTATTAGATGTCTTTAATGCTCTGATTATAACCAATTCTCCTTTATTAAAGGTTGTTTTCTTCTTAATTTTCTTGTTCTGATCCCGTATATATTTTTCTGCATTCCTCCTTATTCTGATATTCACCTTTTCTAGTGTCTCTTCTAGAGTAGTATCTCTATTCAGAATCCAGTTTCTTTTAGGTTGGATACCTTTCATTAAATAAATTGGACTTTTACCTGTTACCCCATGTGGTAAATTATTTATAAATTCTTCAATTTTGTCCAAATTTTCATCCCATCTAATATGTGTCTTTTGACAAAGAATTCTTAAATATTTTAAGATTTCCTTTATATATCTCTCAGCTGGATTGGAGCTAGGTCTTCTAATACTAATAAATTGTAGTTTTATTTGTTCTTTATCACAATACTGTTTTAATTTTTTACTTTCAAAGTATGTAGCATGGTCAAGTATAATTCTCTCAGGTCTTCCTACTTCTTCTATATATTTTTCCAAACATTCTATTACCACCTTAGCCGTTGATCTCTTACATGGAAAAGTTTTAACAAATTTGGTATAAACATCAACTATTACTAGTAAATCCTTATTACCCGATTCACTCCTAATTAAGTTTCCTATAAAATCCATTGCCACAATCTGTAATGGTTTATTTGTAATTATCGATTTTGCTGTCATGCTATTGTGGTAATTTTTTTCTTTGGCCAGTTGACATATTTGACAATATTTACATATTTCTTTCACTATACTCAAATCCTTCTTTGCCACATAATTTTCTCGAAACAAAGTCCATAGTTTTCTTGTTCCTATGTGTCCATTCTCTTTATGTAGATGACGAATAATTTCCTGTGCAAACTCCTTACTTATTACAAATACTTCTCTGTCCTCCAATTTCTTATACCACACTTCATCAATTTTATAGGCACCTTTAACTTTCTCGTTATCAAAATGTCTCTGATCTTCTTTAACCTTTTCCAATGTAAATATCCCCTCTGTTTGGTACAATTGGTTTATTCCAATTTGAAATTTGGTTTGATTGTTCCCTACTTCATCTACTCTACTCAATGCATCTGCTACCACGTTTAATTTCCCTGGAATATATTTGATTTCGAATTCATATTCTTGTAACAACAAGATCCATCGGTGTACACGATTATTGGCATAGCGGTTTTTCAACATAGCTGTAAGTGCTGAGTGGTCAGTTTCTAAAATAAACTTAGCTCCTAATAGATAGATAAAATCTTAGTTTGCTAATGCAAAATACAACACTTGCCATTTCTAATTCTGTTATCGAATATTTCTTTTCTGCTGGCTTAGTCACTTTGGATATAAAACTAATAGGTACTTCTTCTCCATCTTGTATTTGAATTAATACCCCTGCCAATCTTTCTATTGAAGCATCCGTTCTCAAGATAAAAGGTTTGTCATATTGTGGATGAAATACTTTTAGGCTGTTTAGAAAAATTTCCTTTAACTCCTGAAATGCCTTTTCTCTTCTCTCGTCCCATTTCCATCTAATATCCTTCTTTAATAATTCTATAAGAGGAATTTCTCTCTTACTTAGATCAGGAACTAACTTCTTGAAATAATTGATGATACCTAGAAACCCTCGTAAAGTTCTTAAGTTATGTGGTGTTTTATACTCTAGGATTGCTTTAATTCTCTCAGGATTCATTGTTATACCAGTGTCACTTAAAACATATCCTAAATAATCCACTTCTCTTTTATAAAACTGACATTTCTCTAAGTTTAATTTAAGTCCGGCATTTTCTAATTCCTTTAATATTATTTTCAGATGTTTATGATGCTTCGTTTCTGTTTCAGAAAAAATCAAAATGTCATCTATGTAGTGGAGAGTGAAATCTTCATACGGATTCAAGATTGTATGCAACGTTCGTACTAAGGCTGCACAAGAACTTTGGAGTCCAAATGGCACTACACAAAATTGATACACCACTCCATCTACCATAAATGCAGTGTATTGTCTACAACGATGATCCAATGGAATTAACCAAAAGCTATGCTTTAGATCTAATTTTGACAATATATTAGCCTTTGTAATTCTTCCAAATATACCTTCAATATTTAATGGACTTTCGTATTGTTTTTTAGTAAATGTATTTATATTCCTAGCATCCAAACATATTCTAATATCCCCCGATTTCTTCTTTACACAGGTTATTGCACTTATGTATTGTGAATTAGATCTTTCAATAATACCGTCTTGTAACATTTTATTAATTTCCTGATATACCTCTTGTTTTAATTTATAAGGTATAGGATAAGTTTTGATCTTAAAATTTTTTATTTCTGGTATGACTTCAATTTTGTGAGCATATCTAGTCGCAACGCATACTTCCTCATTGAACAGCTTTTCGTGAGAATCAAATAATTCATAGACTCTCTGTTTGTATTCCTCCGGACATAATTCCTCCCTCATGTTTTGTTCTTCTTCAGCAATGTGATTTATTTGTCCAATTGCACATTCGTTTTTTTCTATATCTGTTTGATAATTTGTTATAAACAGTATTGTATGATTATTATATATTATGTTTTGCATTTTATAATTTATTATAATTCTATGTTTACTTAATTCATCTGTACCCATGATTATGTCATATTTTAAATTTTTCACAATCAACAATTGTACTGATAAAACCTCACCATTTAATTCTAGGTTTGTCATAATGGTTTTAGTAGTTTCATATAATTTTCTTTCATTTGCCCCTATTAATGATATTTTATTTGTATTTATCACCATAATATTGTCCTGTTTTAAATTGTCTACTATATTTTGATTTATAATGGAAACTTCGGAACCCGTATCTAATAAAACTCTACATTTAATGTTATCTAAATTTCCCTCTATAAATACTAATCTATTTAATTCTGGGTTTGTTGGTTCTTCTAATATAAATTCTCTAGGATGTTGATATTTAGAAGAATAGACAATATTATGCACATAAGAGCAACTTACTCGAAATTTTGATCAGAACTCGGGCCCTGATCACTATCCCTTCTTATCTCTTCCTGGTTTTGTATCATGTTCACCTGTCTTCTATCTTCACCTCCTCGACTATCTCTTTGATCATAATTCCTGTCTCTGTTTTCATTTCTTCTGTCCTCTTCATTATTCCTCCCTTCTCTTCTGTATTGTTGCCAGTTCCGATTACGATTGTCGTTATCATTCCGTCTTCCATAATTTTGGTAATTTCCTCCATTATATCCATTATTCCGATTCCCATTATTACCATTCTGATACCCATTACGATAGTTTCCATTTCCGTTTCTGTAATTATCATATCTCGGATTTCTATCATCCCGTCCTGGTCTTCTTCTCTCGTAATTTCGATTTTCATAATTTCTCTGATCATTTCTCCATTCATTTTCTCTTCTATTCTGTCCATTCCCATTTTCATTTAATCGATTGTCTCTTGTATCGTTATGATTTGTATAGCTCCGTTCCACTCTTTGTAGATATCTTGATAAACTATCCATGGCTTTAATATTATGAAGCGCTATTGTTTCAGCTACTTCTGAATTGAAATGTCTGCCAATGGATAGCACTTATTCCTCCTCCTTCATTCCCGGATCTAAGTACTGGGCTACATTATATAATTGCATCGCATAATTATTCAGGTTTTTGCTTTTCTTATAATCAAATTTCCCGAAGTATAACCGCTCTCTGAATGTTGCTTGTTGCAATTCTCCCCAGAAATAGGCTAAGAATTGTTGCTCGAACTCTTCTAGGCTTTGTATTAGTTCTTCCTTATTACAAAACCACAATAAAGCATGGCCCTGTAATATGCTCCTTATAATAAGCTTGATCTCAACAATATCTCTGATTCCTTTAATTT
This sequence comes from Galeruca laticollis, assembly GCA_963921935.1. NCBI lineage: Eukaryota > Metazoa > Arthropoda > Insecta > Coleoptera > Chrysomelidae > Galeruca > Galeruca laticollis. The sequence goes on from OY998175.1 coordinate 33,270,367, forward strand.
TGTTTCTAATTATTTTGAGAAATACTTTGGGATGTATATTGTTAATATTCCCATCAAATTTCACTCCGATTTCTAAATTGTGGAAATTTCCTGGGTATATATTGTTTCCTCCATTTCTTCTCAAATTTTCCTCCATTTCCTCTATCGTGATCCTTAATTTCCGATTCATTTCTTCGATTTCTTTATTCATTTGTCGATTTATGTCGTCGGTTATTGTTAGACTCATCCCCGTTCTCTCTTCAATCCGGCCATCCAAATCCTTAAATTTTCTATTTACGTTATCTTTCATCTGTTCCACTTCCTTTGTTATTTGTTTATTTTGTTTTGAGACCTCTACTTTAATATTCTCTGGTAAATATTCTTCTAGATCTCTTCTAAATTCTAATACTTCTTCTACTATGTTTTCTCTGATTTTCATACCATTTTCCTGTATTTCTTGTCTTATGTTTTTATTATTTTCCTCTATGTCTTCTTGTATTTGCCGAATACTCTTCTTATGTTCTTCTTGATTCTCCTTAAGTTCCTTAATCTCTTTGCAGTTTTCAAATCTAACCTCTTCTATCTTCCGTTCCAATCTGTTCATGTTTTCATGAATATTATGAATGTCTCCCCTCAAATTAAGCTCCATTCTATCCATATTTCCGTTAATGCTATTTATATTTCCATTCAACTTTTGATCCATTTTGTTCATGTTTTCATTTAACTCTCCCTTCATTGTATTCATCTGGTTCAACAATTGTTGCATCAAATCCATCATTTGGTTATCATTCCTTGTTCTTGTTTGTTGTTCCCTTCTCTCTTGTATTTCTTGACTTCTATCCAATCCTTCTTCTACTCGTTCTACCTCTATTTCATATTCTTCATCTCCTGTTCTCCTTTCTTCCTGTGCATCATCTTCCGATTGCTGTCCTTGGATGAGGTATTGCACCTGGAAATCTCCCATTCCATGGCTTCTTCCTTCTCTTTCCTCCTCAGATCCACTATCATTTCCAACCTGCTTCCCATCGCGCAACATCAATTTCCTATTTTCCATTGTTCTTTGTTTTTAATTTATTTTTATTTTTTTAATATATTATTTTTATAATCGCCCCACGTTTTTGGGTGCCAATTTATAGTGGATATGTTATATTTTAATATATACTTATATGATTTACCTTTATTTACCCGTTTTTACCTTCGGCTAGCCCTATATGATTATATGAAAATTTTTTTAATTGTATGTATTGTTTAAATTTTATATTGCAGTCGGAAGCATGAGACTTCTCTCTTTGAGTCCTGGACACCTATTAGAAAATTTTTTACATATATGAACATTTACTTATTATGATTTCGTGATAGGTCTATTCCTGAATAAATTATATATCTTTATTTCAATCATCTCACCATATGATAATCGAATGAATGATTTAAACAATGTTCGTGAAAAGTGTTATGGACATTGACTGGAATAAGAAAAATACCAACACTTAAATAAAAATATTTTAATAAATTGTTGATGAAATCTTCAAAATTTTACACACACAAATATTCCTGAACCTCCTCTGTATTCTTTGATGGTCATGCGCACTGAACGCTTACAGTAACTGCTTCGGCGCAACGGAGCAACTCTTCCGGTTCAACGTTTCTCGTCGTCACAAAATTATAGTACACAGTTAACATGGAGGATGCAAACGTTTAACAGTTCAATGTGCATCAATTTAGTGCATTTAGAATAATATGGTTGAAAACTTATATTAAACAGTTACATATATAATTCAAGTTGTGAATTAAGTGTGTGTTTGATAGTTATAAGAATAGGTCAGCATGCAAAGCGGAAATTAAGATTGGAAAAGCATTTATGAGTGGTGTGAACTTTGATTATTTTACAAACGAAAAACTTTTTACAAGTAAGTACATATTTAATATCTAAAATTATTGTTGCAGAAAATTAGAGTTCTTTAATTATCCATGGATAAAATTTGGTATTGATTATTTTAAAGTTTCTTTGGCCAATTTTAGATTATTCAAATTTAAATGTTCAAATTAATTTCAAAAGTTCACTTTTTCTTTGTTTGTTTGGAATTCCAAATTAAAAAAACTCAAATAACACAGACCTTATATTCCATTCTCGGCGTGGTGGACCTGCAACATCCCGTCTCTTTTCTTAGGTATTCCTTACCCAAGAAATACTCGTTCGGCACGTTTCACTTTTTCACAGGGTTTAATCTACATTAATATTATGAATTTTTTTATTGATTTAGATTTAAAATTATTACTTTTACTTTAAAGTTTTTACAAAAATCTTCTCAGAGAATTACATCCCAGTTCATCATTCCCCAACTAACTCTCGACTCTCTTTTCTTTTCAAAATCAACAACATTTTTACAATCTCTAAAACACAGCCTCCTAATTTGTTATTTTATTCAACAATTGTCAATGATAATGTTTTTTTTATGGAAATACTGAATTCTTCAATTAAAATAGTCTTGGAGAGTGAAATCACTTGTATAAATGGTTTAACAATATCTTATAGAATATATAAATAATCTTTTACATGTATTACAATGGTTTCAATCCTTGTAATTCCTTTTTTTTAGTAAATTTGTTTACAATTAATATACAATTTCTACAATCTAAATTTATGATTTATATATATGGAACTGTTTATTTTTTAATTCTTTAATTAGCACTAATTTCGCTTTATATAAACTCTAACTTAATTTCAAATTTACATTCTCTGTTTTATATTAACTTCCAACTCATTGAATTTAGGTTGGCAATATTATAACTAGATTCAATCACTTCCTTCATTGATTTCGATTTGATTACTAGATTTCTATGACATACAATATGGCTCTTATTCCGAATGTCATATTTCATACAATTTTATTTTTATAAATTACTTTTTTCAAATTGCAACTTTTTATTGTATTTGCATATCGTTAATAAATTAGTGATTTGATTATTAATTCTTATTATTTTAGGTTTTGAACAAATTAACATCCTTTTCCCGATTCAAGTGTGGACATAGCAGCGTTCAGATTGATTTTAATGAAAATTGTTGACATTGACTTGACCTTAGGATTTATTTGTGAAGGTAACATTTTCTTAAGAATTAATTTCTATATTATCATTACCATTCTATTCCTTATCCTTAATCCATTTCTTAAATTGATGTACTCAATACTTTATAATACATTTGCTTAAGTCATTCATTCGTTTTATGTTAAATTTTGTTCTTAATTAGGTAGTGTCTAATGATACACTATACGTATATACAAAAAAAATTCCTTTTTAATTCAATCTAATATATGAATATTTATCTATACTAGAGGACTGGCTTAATATATATATATATATATATATATATATATATATATATATATATATATAACAAAATATGTTCATCAAGATATATATATATATATATAGAATATTGAATTTTAGTTTATTTTGTCATTGTGAATAATATTTTTTATAGAAATAAATCAGTTAATTTAATTGAACTCTGTCTCCTTTGGGCTTACCTGGGCAATACGCATTACAATTGAACATAATGTATGTATACCGTATGTCCGCTAGGTGTAAAAATACCACCCACGATTTGCCTGAGATTTTAACATTTACATTTTATTATTAAGTAACCTTACATATTAAATATGGATCAAACAAATTAAAATAAAATTAATGAGTACTTAACAATACTTTTGCAAATTCTGTTATTAAGGGATGTTTTAAAAACACCACGTAATAATTATTAACGGTACTATTTATATAGGTAACCCATCATTCAATTTTTTTCCTTTCTTCCAAAACAATGATTATATTGTATTGTATTAGTTTATTGTTATATTATTATGAAATTACTATTATAGATTTAATCGCCCCAATTGTATGTTTGAACATCTACCAAATATATCATAGAAGAACTCCGATGAGAAGAATAATTGAAAGATTGTTCGACTTACCTGTAAGGAAGATCAATCTCAATTATTCGAGCATCGGAGTTCTTCTATGATAGAGCCCTCCCTCCCCCAATCTACCCAGTCAATAGAGCGATTAGTTTAGTCACCAATGAACTGTTCGATAGTCGCTTTGATATCGGGTTATTAGTATATACGACAAAAAATTGTTTACTCTTATACAGTGCGTGATTAACTTGAAATATGAATCCTACCAAATATATCATAGAAGAACTCCGATGCTCGAATAATTGAGATTGATCTTCCTTACAGCAGGTAAGTGTTCGACTTACCTTTCAACTATCAAGTTATTAATTATTTCAATCGCTATTCTATATTTTATAACTACTTACAATACTACTACTTTTTTAAAATAACACATCAATAGTCACTTATATCGCAAATACTAGCCAAATATTATAATTTTCGTAAAACATTCTTCAAAAAAAACAAAACAAATTAATTCCTTATTATTCTACCATTCTAAAATTCAGTTTTTTTTTAAACTAATTTGGTAAGAAAATCTATTATTTCTCAGACAGTTTTCATATTTTCAATTCAATGATTAAGCTTAATTATTATTATTCTATGCACAAATAAATTTATGAAAATAATTTAGGCAAATAAAGCAGAAAAAAGTGGGAAATGCTGACGATTGAAATATATTTTAAATGAGGCGAGCGGACCGAGGTCCACCGGTGACGTCAGTATGTTCCCGCCCACCTGTGAAAGATTGAAGCAATTAGGCAATCCTGTTAATATCGTTGCTCCTTGACTTTGCGCTGACGGCTGACAAGTCAACGAGCCCATCTCTCTGTGTTTATGTATCGTGGTGGTTCATGACGTACCAGTTCCAAATATATATAGAGTTCCAGTTACTATTTACAAATAATCCAAATTAAATTGTAATTTAAACACTCGTTCATTCCCTTTCTTCAGTCAATACGTTAGGATTAAGTTACAGTAGTTGAATTACAACCATAATAACTTCTCTTTCCATTAAACCTGGTAACTTAGTATAGCGATTTAATAACGTTACGAAAATATCACTATTCACTAGTGGTGGCAACACTGGTAAAAATTATATAACTAACAGTGGATCTGGTTACTACATTTTATCTAATTTAGCAGAACAATTTCTTAAATATCTGCTAAAATGGCTACAAAGAGGATTACAAAAAGCTCGATTAATTGGCTGTCTTTAAGTGAAAGAGTTCCTGAACATCAGCGTGCTCAATATTTAGCTTTTAAAGCAAAATCTGATAGTTACCTCAGGCGGTAAGGTCAATCATAATTTTTATATAATCCTTAAATATTTAAATAACTACATTATTTCATATTATCATTTGTTCATGCTCACTCAATGGTGTAATGAATTTAGTGGTCCATTTTTATATATTTTGCAATTGAGTCCAATCTATAATACATAAGATTTTTTTAAATCTACGTGAAATCACTTTGAAATTAATGTTTTTATAGTTTGTATACATATATCTGTTAATAATGTTATGCTTTTAGTGTGTTGTCAAACCCAGAACAAGCACCAGCTATTGATTGGGCTTTCTACAAGTCAAAAGTACCAGTAGCCGGCATGGTTGATGAATTTCAGAAACAATATAGTGCTATATCTATCCCATATCCGCCAAACACAATTAAACCCCAGCTTGACAGTTTAGAGAAGGAAATTAAAAGTGATATAGAAAAATTCAAGAGCGAGTCTAATGTTCGTATTGCTGAGTAAGTATTGCAACTTATGAGTAAACTATTTCACTTGCAATGTCCTAAATATGATACTTTCACCTGACGTATATCATTAGAAAATCAACTAGAAGGTAATATCATCCATTTTAAGAAGTATAATTGCATTCACACAATATATCTTTTAAAATTTTTTCAGGTACAAAAAGCAATTGGCTCACATAGCTAGCTTAATTCCATACGATCAAATGACAATGGAAGATTACCGTGATGCTTATCCAGAAGACGCTTTTGACCCCATCAATAAACCATCGTTCTGGCCTCACACTCCTGAAGAACAACTCGATTATGTTGACAAAGATGCCCAACCACACCATTAAAATATCATGTAAATCTGCTCTAAATACATATGTGCATTAGTACGATCATCAGAAGGTCATATTTATTGATATAAATTGGAATAACATTCTTTTTGAAAGAATTATTGTCATACTAGAAGTTTACAGTTATTTACAATGTTATTTTCAGTTTAGTATCAATGCTTTTTAGATTATCTAAATAAACCTTATTATCCACTGTTCAATTTGTTTGTTTTCAAAATTAGTGATTCTCATACTTTAGTGTGTTCAATAATTAACAGAACTTTATTCTTTTTCACAGATTTATGAATTTAAATTGGAGCTTCGAAGTTAAAATTAATTGGTTGCAAGGTCCATATTCTATATGGAGAAATATATTTTTATTGTCTTCCTAAAACGATTAAGATGCTATATGAGAGCAGAAAATCTGAATAAAAATTGATAGAAGATGGCAAAACATTTCATGTTCTTCTGGGCAGCATTTGTTAGGTTAGGTGGGGTTCTTTGACTGTTATTGTACATGCAATTTACTAAGTAATCACTGGTTCTTTTGCTGATGATAGTTTTACACAGGGGTGAATGCAGGATTTTCATTAGAGGGGGCAATTTTTTTGTGATACCTTACATTTCAGAACATTTGTCCTAAAATATACAGGGTGTTCCGGGGCTTGATGCAAAAAATTCGGAAGTAGATAATGTGAAAATAATGTGACATAAAAAAATTTCTCATACGACCCCTCGTTTGTGAGTTATAAGCCTTTAAAGTTGTGAAATCAGAACTTATATTTAAGTATATTTTCTAAATTATACATTAAAACATTATGAATTTTTGATGGATGATTACGTATGTCCATGTAGTGTGTTTGAAGGAATAAATAATTCTACACTATTTCTGAAGGCCAGGGGCGGCTCATGTCCAATGGTTAACAGTCCGTAACTTTTACAGGGACAATCTAAAGATAACAAAAATGAATTATTCAATCAATTTTTTAATAAAAAGGTACCCTATGTTTATCTCGATAAAATTTATGGTTTTGGAGATATGTAGGTTTTTAGATCATTGTACATGCCAAGGAAACTGTTTGCCATAAAGAGACATTCTGAAAAAAATTATCATTGTAATTATTTATTGAAAATACTTACATGATGTATTAAAACACAATCAAACATTTCTAATTGAACTGCATACTGTCGAACATCGTGTTATTTACTTAAGGAAAAAATTGAAATGTAGAAAAATTTAGTTGGTTAGCATACAACATCAAAAAAAAACGACAATAAATGTTCGAAGTGGGCACCTTGCACTTCTACACACTTCCAGAGGATATTTCTTTGAACGTGAAAGGGCTTTCCAAGATTCTGCCCTATACATAGCGTCACAATGGAAGTTTATTCTATCGATCATTTCGTCCCTTGTGTTTACCGGTGTTGCATATACCAGGCTTTTAAAATATCCCCAAAAAAATGAATCCATTGTATTTAATTCAGGGGAACGTGGTGACTATGCAAATGGACCTCCCCGACAATCCACCTATTAGGAAAAATGTTATTAAGATGATTCTTACATCATTTGGGAAGTGGGGAGGGACTTAAAAGCTTGATATATGCAACACCTGTAAACACAAGGAAGGAAATGATCGATAGAATAAAATTCCATTATGACGCTATGTATAATGGAGAATCTTGGAATGCTCTTCCAAGTTCAAAGAAATATCCTCAGTAGACCCCGGAAATGTGTAGAAGTGCAGGTGCCCACTTCGAACATTTATTATAGTTTTTTTTTTGTTTTTATTTGATAAGTTGTAGGCTAACCATTACTAAATTTATCTACATTTCAATTTTTTCCTTATGTAGGGGAATTTGGAGCAAAGTGGTTTTGTACAATAGTTCCTGTTTCGTAGGGATAACTGTGTCTTTACATACATCACTTCCCTAACGCACGCAGAGGTAATTAGTGTGCATTCGGTCGCCGTAGAGAAGGCACGCATGTTTTCCTGGCAAATGGAAAGTTTTGAATCACATGTTTGTAATATTCCTCGGTAAGTAAAGTAGCAGTTTAGTTAAAAATATTAATTGTTTGTTCAATATTCGACAAGTTTTAAATAGTATCTTATATATATTTACCTACGACCACCCCTGTAAGAAGTCAAAAACACATAGTCGGCAATCAATGTAGGACGTCTATTACGCACGGCTGTAAAGTAAATCGCACGGCTTCCATAGCAACTGTCAATGGACGTAGCCATTTTATTCAAAATGTATTACTTAGATATTTAACCTTGAATTTTCTTCTATATATAAAATGGTAGATAACATTTATTAGATATGAGATTGCATTTGATACTAAGAGTTATTTGGGATTATATGATGATAAGATTCTTGGCTGGGCATCGAGGAGCGACTTTTTAAAACTTGGCTGGGCATTGAGGATGTACCTTTTTACTTGTACTTTAAATACCTTAATAAGATTATAAACACAAGTACAAGTGGGTCGTAGGTAAAGTATAGTACATAACACGTGTTGTAAAGCATTTTACGCACTCGTGGCTTCGTGCGTAACTTTGCCGTTCGTGCGTAAAATGCTTCATACAACACACGTTACGTAATATACTATTAAAGTGTACACATACTTTTTTATGACTTCTAATAGTTATTTATGTAACAAGTGTGTAAAGTAGCCTTTTTTCGACGAACGTGAATATTGTAGCATGAGCCGTAGGCGAATGCGACAATCACATGAGTCGAAAAAAGGCCTTCACACACGAATTGCATACACTATTTTTTCTACTACCGAAAATTTTATCATTTTAATAGTAATTTTCTTTGCGCACTAAAGTAGGTTTAATTTTTCTTTAGAAGAAACTATAACGCTTTTATTGATTCTTATTAAAATATATTATATATTGAATAATATTTTGAACATTTGAATCAAAATTACAACAAATTAACAAAACAACAGACGAATTCAATTATTAACAATATTAATATTAAAGGTGCAATTTGTGCACTCGGGCATTTTCGAAATATTTTGTTAATTTATTTTCCCTATACCATTCTTTAAACAAATTGTATTTTGTTTCGTAAATATTCATAGATTTTTGGGGCAATAAATCATTAGAAGCATTCTGTGCTACGTGTAATATGTTTGATGGTGTATTTTCAAAATTATCTCCTGAGAGATCATCAGAGGAATCCATCTTTATAATTATATGTACCTACCTATTCCGTTTTCTAAAAAAAGAATCTAAAATAACATCATAGTTTCCTAAAAATGTTCAATACTTAAGTAAAAATACTTTTGCTTTCCCTAGATATAGTCGGAAAATCTCAATTTCAAATTTAAATGTCAGATTCAATGCACAAATAAATGTTAGTCACTCGCAGCCAATTTATAGGTACCTACCTATGCATCCTATTCTATTATTTTCCAGTACCCAATAATTATTACGTATGTACTCTGATTTAAAGAAAATCAGATTTAATATCCGTTTATTATACCTACCTATATTTCTATAAGACTATAGATAAAACTGCATACAAATTGGAACATTTTCTTTACGCACTAGTGCGTAAAAAAACTCTTTACGCACTAGTGCGTAAAGTAAAGTTTTACGCACTCGAAAGTGTGTCTAAAGTACGTACTTTACGCACGGTAGTAGAAAAAATAATTTTTTAGTACATATTAGGGCAAAGTGGTCCCTAGCCACTTTGCCCCTATAATAGTAAATCTTTCTCTTTAACAAAAGTGTCACCAAAGAGAGGTTCTGAATAACATGAAAAATCAAAATAACACAAATTATATGTAAAAGTTGTTATCCATTTCATGAAAAAAAAAAATTGAATATTTTTCTACAAAGTTAGGCATACATTTTTCATTTTAATAATTTTTAATTATTTGTATTGAATAAAATGCAAGGGAAGGAATTTATAAAAGGTAATCATATTCGAATACTTGGGTACAGTCATTACAAACGACGGAAAGATGAATGCGGAAATAGCTAATAGAGGAAACAAAGCACTAATAGTATATTGTACAATGAGCATGAAATGACATACATTTCATATACCTACGAGTTGGAAATGGGTCATTTCATTCAAATTGTACACTATACTTTTTCTACGACCATCCGAATCATAAACAAATCAATAATATTTTTCATAACAATTTTTATTATTAACTTTACTGCCGTCATTGTTGCATGGTTTAAAGAATTTTTTCTCTGAAATTATTAAGACGGGTTCTTAACGCTGAACGAACCATATATATTTTGTACAGGGTTATTGGTCATAATTTGACCACCCCTTTATTTCTCTTATGCATACAGATACAAAAAAACGTTTTAAATAAAAGTTGTAGGAGTATAAATGAATTTTAATAAAATGTACTTTGTACACCAGTAGCGTTTTTGTATTAGGGGGTATAAAATAAGAATATATATTTTTGAATAGAACACCCTGTATATTATGACATATTCGGAGAGGGATTTTTCTTTTCATAACAAAAATATATACTTTGATAGGTCTAGCTTTTATACTTTCCAAAATAATCGACAGTAAATTCCTAAAGTATTTAAGTTAGTATCTAGCTAGAAAACGTAGTTGGCTATGCATGTCTTACTGCAATATTGTTGATGTTATCTGTCAAAATTATAAACTAACGTAACAAATATAACTAATTGCTAGCTATATTATTCAAAAATGGATTATACAGCTTCTGAAAATGTAGAAATATTTTCAGTATATGTCAAAAATAACAATAATAAACGTGCTGCAAGACGGGAATATCTACAGTTGTATCCAAATTATAATCGACGATGTCCTAGTCTAAACGCATTTGTAAGTATTTACCATCACGTCAATGTCTATGAGAAAAAAACGTATTGCCATAGTAAATGAAGAAGAACAGTTGAATATACTGTTACACTTTGAAGGTAAAATAATACCTTTATTCAATTACTATTAAATTACCTGAAAATATATATTCTTAGAATAAGACACATCAAAATATCAATTATTTTTATTTTAGAGAATGCAGAGAGTAGTATAAAAAAAGCTTCCGCCGAATTACAGACAAGTTACTACAAAGTTATAAAAACACTAAAAAATAATAACTATCGTCCTTACAAAATTTTACCAGCACAGGAACTATGTGAAGAACATAAGCGAAAACGATTGGAATTATGTCAACAAATGATAAGAAGAAATTTAGACGACAACGAAAATTACTTTAAACAAATTATTTGGACGGATGATTCAAGTTTCTCTACATCAGGTCAGTTTAACAGAAAAAGTAGATGTTCGAGGGAACGAAAAAGTCTTAGGAAATACAAAATCAAACAAATTAAAAAGTCAGGTCGAAAATCTATTCATGTCTGGTGTTAAATTTTTCGGGGTAAAGTAGTTGGGCCAATTCTATAATTTCACTCCGCATAATGTAAGAGAAGTGCGAGAACACTTAATAATGAGTAATAATAATGAGTTCGCAACTTGGATAGGTAATGGTGGCACGATTCAATGGCCGCCAAATACTCCTGATTTAACGCCTTTAGGTGGCTTTTTATGGGGCTATTTAAAAGAAAAGTTTATTCCGATACCAATAACAGTATTGCAATAATTAGAGAGAAAATTGAAGCTGAAATTGAACTTCTTAACCATCGAAATAGTAATAAAATTTTAAACTGTATAGAATATTTAAGGAGAAGGTCTGAACTTGCTCGCTTAAAATTTATGAAAATATCAAATCGGTTTCTATTTTGTAATAAACACTGTATTGCTTTTTATGTTGTTTGCTATTGTATTGTATTTCGTAATAAACACTGTATTGTTTTTTATGTTCTTTGGTAATGTCACACCCAGTCGCCTATTTTTTAAACATTTACTATCTATTACTTTAGAAGTTTCTTAGTTTTGACAGATATTATCAACAAGTGCAGTAAGCCATGCATAGCCAACTACTTTTTTTAGGTAAATACTAACTTAAATACTTTAGGGATATACTGTCCATTATTTTGGAAATTATAAAAGCTACACAAATAAAAGTATATTTTTTTTATGAGAAAAAAAGGTCCTATCCGAATATGTCATAATATACAGGGTGTTCTATTTAAAAAAAAATATTTTTATATTATACACCGTAATTCAAAAACGCTATTGGTGTGCTAAGTACATTTTATTAAAATCCATTTATACTCCTACAAATTTTATACAAAACTTTTTTTTGTATCTGTACGCATAGGAGCAATAAAGGGGTGGTCAAATTATTACCAATAACCCTGTACATGTACCTACCTACGTCGTGAAACAAATAACGTTAAAAATTTTCAAATTTTGATAACTCGGAAATAAAAAACGTTATGCAGAAAAAATCGTTATACTTAATTCACCTGCGGAGAAACTTATCAACGATCGTGCCTCTTTAAAGAAGTAATATCACCTCCTGCATCTACCAGGATAGTGAGCGTGTCCTTCTAAAGCAATGGCTAGTTTACATATCGGGATCAGCATGTCAATGTCAAATCATCCTCACTATCACTACCCATTTTCGATTATTAATTTTTTTATAGATGCCTCATATTACCTATAGACCGAAAAAGCTATGACGTCATAAACATAGCTGCTGACAGTTACTGAGGGAAAACAAATATTTATTTACGTTCATTTTACGTTTGTAATATGCTTAAACATGGCTATTGTTAATTTGTCGAGCATTGCGGAGCAGTTTTGTAATGAAATTAAAGTGTTAAAGAAATATGGAGACAGTTTAAACAGTGGATATGTCGTAGATATAGAGTGTGTATGATGGAAATTTAGAAGCGAAGCAATGAGGCATAATTACTTGATAGTCACTGCAGTGTCACTTTACAAATGAAAAAACGAATAAACTTTTAACATATTACAATGGTCAAGACAAAAGATAAATAATTGATTTGTCTTCCCTCAGTGTCCATGTTCTGACGTCACACTTTTTCGGTCTATTTAAAGTACGCCTCAGCGTGTTTAAATCGAACTTTCAAACACGCGCGTTTTTTAAAGTCCCTATGGTAACAACAACTCGAGAAACGTAAGTATCAATAGTGCTATTCAACACTTCGATCTTGATTCCGATTTTGTTTATAATCGAAAACGGATTGAGGTTTGTGGAACGATCAAAAAAAATTGTCATTTGTCATTTCATTTTATAAATCAAATAAATAAACATTGACATAACCTCATCACTATTTTGGTTCATTTCACACTTTTCACAAGTTCATTTAGTTTAATCACGTTTAATTTTATAGAAGTTGTTCTGTTAACTAAAAATGTAATATACAATTGCAAAATATCACTCACATCACATAACCCATAGACAAACGTAGTTTATTTAAATTTTTCGACCAATCACATGCTTCCGATTTACGATTGTTTTCAATGGCATCACAGTTTTAGACCGATTACAATCAGAGTGAACGATTGATATCGAAAATGCATTGTTAAACATGTTGTTTTTTAAATGACAGGAAATGATTGTAATCGATTGCCGCGTTGAATAGCACTAATGACACCTTTTTTATTAGTTTTTAAATTGTATATTTTCATTGTGAACCAATGTCTTATTTGGTTTTTTCTGCAAAATTTATTTATATATTCACATATACATTGTGTCCTTTTGAATATAAATAAAGAAACTTTTTGATTACTGATCTGACAGCAGTACCTCGGAACGTGAAATGAAAATAAATACTATTTGTAATATAAAAAAACCTTCGACTTTTAGGCTTTAATCCACAAAACATACACATAAGTATCAACTTGACAGTATGTATAAATGTGACAATGTGACAATCCAGAAACAATAGTAAGGGCGAATATTATACACAATACGAGAATTTAAATAGTAAGGGAGACTCATATCAATTATATGACATTCTCCCCAGGTTTATTAAAGTTCATAGCAACTTAAATACTCCGGAGGATGTCGCTCTCTAGCAGAACGACGGACTGTAGGTACTTCTGGTTCAGTATTACTTGGAAGATTTTCAGTTATCTCAATTTCAGAAGATTCTTCTCGTGACTGAAAGTCTGCAGAAATCTTGTCTTCAGATGGGGGGTTAACTGTCGTTTGTAGTTCCTCTGAATCCGTATTAACGTTAGCGTCTGATGATAAAGTTATATCTCCACGAGGTGCTAAGTGTTGCAGTGACACAGTTGATTCTTTTCCATCTTGGTGACGAATTAGAGCATATTCTGGATTTGCCTCCAATAGTTCAACTTCTTCCAATAAGGGATCGTATTTGCTGTGACGAATGAACTTCTTCAAAAATACAGATGTGGACGGCTTCAACCAAGTTGGTAACGATGTTCCATAGGATGATCGACGAAGATGATTGAACATACGTTCATGAGGTGTACAATTTGTTTCAGTGCACAACAGAGATCGAATGGAATGGAGTGCATCTGGAAGAGCTTCTTCCCATTTTTGTGTTCCTATGCCTTTACTTTTAAGAGCTAAACTTATGCTTCTCCATATAATTCCATTGTACCTTTCGATTTGTCCATTTCCTTCAGGGTTATATGGTGTTGTTCGACTGGTTGCAACTCCTTTAGAATGAAGGAAATTAGCTAAGTCATTGGATAAAAACTGTGATCCTCGATCCGAATGAATGTAAGCAGGCATTCCAAAAACTGAAAATAATTCCACGAGACAATTTATAACAGATGCAGTAGTGATATCCTTGCAAGGGTATGCAAATGGAAATCTAGAGTATTCATCAACAACTGTCAAGAGATATTTGTTTTTAGTGCAGCTGGGCAATGGTCCTTTGAAATCAATGTTTAGACGTTCTAAAGGTGAAGTTGCTTTAATCAAATGCGAATTCTTGAGTTTGAGAAATCTTGGCTTCAGTTCGGCACAAACAGGACAAGACAAAATCATTTTCTTGACATCTTCGAAAGAAAATGGAAGATTTCGATGACGTACAAGATGGTACATTCTTGTGATGCCTGGATGACAGAGTGACTGGTGTAAATCGAATAATTTATTACTACTTGTGGTTCCACAAATTCGAGAGAAGGCATCAGCTGCTTCATTGGATCGTCCAGGACGGTAAATGATATCGTAGCTGAAACACGATAGTTCCAACTTCCATCTTTGAATCTTTGCATTTTTAATTTTACTAGAATGCTTTCTGTGAAACATGAACGAGACAGCCTCTTGATCTGTGACGATTTTGAAATGTCTTCCTATCAAAAAATGTTTCCATTTTCTTATGGACTCTATGATAGCATAAGCTTCTTTCTCTACAGAAGAATGTGCCTTTTCTGATCCTGAAAAAGTTCTTGAATGGAATGCTACAGGTCGCCCTCCTTGGTTCAGTGTAGCAGCTAAAGCAATGTCTGACGCATCTGTTTCAATGACCAATGGTTCATCACCAGAGACTGTCCACAAAAGAGCTTTTGCAATATCGTCTTTCAATTCATTGAACATTTTGGCAGCATCAGCTGGTACGGGAAATGACTTACAGTCAATAAGTCTTCTGATTTTATCAGAATATTTTGGGATCCACCTGGAGTAGTGGGCAAACATTCCAATTATTCGTCGTAGAGAAGAAATATCTTGTGGCACAGGTAACTTCAAGAGTGGTTCCAATCTACTAGGGCCAGGTTTCAAAGTACTATTTTCTATCACATACCCTAGAAGACATATAGATTTTTGTGAAAATTTAGACTTATTTTCATTAATTGTAAGCTGATATTTGTCGATGACGGACATAAACTTCCTGAGATTTACATCATGTGTTGACCGATCTTCGCCGCATACAGTTGTCATCCAAATAGGTGAATACCCCTTTTAAATTCTCATCTGATATTATTTTATCAAGGGTTCTTTGAAAACAGGCTACTCCATTAGTAACGCCGAACGGAATCCGACGAAATTGATACAGTCGACCACATGCTTCGAAAGCTGTGTAAAATTTTTCGCTGTCTGCAATAGGGATTTGGTGGTAAGCACTTTTCAGGTCAAGAGAACTGAACACTCGATATTTGGCAATTTTAGCAACCAGATCCTCAATATTCGGAACAGGATACGCGTCCAACAAGGTGAACTTATTGATGGTCTGCGAATAATCTATGACCATTCTCTTTCTGTGACGTTCATTCTTCGTTACCAAAACTTGTGCTCTCCAAGGTGACATACTTTTTTCAATTATACCCTCTTCCAGCAGATTTTTTATTTCGTTCGTGATAAATTTTTCATCTTCTTCCGAATGTCGTCGAGGTTTACAAGCTATGGGTCTACAATTTTTGGTTAGATTGCCGAAAAGAAGGGGAGGAGCGACTTTCGCTTCAGTGAGGCAGCATATAGAGAGAGGAGGTTTGCTTCCACCAAAACTGATGTCAAGTTTGGAGTGCTGCTTCATAATATCGTGACCAATTATTAAATCAGTGCACAATTTTGGTAGAAGAGGTACTTTGAAATTTGTATAAACATTCCCAAGAATTTCCAAGTCTATATAGCAGTAACCATTTATTGATGAAGACAGAGAAACTGAAGCCATTGAAACTTTTCCAGTGCTGGGATGTATGTTGAATTTACGCTCCTTAGCGAAAGTATAGTTTAGATAACTATCAGAGCTACCCGTGTCTATCAGGGAAGTAGCGTGCATGTTGTTTATTTTAACATTAACAAGACTTTTTGATAAACTGAGAGGATGGTTTGTAGAAGCAATAATGTGGTCCGAAGTTGTTGTTTCAGTTGAACAATGGGAATGGTTAGACGAGGTGGAAGCCATTAGGGTGGAAGCTGAAGTTGATTTATTTTCTTTTGCCAGTTTTAACTTCATACAAACCATAGAAAAATGTTCCAACCTCTTACAGTACTGACAGATCTTGGCCCGCGCAGGGCATACGGTGCGAGGATGCTTGTATCCGCCACAGAAATAACATTTTTGTGTGGTAGCAGCATTAAAAGAAAAATTTTCGACACGATTCATTACTTCGGAATGGTTCGGATGTTCTCCAGCAGTATTGGAAGAAGATGTTGCATTGACGCAAGACTGATATGATGGAAAATTGTAAGATTCTGAATATTTTTGTGCACTTTCCAACGATCTTGATTGAGAAACTGCCTGGTCTAGTGTGAGAGTACTATTCTCCAAAAGTCGTTGACGGATATGAGGTGTTACTAAACCTCTGATGAAGGTGTCTCTTATGAAGTCATTTCTGTTTTCTTCAGCAGTTACTGCTTTAAAATTGCATACTCAGTATCTTAAGGGACTGTAAATACTGATCTATCGACTCACCATTTTCTTGTTTCCTCGTAGCAAGAATATGTCTAGCATATATTTCATTCACAGGTTTGCTATACGCATTTTCTAGTGTTTTGATAGCATCTTCGTAGGTCGTACATTCACAGATGAGTTCGAAAACTGTTGGAGATATGTAGTTGATAAGAAGTTTGAGTTTGTCATGATTTTCCGGCTTTGTACTCTCCAGAAAATTTTTGAAAGTCGTATACCAGTGTTTCCATTCCTTGGAAGCGTTAGTGTTATTGGCATTCACGTCGAATTTCTCGGGACGTAAAAACTTATCCATTTGTAATCCTTCAGTAGTTATTTGTGGATTAAATTGTAATATAAAAAAACCTTCGACTTTTAGGCTTTAATCCACAAAACATACACATAAGTATCAACTTGACAGTATGTATAAATGTGACAATGTGACAATCCAGAAACAATAGTAAGGGCGAATATTATACACAATACGAGAATTTAAATAGTAAGGGAGACTCATATCAATTATATGACACTATTTAACTTGGCTGGGCATCGAGGACGGACTTTTTTTGTAATAATAATATTTTATGATTTCAAAGGGCACCAATAAAAAAATAAAAATAGCGTAAAGTATTCGTGGATAACTGGTCTTTCAAACACTTGCTCTATTTCGAGCGCTCCGGCTGCGCCGTCGTGATCTAAAAATCGCGCGTGTTTGAAAGACCTCTTTATCCACTTATACTTTAATATACTATTTTGCAATTCAGAGACTAAAGTGGTCACTTTACTCTCACATGCTAGAAATTAAAGTGTCACTCTTAGACCCAAGGGATATAAAGTGACAGTTAAAATCCCAAGGGATTTAAAGTACAAATGAAACTGTACATCCTCGATGCATATCCAGGCATTTTAGAAGTCCGTCCTCGATGCCCAGCCAAAATAAGTAAAAGTCCATCCTAAGTAGTATTTATTTTTATTAAAAATGTATGTAGAATTACCAGAATTTCAAAAAATATTGTATATACCTGTCGACTAAAGTGACAGTAATCCCTTAGATGGATTAAATGGGTCACTTTAGTCGCTTGGTGTATAATATACCTACTATTATAAACAAATTTTGTAAACACTGATGTGAAATGTCAAATTATTAGACAGACGTTAACAAACATGACTCTATCATATATTACAATACAGGGTGTCTCATTATATTGTGACTGTTTTTAAGAGCTTATATCTTCGAAACGATTCTAGATAATATAAGATGCGGTTTTAACAGGTTTAAAATTACCGTAAGTTTTGTTGTGACACATTTATATAAATGGCCTACTTCCGGTTTAACCGCTAGAAAAGTGGCGTATTTTCAGAATACAGTAGGGGAGGGTAGGGCACAATGGAACACAAAAGTTGGTTTTGCCCATAGCTCCCCACATGAATTTTTTTCAGCATTTTAATGATTTCCTTTGACCTAAGAAACTAAGTTATGAAAGAAACGCATGAACCGTTATTATAGAAATCATATGTGACCGTGAGCGTCCATTTTCCAAAAAATGAATTTTGTGTAATTGTGCCCCATTCCTGGGGTACAATGAATGACACAGGGCATGGGGTACCTTGGAACAATTGAAAAAAAACACGATAATTCATAAAAAAGTTTATTTTTTGAATTGAAAATGTCAAGAGATGGCATTTAAGGTAAGGATCTGGAATTGAAAACACAAAATACTTTTGTTTAGCCAATGTTCAAATTGACAAAATCAACGTTAAATGGGATGAAGCCCTTTTGCCTTTTAGTGCCCTGGACCACAGAAGGATTTTCCAGTAGCATCTTTATGTCTTTGTCATCAATAGCGGCTATGTCATCCACAAGAGTTTCGACAAAGGTGTTGCATTTTTGGTATCGTAGGAATTTGACCTCATAGTCCCCCTCATCATCTTTCATCTTGGTGATTTGACCAACATGGAATTTAGATTGGCTTTTAAGCTTGAACTCGATCAAAACATAATCTCCCAAAACAGGAAGTCGATTCAATTCTGCAAAATGGTCGGGCTCAACAGCAAAAATCTCATCTGTGTCCATGTCGTCGTCTGTGTCTGCATATTCAATGTCATCATCGTCGTCCTCTGATGAATGAACTGGAGCATGCTCACTAGATTTTTTTCTTCTTCGTTTTTGGTTGATTTACGAACACCTGCCTTTTAACAGACAGTATTCTGGAAGTTGAAATCGGCTGCTTCTTCTCTGCAATGGCTTTCATTTCTGGAGTACTCGTGCTATCATACTCTTTCCTTTCTTCCGCTGCTTTCGATTAGTTTTTCGTTCTCCTGCTTTTGGATAACCACGAAAATCTTCGGGAGATAAGAAAGCATGACTTGGACCAGCTCCTGGATCAATGATACCGATGTCTGTATGGTTTGCTTCTTCCATAGAAGCTGCTCTTTCTTCTAGGGAAGCTGCTTCTTCTTCTTCTTGAGGGAGGGAACTATTGAGCAAATCACTTGGCACAGCATAAACATTTGTCCCAAGTGGTTGATCGTCCACAACGGTAGGAGGCGGTCGGTCAGTCACATAATTGCATAAGAAGCCTGCTTCTGTAAAAATATCTCGATCAAACGGATATATCCCACTTTTTTTAAAACCTGCAATTATGTTGGAAGGTGTCATGCTTTTCTCATGAGCTGTGTTCACGAAGGATGCTATATTATACATTGAAGCAGTTTTACCAGGGTTTTGCATCATCCAAGAGTCAAGTGCTGCATTATAATAAGTTTTAAAAGGCCCGAAAAGTGACTTTCTACATTGTCACAGATTAATAGAGTGGGGTTCTCTCCAGAACTGCAAGTGTGGGGAATGAAATGTTTAATAACTTCCACAAAAAGTTCTGATGTCATCCAACCGCTAGAGGTGGCTAAGGCCAGTGTGCCTGGAGGTGCTCCTTGAGTCATGTGGTCCTTGACATGAACACGTGGAAAAATCATGACTGGCGGAATTGTGCTGCCAGACGCAGAAATTATGGACACTGTAGTGACGTTAGTGCCTTTTTCCCCACTTGTAGCTTTGCACACTTGCTTGACGCCTTTTTCAGCCACAATTCGCTGGGGTTTCAGCACAGTTGATGTGGCTGTTTCATCCAAATTGAACACCCTTGTCCCATCTCCAAACTCTGGGTGTTGTCGATACAGTGTTTCCTAGTTATTGAAGAACACACCAACATTTGATTTGGTGAACGAAGTAGCACGAGACAAGCTGCAAGCCTCAGGAGTTCGTTGGCTGAGTTTAGGGTGCCTTTTCAGGAAACCGTAAAACCAGTCAATTCCTGCAATTTTCTTCTGGCCCCATGATATAGGACATGGTATTTTGTTCATAACCGCCATTTCGTATGCAACTCATCTGCAACCTTCAACTGGTAGGCCATAAAACATTTTAGAGCACATAATGAGGTAGTTTTTCAGTTTCTCCTCCTGCTTCAGTGTGAAGACCATCCTAACTGTGTAGTTAGGTGCATATTTCATATTCTCTTCTCCACCATCACCATATTCTTTTCTTTTCATCACATATCTTGATAAAGTGACATAACTAACGTTCTTCAATGTAGCAGCACGTCATAAAATGTTTCCATTCGTGACCATTTCCACTGCTGCCTTCATGTCATCTTCCGAGAAGAGCCCCTTGGTACACTTGCGCTGTCGATTTTGAACCATTTCTGAAACAAGAAGAAAAAAACTACACTTACTGCACAATGAAAAACACATGGGGCACAATGAAACGTTTCATTGTGCCCCAAATTCATCTGTTTCAAGGAACCCCAAACACGCCATTTTGCTTTCCCATACTCTGTACCACAAACGTGAAGCAGTAGAAATGCGAAAGTCGAGCAAAAACTTCTGGGATAGATGTACAATGAAATGCCATGAAAGCCGATTGAATTAAAAAATCACTCTTACCTGGAGGCAAAAATCCGTTGGCGCTAAATTTTTACTTTCACAGCGAAAAACAACACATTACCTCGTCAAGTTTGGTACGCAACTGATGAGCAGGGGATGATTAGCTGACTTTGTTGGGTGTGGCCCGCAGCACTTACTACCGGAATCCCATTGCACTGAACACTTCTGTAAATCCGGTGCACGAACTGTTCCACTGTGCCCCGTGTTCCATTGTGCCCCACCCTCCCCTAGATGTAATTTTTTTAATGAGACACCCAGTATATTTAGCAATTTCTTAAAAGACGTATATTTTTACTTTATAACGGTACCTTAAAGTTTAAAATCGGTGCACAGAAAGCGAAGTTAGATAACTTTAACTGGGATACTGTAATGATTCAGATATAAAGTTGGAATTGTCATAAACAAAAACTTGATTAGCTAATAACTAAAAGTGAACAGTAAAAAACAAATAAGAACATATTTTAGGACACTCTAATACAAATGTTCGATGTGTCTCCCTTCTTGGTCTATATGCATTTGTGGAATCGAACCATTAAGTTGTCAAATGCTGCTGTTAGCATTTCAAGAGGAATATTTTCCATTACCTGCCGTATGTTATTTTTTAATTCCTCAATAGTAGCAGGTATCAGGTTGTAGACTCTATGTTTCACATATCCCCATACAAAAAAATCTGGAACAGTCAGGTCTGGAGAATTTGGACCCCATTCTATTGGACCACTCCTACCAATCCAATTATTTCCAAATTGATGGTTAACAGATTCACTTGCTATGTTGGAATAATGGGGTGAAGCCCCGTCTTGTTGGAAGTAAACATTTTGGTTTAAAATACCATCTTGTTCTAACTGGGGATAGAAAAAGTTTTCCAACATATCGATATAATTATTACCATTACCATTATTATTTTATGCAAAAAAGAAAGGCCCATATAAATTTTCACGAGACACTGCACACCAAACATTAACTTTAGGAGAATCTCTTTCATGTTGATGAAATTCTCTTGGATTTTCTAATCCCCTAATTCTACAGTTATGTTTATTAACTCGTCCATTTATATGGAACGCAGCGTCATCAGACATGATAATTCTAAAATTTGAATATGTTATGTACAAATCTGTTAAAGTTACACACATAAACACACTTTTATCATGGTCCCGATCGTTAATTTTTTGTAGAACTTAAATTTTGTAAGGTAACTTTTAGAATTCTAAAAACTTTAGTTTTGTCCATTTCCAAATTTGATGCTATTTTTCTAATTGAAATTTTCGGATTTCTCTGTACAAGCTCATAAACAGATAACATTTCTTCTAAATTTCCATTTACAGTTCTCCTTTTTCTAGATATAGAAGCAGTATTCCTAAATTTGGTTAACCATGTTTTAATGGTATTTATAGCAGGAGGATTTTTATTGAACTGTCTTCAAAATCGTCTTCTAGTCTGAACATTGTGTTTGGGCATATAAAAATATTGTTTGAGATTTTTCTTGTGCTGTATACTGCATTTTGAGAGATGGAATAAATGCAGTTTACGGGCATTTGCCTTTTTTCGATTTTTTTTGTTTTTCGTAACTATAAGCCTCCTGAACATAGAGATGGAAAAAAACTTGGCGGTCTCATCAAAATTTCCCCCCTCCCATAATTTTTTTTCCTGAAAATCGGCTTTTTTTATATTTTTTTCATATCGTAATTAAATAGCCTGTATAAACATAAAAAAGAACAACCCCCTCCCCCAAATAAAAAATAATTTTACGACTAATCGGCGTTTTTTCTTATTTTTTAAGTAAATTATCGTCAATCTCCACACTAAAAATATAATAAAACAATAAGCATATGAAAAATAAGGAGTATGCAGCTCTTTCACATGTGACCAGGTCCTCCAATTTTCGTTTCCGTGGTTATAAATGCGTCAAAGACTACTTCTCAGCAAAAATTGGCCCAATCCACTAACGTATGTTGCGCGAGTCTTAGCTGTTTTGCATTCGCAATAGCTGGTCTTTATTGACCCACAGATGAATAAATCCCAAAATTTTCCAAATGGGCAGGTGGGATTCATGAAAAAACTCCTGTAACGTAAAGATACCCCAAAAAATTTAAGGGGGTAGCTTATTTCTAAATAATGTATATTTTGGTAACTAATTTGCGTTACAAAGTATTGGATATTAAGTAATTCAAGAAGGGGAAGGGAATATAAGCATTGGATTTACCATTTCCCTTCTTGAATAACCTGATGTGCGTTACAAAGAACTGGAAATCAAGTTATTCAAGAAGGGTAAGGGAATATAATCATTGGATTCACCCTTTCCCTTCTTCAATAATTTAATGTGCGTTACAAACTATTGCGCACATCAGATTATTCAAGAAGGGAAAGGATGAATCCAGTGATTAAATTTCCTTCCCCTTCTTGAATAACTTAATGTGCATTACAAAGTATTGGATATTAAGTTATTTAAGAAGGGGAAGGGAATATAATCATTGGACTCACCCTTTTCCGTCTTGGATAATCTGATATGCGCGTTACACAGTATAGGATATTTTTCAAGGGGAAGGATGAATGCATATTACTTTCACTATGAGGAAAACTATATGCGAAATTTACATATATTCAAAACTGAAGTTTATATATATATATATATATATATATATATATATATTGTAATGTTTTTCTAATTTATTTAAACACTAACTCACTAACACTTCATTTATATGTACTTAACTAATCACTTAAATTTAATTTATATGCACACAAACTTAATTATTAATTTATATTCACTTATTTACTGTTTATTTGTCAATTGGCTTTCTGGCATTTTCCAGATAAGACTGGTCACAAAAACAATGTTTAGATAAGATAGTCACAATTGTAAACAGTTATATAAAAAAACCTGCGTATCCGCCATAATTTTAACTTTCATACCTGGCTTAGACAGAGTCGGATTTAGGGACTATACCAGTGTGCTGTTTCGTAACATTACCCCCTCCTTAAATGGAAGTTCCTCCTGGAACTATTGTGTAGCCGAGACTGGATGTTTGAATCGACAACTGGCCCCATTTCTACACTTTCCGATCTTATGGAAATAGCAGGGCACCGTCTTCATCGGATACTGATAACGGGGGTTGTAGCTGCAAATCAATATCTGGACACCGGTATGTTCCTGATGATTCGCCATTCCAACTGGTTACTCGCTATCTTAGGCATAGCCAGTTTCTTCACGCTGGATTCCAACACATGGTCTAGTAGGTTTCGAACTGCTTCCCACACATCGCGGTAGGTAGATCGATCTTGAAATTCATTTTTAGTTACCACGTAGAAGACGTACTGCGAATTATGTTTCAGTTTCAGTGTCTTGCCAGGGGCTGGAATCTGGTCTTCAAGTTTTTCTAATTGCCCGAACTTCTTTCGAAAGACGGTTGCCTACCCTCGTGCGTTCTTGATACGGGCGGGGATCTTGTATGCCAGTGAGTAATCTTCCTGGAGAGTGAACAAATCTTGTTGTTGTTCCTAGCTTTCCCGGTACCTCCATACGCGTCCATAAATTCATCGAAGCTAGGGTCAGACACATCTCGAACAAGGTTTACTCCTTCCTCTAGGTCATGGTCTCCTTCGAATGACGCTAGTCGGTTTTGGTGATCTACTTTTGGTTTTCCGTTGGGGATCTTGCTAATGCGATATATAACATCATTGATCCTTTTCTTGATTAAGTATGGACCTTCCCAGGATTTTTGTAATTTTGGAGAAAATCCTTTTCTCCTCGTCGGGTAGTGTAACCATACATTGTCCCCTTCTTTAAAACCGCCTTCTGTGGCCTGCGTGTCGTACCGACTTTTCATTCTGTCGCTGGCAACTTGAAGATTTGTTCGAACTAATTCATGAATATCGTCCAGCCTTCTTCTCAATTGGATCACGTAGTCTTCGCCTGCTAGATCTTCTCCAGGCCGACAGCCAAATTCCAGGTCACAAGGAAGCCTCATTTCACGTCCAAACAGGATTTCGCAGGTGTTTCACCCGTGGACTCATTGACGGCAGATCGATAAGCCAATGTGAATAGGGAAATATACTGGTCCCAATCTCTCTGATGGCTGGAAACTACTTTGGACAGGTAGTTTCCAATAGTCCTGTTCATTCTCTCGATCATTCCATCTGACTGTGGATATAATGCTGTTGTCCCAGTCTTCTTCATTCCTAGCTTCTCGCAAACCTGCTGGAATAGATGGCTTTCGAAATTTCTTCCCTAGTCACTGTGGACTTCCAATCGCACTCCATATCGGCTGATAAATTATTTTACCAATACATCCGCGACAGTTGTGGCCTCTTGGTTCGGGATAGCGTAAATTTCCACCCATTTTATGAAATAATCCATTACACCCAGTATGTATTTGCTACCATTTTCTGTCGTCGGAAATGGCCCAGCGATATCTAAAGCAATCCTTTCGAAAGGGCTTCCAACATTGTACTGTTTCATGGGTGCCTTTCCCTTGCGATGTGGTCCATTACTCGTAGCACAAGTCGTACATTTCTTACACCTGTCCTTCACATCGTCGGAGCTGTTCATCCAATAAAACCTTTCACGGACTCGCTGAAGGGTTTTCTTCACTCCCAGATGACCTCCCGATGGACTGTCGTGTAACTTCTTTAGTACCTCAGCTACTCTTCTTCTCGGGATAACTAGCTGTCTCCTCATCTCGGAACTATCATCGTCTGAATTACATCTAAAGCATCTCCCCGAAGCGCGATGGTTAAGTTCACTCCTTATCGGGCCAATTATTCACTCTAGCGGTTGCTTCAAATTGTTTCACATAATTGGTTCACGATGTCTTTCCGTCGAACGTTGGAGCCTTGACTTGGGCAAAACTGCTAATATCTTCTGTCTTGGGTTGTGTTGCTGGCTTGCATATCTCGATATTTTGTTCTGCTGGCGTGTTCTTAAATCTGTTATCTTACTCTCTAACTCCTTGATTTTTTCGTCCATAGTTGTCATTTTATTCTCGATTTCTGATTTTAGAGACGAAATTTCATTTTCAACGTCAGCGGCAATGTCGTTTTTCATTAGTAAGATATCGGCAGATATATCGTTCTTCATAGCAGAGATCTTCTCGTCCATATTAGAAGAAATGTCGTTCTTCATAGCAGAAATATCGTTTTTCATATTCGTTGAAATCTTCTCTTCCATGGTAGAAATATCGTTCTTCATAGCAGAAATATTAGCAGAAATTGACGAGATTAAGGTGGAAGCCTCGTCATTAAATAAAACTGTTTCTGGATCAAAGCCGTCATTTTCTAGTGCCAATTTAAATCTTTCTACTAATTCACTTTTCTTACCGGACGTTTCCAACTCACGATCTTCTAATACTGTTCTTAATTCCGCCACTTTCAGATCCCTTAATCTCTGGGCCATTTTTACGGAGCAATTTATTTATATTACCCCACACCTGACACCAATGTAATGTTTTTCTAATTTATTTAAACAATAAACG
The DNA here is from genome assembly GCA_963921935.1 of Galeruca laticollis. Classification (NCBI taxonomy): domain Eukaryota; kingdom Metazoa; phylum Arthropoda; class Insecta; order Coleoptera; family Chrysomelidae; genus Galeruca; species Galeruca laticollis. The sequence continues at coordinate 33,297,027 of OY998175.1, forward strand.
GGTGGGATAAATTCTAAACACACGATATGGCTACTTACTAATTTATTTAAACACTAACTCACTAACACTTAATTTATATGTACTTAACTAATCACTTAAATTTAATTTATATGCACACAAACTTAATTATTAATTTATATTCACTTATTTACTGTTTATTTGTCAAGATCACTTTATCAACTGCTAAACTTCTCCTGGTCGGTCCCTTATATATTAATGCCTTTTTCACTAGATAATTCTAGATTGCGGCTTATTCAAAAACAATTGGCTTTCTGGCATTTTCCAGATAAGACTGGTCACAAAAACAATGTTTAGATAAGATAGTCACAATAGTAAACAGTTATATAAAAAAACCTGCGTATCCGCCATAATTTTAACTTTCATACCTGGCTTAGACAGAGTCGGATTTAGGGACTATACCAGTGTGCTGTTTCGTAACAATATTTACCTTTTATTACGAATTATACGTTTTTTTTTTATTTTTTTTATATGTCCATTACATTTCCAACGAAAACCATCTATGAAATCCTGTTGTCGTGTTGTCATTTTGAAATGACCGCCCCAAAAATTCACTGGACACTTCATTTCATTATTTGCTGGTATTAAACCCAAACGCTGCGCTTGCGATATAATCATTACTATTTCGTCAGATATAAATATCGTCTAGATTAATAAAATTCATTTTTGTCGGAAACCAAGAAAATATTAAATATAGAAGCGCAACAAAAATAAACAGACACACAATACCAACGGCAACAAATAATAATAACAATAGTTTGACACTTTTATAACAGTTAGAAATAAATTTTTTGTTATTGCCATTGTTGTATAACTTCCAAAAGTGAACCTTTTAAAAGTGAATATTTTCATTAAAATAAGAGACCGCCGAGATTTTTTCTATTTTTATGCTTCTACAAACATAATCTACCCAATAAACTGAAAATTTTAGTAATATAAGAAAAGCCCGTAATCTGCATTTATACCTGAGAGATTAAACACTTCAAAACGCAATGCGACGTTCTGTCAATGATCCCAATATGTTTGTGATGTGACCAGGGTTGGGCTGATTAAAATCACGATTAAAATCATGATTTAAAATCAATGTTTTTCTTTTTTATTCAGAACCAGATAACAACATAATATAAAAGTTTTCTCAAAAAGCAAAAGAAGTATCTGGTTTTAGCAAAAACAACAAAAAAGAAGTACATAATTCCAAAGTAAGCATGGGGGAGGTGAGCCCAATCTGAATCTGGAATAATACAGTGCCGGTCTATCTATGCCAAGTGAGATTTTGAAAAATTGGGGCCCCCAATTAACAGGTTCATCCTATTTCATGAGTCGCATAAGGAAATTTCAACAAATTATTGGTTTTCGTACTATTAATGATTAAGGTGCAAAATCAGCTCTACACTTGTCTTAGAGTAAAAAATGAAATAAACTCAGAAAGACAAAATAAACAAATTAAAAAAAAATACATTTTTTAATAAATCAAACCAAATAAATATTCTTATAAAAATAAATACAACAAATACAAAAATAAACTCTAAAACGCGGAACTGAAGACCTAATAAATAAACCTTTGGCATCAAAAAGGAACAAAGTAAATAAAAATAGGGGTGAAGAACCGCAAATAGATAATAATTACTTTACTTTAACCAATTAACATTTTTTTATACAGTGAGCTTTCTGCAGCCAGACGCAAAATAATTTTTTCTGTGTCTATAGAACTCAGCGTTTCCGTTTCTACACTCATAAGAATAAAACTTTCTAATACATTTTCAGACATACTAGACCATATACGCGTTTTGACAATTTTTAATTTTGAAAAAACGCGCTCACAAGCAACTTGGGTACAAGATGAGGTAATTATATATTTATATGCAATATACAGGTTTGTATACGTTGAAATGTGCATATTAAACTGTCTAATCAACTGAAAGCAACAGTGAACGCACCCGTTACACTCTGAATTATTATTGTTGCTTTGGATACAATTCTTTGTTTTAATTTTTTCTAAACTTTGAGAAATTTCTGAAAATGTCCCAAGTTCTGTATAAAGGTCATCTGGATCCATGTTGCTTTTATTTGATATATTTAGCAATTTTTCCTTATTGTGAAGAAGTCCAGGCACCTTAGCGAAATTTATTGGGCCAAGAAATGAAAAATTTGTTCGTTTGCGCCAAACCTTTCTTGAAGACTATTAACAGTTTGATTGATTATCTTTTTGTACACTTCAGTTTCAAATTTCTTGTACTGATTAGGTTGAACAAAGTCATTAGCTAGTTCTCCAGGCATCTTTTTATTTTTGCGTGTTCTTAATTTTGGAAATTCGCTTTCTATGTCTACATCTGATAGCTCGTCTTTGTCAATTAAATATCTGATGAATTTGTCAACTAATTTTTCCAAATTGTCGAACTTTTCGTACATGTTTTTGATATTTTGTTTTGCGTTGCTCACTATGTGGAAGGCCTGCATAAAATCTAAGCCCTCGGTTGGTAAGTAATTAGAAGCCGGATTAAGATATCCAAACAATTCGAGAAAAACGAATGACATTAATATGCTTTCATACTGACAGAAGCTTTTCAACAAGAAGGTGGCTTCTGAGCAGGTTTTTGCATCATATTCCAAATGAGCACTAAGATAGTTGAGGGCTTGTAAAAGCGTTGAGTAGAGTTCGTTATCTTGGTTATAAACATTTCCGAGTAAAGTCAATACGCTATTGTTCTTACTCCATCTAGTTTCTTGAATTTTTTTCAGGCGTTTGTGAGATTTATTTCTTCCTTCAACAAACTGATCCCAAACTTTCATACGCTTGTAAGATTGGGAAAAAAACAAGCTACTCTGTTCAACAATCCGAAATAATTTTTTAATCTTACATTACATTGGGTGCTATCACTAACTACTAAATAGAGTATGTGTGCATAATACCAAGTGTAAACTGAATTTGGAGCTATATTTTTAATATGAGCCTGGAGGCCGTTGTAATGACCCGACATATTAGATGCTCCGTCAAAACTGCATCCAATAAGTAATTTTTGGTACAATTTATTGGGATTGAACGGCAATTTCAATACTTTGCCAATACCATTATCTTGAGTTGGCTGGATTGTATGAAACGATAAAAATTGTAATTTCTCACTAATCGACGTGCTTAAACTAGGTGCTACAAATTTGTTTAAGTCATTAAAATTACTTACATTTACATTACTTAAATTATGTATGCTTTGACCTGATGTTATATCTATGCCTCCTTTTTTCTTCTCGTTTGATAGAATTGTGTCACAATCAATATCAATTTCAGTCTTGCCACTACTCGCCTGAGATGATTGGTATTGAGAAACTGTAAAGGTATTTTCTCCGTTGTATCCGAATTAGTTTCTGCCGTTTCTGGAATCGTCGTTGTTTTAATTTCTCTGATTTGATGAGACATTTAACATGATGTACTAGGTTTTAGGAAAATATTTAACCTAGACTGACTTTTCGAAGTGCCTGCTTTTTCTAATAGTTCCTGTCGCTTCTCTTGACGCTTATTTGCGCCAGATCTGTAAGTTCTCTTTTTGTTAATATTTTGTTCTTCGCTATCTGCCATCTAAAACATTAAATTCATACTAATCATACTCAAACTCAATAACAAACTTTGAGTGACACGATATATACAGTTGTATTTACCTGGCCGCTTTTGCAACTACGCCAAATAAAATTATTTTTGGACACAGGCAGGCTTTACTCTCTGCTGTCTCAGTGTCTCGCATACGATTAATCAGTAATCCAGCGCGCCGCGCGCCAAAACCAAAACCGCCCACCGACCATACATACTCGCGCATCACTGTTGCCACCTCCGAAGTTTATCTAATTTTGTACTAAAATTTCTCATTTGTTACGAATTTCAGGTAGACACCCCGTAACTCTGTATTCGGTTGGGTCGCCTATTGTATTGAAAGGGTCGCTCTATTGTATTTGAATGAACAAATAAACAATTTAATCCTGAGAGGCGTGCAATCAGGACAAAACAAACTTGGTATATGAATATGAAGGCACTATGAAATTATAATTACGAAAACTATTCAATAAAAACACATTATTTTGTGTTCCTATGAATAAACAATAAACATAGAATATTATATAAAAAATAGAAAATTTTTTTGCAGTAGGTATCAACTTTACTACTAATATACCGTTTACAATAGGAGAGGAAAAAAGAAAAATGCAGGAATAAAGTACGAATTAATGTAATATTTATAAAAAAAAAAACTAACAAATAATAGTAATAACTAACACAAAAACTAGTCTATATATCAGAATCAGACGATTGTGTTGAGCTTCCATTATTAACATTGATTATAAATGGTTCAATCATGTGTTCACTTATATGATCCATTTCCCACATATTTAGTTCTTCTTGTATCACGTGTTCAACACATTTCTTCCAGTTTTCTTTGGTTACGTTACCTAACGCGTCTTCGAATAAAACTTTTACGTCACTCATTTTGAATGTCGTATTCTTTCTTGAAACTTCCCCTTTCACTTGGGCCCATATTAATTCTGTGGGATTGAGTTGACAGTGATAAGGAGGAAGCCTCAGCACCGTTATACCACGCGCTGATGCCATTTCATCTACAACGTATCTACTATATTTGTGTTTATGTGAATTGGCCAGTTGCAAGAGGTCATTTTTCAGCAAGTTATCTGGGCATTTAATATTATTCGAGGTTAGCCAATCGAGAATATCTTGTTTACGCCATGCAGTTGAAGGTAATTTCTCCACTAACCTGGAGTGATAACTTGCGTTATCCATAACAATAACTGAGCCCGTTGGAATTAGATCTAACATTTGTGAGAAATATTCTTCGAAAACGTCTGCATCCATATCTTCATGATAATCTCCGGTTTGCTTCGACTCAAAGCACAACAATCCACCTTTAACAAAACCTTTGGCACTTCCGATATGAGTAATGATGAGTCGACGTCCTTTTCCTGCTGGTTGATTGAGGCCTGTTGACCACCCTTCAAGAGCTGCCTGCCTCCATCTTCTGACATTCGTTTCTTGCCAAAACATTGAAACAGTATGACCTTCATTCAACCAAGTCTCATCCAAATAATAAATTCGTTTTTGATCAAGTCTTGCTTTCCGAATATTGCGCAAATAACTCCTCCTCCAAATGACAATGTCGTCTCTATCAATCAACATTGCGTTCCGATAATTTTTTTTATATTCAAATCCATGTTCCTTCAAAATTTTCCATAATGTACTTCGAGATATTTTCGGAAAATCTGAATCTTCTTGAACCGAAGCCATAATTTTGGAGAGAGTTGGGATCACTTTTCTAAAGAAAAAAGCATGCACCTTACGCCTTATTCCATTCTTCAAGTCGTCATCCATTTCAAGTTTGGGTCGGCCTGGGGACTTTGCTGGGGCTGTGATGTTTCCATTTTTTTTCTCCTTCATTAAATTATAAATTGTTGTTTTTGAAACACACATCATTGTTGCAGTAATCTCCACAGTTTCATCAACACTTCCTGTCAAATTCATGATTTTTCTTCTAATTTCTTCGTTCTTCAACGAGGAATAGCAATTTAATATCAGATTTTTTTCGTTCAACGACAATGGGCCAACTTTAGGTCGCTTAGATGGTGATAAATCCTCCATATCTGGTCGAATTTGGTTGGAACACTATATAGTTGGAAGGTGTAGTTAGGTGTTTGTCTCATGTGATGAGAATAGAACTTGTATAGATGAACAAAAATAAACACCAGTTAACAATAACGGTAAAAAATAATAACAAATAACAGTAATAATGGGGAAATCAATCAACACAGCAGTTTCTCCAGAACAGATGAACTGTAAATTGAAAATATTCAACCTTTCCGCTACTTTTATAGTTGAAACGTTCTAGTAAGTACATTGTATTATGGGGGCATTTTCTTAGAACTGAAAAGACTATATTTCACAATAATAAAACCATTTTTGAGCTACCTGTTTGTCAAGTTTCTTCAATTACCTGCTAATTGGGTGAAATAATCGGCAAATGGGGTTGGTTTGGATATTTATATATATATATATATATATATATATATATATATATAGATATATATATATATATATATATATATATGTATTTGTATAAAATTGTTATTATCTAACATTTATTTTATCTCCGGCATTGGATTGGAGGTGATATGAAAATTTTCAATTGTACCAAGATTTTCTTCATAAGTTCTTTCATTAATTTCACTTTCCTCACAAAAGTTTGTGTTAGTATTTTCTATTTCAGTATTATACAATTCTTCGGCTATATAGTTTTGTTGCGGTCTATAGTTAGAATGGTTAGGCTGTGCAAAATGATTACTTCTATTTTGATTATTAAAAGATTGATTATTATTATAATTATTATTTATTCTTCCAGTATACCTTGTTGATGATGACATTGGTGTCGGTTTTGGAAATGTTCTATTTGGATTTGGTTTGAAAACATTTTCTACTGATGTATTTCGGAAAGTTCGTGCATTGAAGGAAACATTTTGGTTCGGAACATTTTGTCTAAATTGAATTGGACCTGTTGGGAATTGATTATTGTTTCTATTGAAATTTTGATTTGAAAAGAAATTTTTATTTTGTGATACATACTGAGGGTTATTGAAATTACGATTTGGAACATTTTGCTGAAATGATCTGTTTATTGAATTATTTGGTTTAAATTGATTTTTATTTGTTGAATTTTGAAAATAGTGAGTATTTTCGTACTCAGTCACAAATTGTAATGCTACAGCCAAATTTTCAGGCCCCATACATCGAATTGTAGTGCCTAAAGGTTCCCTTAGTCCACAAAGAAATGTTTTGAGTGCTAGATCATTGTATAATTTTTTCTTTAAATCCCTTGAAGCTTGTATATTTTCGTGAATTTCTACATAACTGCATAATAAATTTAATATATTTAAAATTCTATCATAGAAATTTTGGGCTTTTTCATTAGGCATTTGCCTCATTACTACCAAGTCTCTATTCAAACAAGTCTCATCCCGTTGATCTGCAAAATTTCGTCTTAAAACAGATTTCGATTGATCCCAAGTATCGGCATTTTGATCATTAACTACAGTTCTTGCACTACCTACTAATTTACTTATTATAGACTGCAACAAGTATACATTATGAAAATTATTTGGGTTTACCCTATCATAAAAATTGGTAACAAGACTAACACAAACTGATAAAAATTGATTTACGTCATTCGGATTTCCATCGAATTGTGGAATACATTTCAAATATTCAGATTTAAAATTTTCTGCCATTATATTATTACTTTGGTTGTTGTCAATATTAGTAGTATTTGAGCTTGTATTCGTCACCGAAGAGTCAATTAAAGAGTTATCAATAGACAAATTTTGTAAACTATTTGTTAAAATTTCAAGTATATCAGACATAAATTACACTTACAGTAAATAAATGACTCTCAGAATTCCAATTATGAGGTAGAGGTCCGGTTCAGAAATATTGTCTTCTCCGAAACACTGGTCCCTCGCAGAAGTGGATGATATGATTTCAATTCCCAAACTTCTTAACTTGAGGTTCACTTTTTAACGTATCCGTCGGCGTTACTACTACTGACAGTTTATACGGTTCGATATCGGGCTAATCGTCGACACGAAATTGGTTTGTTCGATACAAATCAATCGCACGATATCCTACTGACTGCGCCAATTAACAGCTTCAAGCAATAAATTCTATTTTTAAAAACTTTATTTTCAAGTTACATTTATATTCTCTGACAATTATTACGTTTACTTCAAATTACCAACAAAAAACCCTTTACAACTGTTTTTATGTCCTCGGTTCCCCACTCTGCTGACTTGGCGTTTACACTGCGATGACATCAGGATGCGTTGAGGTAATTCTTGCTTGCATTCTGTGGACAATAATTGGAATTGCGGAGGCCAACCGTGGAGTAAGTGTGGCCAATGACTAGCTTGAGGTATCCAAAGAACTGATTAATTAATTTTGCACAATTTACTAACAAATAAAAGTAAAAGTAACATATTTTCTAACAATTTGTATCAATTACCTATCAAAAGCGTAAGGTACCGTTTATATTATGTGGGTTGGTGGAATAAAATGTGCTTTTAAATCTACTTAATAGAATGGAAGGCCAATTACTGAGTGGTTTACCCTAGTCTACTTGTAAAAAAATGGGTTTGAATTGAGTTTTTGTTCAAGATTGATTTTTGTTAAAAGATAGTCAGGATAACTAAATTAAAGAGTCACCATTTGTTGGCGTACAGTACCTATAAGTCACAAAAAGGCAACCTGGCTTTTTCTTTGTTTTAATATTCAATCTCCGAAATTAACATTTTTTCTTATCATGGCGATATTGTTTGCACCTCTTATTTAAGAAAGGAAACAATGTGACTCCCTATAGCAACCCTAATGAAGTTTCATGTGCTTCTGAAAGAGTATTATCCAATAAAAATAAATATATTTGCGTATAATATATTTAGAGATGATAATTAATAATATTTTAATTGATGCTATTTTCCTTTACTTTTGTTGCTGTAAAATTTTCTGTATCCAAAAACATTATTGAGCATCATTATTTTCGGGAATTTTCTTAGGGCTTATATTTTATTAAATTTCTACAATGGCTTTTATTCATTAATATTAATATTTATTTCTTTATTACATGCTTAAAATAGTATTTTGAAAAATTTTGGATTTATTTTCAATACAAACTGTATATACTATCTACATTTTATGCAAATAAATTTCACTATTTTAAACAAGTTGGGCCGGTTTGGTTTAAGGTATTATTATTTTTAGTCGCCTCGTTAACAAATGAGTTTTTATTTGAACTAATTTTCTTGTTATCTTTTTAAAAAAATACCCCTATAGTTATTGATTTATTTTACATGTAGGAGTTCATAATTAAAAATAGAATGCAGACAAAATGACACTGAAAATATTTGTCTTGTTTGTGCTATTTTATTTTTTTGACTCAGGTAAAATTATATCTAAAATAATTATTCAAAATTGCGAAATATTTCATCCTCACTGTAATTCGTTATTAAAAAATTATTGTTTGGAACTTTAAATTTAGTAAAATACACAGATAAACAGTTTTATTGTAAATGTTTCACTTTAGGCGTTAATTGTTTTCTTTCTTGAATCAGTGTGATCAGTTTTAGGTTGTTTTCCTGGCAACCGGTAATAATTTTTTTAGCTTAACTGAAGTTATTTCCAATTAATATCATTTTCATTAATACATTGTCTGCTTTATCCGATATGTACTGTACATCCTCAGTAAGTTACAGCGCCATTCTTGGTGAAACTATATTTTTTTAGCTTCCAAAAATCCCCCGACATCTTGTCAGAGTTAGGGATTGTTTTCAATCCAAAAAGCCAGATTGAAGTTAAATCTTCCAGACTTTCTATGTGATAATTGTATTTTGATTTATATTTTCAAGGTATTTCTGTGAAAACTACAGACTCTGAAACCAAAGAAACAACACCGATAACAAATATTGATACAATAATCGTGGATGGTCATTTACAACTATCTACTTTGAGTTTGTCTCCTGAACCAAAAACGCTCAAATATTCTGATGATAATGTTAATAATGAACTTAAAATGAACATAGACGATATTAATAGTGAACGACCACATGTAGAAGATATTCATAGAACTAAGAAAAAAGATGGGGTGAATAACGATATGTTGCAACTGATAAAAGATGGCGACATTTGTGAGGAAGGAGTAATAAATTGTCAGAGCGTTAAAAGACGTGAAGATTTAGATACGAAATTGAAGAGAGAAAAACAAGTTCATAAAGGTACGTTTTAATTAGAGAAAAATAAATATTCGTAATTAAAAAGTTTCTCATGTTAGATTGTCTCTCTTTTGTTAAGTAATACATTTTGAATTTTCATCTTATCCAAAGTAATATCTAAATTATTGTCGTGTTCGCTGTAGTAAGGGAACTCCTACTACACCTAGTAGTTAATCAAGATAAAAAACGTTTCGTGTATATTCGTGTATATTATTTTGTTTATCGCAATAGATAGATAGAAAATTTATTGTTCTTTCGTACAGAATACATGAACAATGAGGTGACAATATTTCCAATATAAATGTAAAAAATAATAACAAAAAAAAAGAAATGAATTATAATTATATAGATATGCTTAGATGATGCCTTGACGGGAGTGAGAGGATACTTACTACTCGTTTATAATGAATGATCTGATTTTTAAAATATTCTTTGTCACATTATATATTTGATATAATAATTGTGGTTCAGCTTCATTAATTACCGTTAGGGACTGATAGGTTTTAGAGAAGAAATATCTAATTTGTTCATACATGGGACATACAAATAATAAATGTTGTAGGGATTCTGGAACTAGACTTTTGCAAATTGTGCATATTTCATTTGTTTTTATGGTATATGCATTGTTATTAACATACATATACAGTATTTTAGTGTTAGTAGTGCGTAGTTGTGAGATGAAGCGTTTAATATGCAAAGGGATTGAAAGAAGTGGTTTGTGCTTTGAAAGGGATGCTTGTCTTGTAGTATGTGTTTATACATTGGACAATATATACTTAGTAATATTTTATTCCAATCCTCTATATGACTATATTGTTCGTATTTTTCTAAAATAATATTGATTTTATCCCTATCGAAACTATGCATATCAAACTCTGGAGCTCCAATTTCAGTTAAAATATTATTTATTTGACTTATCCAATTGTATTTTGATACAGTTTTATTTTGTTGGTATAGTTGGTAAGTTCTATCTAGCGCTATCTTAGGAAATCTTTTTGAGGAAAATTTTTTAATCTTTAGTAAATATTCTAGAGCTTGTTTTATAATAAAAAATCCAATTTTCACTAGTCTCAAAATGTAACTGGGAGTTGTTTTCTGTAAATAGAGAAAATTTTTCCAAAATTGATTTTGAACTATTTCTCCCTCATTTATGTACCGAAGTCCCCATATTCCACTGGCATATGTGTAGGTTGAAACTACAATGCTATAATAAAGCGATGTAACACTTTCCATATCGGTCATATGTGAGGATTTAATTAAATTTTGTGTTGCGTTTTGTGTTATTTTCGTTTTCTTTATACGCGATTTTAAATTTTCTGAGAACGTGCCGTTAAACGAGAATATCACTCCTAAGTAATTATACCTGTTCTATTAGTGCATTTTTATACCAAAATTTAGTCCGATATTTGGGCTTTTTCTGAATAAACTACCTTTGTTTTATCTACATTAACTTGTAATTTATTAGTGTCGCAATAACTTTCTAATATTTTCATTGATCTATTCATCTGAATTTCCGAGTCTTCTAATACTATAAAGTCATCAGCATAGCCCAGCAATGAAATGTCTTTGTTTTGATCTAGAGATAAACCTCTTGCTCCTCGTTGTTTAAAGTAGTCTTCTATGTCTGACACATATAAAGCAAATAATAGTGGACTTCGCGAGTCGCCTTGGACGATTCCTTTGGTGATTTTAATTTTTTTTGAGGTACAACCGTTCTGCTCAATTGTTATTGTCCCTAAAGAGTATATATTTTTTAAAATTCTTATTATCTTGCCGCTGATTCCATTAGAGAAAAGCTTTTGCCAAAGTATATCCAAATTGATATTATTAAAAGCTTTTTTGAAGCCTATAAAAAGTGCACAAACTTTCCTCCCAGGCAGTCGCAGATGGTTACTTATCACCGAGTAAAGAACAAAAATATTATTTTCCGTACTTCTTTATTTACGAAAGCCAGCCTGACATTCTGGTAGCGTTTCAATTGATTCACTGAATGTATGTAGTCTCTGATTTATTAGTTGGGTGAATAGCTTAGTTTTGTGATTGAGTAAGGCAAATTACCGAGGTAATTTAGAGGATCGTTTTCAGGGCGTTTCTAATGGAAGTGAATCATGTTAATATTTGTCCAATTGCATGGAAGGTGTTCTTCCATGTATATTTTGTTAAATAATTCTTTTGGATGTATGATCCAGTTAGTAGGCAAGTTTTTATAAAATTAGTTTGGTATTTTATAATCCCCTACCGCCTTATTATTTTTTGCTATTGCTATTAGATTGTATATCTCTTGGATTGTAAAGGGTGAATCTAGATAGGAATGTCTGGCATCCATTATGAATAGGTTCCTATTAGCTTCAGTGGTGTTATAAAATAGGTTATAATAGTTCTCCCATTCTTTGGCCGTAATAGGGTGTTCATTATAGTGCTTTTTTTATGAAGGTTTATATATTTCCAAAATTCGGATGGGTTTTTAATGTTCAGAGATTTTGCTTGTAGGTTTTGTTGATGTTTGATTTGTTTATCTTTGATTACCATCTTAAATATTTTCTTTTCTGTTTTATATTCTTCGATTGTATTTATGCTGTATTTATTTTTCTTAATGTTATTTTTCTTTAATTTTAATATTTTTTTTTCTTTCACACATTCTTTATCAAACTAGGGTTTCGATTTCCGAATTAAAGTATTTTTATAAAGCCGTGTTCTACACATATCTAAAGTTTCGGTTGTAGAAATGATGGAACTTATCAATTGTGTATCGAGTTCTTCAACATTATATGTTTCTGGGTTTATAGTCACCTCTGACATAACGTTTTTATAGTTTTGTGTTTTTTGTGGGTTCCACTTAAGATATTTTTTTTCTTTTTGTTGAATTTGTGATTGGGCTAGTTTAAACATTTTTATGTCTAGTTTTACCGTACAACTTAGATGGTCTGAAATAAAATCACTATTCACATAAAAAGTTTTTATACAATTTATGCTAGTAAGATTAGACCAAATTAAATCTACTACACTATTGCTAAATTATCATCATAACGGCCATTAAGGGTGAAGAAACCTACATCTTCAAATACGTCATTAAGTAAGGTCCCTCTTTTGTTATACTCCGTTTTTAAAAGGCATGGAGTAATAAAAGCTCATTAGGTATGCAAAACCGATACAGGGTGTATAATAAAATATCTCCGAAGTTTATCTAATTTTGTACTAAAATTTCTCATTTGTTACGAATTTCAGGTAGACACCCCGTAACTCTGTATTCGGTTGGGTCGCCTATTGTATTGAAAGGGTCGCTCTATTGTATTTGAATGAACAAATAAACAATTAAATCCTCAGAGGCGTGCAATCAGGGCAAAACAAACTTGGTATATGAATATGAAGGCACTATGAAATTATAATTACAAAAACTATTCAAAAGAGTTCATAATATCGATTCAATAAAAACACATTTTTTTGTGTTCCTATGAATAAACAATAAACATAAAATATTATATAAAAAATAGCAATTTTTTTTGCAGTAGGTATCAACTTTACTACTAATATACCGTTTACAATAGGAGAGGAAAAAAGAAAAATGCAGGAATAAAGTACGAATTAATGTAATATTTATAAAAAAAAGTCTAACAAATAATAGTAATAACTAACACAAAAACTAGTCTATATATCAGAATCAGACGATTCTGTTGAGCTTCCATTATTAACATTGATTATAAATGGTTCAATCATGTGTTCACTTACATGATCCATTTCCCACATATTTAGTTCTTCTTGTATCACGTGTTCAACACATTTCTTCCAGTTTTCTTTGGTTACGTTACCTAACGCATCTTCGAATAAAACTTTTACGTCACTCATTTTGAATGTCGTATTCATTCTTGAAACTTCCCCTTTCACTTGGGCCCATATTAATTCTATAGGATTGAGTTGACAGTGATAAGGAGGAAGCCTCAGCACCGTTATACCACGCGCTGATGCCATTTGATCTACAACGTATCTACTATATTTGTGTTTATGTGAATTGGCCAGTTGCAAGAGCTCATTTTTCAGCGGGTTATCTGGGCATTCAATATTTTTCGAGGTTAGCCAATCGTGGATATCTTGTTTACGCCATGTAGTTGAAGGTAATTTCTCCACTAACCTGGAGTGATAACTTGCGTTATCCATAACAATGACTGAGCCCGTTGGAATTAGATCTAACATTTGTGAGAAATATTCTTCGAAAACGTCTCCATCCATATCTTCATGATAATCTCCGGTTTGCTTCGACTCAAAGCACAACAATCCACCTTTAACAAAACCTTTGGCACTTCCGATATGAGTAATGATGAGTCGACGTCCTTTTCCTGCTGGTTGATTGAGGCCTGTTGACCACCCTTCAAGAGCTGCCTGCCTCCATCTTCTGACATTCGTTTCTTGCCAAAACATTGAAACAGTATGACCTTCATTCAACCAAGTCTCATCCAAATAATAAATTCGTTTTTGATCTAGTCTTGCTTTCCGAATATTGCGCAAATAACTCCTCCTCCAAATGACAATGTCGTCTCTATCAATCAACATTGCGTTCCGATAATTTTTTTTATATTCAAATCCAAGTTCCTTCAAAATTTTCCATAATGTACTTCGAGACATTTTCGGAAAATCTGAATCTTCTTGAACCGAAGCCATAATTTTGGAGAGAGTTGGGATCTCTTTCCTAAAGAAAAAAGCATGCACCTTACGCCTTATTCCATTCTTCAAGTCGTCATCCATTTCAAGTTTGGGTAGCCCTGGGGACTTTGCTGGGGCTGTGATGTTTCCATTTTTTTCTCCTTCATTAAATTATAAATTGTTGTTTTTGAAACACCCATCATTGTTGTAGTAATCTCCACAGTTTCATCAACACTTCCTGTCAAATTCATGATTTTTCTTCTAATTTCTTCGTTCTTCAACAAGGAATAGCAATTTAATATCAGATTTTTTTCGTTCAGCGACAATGGGCCAACTTTAGGTCGCTTAGATGGTGATAAATCCTCCATATCTGGTCGAATTTGGTTGGAACACTATATAGTTGGAAGGTGTAGTTAGGTGTTTGTCTCGTGAGAAGAGAACTTGTATAGATGAACAAAAATAAACACCAGTTAACAATAACGGTAAAAAATAATAACAAATAATAGTAATAATGGGGAAATCAATCAACACAGCAGTTTCTTCAGAACAGATGAACTGTAAATTGAAAACATTCAACCTTTCCTTTACTTTTATAGTTGAAAAGTTCTAGTAAGTACATTGTATTATGGGGGCATTTTCTTAGAACTGAAAAGACTATATTTCACAATAATAAAACCATTTTTGAGCTACCTGTTTGTCAAGTTTCTTCAATTACCTGCTAATTGGGTGAAATAATCGGCAAATGGGGTTGGTTTGGATATATATATATATATATATATATATATATATATATATATGTATTTGTATAAAATTGTTATTAACATTTATTTTATTATTTATTGTATGTAGGATTATAACTACCTGGAGCTTAGTGGAGGGACTCGTCTACGCCCTTTTATACATAATAATAAATTTTCTGGAAAATTGATGTCAGTGATATAATCCACAGTTTATTATATTATTGATAATTTGAAATTTCATTTTAAATAATATTACAAAACGGTTATTTTCGGAAATGAGATAATTTTAGAAGCCTTAACTTTTTTTATATGACTAAATGTGGTACGCATATAGTTCCGGCCAAAATGAGTGATTTATTACTCCATGCCTTTTAAAAACGGAGGATAATCGTTAGGTCCATTGAGTTTCTAGTTTATCGCAATAAAGAAATACAATAAATTTTAGGTTCACATTCACAATGTGATGGAAAAAGTGATGGAACTCTACTGCCATATCCAAAAAATTGCAGCGGTTTCATTAATTGTCAAAGTAACAAAGATAAAGTAATGAACTGCCCTGAGAATTTGGTATTTAATCCGTCAACACAAAACTGTGATTATCCTAGAGACGTGAAACCACCAGCTGATTACTGCGTCTATCCTGATGAATATTATTATGACAAACATTACTGTGATTGTAATAAATTTATTGTTTGTAATTTTGGTGAACCTGTAGAACTTAGTTGTAGCAAACGTTTCTTACCAGATGTGTGTAAAACTGAATGTAATTGATAATTTTATTATTTTATTTGTATATGTCCATGAAAAAGATTATTTAAAAACAATATACTGATTATACTAAACGAAAATGGATAAAAAAGTATAATAAATATGCATATCAACGTGTTTGTATTTTTTTAATCCTCAGTGTATATTATTTTAGAGAAAAAAGTTTATTTGAAAATTTCTGTGTATTCTCATCTTAAAAATGTAGGGGAGGCATTGGTGATGACACCCTTCTTTCAATTACAGAGTCAATAGGTTTGTTCTCACACGAGTTTCAAACCATCAGAAACAGTCAGGATTCTGCGCAATCCATTTCTCCGTGTTCATACATAAGTTTCTGATTGTTTGAAAACAGCTGGACGTTGGACAGTTGGAAAACCATCAGTCAAACCTGTGTGAACATCGTCCAGCTGTTTTCAAACAATCAGAAACTTATGTATGAACGCGGAGAAATGTATTGCGCAGAATCCTGACTGATTCTGATGGTTTGTGACTCATGTGAGAACAAACCTAATGTCTAAATTAGCTAGTATCTTTATATAATCAAGGGAGCGGGTGAAGGATCTTAATTTAGATAAATTTTTCTTAAAAATATTGTGTTTAATGAACTTTTCTCATATGCCTCATGACTATTATTTTCTTTTGCTAATCAATGTTACTTTGCATTTTCTACATCAATTTATTATATATTTTTCTAGCAGCGCTCAGAAATAAAACGCATTTTGACAATAGCGCACGGTGATGGGTGGAGTATAGTGGTCCATCTCGTTATTGCTTTTGCAATGTTAGTTTCAGTATTTAATGTACATAAATGAATCTATTCTTTTTCTACGTCATTGGTGTGAAAACAGTTTTTGGGAATAGGCCGCGACATTATTTCGATTGAATGTCTGAGCCTGAGCAGCGGACGTATTTTCTTGCATCGGATTTCGTTTTATGAATTGAGGTAAACATGCCCAGCCAGCTTTTTCCTTAGTAGGATTGAACTTATATGCATTATTATTCCGTTCCGCAACTTGAAATGCCAGTAATCTAGAATCAGTTATTGACAATCTCAAAAACCAGGTTTCCATGTTTGTAATGTAAGAACTAATCTCATCTTCGATTTCTTTGAAGAATGTTGGACGGCATCCTCCAAGGTCTCCTTTCTGGTAGCTCATATTTCTACCAACTCTTCGCAACGTGATGCTGAATACATTGAAAGTTTTGGAAGCTAGCAGCTTCCAGCCAATTTTCTTTTTCTCCACATTCTCTGCGGCTTCCAGCATATTTTCCTCTCTCCATGCTTGTCGCGGGGGCTTGAGACTTTTGACTTTCCCCATGTTCTTATAAGCCCCGTGAAAAACCATCAACCATAACAAACTAAACTACTTTTCATATTGTAATGTTTTTCTTATGTATTTAAAAGTTTTTATTGCGACGGGTGGGATAGATTCATACATACGGTATATCTACTCACTTAATTTATGTATTCACTAAACTATTCACTAATTTATATTACACAGTATATTCACTTACACTAATTTATATAAAAACTTCACTACTTAGGCTAATTACTTGTTCACTGTTTATATCACAAGATCAAATTATAAACTGACTTTCCCGCTGGCCGTTATTCTTTATACATAAGTGCCCTTTTTTGCTAGATAATTCTAGATTACGGCTTACACAAAAACAATCGCTTCCCTGGAATTCTCTAGACAAGACTGGAAAGGTCTAGATAAGAATAGTCACAAAAATAATGGTGAAAAGGTCGAAGAAATCTCTGCGCATTCTCCAAAATTTTAACTTTCATACATGGCTTAGGCAGAGTCGGATTTAGGGACTACACCAGTGTGCTATTTCGTAACATTACCCCCTCCTTAGAAGGAAGTTTCTTCTGGAACTCCTGTGTAGCGAGAAATGGATGTTTAAATCGGCAACTGGACCCATGTCTGCACTTTATGGTCGTATGGAAATAACAGGGCACCGTCTTCAACGCGTACCGATGACGAGGGGTATAACTGCAAATTATTATGTGGACACCGGTATCTTGGAAGATCACATCTATCATGTTCCTTATGACTTGCCAATCCAACTGGTTGCTCTCTATCCTGGACATTGCTAGTTTCTCCACGTGGGATTCCAGCACATGATCTCGAAGGCTTCGTAGCGCTTCCCACACATCCCGGTAGGTGGATCGATCTGGAAATTCGTTACTAGTTACCAGGTTGAAGACGTACCGCGAATTGTGTTTGAGTCTCAGTGTCTTACCAGGGGCTGGCATCCGATCTTCAAGTTTATCTAATGGTCCAAACTTCTTTCGAAAGACGGTTGCCAACCCTCGTGCGTGTTTGTTACTAGCGGAGATGTTATGTGCCAGTGAGTGAGTGTGAACAAATCTTGTCTTTGTTTTCTAGTGACTCCGTATCTAGCTTTCCCAGTAACATTGAATTGAATAAATTACTTACTTACAGGTACGCACTGATGATGACATTATTTGTCAAAAGCGCTTTGCTATGATTTAATAAATTAAAATTCTGCACGAAATACATACCTTTTCCTCATCCAATTACACTGGAACGTGCACACAGCTTGACAATTTTCACAAAGGTCGTATGCCGTTCGACCTTCCAAAACTGGGAGAACCGGGCGGCATAGACGACCCACAGAGAAAAGGCCTCAGTGGCGGAGGAGTGCGAAAATACCTGCGACTCCTCAATCAGAGAATATCCCCTGAAGAGGCCAGGAAGCAGGTTATTCAGCGCCCAGTCCCCCCGAAGAAACCACCGACGAGGAAGATAAAGCTTAAAAGAGGCCCGGATCATATTACTCCTCCACAGCGACCACTTAGCAAAAAAACAAAAACAGCTGCAACGGTAACCGGGCAAGTCACTGGTTACGCAGCAGCTGTGAAAACAAAGAAGGCTTTTAGGGTGGGAATAATGCCCAAGGATTATCCTGAGGTCATCATCCTGAAAGCAGAGCAGCTCTCCACCCTGGAAGACACTCTGGTGAAAGAGCTGTGCCAGAGCAAAGAGAGGGGAATCCACTTCTCAGGTTTCCATTTCCGTTGTGGAATGATACTGGTAGACTGTGGGTCCCAAGAATCGGCAGACTGGCTCATGAGGTCAGCGCCGAAATTGAACTCTTGGAAAGGACACGATTTGGTGGCTCGAAGTGGAGACGACATCCCAAAGCCGGTCACCATAACGGTGTTCTTCCCAAGAAGCCACGACATGAAATTGGGGAAGATCCTCCAACTTGTCGAGGTTCAGAATTCCAACCTCACTACTGGGGCTTGGAAGATCCTGGACTCTAAAAAAGAAAGACTGGGAACTATCCTCACGATTGGGATCTATCACCAATCTGGGGAGGCTCTGAATGCAGGAGGTTACGCGCTAAACTTCCGTTTTGGGCGGGTCTCGGGGCTGGGAAAAAAGAGCCCCGCGGAGGATCCAAAGGACATGGAGATACCCTCCACATAAGGAACCTCTGGAAAAGGGGAAAAAGGCAAAATCTTTACCTTGGGTCAGCCCGAGATCTCCTGCGGCTCTACTGGGGATGCGTAGATCGCCTCTGCATCCCGAAGAACTGGGCGGAGCAGCGGTTGCGAGTCTGACTCGAGATCAAGAAACTTGCTCGAACTCCGAGGAAGATATTGCCATGGTGGTCGAGGAGAGTCAGGGAGAGATGAGGGGAGGTGAATAGAAGCTGAGTAACTCTGCCTCTCTCATCCATAATAATTCACGTTCACGAATGTAGCTCAGATTAACCTGCATCACGCGAAGGGAGGTTCAGCCCTGATTGCAAGGTTGTTCGCTAGACTACAACTGGATATTGTACTGATCCAAGAACCATGGATCAACAAAGAAGGCCAAACCAAAGGCTTGGCATGCAAGGATTCTAAATTGATTTGTGATCAAAGGCAAGTATCTCCGTGTGCCTGTGTAATCATAAGAAATAACATAAAATATATTTGTTTTTCAGAATACGTGTCACGGGACCTTGTTCCAATCATGGTTAACCTCAACATTGGTGGTATCGACCGAGACATCGTCATTGCCTCTGCCTACTTCGCTGGAGACGGGGCGATGACACCGCCAGAAGAAGTGCAACAGCTAGTGAGACACTGCGATAGCAGACTGATCCCAATTATAATTGGTTGTGATGCCTACGCATACATTACCGTATGGGAAAGCACTAACAAGAACGCAAAAGGTGAGTGTTTATTAGAATATCTCTTAGCAAATAACCTTGAGACCTTAAACGTGGGTACAACCCCCACTTTTGTCACGAGAGCAAGAGAAGAGGTCCTGGACGTAACAACTGTTAATGTTGCTGCTAGGAAAAATAAAAAAGATTGGAGGGTGATGAGCGAGCCATCACTTTCCGACCATAGGATCATCGAATTTAGGATAGGAGGAGATACTAACTCGAGTCCTACAATCCGAAATCCTGATTGGTCTCTTTACAAGACCAACATGAAGGACAATTTGGAGCATGCCGAAGTTATTGGGGTAAATCATCCGCACTACGACATGGAACAAAGAGTCGAATAGATCAGCGAAGGTCAGCGAGGCAGTAATGGAAGCTTTTCATTTCAGTTACCCACTGTCAAAAGCTCGTTCATAAAAAGATGCTCCTTGGTGGAATGAGAACCTGTCAAACCTCAGAAAAGAGGACCGTCGGCTCTCTAATAGAGCCAAATGTGACGGTAATTGACAGGGGTACACTGAGAAGCTTACTCAGTACAATAAAGAGATTAGGAAAGCCAAAAGGCTTAATTTCCAAGCCTTTTGCGAAAAGATCACTTCCCCTCACACAGCGGCCAGACTAAAAATGTCATGGCAAATGGGGGAACTAACCCCACAATGTCGCTGAAAAAGCCAGACGGATCATACACGGAAGGTGAAGAGGAACGATCGATTCTTCTTCTTAGAACCCACTTTCCAGGTAGTGAACCAGCAACAAGCACTGAAATAGCAATGAATTAAACCAAAAAATCCCGCAAGGAAGATTGGGACATTTATAAGAAAATATTTACCAGACAACGGTTGGAATAGGCAATAAGTACCTTTCAACCATATAAATCACCAGGAGAGGATGGAATATTTCCAGCACTCCTGCAGCAAGGGATAGAGGAGATTCTTCCTCACCTGCTGAAGATTACATGAAGCAGTCTAGCAGTGGATCTAATACCTAGAAAATGGAGAAGGGCAAGGGTAACCTTCATACCAAAAATAGGGAAAAAAGATGGGAATGATCCCCGATCTTTTAGACCCATGTGTCTGACATCGTTTCCACTCAAAACGATGGAGAAAGTAGTGGATAACTACATAAGAACAGAGAACCTGGAGAATATACCACTTCATAAATGTCAGCATGCCTACAGAGCGGGTCGATCAACTGAGACGGCTCTGTATCAGCTGACCGAAGTCATCCAGAGAACTCTGAACAACAAATAAATCGCAATGTGCGCATTCCTGGATATATCTGGGGCCTTTGACAACACAACTCATGTGTCTGTCAAAGAAGCACTAAAAAGGCGAGGATTAAATGGATGTATGAGTTTGTTGACGACGAGGATAGCTGAGACACAGGTGGGGAATCAAACCACCTCAGTTAAACCTACTCGGGGGACACCTCAAGGGGGAGTGGTATCTCCCCTTCTATGGAGCCTCGTAGTAGATGAGTTGCTCTACAGGCTAACGGAGCTTGGCTTCGAATGTATGGGCTACGCCGATGACACAGTTTTAATAGTCAGATGCAAGTTTGAGAGCACCTTGTGTGATTTGTTAGGTTTAAGACTAGAAGTCATACATTCATGGCAGGTTACATGACCTGAAACGTTATCCTTTCTACATTGTTCTTTTCTCCAAGGTGCATCAATCCCCGTCTTCTTCCGTTTGATTCGGGTTATCAAGAGCTTGACTGTTGCGGTGACTCCAGCGAGTACGCGTTTCATTCGGGGATAGGATCAAAAATTTTCGGATTTGATCAACACCTTACTCCACGAACTCGATCCACATGCTTCCGTAGCAGAGTTGAGTTCTGGATCTGTCGGAAACGATGAACATGTGAAGAGTTGGCTCTTTACTTCCTCATTTCCTTCCAATGAGTCTATCACAGACTCGACCGGCCAAACTGAGGGTCCACATAACCAAAGGGAGTCCTTAGCTAGCTCAATTTCCATCTTCAGTCTTGTCCCTTCATCGGCTACATTGAGTGCCGTTGGAATCCACTTCCATTCTGAGGGAGAAGTACTTTCTTGCACTTCTCCAAACCGATTGGCTACCCACTCACGATAACGAAGGCTCCAAGAACGAATCAATTTCAACACTGTCTGCGAGTCACTCCATAAAATCCGTGAATTAAGCTTAACGCGTAGCTCCTCGCAAATTGTTGTAGCTATACGAGTACCAAGTACTGCTGCCAATAGTTTCAGTTGGGGAATAGTTAGTTTCTTCAGTGGTGCTACTCGTACTTTTGAAGCCGTGAAAGAAGTAGTGATGGCTCCACCAAGAACAGCTCGGAGATAACAAACTGCGCTATAGGCTTCCTCGCTAGATGAATTCCGGACATGTAGTGTCTTGGAACTTTCACATTCACGATGCTCTTGAAGTTGGCAATCCATTTCTTCCATTCTTCAAAGACAGAATGAGGTATTGGATCAACACATCCCACACCAGACTTCCAGGTGGATTGTAATAAAATTATTCCTTTAATCTTGAAATTCCCAAGATAGCCGATAGGATCATAGACCGACATAACGAGGCTGCATACTTCTCTCTTTGTGGGATGTCTGCCTTCAATTATTTATTGGTCAACCTTGTGGAAATTGAGTTTGAAACTAAACTCGGCGTCTGCGGGGTTTCAACATAGCTCGAGAACTCGTTCTTTGGAGAAATTAGACTTTTCCCCATCCATCAGCTTTATCGACGAAAGAGATCCGGATGCTCTGAATCCTTCAGGAATGCTTTCAATAACATGTTGGCTATTGCTGGTCCACTTCCTGATACACGTTCCACCAGCAGCAATGTTAGTAGTGATGTCCCTTTGTAACATAATAGTTTCTTCTACCGTTCTGGCACCAGTACAACAATCATCGACGTAGAAATCATGTTGAGTAGATCGAGAAGCTTCGGGATACTCGTCCTAGAAACGAGCGGAATTTTTATTTTTCACAAATATAGCGGATGATGGAGATGAAGTCGCTCCAAATATCATGACTTGCATCTCATACGTCTCAAGTTACTCCTTCCCGTTTCTCCACAGGAAACGTTGGCTGGCTCTGTCTACTTTCCTGATTCTAACACGATTAAACATATCCTGTGTATCTCCCATAATCGCGATGTTATGAAGTCGAAAGTTCCATAGAACACTGAATAACGATTGATTTAAATCAGGACCTGTCAAAAGGAAGTCGTTCAGACAGTAACCATTCGTCTTAGCAGCAGCGTCGAAAACCATCCTTATTTTTCCTGGCTTGTTGACGTTGGTGATAGTAAAATGAGGAATGTACCATGTCCTATCCGTGACCACTTCCGCTTCGACTGTAGAGAGCTTCTTGATAAATCCCTTAGTTTCGTATTCCTTGATTTTTGCGTGACAGATCTTTGCATATTCCGGGTCACGTTTCATTTTCTTCTTCATAGATGAAAGTCGACTGATTGCATAAGATTTACTTTCCGGCATACAAAAATTGTCTTCTTTCCAAGGAGTCCACATTCCCATCGGTTCCCGTTGAGCTTCGTAGTATCCTCCAGTATGTTCAAAGCACGCTGATCTTCAACTAATCCTTTATTAGGATGTGTGACGACTCCGAAAGCTTCAATACTAAACTACCCCTTCAGCAGTTGGTCGAGATGACAGGTGTTGTATTTGGTTAAGATATTCATTGCAGAAATATTCGCCTCCGTGAGCGATGATAGTCGATCACCGACTAGGACCCATCCTAACTTGGTCCTCTTGGCTATTAGCTCGTGCGGATGTCTTTCTAGGATTTCACGATGTACAGTGAGGTGTGGATGATCCTCACCAATTATTAGTTGAGGACTGACTTTTTCCATATTTCTCAGTTTTGCACGTCGAAGGAAAGGCCAGTTTTTCTTTACTTTCACTACATTTATCGTGTATGGGGAAAATCCTAGTCCGTCCACCGTCACAGGATTATTTATAGTGTACTTTTCGGCTTTCTGAAAACTTCCATGGACTGTAATCTGAACTCTACGAGCTACCTCAATAAATTTTTTCCACCTTACTCCCTTATATGCATGCTTGAAGGTTTCTCCTTCCAGGCGAAGTTGATCAGCCAAGCTCTTTTCAATCGCTGTGATTTCCGCCCCAGAATCCAATAGAGCATAGGTATGGATCTTAGAGTAATAATAAACATAGAGAGGGAGGGCTATTCATTCATAAACACGTTTATTTTTGCGGCCAACAATTCTAAACGCCAGTAGTGAAATAATGAATGAATTACAAAAAGTGAGAATGGTATTGTAGCTACATGGCCTTGGTAATTTCGGCTTTTTTTCTGACAAACTTGGCACCGACGAACCATGATAATCCAAAAACATTGAATTAATTAACTTAAAAGTTTATTTTATCACTAAAAGTTTTGAAAAACATATGAAAACGACAGAACTAAATGTTTACTCTCTAGTCGTAATGGCGCTCGTATAAACAAACCACGTTTGACATTATTTACTACAATACTACGACGTATTCGAAATGATCGTCGATCACAGTCTGACGATATTTGCATCTCTCTTTATATGGTAATTAAACAAAAACAAAACTACTAAATAGATTACTATTGACACATTAAACAGGTACTGAAATTTTGAGCAATGTTGCCACTTTTAGTTATAACCATAAAGGTATCTAAGGATACAACAAATACTTGTTTAAAATTTATATAAGAATATGCCTTCATTAAATAAAATTCAAGTATTATTAATTAATTTTAAAAATAGCGCCTCAAATGCATAAATTAGTATGACTTTTTTTATTTGCATAACTAACACATTTTCAATTAAACTTCTAATTTCATTTCTCCTGCAACTAAAGAGAATTTGTAAATATGGCAAAGCAGTGGAAGTGTCCCCAAGTGAGCTTAGAATGTGACTCAATGTTTGGGGCAAGAGAAGATGAAAACAAACATATCTATTTTATTTGTTAATCTGAGGGAGTTCTCCACTTTTAAACTGTCTTCTTAAGTGATAATTTTAAAGATCAGCAGATATAGTTTTCCTGGTTTTCTATATCATTGCACAGTTATACTGATCTTAATTGGAAAAATATATCCAGGATATCTCCATAGGGCTAATAATATCTAAGCTTAAATATTTGTAATAGTCTTCTTCTTTTTTCTATTAACATATATTAGGTCAATCACTAGGTAGGTCAGTTCTTGGTCTAACCAAAATAATTATTAAACATCAGAGAGGCATCAAATGAAATGTAACTTCTATCACTGACGATGATATTTATATCGAAACAATTGTCAATTTTTTCAATATGTTGTGGAATTGCCTAGAAACAGTAAGTTTCATTTAAAACAGTGGAATGAGTATATTCCACGAAGTAAGGGTCGAGATAGATAATTTTATTAAAGATATAGTTATTTACATATTTTTTATATTCCTTGTAGAAGAGGTGTTATTATTTAGGACCAAAGGAATATACTGAATAATTTGTTTTAAAAGATATAAACTAGGGTTACAAGGGTTACTTTCTGAATGATAAGATTCAGATATTTAAGATCTACACAGGTTTAGACCATAAAATTTAATCCAATGCAAGGTTTAATAACAAGTTGCAAATAATATGTAGATGATGTCGTAAATAAATAATGTCATAAATTACTAATGAAAAGATTATCATTTATAAATCCATCTAAATCCGATTTTTTACAGTTTGCTGTGCTATAGTCGATGATTTAGAATTAAAACTATTTTTTATGTACATATAAATATATTGTTTATAGGAAAATACACCTTTTATTATAAAAAATTACGTTATACAGCAGTAAATTACGACATTAACGCACAATCTGGCCTTCATATCCGATTATGATTTGTATCATACAGGGTAAAACAATAACAAGCAAAAGGAAAAATAAAAATAGCTTTTACGACTTACAACAGTATATAAGCTAACAATCAAAGACATTTTTAGAATTACCACGAAAGGTAGACCATTATACTTAGTGGTGACAGATTTTAAAACAACACTAGATTATTTAAACAAAAATGTAAAAATAAACGAGCATACAAGAGTCCAATGGGAATATTCAGACGGCAGAGCAAGCCTATAATGCAATGCCACATCTGCCAGCTGTGGGGTCATGCAATCTCAAATTGTAGCAGGGCCCCAAGATGCCTTAAATGTGCAGCACAACACCTCACCCCAGAGTGCCCTAAGGACAGGTCGAAGCCTGCAAAATGCGCCAATTGCAACGGCTATCACCCCGCCAACGCTGAAATCTGTCCTGAATATATCAAGCGAAGAGAATGGCTCGATCAGAGAAGATCAGGAAACTAAACACAAAAAACAGAAGTAACAAGATACATACCAGCCCCAGTCCTCACAATCAACCCCTGGAACAAAAATGTACGGACTGAAAAAAGTGACCTACCGAGCCGGTATCCAGAGTCCAACAACAAATCAACACCACCCAGTCCCGTACAAACCAAGAAGCCAACCCCCAATCAACAGACATTTAATCGTTTTCAAATCTGAATAACTTATTTCAAGAGTTAAATTCTATGGTGAACCGGATGAACTAACCAGAGCGGTAGCTGACCTGCTTCACGAGATGAAGAAAGCGACAAACAAACTCGAAAAATTTACGATCTATAATAACTTTGTTCATGGTCAAATAAGACATCTAGACAGGTAGTTGGAAAAATAGGAATTCAAAAACGAAATTTTCTCAAAATAATTATCTGTAACGTACATGGAGTAACAAACAAGCTCCATCTTCTCAGACATTTTCTCGACGTTAAAAAACCCGATATTTTCTTTCTAATCGAGACGATCCTTGAACCAAATAAATCCATGAATTTTATAAACGCTTAGACAAGCAGATATCGGCGGTGGCGGTATCGCAGTATTAATAAAAAAAGACATAAACTCTCAACTCCTGTAACCAAATAAATCTTCAATTGAGCATATCTCATACTAATTGATAACAAACTCAAACTCATTGGGTCATACAGCCACCCTCTCAATAAACTAACCGAAATAGATTTCTTCAACATAACAAATACAAACAATAGGGTTCTCATAGTGGGAGACTTAAACTGTAAGCACTCACTATGGGACTTCTATGCCACACACCCAAACACAAATGGAAATTAGTGTTTTTAAATGAAACTCAAGGTCTCTAGTTAATTCCACAATATAATACAAGTTATTGAAAATTCTAAAAAATTGACAATTGTTTCGATAAATCAATATCATCGTCAGAATGACAGAAATTACATTTCATTTTATGCCTACCTGATATTGATTTATCGAAACAATTGTCGTAAAAGCTATTTTTATTTTTCCTTTTGCTTGTTATTGTTTTACCCTGTATGATACAAATCATAATCGGATATGAAGGCCAGATTGTGCGTTAATGTCGTAATTTACTGCTGTATAACGTAATTTTTTATAATAAAAGGTGTATTTTCCTATAAACAATATATTTATATGTACATAAAAAATAGTTTTAATTCTAAATCATCGATTATAGCACAGCAAACTGTAAAAAATCGGATTTAGATGGATTTATAAATGATAATCTTTTCATTAGTAATTTATGACATTATTTATTTACGACATCATCTACATATTATTTACAACTTGTTATTAAACCTTGCATTGGATTAAATTTTATGGTCTAAACCTGTGTAGATCTTAAATATCTGAATCTTATCATTCAGAAAGTAACCCTTGTAACCCTAGTTTATATCTTTTAAAACAAATTATTCAGTATATTCCTTTGGTCCTAAATAATAACACCTCTTCTACAAGGAATATAAAAAATATGTAAATAACTATATCTTTAATAAAATTATCTATCTCGACCCTTACTTCGTGGAATATACTCATTCCACTGTTTTAAATGAAACTTACTGTTTCTAGGCAATTCCACAACATATTGAAAAAATTGACAATTGTTTCGATATAAATATCATCGTCAGTGATAGAAGTTACATTTCATTTGATGCCTCTCTGATGTTTAATAATTATTTTGGTTAGACCAAGAACTGACCTACCTAGTGATTGACCTAATATATGTTAATAGAAAAAAGAAGAAGACTATTACAAATATTTAAGCTTAGATATTATTAGCCCTATGGAGATATCCTGGATATATTTTTCCAATTAAGATCAGTATAACTGTGCAATGATATAGAAAACCAGGAAAACTATATCTGCTGATCTTTATAATTATCACTTAAGAAGACAGTTTAAAAGTGGAGAACTCCCTCAGATTAACAAATAAAATAGATATGTTTGTTTTCATCTTCTCTTGCCCCAAACATTGAGTCACATTCTAAGCTCACTTGGGGACACTTCCACTGCTTTGCCATATTTACAAATTCTCTTTAGTTGCAGGAGAAATGAAATTAGAAGTTTAATTGAAAATGTGTTTTATGCAAATAAAAAAAAAGTCATACTAATTTATGCATTTGAGTCGCTATTTTTAAAATTAATTAATAATACTTGAATTTTATTTAATGAAGGCATATTCTTATATAAATTTTAAACAAGTATTTGTTGTATCCTTAGATATCTTTATGGTTATAACTAAAAGTGGCAACATTGCTCAAAATTTCAGTACCTGTTTAATGTGTCTATAGGTCTGTTCCAACCAACACAAAAACCGTAATATTACGATACAAGCCCAGTTGACTTGCTGATTAGTGAATATAATAAGTCTGTGTAATTTACATCAAATTTGCTGCGTTACTGAGATTGTACGGTAATAAAACGGTATTTACTTCGGTTGGAACAGACCCAATAGTAATCTATTTAGTAGTTTTGTTTTTGTTTAATTACCATATAAAGAGAGATGCAAATATCGTCAGACTGTGATCGACGATCATTTCGAATACGTCGTAGTATTGTAGTAAATAATGTCAAACGTGGTTTGTTTATACGAGCGCCATTACGACTAGAGAGTAAACATTTAGTCCTGTCGTTTTGATATGTTTTTCAAAACTTTTAGTGACAAAATAAACTTTTAAGTTAATTAATTCAATGTTTTTGGATTATCATGGTTCGTCGGTGCCAAGTTTGTCAGAAAAAAAGCCGAAATTACCAAGGCCATGTAGCTACAATACCATTCTCACTTTTTGTAATTCATTCATTATTTCACTACTGGCATTTAGAATTGTTGGCCGCAAAAATAAACGTGTTTATGAATGAATAGCCCTCCCTCTCTATGTTTATTATTACTCTAAGATCCATACCTATGCTCTATTGGATTCTGGGGCGGAAATCACAGCGATTGAAAAGAGCTTGGCTGATCAACTTCGCCTGGAAGGAGAAACCTTTAAGCATGCATATAAGGGAGTAAGGTGGAAAAAATTTATTGAGGTAGCTCGTAGAGTTCAGATTACAGTCCATGGAAGTTTTCAGAAAGCCGAAAAGTACACTATAAATAATCCTGTGACGGTGGACGGACTAGGATTTTCCCCATACACGATAAATGTAGTGAAAGTAAAGAAAAACTGGCCTTTCCTTCGACGTGCAAAACTGAGAAATATGGAAAAAGTCAGTCCTCAACTAATAATTGGTGAGGATCATCCACACCTCACTGTACATCGTGAAATCCTAGAAAGACATCCGCACGAGCTAATAGCCAAGAGGACCAAGTTAGGATGGGTCCTAGTCGGTGATCGACTATCATCGCTCACGGAGGCGAATATTTCTGCAATGAATATCTTAACCAAATACAACACCTGTCATCTCGACCAACTGCTGAAGGGGTAGTTTAGTATTGAAGCTTTCGGAGTCGTCACACATCCTAATAAAGGATCAGTTGAAGATCAGCGTGCTTTGAACATACTGGAGGATACTACGAAGCTCAACGGGAACCGATGGGAATGTGGACTCCTTGGAAAGAAGACAATTTTTGTATGCCGGAAAGTAAATCTTATGCAATCAGTCGACTTTCATCTATGAAGAAGAAAATGAAACGTGACCCGGAATATGCAAAAATCTGTCACGCAAAAATCAAGGAATACGAAACTAAGGGATTTATCAAGAAGCTCTCTACAGTCGAAGCGGAAGTGGTCACGGATAGGACATGGTACATTCCTCATTTTACTATCACCAACGTCAACAAGCCAGGAAAAATAAGGATGGTTTTCGACGCTGCTGCTAAGACGAATGGTTACTGTCTGAACGACTTCCTTTTGACAGGTCCTGATTTAAATCAATCGTTGTTCAGTGTTTTATGGAACTTTCGACTCCATAACATCGCGATTATGGGAGATATACAGAATATGTTTAATCGTGTTAGAATCAGGAAAGTAGACAGAGCCAGCCAACGTTTCCTGTGGAGAAACGAGAAGGAGTAACTTGAGACGTATGAGATGCAAGTCATGATATTTGGAGCGACTTCATCTCCATCATCCGCTATATTTGTGAAAAATAAAAATGCCGCTCGTTTCTAGGACGAGTGTCCCGAAGCTTCTGATCTACTCAACATGATTTCTACGTCGATGATTGTTGTACTGGTGCCAGAACGGTAGAAGAAACTATTATGTTACAAAGGGACATCACTACTAACATTGCTGCTGGTGGAACGTGTATCAGGAAGTGGACCAGCAATAGCCAACATGTTATTGAAAGCATTCCTGAAGGATTCAGAGCATCCGGATCTCTTTCGTCGATAAAGCTGATGGATGGGTAAAAGTCTAATTTCTCCGAAGAACGAGTTCTCGAGCTATGGTGAAACCCCGCAGACGCCGAGTTTAGTTTCAAACTCAATTTCCACAAGGTTGACCAATAAATAATTGAAGGCAGACATCCCACAAAGAGAGAAGTATGCAGCCTCGTTATGTCGGTCTATGATCCTATCGGCTATCTTGGGAATTTCAAGATTAAAGGAATAATTTTATTACAATCCACCTGGAAGTCTGGTGTGTGATGTGTTGATCCAATACCTCATTCTGTCTTTGAAGAATGGAAGAAATGGATTGCCAACTTCAAGAGCATCGTGAATGTGAAAGTTCCAAGACACTACATGTCCGGAATTCATCTAGCGAGGAAGCCTATAGCGCAGTTTGTTATCTCCGAGCTGTTCTTGGTGGAGCCATCACTACTTCTTTCACGGCTTCAAAAGTACGAGTAGCACCACTGAAGAAACTAACTATTCCCCAACTGAAACTATTGGCAGCAGTACTTGGTACTCGTATAGCTACAACAATTTGCGAGGAGCTACGCGTTAAGTTTAATTCACGGATTTTATGGAGTGACTCGCAGACAGTGTTGAAATTGATTCGTTCTTTGAGCCTTCGTTATCGTGAGTGGGTAGCCAATCGGTTTGGAGAAGTGCAAGAAAGTACTTCTCCCTCAGAATGGAAGTGGATTCCAACGGCACTCAATGTAGCCGATGAAAGGACAAGACTGAAGATGGAAATTGAGCTAGCCAAGGACTCCCTTTGGTTATGTGGACCCTCAGTTTGGCCGGTCGAGTCTGTGATATACTCATTGGAAGGAAATGAGGAAGTAAAGAGCCAACTCTTCACATGTTCATCGTTGCCGACAGATCCAGAACTCAACTCTGCTACGGAAGCATGTGGATCGAGTTCGTGGAGTAAGGTGTTGATCAAATCCGAAAATTTTTGATCCTATCCCCGAATGAAACGCGTAGCCGCTGGAGTCACCGCAACAGTCAAGCTCTTGATAACCCGAATCAAACGGAAGAAGACGGGGATTGATGCACCTTGGAGAAAAGAACAATGTAGAAAGGATAACGTTTCGGGTCATGTAACCTGCCATGAATGTATGACTTCTAGTCTTAAACCTATGAATTTGGAACAAGGAGAAAGACTGATTATACGTCAAGTTCAGCTTCACTAAGGAAAATTCTGCACTGGCGATGAATATGAAGATGAAAAATAGTCACAAACTTCAACCCTTTTTGGACACGGATGTACTTATGAGAGTGAATGGAAGAATTCCCGGTTTTCACTCAGTCATTTTGCCGTCTCATCATCGCGTGGTTATGTTGTTAATTTTGAATGAACACGAGAAGAATGGTCATCAAGTACAGTAGACAACCCTTAACAACCCGCTAAAATCTTTCTGGATTATGAATGGTCATATGACAGTTCGCCGAGCCATCTCTTCGTGCCTTCTTTGCCAATTCCGGAATGTCAATCCAATAATTCCTGAGATGAGTGCACTACCTCACTTTCGATTAGCTGCGGGTCGTCCACCCTTTACCTTTTCTGGAGTTGATTTCTTTGGTTCCATTGAAGTCACAGTTGGACGACAACGGGAAAAGCGTTGGATAGCCCTGCATGGTTACTCGGGCAATTCATTTGGAAGTCGTGTTTGTACTGAGCACGGATGAGATGCTGTTAGTTTTGTCACGCTTCATAGACTGCCGTGCCACGAGAATATTGAAGAGTACATTAAAGGAAAAGTGTCCGAGAGATCAAACTCTGCTAACAATCATCAAAGGAGCCGAGAATATAGTAAATTTTCGTCCACTAACCTACGTCTCAAGCGACCCCATGGATCCTACAAGTCTCACGCCAAATGACTTCTTAAAGGGGTTTTCTGATGCTGGACCAACCTACCATGGGAAGGAGAATGTACAGGTATACAATGGAAGAAATCCCAAGCTGTACTTAACCTCTTCTGGATTAGATGGACAGAAGAATATCTACCCACTTTATTGCTACGTGAGAAATGGCATAAGCCTGTCGAGCCATTAAAATGGGTGACATTGTCCTCATTGTGGATAAGCAGCTTCCAAGGAATTGCTGGAGAAAAGGTTTCATCTCTAACGTGTTTCCGGGAAAAGACGGCCAAGTCCGAGTAGTAGAAGTTACAATGAGGAAGTGGAAAGTAAAAGAAATTATAATGAAAAGACCCGTGGCTATGGAGTGTCCAATCGGACTGAAAATGGATTTCTCCCCAAATGGATTTGGAAAAGAAATGGGGGCCAGTATGTTGTGAAGGACATCTGTCACGGAGAACGCATTCAGCTTTTGTCACTGCCAACAATCTAATTTTGATTTAGCAGTATTTGTCTCTGGCAGTTGGTATATGTCCGCTGTCAGAGCTAGTTTTTGTATTGTCTGAGAAAAGAGGTCGAAGTATGTGTGTGTTTCACTTTTGACAATATATAACTGAATATGAATATAATGTTAATATGAAAATAATAATTGTGCAGATTAATCATTTTGTCTATCTAATTATATGAATACAATATTTATATTATATTATTTATTAGATTTCATCCTACTCATCCAGCTATTTCAAATCATGTAGTTTCAATCAATTTAAAGTTTACCTCGGCTGCTCCTATTTTTCTATCGCTCTTTCTCTCAGTAGGGTTCCTGGGCGTAGTTAAAAAAAATCAACATCACTACTCAATGAAATTTATTTTATCTATGAAAAAAACGAAACTTTAAAAATGGTTACTCAAAAAATGCAATTGACGATTTGTACATATCTTGTTACAGAACAACTTGTTAACAACCTTCCTTTTTTGCTATGTAGAGATTATTTAGTTAAAATTTGGGGCTCATATAATAAACAAACCTTATGTGGATTCATATGAGTATTATATAAAAAATAAATGATTATCTTGTTTCAAAAATACGAAATATCCTTATAACAACAAAATACTAAATAGATTATATATATAAATTTTCACATACACAATTATTATAAACCTTAAAACTATTCATTGTTTGAGACGGCTATGCAGACTCGTTAGCATAAATTTACATAATCGTTTGGGACGTATATATATCTCTGAAGGAGAAACATCTGTATTTAAAATTATTCAAATATTGTAACTTTTTTGTTACTCCAAAAAGGTATTGCTGAAATATTTCGAACTATGTTAGTTTAAACATAAAACGTGTAATGGAGTGGCTTGGCTTTGATTTTTCAATCAACTTTATTTAATCTTAAAATCCTAACATATTATAACTTTGTGTATATGATAAACTGAAAATAGTTGTGCATTATTACTATACGTGGAAAGTTATATACATATATATTAAACTAACTTTTTACTTTATTTTTAATTAATATATAGATAGATATTTAATTGTTTATTGAATTTTTTTTTATTTGATGTGGCTAGCTCAGTAATTATATTTTCTTATTATGTTATTATTTTATATTATTATATTATTCGGGAGCATGAAACTCTGTCTACTCTTTGAGTTCTGGCTTTCGTAGATATATTTCACTTATATATCAATAAAAAGAAACACTTTACTTTTTAACAAATTTAATTTTTAAAGAAAATTTTTTAATTTAATAATTATAAGTTGCGACGCCTATGGATTTCCTATACGAAATTATTGATTTTATATATTCTCCTGTGCGCATGCTTAAAATCTAGTCATGTGGTTTAAAGCGTGAAACGAACATAACTTTTACAATACGGAGCATCTGTACTCATTGGACAAGCATCTTTTGTTGTTGTTGAATATAATTAAATGTTTTATCACATAGAAGAATTTATGTTGAAAATATACACATATAACATACAAATTGCTGGGGAAGAAATATATTATAGGATTTATATACACATGGACATTTTACATGAATAATTGATGAAGCATCATTCTTATGAGATTAAAAAAATGGCGTAAGTATAAGCTTTTATTTACATTGAATTGGGCCTTTTTAATTATTATTAATGATTTGTTTAATTGATTAACTATATAAAGTCCGTTTTCTTTCTTTTTTAGATCGATCATTGCCGCAAAGTTTATAAATTTAATGAAATTATGCACTGATTTGAGTTCTTGAGTTTTTTTACTCTTATTATTGGCCAATAATATTTTAAATAAACACTGACCTGTTGTTCTGGACTTGGGATGAACACCTCTGGACCCAGGAATACTCCTCTGAAGCTCCAACACCAATAACTAGCAGAAATTTTGATAATTTTTGCAGTAAAACTGGATGTAAATATTTGTGAGTACTATTAGTGTTGTTTTTAATAGTAATTTATTAGTTTCGTCATGTTAATTGGGCATTTTCATGGAATTTCGGGAACACTTTTACACAAGCTCCTCTTATCTCGACGCCAGCTTCCAACTCATTCAACGCTTCCCTCTGATTCTCAACTTTTTTCAATAAACAAGTATTTGGTTTTTTCCAGGTCACTATTTAAAAAGTTTGTTCCTTTCCTAGTTTATTGAAATTCGTTCTGTCACTTTGTTTATAACCAATCAAATATTGTCTTATGCAGTCGAATTATTTTTACTTATTTCACTTGTAAAAAAGTTTCATACATATACTAATATAAATTCCACTTGACATTCTAAGTTTACTTGTGGAGTTCCTTGAGTTTTTATCACACAAATAAGTTATAGTTGGTTATATACATAATCACATTTTAAATAGTCCAATATCTAATATTGTTATTGACAGTCTATCACTGTTACAATCATCTTAATTGATAAACATAAATTCTTTTATGTAACCTCTCTCTAATTTTTTCTTTAAATTATTTATACTAATTCATTAACAAACTATTATTTATTGACTCTGTTTATTTCACTTGACGATATATCATTTTTCTCTATGTTATTATTAGTTTATCTATGAAATTTATACTCCTTATTCTACTAAATATGTGTATTTATTTTATAATTTAACTACTTAAATTGATAATTATCATGAATTGACTATACTAAGATTTGTTTTATTTCAGATGAACAGCTGATTACGTTATAGAAAATAATCCATCATCTTAGGCAGCTTTATTATTCTCCATTACATTTGTTAGGCAATTTCTAAATTTGTACAGTTATTAAGGTAATTTCTTTATTTATTAAATTGTTGTATACTAATTAAATAATACATATATCTACAATTTCCATCAGGTGAGTTTTTACATTATCCTATTAATTAAAATTGTTTTATTAGGTGTTTAAACTTTAAATGATCATTTAATTATTATTGTTTCATTACTCGTTAGTTTTGGATACAAAATATATTAATTAAAACACACCACGGACCTTTTCACACGCTGACGCCTTCAAAAATGTCCACCCATGAAACTTTCCCGCTCTATGATGTAATTTCTTTTCTTTGAAATTATGGGGTGATAATTGCTTTTCTTGAGGTTACTTTTTCAACACTATTATTGTCTGCGCACATAACTATATTTTAATATTTTTTGGACTTTCTATATTCCATATATCACACTTTTTACTATAAATTCTTATAAAAATGGATCACATTCAATTTTCACCTGTGGCTTCTCTCCTCGCCAACGCTTCACTGCCCACTGCCGCGTTTTTCTATCCGCCAACCCTAATTTTTGTTGATGACCGGAAGTTCGACGTATGTTCTAGAAAATTCTTTGGATTATCGTTCAACTGTCACTTTGGTTTTATTAATATTTCATTGTTTTTCTGACTTAAATTTGCTATTATACATTGTTTTTTATGCACTATAACCTTATCGTCATTCAATTATTCACTGAATAGCATCATTGTTTTTCTTGTTAGTCAATTATATTGAAGTCTCCCGATTGGTCAATGCAAACATACAAATTTTTCACTTTCTACAACCTAAATATTTACATAATACATATGGATATTATTCATTTTTTATTTTCTTCTTATTCACTATATCGCTATACATAAATATATCAGTAATCATTTATTTTTATTCTTAATATCTCATATCAGTTGCATTTTACGTTGGTATACCTGCCGTCAATTTTTTCACATTCCTATTTGTTTAACACATGGAGAGTAGAGGGGAGGAGACTAAACGGCTTTTCATGTAACAAACTAGCTGGTACACAAATTCGCCGCCAGGTCCGCAGTGTCGCATTCTGGGCTTGGGAATACAAATGCAATTGTTATACAGTGAGAAATTATTAAAGAATTTTTATATATTGAATTCATTAATCGTCAAATTGTTTTGTGCCTCGTTGTAATACTGGTTACGGTAATTTAAAGACATGGAACAAGAAAAATGGCGTGAAAAACCCTAGTTTATTCCGACCTCGCACGGTGAGTCAATTTTGAAATTGTAGTCATTAACTTTAAATATTAGTCTTAAAATTGCTGTTCAAGCAACCCTTAATAATATATAACAATCTATGTCTAAGGACGAAATGGTTAGAAATTGGGATAATGCTATTAGGCGGGCAGACAAGCTGTGTGTGAATTACATTTTTTAGATAGTGATATTGAGCGTTTTTACACAACTACGGTCTTAGATGGATCTATTTTTCAAATGAAAAGAGGTACTCCCAAGATAAAAGAAGATGCAATACCTTCTATTTTTCCATCTTTCCCAAAATATCTGAATAATTCAACAAAAAAACGCAAGTTGCCCACACTACGAGATTGTATTTTGCTACCTAAGAATAGAAATACTAAAGCATTGGTGATAAATACCGAACAGGATGTAACAGTACTTGAGGAGCTTAAAGATTTGTTGAATTATGAAAATTTGCCTTCGACTTCTCAGAAATCGCGAGAATTGACAAAGGACATATTAAGCAAACTCATATACCATATCGTAAAACATTAAAATAAATTATTACATTCTTGTATTAAAGAAAATATATCTTGTAGTAAATTTTTCGTAGTATCTAAAGTAAACTAATATGAAAATTAACTTTAAAATTTTGTTTTTGATCAACAATGGGCTTGTCCTTTGACACATATGAACAATGATATGGGACTTTTCTTTAGCGAAGCAAAGGAATTTCTGACAATATATGAACTTCAGCAGCTATTGATTCAGCTTTTTTTATAAGTGAATCAAAACTTTCATCGGTATTCTTTTAGCAGATAGCAAATAAAATTTTTCGAGACAGTTACACATTCGGAAATATTAATTTTGGGATTTTGATACATCATACTAACAACGTTAATTTTTTATAGATCGCCCCAAATTATGGATGAGCAGATAACTTCAAATTAAATAAATTTCTCTACTAAAGTTTGTGTTATAATTCTGGTTTTTAAATATCTTTTTTAAATTTTTATTAGTTCATTAAGGCTTTTAAAAATTTTTATTATTTAAAATTAAAAGTTTAATTGCAATCTAATGAAACATATTTTGATTTATTAAACTCAATTTTTTTGGATTTCACTTCTTCGTCAATTAAATTAATTGTTATTTCATTTTGGAAGTGCACCTCTAAATAATGAGGTAGTATGCGACTTTTAATATAATTCAAATTGTCTAACATGTATTTCTTTAAAATTCACATACGCATTTCAATAATTCTTTTTTTATAATTTATAAAATGTTTAGAGAACGAAAGGCCGCTCCCTATAATTCCCGCCACTCTGTGCAATTGTACATACGCCTACTGCACCACCGCTAGGAACGACGCTGGGCTGACTAATAATTCAAATATAATGGGGAAAGGCACAGTGTTCTTAAAAACAAATAAGTTGGTAACAATCCTATTTAAAACTAGGCTTATGATTGTAAATATAAATTATAAAAATCTCAATATTTTCCCAAAAATGTGAGCAATTTCTAAACATTCTCATTACAGTTACATGCATTTAAATAGGGTAAATGGCGAAACGTAGCCCAGAGCCGAACACTTGCGCCTCTGGTGGGGAATTTCGAACTATCTATTATGGAACATAAATGTGTGCCATTTTAACTTGACAGCGCACATTGTCGTTTAGTCTCCTCCTTTCTAACCTCCATGGTTCAACATTACCTACTAATTACAGGTTTCTACATTTTATTATATTTCCTTTTAAAAGTTTATAATTGAATATTTCATTTAACATATCATATATATTTTTTTTCTACATTCATGCAAAAAACAACACTTTTGTGAAACGCATTTAATGGAAAAAGTGGTTCTTTTTTGCACTAGTGCAACAAAATTTTTATTGCACTCATCTGTCAATCTTGTCAGTTTTGTGATGATTTATGACAAACATAAACATTTAAATAAAATAAAAATCCAGTGCAAGTGAGAGCAAGATATGTATATCTTACTACTTAGTCTCAACGAGTTACAATTATTGCAAAAATCTTTGATTATTTAAAATTTAAATGGTCAAATCGAAAACCAGCTATGATTAAGTACTGACAAGGTGGAGGCCATAAGATACAAAAAAATAACGGTTAAGTTCGAGTTCCTATTCTAATTTTCCAGTTTTTGCATGAATGTAGAAAAAATATTATACGCAACTCGTGCAAAACGTGTTTTTTGCACTCGACGTGTTATTTATATAATCTTGGTTTATTTTCTACATATACTAGTTAATTTTACAGCCAATTTGCCGTCCCGGGCAGAGGCCCGGTTTGCCCGCCCCTAGTAACAATTGTTTCAGATACATTTTAAATTTAAACAAACGTTTCTATGG
Organism: Galeruca laticollis; assembly: GCA_963921935.1. Taxonomy (NCBI): domain Eukaryota; kingdom Metazoa; phylum Arthropoda; class Insecta; order Coleoptera; family Chrysomelidae; genus Galeruca; species Galeruca laticollis. The sequence goes on from OY998175.1 coordinate 33,336,544, forward strand.
AATACTTTAACGATTTAACCCGCGTTCCTAAAATCGACCCAGTTGCTTCATTTGTGTTATTCCTTACCTATATTTTAAATCCCTCTGACACAGTATAAATACATTCAATTAATCAATTCACTAATGCCGATATTCTTCTTCTTTATTTTACTCTACCTTTACGCGAACTTAAAATAGAACGACTAAATTGTTAGAGCGAATGGATTGGCCCAGTTGGCGAAGCTTGTCGGTAGTGGACGACGAGGACGCGACCCAAAGTGGTAATAATATAATATTATAAGCTTGATCTCTGTTTGCTTGTCCTCTGGAGTTTATTTTTATTCGCTAGTGTTGTGTAACAATTTGCATATGTACTCGATATAACCATTGATTAAAAAATAGGGAAGATAGGCAACGGCTATGTTAAAAGGCGTGAATATGTCTATCGCGCACTGGTGTCTCACTCATCTTCCCTCTCTCACCCCACCGTCCACACACTAGCTGGCTCTACTAATGCGCCAGGCCGACGGAAAAAATATCAACTACAATTTAGAAACTCTTCAGTCGCTTCCAGAGTTACTTCGACTCCCTGCCAGTGTAGTCCTGATTTTAATTATTTTTGGGAGTACCGTTTGTTACAACGTGTTTTATTTCACGTACATATTATTGGTTTATGGGTCTCTTGAATAATTTTTCGTTAGATTTGTTTTGTTAGCCACAGTAGACAATGAGTACGTCACATCACCAATGTGTTTATTTGGATTGTTCAAACAACGACAGGTTGAACAAAGACATTCGTTATTTTACATTCCCTGTGAAAGACATTCAGCGCATGAAACAGTGGCAGAAAAACTGTGGTAATATTACAGTTGCTCTTATGGACGCAAGTGAACTAAAATTTAGGGCGATTTGTGAAAAACATTTTATGCCCAGTGATATTATTGTTAATAATCAACGCAAGCTACTACAGAGAAATTCCGTGCCTATACAATATAATGTTGCTGAACGTAAGTACCTATTTTTTTTCAAATCCAGTTACTAGAATCAAAGATCAAACGAATCCGCAATAGTTGAAGTGCCAAGAATTATTTCGTTTTAAAAATTTTTTGAATTCAGTTAATAGATAGAAATGATTGTTTGAGACGCCAATAAGGTGTAACTGGAAATTTTAAAAGCGAAAGCAAGATGTTTGTTTAAAATCACAATATTTTCAGCGTATCAAGATATCAAAGTTTTAGTTTTTTGTTTCAAACGTATTGAAATCGCGTATCCATTAGCGTGTCGAAAAACGATATTGAAATTAGCTCTGCAGCTCCAATTCCAATAATTACTTGCGGCTTATAAATTGTTTATACAGAAACGAGACGATGCCGAACGACAACTTAAAAAATATTGCAATAATTTATATTCCAGAACTCACCATTACTGCGATTGACAACAACTTATCTCTCCCATTATATACCGAAACGCAAAGTATTGCGGGAACATGTTCGAGAAAACGCAAATTGGAATCGAATTTTTCCGAAGAGCTGCGACCTACAAAACAAAATTCTCCAAAAGGTATGTACGATCTGCGCATTATGTGTAAATATGTATGTTGTACCATTGATTACTTTAATCAATGGTTGTACTTAAATATTAAAATAAGGATATTACAACACAGTTTTAAAAATATCTGTCCTCAACTTTTATGAAGTGCTAGGTTGAAGTATTAAAAATTTCAATAATAAATTACATAAAATGCCTTAGATCACTGAATTCGTTCAATAAAAATGTTTAGTTTCTACGTTTTTCTTGCGAAGGTATTCGAAGTACAAGCTATTTCTTTTGTAGGCTCGGAAGTACGTCGTTTAAGCAATTCATCAGATAGATCAAACATTAGCGATCCTATTTTACTTATGCCCTCTGTAAAAAAAGGGTTATTGAAGCAGAAGATTTCTTCGATGACGACTAAAATTATGCACCTCAGACGAAAGATCAAGTACGGCCGATCTAAATGTTCCAGATTAAAAAGGAAAGTTTCAAGCTTCTCAGCGCAGACATTGATATTTAATATGCTTAAATTCAAAAGTACAGCATTGAAAACATTTGTGACCATGCAACTGTTCCATGGTAAAAGACAAAAATGGAGCTTAGCGGAAAAGAATTTAGCCCTGTCGCTGCATTACAAATCACGAGCCTCCTATAAGTTTATGTTGCACAACTTAAGATTTGTTCTTTCTTCGTTTAGAACCGTACAAAGTTGGTCAAAGGTGTATAATCTAAAAACTAGGGTAAAAACAACCTTAACAAATAAACTGGCATTGAAAGTGAAGACAATGATGCCAGATGAAAAATGATGCGTTGTTCTTTTCGATGAAATGTCATTAACGAAAATGTTGGAATTCAACCAGTCCCAAGATATAATTGAGGGATATCAAGACTTAGGAACTGTTGGTAGAGAATCCAAAATGACAAATACCGCTTTGGTCTTCCAGATTCGAGGTTTACTTTTCAATTGGCGAATTCCATTCCGTTACTTCATCTCTTCTGGGCCGGTGAAAAGTGATGCATTAAAAAATATAATTATGGAAGTCATCACGACTTTGAAAAAATTGACTTTTTGTCCTCGAGTCCTAGTGAGCAATCAAGGCTTGAATAATAGAAAAGCTGTTAGCCTACTGGGTGCTTCACAAGAGAATAGACATTGCCGGTGACAACATTGTTACCATCTTCTATGCTCCCCACTTGTTGAAGTCTTCGAAATAACTTTATGAATTGGAAGTTACAATTTTTTGTTGATCAGAAACCCATCTCTTGGTAAGATTTACAGCAAACTTATGACATTGATCAAAAAAGTATGACCACGAGGGCGATGCCTAAAATTACAAATGTTTATATTGCACCTAATACTTTCCAAAAGATGCGGGTAAAATATGCAGCACAAGGTTTTTCTCACACTGTGGCTGCAGCAATTAAGACGGTGTCTGTAAATCAACAGTTAAACAGTTCGACAGTTTACAACACAGCCGAATTTGTTGAAAATATAAGTAACATATTCGATGCTCTCAACAGTCGGGATCTACACGATTCTAATCCTCATAGGCGCCCCTTATCTGTCTTTAATAAAAAACCGTAGTATTAGAATTAGAGCATGGATTGAATTATTTTAAAAATATAGAAATTTATGAGGGCAACAAAAAACGCAATAATATTTACTGTCTCGAAGGTTTCGAATCGAGTATCAAAGCTATTTTGCTTTTATGGACTGAGCTGCAAAAAATTGGGATTGAGTATCTGCTGACATCTTTCTTAAATCAAGACCCTCTAGAAAATTTCTTTTCGGTAGTAAGGAACAGAGGCAGATAGAACCCTACGCCAACGGTGCGTCAGTTTCTAATTGCTATGCAACAGAATATGAGCATACGATTTCAAATGACGACCGAAACAGGAAATTGTATGGTTTCTGAAGGGGACTTTCTTGAAATTGACGATAACAAAGCCGTCCCGCATGAGCCCGATAGTGAATGCGAAGAAGATAAAGAGAACTGTTCTACCTCCCAAACAACCACAAATCGGATAGAAGCAAATGCAGAGAACACTCCACAACCACATACATCTCACTCTACATTAGAAGAATGTTTATGTAGCCGGTTATTTACTGTATAAGGCAGGGGTGGTCAAACGTTTGACCTGTGAGGTCTACTTGTGCTCGAAAATACTTCCTGCGGTCGACTGCAAGGTAGAATTTAGAAGAGAGAAATAAAACATTTTTGTAATAAGTTTGTATGTATTTATTTATTGAATATTACATTGCGTTTTACGCTTTTGAGTGGGTGTTTCACACTGCATATTCTCCACAAGTATTAAGTGAGCGTCTGTTAAGTGGGAACGATTTTTGGTTTTTATTGCATTCATAGTTGAAAACGTTGATTCGCAAAGATAGGTAGAACCAAAAATGAAGTCAAATATAAAAGCCACATTTCTTAGGCATGGAAACTTTTCTTTGCAAATCACTTTCCAAAATTCTGTACTACCAGATGCTCTAGCTTTCAGAAATATATCGCATCTCATTTTTATTATTTCTTCTTCGACCACAAGAGATTCAGTATCGGTTACGTTGCCGATTTTAACGGTCAAGCTGTCAATGTCTTCATTGAAAGGGAATACCATGAAACTTGGCACTTCATCGAGAGCGGCAAAATCTACAAACCTTCTTTCGAACTCCAGATGCAAATTCTCCAGCTGTTCAGCGAAAATATTGTAGTCTCGATTTGAATTGTGCGTACATTCTTCTTCCATGTTTTTATAATTTTTTAGTTCACCTCGTTTTAATTGAGATGGCTGCATTTGAATTTGACTACTAAAAGTTTTAATCAAAGATGTCATGTCAATAACGGTTTTGTCTTTCCCTTGAAGATTTAGGTTCAACTCATTGAGTTTTTCTGTTATGTCACAAAGAAAGGCCAGCTTCATAAGCCATTTTTCATCTTCAAGGTCAGGTGTATTTTCTCCTTTTGATTGAACGAATGTCTTGATTTCTGGCAGTAATTGGCGAAATCTCTTCAAAAAGGCACCACGGCTAAGCCACCTAACATCTGTATGTAGCAAAAGGTCTGCGTGTTCGGCTTCTGTCTCTTCAAGAAGAGCTCTAAATTGACGCCTTTGCAAACTTCTGGCTCGAATAGAATTAACTATTTTAAAAGCAATTTTCATAATAACATCTGATTCCAGAATTTTAGAGCACAAAACTTGCTGGTGTATGATGCAGTGATAGTTGGTGAAACTTGGAATGTTGTCATCATTTTTGCACAATGAAATAAAACCAATTCTTTGTCCCAGCATAGCGGGTGCTCCATCTGTCGTGATAGCAACTAGTTTGTGTATCGGAAATGCAGTCTTTTCTACAAAACTCTTAAAAGATCTGTAAATATCTTCACCTCTGGTTTGCCCCTTCAATGGAATCATTGTCAATAATTTTTCTTTTGTTGTCATGTCTTCAAAAACTAGGCGCACGAAAACGCACAATTCAGCATGTCGGTTACATCGGTGGATTCATCAAACTGTAGTGACAAGAAACAACATTTCTGCAAGTCTTCATTCATAGTTTTAAAATGCCTTTCAACATTAGCTCTTTTCGGTAATGCGACACTTAAGTTACAGATTAGGCACACACATTTATCCTTGACCATAACGAAAAGAAATTCCTCTTTCCACTCACTGTGATAATGGTAAGTCTTACTTTTTTTAGCACTCGAACTAAATGGCCCACTCATTCTGATAAAATAGTTAAAAAACACTAAGTCTCAAGGCCCCTACGTTAACTTTTAATAATCGCGACGCAACAAATTAGTTGTAAATACCTACGTTCGCACTCAAGTCGAAACTAGTACTGGCTCTTGTTATTATTTGGCCAATCCTTCGTGGGAGAGGTCACAAAAAGAGAAAACAATGCGAAATGAAAAGAGACAACAATATACTAGCGGTGAGTCGCGTTTACACGACTGACTCACACACACGCACCCAACACTATATCACGTTACGAATTACGACAGACCGAAGCGTGGTGAGTACCTACTTATATAGACGTGTTCTTGGCGCAAAAAGGAACATTTTAAAATAAATGAAATTATTTTTAAATATTTTCTGTTCTGTTTATTTTTACTCTCGCGGGCTACCTAAATCGTCTTCGCGGTCGACCGGTAGACCGTGGTCGACCTCTTGGCCATCCCTGGTATAAGGTTAATCAGAAATTTACGTGTAATGTTTGTGCATCTAAATATCAAAAAGACGGACCAAACATAAGCCGTAATGAATTATTGCTTGTTTTCAAAGATTACGATTGTGCAGGAAACATGGTAACATTTCTTAAAACACCTTCAGAGAAATTTATCAATATAGTACGTAATTTGTTGGTAAGTTTCAATGTTGCATTTGACCAATACAAAGCTGCCCCCGATGTTTCAAAGAATATCAGGCATCTGCAAAACTCGGTTGATTGGGGTGAAATACTTGAGAATCCATCTTGTGCTTATCACAACGATTTTAAGCTTATTCATTAAAATGAAAATGTTTCGGCATTTAAAATGCGAAACGGCCAAACAAGAAACAAATTCCAGCAAAAAAATATAAAAAGTAACAATTAGCCACATAGAAAAGTGTCGATATTATCAAAGTCCAAATAAAATATTTTTCTTTACTTATGTGAGTTTAAAAAATTCCATAAATGGGAATAGTATATAAGTACCAAGTGTCAAAAAGGTTACTTTAGTCACGAGTCTTACTAGGCACGAGTGGAGCGAAGCGGAACGAGTTCCTTGTGAAACGAGTGACTAAAGACGTTTTTAACACGAGGTGCTTACTATACTTTTTCTTCGCCTGCGGGACGGAAAAATTATATTATATTTGAATTATAGTCATTACATGACGGACGATGGCTGACAGCTGACTGACAAATCATATGACGCAGAATAACAAAATTATCACGGAATATGAAATTTAACTTACAAAAGATACACTTGATTTGACGTTTAAAAAACAAAAGATAAACGAGATGTGACTTTTCGCATTTTAAACCCTAGTGTTTAGAGTCGTTTTGTGCATGTCAAACCCGTGTTCAAAGTGCGGTTTTAGTAGCGGAAGTAGAAAAACCATTTTAAAGCCTAGAAACCTAAATATTATGGCTTCATTCTACCTCCGTACATTTTATTGTTCGTGAAATGAAATATTGATTAATTCAATTATTTTCTGTTATTTAATCATCTTGGGCGTTAATGTCCTCTCAGAGTACTTCGCTATTTTTCTATTTTATCGTTACAAATTAGGTATTTTTACATATTTACTTAGGTTCTTGTCTGCAATAAATTATTAACCAACTTTCCCCATTTTATTTCTTAAAAAATATGCACATAATCATTGATTACAAAATAATTTTTAATCAATGAGACATAATGAATTAATGGCAAGTTTCGTGACTCTGCGGACACGAAAATCGTTGTTATGTACGCTACTGATCTTCCGTGCGTTTATTGAATGAGAGAACAGTGCCACGACCTACACCCAACGGAGATATTGAAGCGACTGAAATCTCAAAGCCATATTCAGAGGTGCTGCCTGATCGTTCACGGTACTAACTGACGATAAAAAGACAATTAGAACGTGGAGTATATAATCAGCCCTATTCCGTAGCACGTTATGTTATTTAACGATCATCGTTAAACGTGAATTTATGTAATATAACGATATGCTCAAAAATTCCGATTCTGTATAATCATATGTATAGTTATTTGAACGAGAATCGTTATTTTATCCATCGTTAAATAACTGGACCAGTTTGGCAGCTTGTTATGTCCTAACGATCTCGCTAACGAAATAAATAACGGGAATCTAATCCGTTTTTGATATAAATTCGTGGTGATTTGTCATTTTTAACAACCCTACATAATTAATAAATTTGTGAGAAAGTGCTTCTTTAATTAATTTTGAATTGCTGCATTGAGAAATGCTGGAAATTTTTTGAATTTCGCCTATAGAACGAATTGGTGAACATAAATCAAAGGTAATTCAATTGAAAGTATATTTCTATGTCAGATTTACCGTCTTAAGATTTTTAAGATATTTCAGTATCATTTGAGGATCGAAAGGTGACGATTGTAGACTGCTTTTGAATGTTCCCGTTTTTTTCGTATTCACTTTATAGGCGAATTGCTCCCAGAAATTGTTAACTCTAATCACAGCAGGATTATTTTCTAAGAATTCCAACAGCACCTTATACTGTGCCCTTGTTGTTTTTGGAAGACTTACTTCTTTTTCCATTTATAATTATATTTAGAACACCAGAATTTAAACTTCCCTTGTATTAAATTGCACACGTGATGCGCTTACTGGCATGCGTTTTGATGTTAGGTTCACAGGTTAGGTTATAAAAGGGTTACATTCTAACGGGACCGAATCTATCTCTTTTTACATTAGTTGAAGGTGTATCACTCCATCTATCTTCGTAAGAACCAAAACTTACTTCCTTTATAACATAGAATTTTAACAATATCGTTAAGGAAGCTCGATACATGATCATATAAGAGTTAACAAGCTAGTTAAATACGATCGTTATTTTAACATAACGGACTATCGTTAAAAATAACATACGAGATACGGAATACGGCTGATTATTTGTACCGCGAAGAACTTTGATTTAGTTATTGAATAATTGTCATTGATAAGCTTCTAACGATTTTCACACCATTTACTTGATGAACAATAGGGTACTCACCGAATTTATTGCTGGAATTTCACTTTCGGGTACCCAAGTTGGCTGAAGGCGTTTAATGTTTCTGTATACACAATTGTTTTCCTTGGCTAACTTCACACACTCAAATTTGTTTTGTACACGCCGATAAGGTTCAGTTCGTCAGCCATCTCACAGCGCACGTTGCTTGTCGCGTCTACGCGTAGTTCGTAACCCCTTCTTCAAGCTATGGTGTGTGTTTTGAATTAATATAACCGCGAAAAATAGTTTGTGAACAAACACTGCCATCTATATGTAGTAGCCATAGGATGACACGTTTCGCTCGTATGTGTTGCGTATCTTCCCTATTTTTTAATCAATGATATAACTAAATCCAGGACACTGTCTATGCGGGACAGGACTCTGAAAAACGGGAAAGTCCCGCCTAATCCGGGACGAAGTCACTTTAAGCATGACATGTACATGAAACTATGTATATTTCCCTTTGCACTGACTGTATACAAGAATTCTAGTTCCATCGATTGACATATTAAAGAAATGTATAGACCACAAGATGCGGAATTTTTAATAGAACAGATTTCTGTAAAAAATAAAATTTGTACAAAATATCGCTTGGAACCTAATGGTTTTCAGACTTCGACATGTGTGCAGATAAAATATTTCGAAGGTTCAATAAGATTAACTTTTATCAGTAATTTCAATAAATGAGTGATAAGTTTATATTTTTATTGAGAAACATCATTATATTGTATCAGATTTGATAAAATGTTATGCCATGCCTATTTAAAGATATTTCCATTTAACACGAGGTTCAAACAGGGCCGGTCAACCCCAAGATGCTATTTTCCATGCACACCAAAATTACTGGAAACTATACATATTTCATTCCAAATGTTCCAGTTAAACAATTTGACATAATTTTTGTTACTTTTATATTGTATTATAAATATTTTCGTCAGTGTTTGAATAGACAGAAAATGAAACATAGTTTTGTTTTGTTTGTACCAAAACCACAAAATTAGCTCATACTTTCAAACTATTGGCATTAGAAGGTATTTTTCATTTATTTCTTTATCGGCATTCAAAGTTTTATAAGGTAATGGAAGGGCTTCAGGGTGTATATACTCTACTGTGGCATAATCAGGTATTTTCCAATGACAAGTCATCTTTAATAATTTTTTAGTTATTTGGTAAATTTTTTAGTGGATGTAGTTTTGTATAAAACACCAGAGTTTGCGAGAAACGTATTTAGTGGACTGTATTGAGAAATGGATCTATAGCCAAATAAACAGCAGTCACCTCTCTCCTATTCTTGGTTGTAAAGGGCTATTTTCTTCCGGATAAATGCACAGCGCGGAAATTGTTTTAATTGAAACAATAGACCGTAATTTAATTTTATCGGAATCGACAAAAAATATTGTTTTCTACTATATGTATATCGGTTGTCGCATTCATAACCGAAATCGTTCTCTCTTCACTTTATGCAATCGATAGTGCTTTTAAAAATTTAATTATACAGCTGGTCCTCGAACATAAATGTGATAAGTATAATATACACGTTTTTGTTAGGAAGAAAAATTTTAATATCAAATGGACAACAACACAATATTTCAATGCAGTGCAATTAAATTAAAAATTAGTGTTTTAAATGAAACTCACGGTTTCTAGTTAATTCCACAATATAATAAAAGTTATTGAAAATTCTAAAAAATTGACAATTGTTTCGATAAATCAATATCATCGACGTCAATTTTTTAGAATTTTCAATAACTTATTATATTGTGGAATTAACTAGAAACCGTGAGTTTCATTTAAAACACTAAAATGAGCAGATCCACGAAGTAAGGGACGAGACAGTTAATTTCATTAAATTAAAAATGATTATTGAGTATTGAACAGATATAGTATCGCATTTTCATGATTAACCAACCAACCGTTCGTTCATGGTATTTCCTGCTTCCTGCTTTTATAACTTCTTGGATAAAAGGTATATAAAAAATCAAAAAATATTCAAAAACAATTGTCAGTGTTTTATTAACTTTTTACAATATTTTTCACCAATATTTAAAAATGTATCAGTGCATTTTTTGTAGTTTCAACAGTTTTTAAATAAAAATAAAAGTAATTGAATTTCATACATTTGCAAATTTATAACTGGCTTTTTCAAAGTGTATATAACGAAATAATAATAAAAAAACAACAAACTAATGTATATAAATGTGTTTCAATGTGAATTAAACATTTATTGTTTCAATGAATTTTTTTTTCCTTTTACGATAGTTGGTTTGTTTCTGATGGAACCCTTCTTCCGTTTCGTGTTCTAAAAATAATTACTTAGTAAGAACACAATAAATTATATAAAACAAAATAAACATGCAAATACAGTTCGACAGATATTTGTTGGGTAAGGATTTCTAGAAGATTCTTATTCAACAGGTTGCAAAATATCTCAACTACTGTACTGAGGAATAACAAGATTTTTGCAGACCCATTAAACAAAACATATTTTCCTTAAAACAAATAACACAGAAAGCATACAAAACCGGGTCCACATCAGTAGGTATATACGTAGTTCGTCGGAAAGTTTATCGATGTGGAGGCGGTGAAGCACCAACCCGGCGCGTATCCAAGTGGCGGATAGGAGGGGCCTCTGATATGATTTTATATGAGGATGTCTGCGGGGAAATACCTGGGGGCTCGTTGTGTGCAAAAACTCAATGGGCAGTTCTCGAATACCCTGCCGCGGACCTGTTCCAGCTGTAGTATCGTGGCTAAGGGATTGCACACAGAGGGTTACGATGCCGGATGAAATTTCGAGCTTACCTCGAAACCACCTGTTATACCAATGTCTCCTGGCTGTCTCTGGTCAAGTCTCCCGTGCCAGTGAGATGGGGGAGGGGGTCTTGGCTTTACTGCCCGGACCAGGAGGAGACAACCTCATTAAAAATCTATAGTCAAGGTTGAATACCAGGCCGAATAATGCGTGGCTATATAGGAGAATAGTCCTTACTGGTTTCGACCTTGGAGTACTGGGGGGATCTCCATTGTATTAAACCCCTTACCTCTGCAGCGGTGGACCGTAATGACCCTAGCTTCTCTTGGGACCATTTATGGACAGAGAAAGTAAAACTTCCACCGGAAAAGTAGTGAAGAAAACCTCCACTTCTTCATCCGGCCACCTAACGGAGGGAAAAAAAGCCAAATGGCACAAAGGTCGTATGCCGTTCGACCTCCCAAGACTGGGAGAACCGGGCGGCATAGACGACCCACAGAGAAAAGGCATCAGTGGAGCAGGGGTGCGGAAATACCTGCGACTCCTTAATCTGGCAATATCCCCTGAAGAGGCCAGGAAGCAGGTTATTCAGCGCCCCCCCCCCCCGAAGGAACCCCCAACGGGGAAGGTAAAGCTGAAAAGAGACCCGGAATATATCACTCCTCTGCAGCGTTCTATTAGTAAAAAACCAGGAAGCAGGTTATTCAGCACCCTAAGCCCCCCCCCCCCGAGGGTCGGGGAGACATAAAGGAGGGGGATGAATAGAGGCTGAGTAACTCGGCCTCTCTCATCCATAATAATTCACGTTCACGAATTTAGCTCATATTAACCTGCATAACGCGAAGGAAGCTTCAGCCGTGATTGCAAAGTTGTTCGCTAAACTACAACTGAATATTGTACTGATCCAAAAACCATGGATCAAAGCATGCTAAATCAAAGGTTTGGCATGCAAGGATTCTAAATTGATTTATGATCAAAGGCAAGTATCTCTGCGTGCCTGTGTAATCATAAGAAATAGCATAAAATATATATGTGTTTCAGAATACGTGTCACGAAACATTGTTCCAATCATGGTTCACCTCAACATTGGGTGTACCGACCGAGATATCATCATTGCAGCTGCCTACTTCGCTGGAGACGGGCCAATGACACCGGCAGAAGAAGTACAAGAGCTAGTGAGACACTGCAATAGCAGACGGCTGCCAATGATAATTGGTTGTGATGCCATCGCACACAATACCGTGTGGGGAAGCTTTAACAACAACGCCAAAGGTGACTGTTTATTAGAATATCTCTTAGCAAATAACCGTGCGACCCCCACTTTTGTCACGAGAGCAAGAGAAGAGGTCATGGACGTAACAATTGTTAATGTTGCTGCTAGGAAAAATGTAAAAGGTTGGAGGGTGATGAGCGAGCCATCACTTTCTGACCATAGGATCATCGAATTTAGGATAGAGGGAGATACTCCTCGATTCCTACAATCCAAAATCCTAAAAATACTGATTGGTCTCTCTACAAGACCAATCTGAAGGACAATTTAGAATACGTCGAAGTAAATGGGGTAAATCACCTGCACTACGACCTGGAACAAAGAGTCGAACAGATCAGTGAGGCAATAATGGAAGCTTTTCATTCCAGTTGCCCACTGTCAAAAGCTCGTTCAGAAAAGAATTCTCCTTGGTGAAATGAGAACCGGTCAAGCCTCAGAAAAGGGGTCCGTCGGCTCTTTAATAGAGCCAAACGTGACGGTAATTGGCAGGGGTACGCTGAGAAGCTTACTGAGGACAATAAAGAGATTAGGAAGGCCAAAAGGCTTAATTTTCAAGCCTTTTGTGAAAAGATCACTTCCACTCGCACAGTGGCCAGACTACAAAAGGTCATGGCAAATGGGGGAACTAACCCCACAATGTCGCTGAAAAAGCCAGACGGATCATACACGGAAGGTGAAGAGGCACGATCGATTCTTCTTCTTAGAACCCACTTTCCAGGTAGTGAACCAGCAACAAACACTGAAATAGCAATTAATTACACCAAAAAATCCCGCAAGGAAAATTGGGACACTGTTAAGAAAATATTTACTAGACAACGGTTGGAATGAGCAATAAGTACTTTTCAACCATATAAATCACCAGGAGTAGTTGAAACATTTCCAGCACTCCTGCAGCAAGGGATAGAGGAGATTATTCCTCACCTGCTGAAGATCACAAGAAGCAGTCTAGCAGTGGGTCTAATACCTAGAAAATGGAGAAGGGCAAGGATAACCTTCATACCAAACCAATAATAGGGAAAAAAGATGGGACTGATCCCCGATCTTTTAGACCCATCTGTCAAACATCGTTTCTACATAAGAACAGAAAACCTGGAGAACCACTTCATAAATGTCAGCATGCCTACAGATAGGGTCAATCAACTGAGACGGCTCTGTATCAGCTGACTGAAGTCATCCAAAGCACTCTGAACAACAAAGAAATTGCAATGTGCGCATTCCTGGATATATCTGGGGCCTTTGACAACACAACTCATGTGTCTGTCAAAGAAGCACTAAAAAGGCGAGGAGTAAATGAAACCATTGTAAAATGAATGTATGAGTTGTTGACGACGAGGATAGCTGAGACACAGGTGAGGAATCAAACCACCTCAATTAAAGCCACTCGCGGGACACCTCAAGGGGGAGTGATATCTCCCCTTCTATGGATCCTCATAGTAGATGAGTAGCCCTACAGGCTAACGGAGCTTGACTTCGAATGTATGGGGGGGGGGGGGAGTGTACAATAACCCTTAAGTTTCAGTGCATTGTAACCCCGTTAAAATCTAATCTAATCTAAGCATACGAAAAGAATATTTTTAGCATATATAGACCTATAAAAAGCATTTGACATATTCCCAAGAGAGAGAGTAAGGAATGTCCTGAGAGAAAGAGGTATCAAAGGCAAACAATAAAAGTTTACAAACAACATTAAGAAAAGCTTAAATGTCGTAATAACTAACAACATGGAATCAGAAACATTTGAAATAAAAGAAGGACTATGGCGAGGAGGAAGCTTAATCACAACATTATCCATTACTTACATGGATATGACTATCAAGAAATGTACTAGAAGTAGGACATTTAAACTTAAAACAAAGTAGAAATACTGGAAAGCACATTTGTTGATGATGTGGTGCTTATAACCACCATATAATACCTGCAACAGAACCTAATAATAAAACAAAATGTTGAAAGAATACAGAATGACAATAATTAAAAACAAAACAATAGAAACGGCAATAGGAGACGAATAGATAACTATGAAAATAGAAATAGATAGTACCAAAATGGAACAGGTGAAAACATTCCAATACTTCGGAGTAATAATCGAAGAGACGGGAAGGAACACAAGACGCTGAAATAAATAAAAAAATTGAGAAGACAATGAAACTTTATTATAGTATTAGTAACGCCTTTATTTATAAAAAAAAATGCCCGCAAAATCAAGTTAAAAGTCTTTAAAACCATATACAGACTAATCTTAGGTATTAAACCAAAGACAACAAAGATACAAGCAATGAAGTACCTAAGAAGAGTATTTGGAGTCACAAAGAAAAAATAAGGAAAGAAAAGAATTGCGAATACAACCAGTATTAGAATACAGAGTACAAAGATAGATAGAATGATGGGGATATTTGGTACGAATGGAAAATGCGATACAAACAAAAAGAATATGGGAAGCACAAATAATAACGAATAAACGAAAGAGAAGACCTTAGAAAGCGAAATGAAGCACAGAATAAAAAACAATGAGAAAATAATAAAGTATATCTGAAACGTATGCTTAGGTAATGCACGTGATTAATAATGATAATTTAATTTAAATGTTTAACAAAGTTTGATCTGTTAGAAAAGCAAAAAATTTCGAATAAATGAAAGAGAGTGCAGATACTCATCTGCAGTTGAAGAAAAACAAAAGTGTCCATATTTAACCCTGTTCTGTAGAATTTAAAACAAAAAGTAAACTTAGCCCATCAGATTTTAGCTTGGGTTATAGTAATCTATCGAAAATCCAACCCACAAAATACAATATTCAGAAAAAACCTTCCCGACTAAACATCTTTGTTACGTTGGATTTATACATCAAATAAAATAAAATAGTAAGGAAATTTGTTCAGTTTACACATACTAATAGAATGATATTAGGAATACTGGTTGGCCAATAGATCATTGGCGCCATAAAAAACAAAGTATGAGCTGTTACAAAAGCAACAAATTTCGAATAAATGAAAGAACGTGCTGAACCTCATCTGCATTTGAAGAAAAACAAAAGTAACCATATTTAACCCTGTTCTGTACGCTTTAAAACAAAAAGTATGCGTAGCCCATCAGATTTTAGCTCGAGTTATATTAATCTATCGAAAATGCAACCCACAAAATACAATATTCAAAAGACACCTTCCCGACTAAACATCTTTGTTACGTTGGGTTTATACATCAAATAAAATAGTAAGGAAATTTGTTTACAAATATAAATAGAATAATATAAGGAATACTGGTTAGTCAATAGATCTTTGGCGCCATAAAAAACAAAGTTTTAGCTGTTACAAAAGCAACAAATTTCGAATAAATGAAAGAAAGTGCAGAGCCTCATCTAGATTTGAAGAAAATCCAAAGTGAGCATATTTAACCCTGTCCTGTACACTTTAAAACAAAAACTAGGTATAGCCCATCAGATTTTACTTCCTTCTCTTCTTCTTTCTCAGCTTCTTACCATCCACTCCTGGATGTAAGCCTCTTCAATGCTTTTCCATTTTTATTTGCCTTTGGCTTGTTGTTCCCAGTTTATACCTGCCGTTTTCCTGATATCGTCCAGTCATTTGCGTTGTGATCTACCTCGACTTCTCTTTGTTTCTCGTGATCTCCATTGAAATATCCGTTCTGTCTGCCTAAATGGCCTGCCCACCTCCATTTACGGATGGGTACCTCCTCCATTACGTGCTTCAATCCAGTTCGTCTCCCCACCTCTTTATTTCGGATCTTATCTCTTCAGGAGTATTGATCATTGGACATATATCGCTCTCTCTCTGTCACTTTCAACTTATTTGCGATCTGAATAGTCAGACATCACTTCCATCCAATAAGTGACAACAGATAGAATGCAAGAGTGAAGTTTTCCTCTTTACATTTAAAGGAACTTCTGGATTTTTAAATTTATGTGCCAGCTTTCCATAGGTTATCGCCATTCTTCTCGTCACTTCTGCCTTTTGGTTTTCCTTTCCCAAGGCGACGCTATGTCCCAGATAGATAAAGTGAGTGACATTTTCTAACTGTATATTGTCTATTGTAACATTGATGTTGTGGCTTATTATTTTGGATTACTGGATATTTATTATCAGTTCAGCTTTTTCCAATGCCTGGTAGTTCTCCAACCATTCAGCCTGTTCATATGGGTCACTCGAAATGAGAACGATATTGACAGCGAAACGTAGGGGACTAAGGATCAAACCTTCTATATTGATATTGAAGAAAAACTAGGATTTTCTTGAATGAATGAACTATATTTACAAAATGGCACTTTACATTACAGTACAAATCTCACTAAATGTACACTTTTTACAGAGAATAAACACATTACACATTGGTTCCAATAACTATCCTACCTGTTGTACTATTGGTTGATTTCACTTCAACTTTCAAATGTTTTTTAAGTACATTGATTGAGGATGGATGAGATATTATTAAATATATATTTTTCGGTTATGCTGCCACATGTTGATTATGAGACTCTCGGTTAGTAGGTTAGGTATAGGTACTTGACGGTTGAGGGTAGAATTGTAACAGGGAGAACAGTGGTTGGATGTTGAAAAGCTAGCGTAAAACTATAAGTAGGAAACAATTAGATGTTAAAGGGTAAGTTCGCTACTAACGGGGAGGTGGCGTTAGGAGTATGATTTATAAATAATTAAAGGGTGGTTTATCACAGTTGAGGAACTAGTTTTTCAACAGATATCCTTTTTTTACCATGGTAATTTCTAGAACATTGTAGATTGTCATTGACCCTTACATGCGTTTCTGCATTATCATAAATATATTTAATGGTGGCTGTGTATCTACTATCCATTCTGGCATTGTTCATGGCTTCAAGAATACATTGTGTTGCAATGGAGTCAAAAGCCTTGTTGAAATCTATGAAGGCCAGATGAATTGGGATGTTGTTTTTTCAATTAATATGAGTAGTGTTTGTAGATGGTCGATGGTACTATAGCACTTCCGAAAGCACGCTTGTTCTAGAGGTTAGTAGAAGGCAAATTTGTTAGTTAAACCGTTTGTGAGGATCTTTGTATAAAGTTTGTATAGAACAGACAATTGCCCATGTATAGGCACTTATTCAAAAGTGATTGTAAAACAGGAACCAGGTTATTTTCCATTCTTCATCTTCTTTAAAGTGACTGTAATTTCCTCAGTGGTTATCTCTGTAATCTCTTCAGATTTCACCTTGCGCTATATTAATGTATCGAAAACCCACAAAATACAATATTCAAAATAAACCTTAGCATAAAAGAGAAATGAATAAAGGAAATTTGTTCGGTTTATACATACAAATAAAATTATATAAGCAATATTGATTGGCCAATAGATCTTTAGCACCATAAAGAACAACGTTTCGGTAGGTTTAATTATTTACCAGCTTTCTTTCCCAATAATACAAAAAAAAATTGGGGAATTTTATTACTTACAAACAGAAAAAATACGTGGGTTATGTCAAAAGACATGCAATAATCTCTTGACTGCGCACATCAATTTTCAGATCAAATATTATCGAACAGTTGAAAGTTGGTGAATGTTTATATCATTTTATTTTATTTATTTCCTGTATAAACTCTATAGGGGTTTTCCTTCCATAAGGTCAACTTTGATAATTTATTATTTTTTATGTTATTTCATTTGTTGTATAAACCCAATTTATTGAAACGAACTATAAACATAATTTTTTTTGTTTATAATGAAACTATTCAAAAATATAAATACCTTTTTAGAAACGTAATTACTCGTTTTAACGACTCTACCTGCTACCGGTATTCTAGGTCTATTGAATTCATCTGGTTTCTTAACCCTAAAAGATATCATAGTTTTACGAACAAATTAATAATCAATTTGGAAAAAAAACTTACCTATAAACTCTCACTAGCCAATGTTCACTGGTATAAGCCTCTTCTAAATATGTAAGTTGAAAATCTTTGTTACCAATAACGGCATTTCTAGTACGGTCGAATCCGGCGGGATTTCTGTAATCTAACTTCAAATCGCCGAAACGGTAGTAACTCAGTTTGTACATGAGACAATTTAATAGAACTGGTGAACCTTCGGAATCAATCCTGAATTCACCGTGTTCAGTGAAATAATCACTTTCCTAAAAATTAAAAATCAAAATGAATGGTTGGTTGTACTACTTGTATAATAACAGGTGATTATAATTTGTGGTTTTTAGGGAGTCTTTCTCGAAGCTTTTGTACACATTAAAAATCTAAAACTGGTCTCCAATCTTACTTTGGGCTAGCATGTTAATGATGACCCGTCATTGTCGGATCACAGTTACATACAGGGGCCGCGCCGACTATGTGGCGAATGTGTGCAAAACACACAGGCGGCCAAGTCAAGGAGTGGCAAAACAGCTAGACCAGACACTTGACTAACCGTCTCCCTCTTCTCTAACGCCACCGCTGCTCGAAGTGATGATCTTTTTATGACACCGACGGCACGTGTTGCTTTGTCGGTACTTGATTCTATTTAG
Source organism: Galeruca laticollis (assembly GCA_963921935.1). NCBI lineage: Eukaryota > Metazoa > Arthropoda > Insecta > Coleoptera > Chrysomelidae > Galeruca > Galeruca laticollis. The sequence continues at coordinate 33,355,283 of OY998175.1, forward strand.
CGGCTGCGGCTAAATACAAAGGGTAAAAAAGTCGGAAGCCCTACAAAAGTGAAAACTAATATAAATTTGTGTTGATTTTGCAGAAAGGGTCATTTCAATTTATTCTTTAAACAAGAACCAGTTTCTGTATATTTTCAATTAAGTTAGTAGCGTAGTGGAGATTTAAAAGTTTGTGAATTCATTTAATTGTAAAAATGGTAAGTAACTATGAAAGTATTAATACTACCCTGTGACAACACTAATATGATTAATTACCTAATTATCACCTTTGATTTGAATATGAAATTTTCTGTTTAAGGACAGAAAAAGAAAACGACTATCAGGTTACCAATATCACCAACAAAGACAGCAGAAAATGGAAGCGAAGGAAAAATTAGCCGATTCTTTGAAAAAATATTTGGAGCCGTCAGAAAAACAAACAAGTGGTTTTCCAGAGCTTGAGAATACCGGCAATGATGCTCGCCCTAGTTGCTCTTCAAATACCTCGTTTGTTTCTGAAAGTGAGACAAATGTTAGCCAGGAACATAATATTGAAAATCTTGCCTTCGCATCAGCATCAGATGTAGATGTACCAATTTCCAATTCCATCGTAATATCTGATGATCCTGGAGAATGGCCTGAAATAATTACATCTACAGATGCAAGATTTTTAACGGAAAAAGGACCCCGTCAAGTAACGAACTGGATTTATCCAGCAGATTCACACGGCCGAAAGTTTTCTCCTAGCTATTTTTATCGGAACCTCACCAATGGAGAGAAAGTTAAAAGAGAGTGGCTTATGTAATCTATATCAAACTTTTTGGTAAGTCTTTAACTAGCTTGTCTAATAGGGAAGGGTGTTCTGATTGGAAACATTTGTCACTAGTACTAAGCAGACATAGACACGAAAAGAGTAACTCTCATAAAAACAATATCGGATCTTGGTTAAATTTGTCAAATATGGTATCTAAGGGAGTTGCTATGAATCAGTGTCAAACGTTTATTGGATGTAGAAAAAAAATACTAGTATCGTATAATTGAAAGAATAATTTCAGCAATACAGTGTGATACGCCTAGGGTTATCGGTGTGTCGGTGTATGTGCGCAAGCGCGGAGGTCGAGTATGCGCGAGTGGAAAGAAGGAGAAAAGAGTGGGGCGACCGTCGGAGAGAAGCCGGGAGGAAAGAGGAAGGAGAGGAGAGCAGTTGCCGGCGAGTTGAACCGGTGATCGAAGAAAGACTATTGAATGTTTCAGTTATACATATGGCTACAATTTGTTAACATTAAACAGTACGATATTCATATTACTAAAAGTGTGTTATTCATCATCACTCAGATATCCAACCCACACCGAAAAGGTACAACACAACAGTTTTTATGTCGCCAATGTCTAGGTTTACGTGGTTCATCTAGCAAATTGTATGAAAATAATAATGGAAATTTCTTAAAATTAATAGAAACGTTCTCAACATTTGATTCTGTAATGGAGGAGCATGTTCGTCGCACACATAAAAATCAAAGCAATGATATCGTAATGAGAAACTATTTAGGTGATAAAATTCAAAATGAATTGATCGATTTAATCGGTTTAAAAATTAAAAATACTATTTTAGATCTAGTAAGAAAATATAAATATTATTCTATAATTCTCGACTGTATACCAGATGCGAGTCATACAGAGCTATTAAGTGTAATTTTGAGGTTTGTTGTATTAAATGAGTTAACGAAAAGAATTGAAATATGTGAACATTTCATTCAGTTTTGTCCTATTACTGATTCTACTGGTGCTGGTTTATGTAACTATGTGACAGATTTGTTGCTAAAACTGAATTTAAGTATACACGATTTGCGCGGTCAAGGATACGATAATGACGCAAATATGCGCGGAGTACATAGTGGCTTACAGACTCGAATCTTAAATATAAACCCACGAGCATGTTTTGTTCCTTGTTCAGCGCACTCGCTAAATTTAGTTGTTAATGATGCTGCTAAGATTTCTTTTGAAGTATCAGGATTCTTTGATATTGTTCAAGAAATGTATTTGTTTTTTTCTGCATCAACGAAAAGATGGTAAATTTTAAAAACGTACATTTCAGATTTAACATTAAAACCACTATCTGATACACGCTGGTCCAGTAGAATAGACGCTATCAAACCTTTGAGATATCAGATTGGGCAAGTTTATGATGCTCTTTTCAAAGTAATAGAAGCATCCACGTTTTCAAAAGATTTTACCACATCACACCTAGCTCGATCGTTAGCAACAAAAATTCGGAATTACAATTTTTTATGCTCTGTAGTAATTTGGTATAAAATATTATTTAAAATTAATTCTCTTAGTAAATTAATGCAGAATCAAAGCATAAATAAAGTTTGTTTAGAGAGCCTAAACAAAATAAAAACATCTTTAACAGACTTAATAAGTGATAAAGGATTTCATCAAATTCTTGTTGACGTCAGAGAACTGGCAGAAGAATTATAAATTGAGCCTACTTTTCCATCGGCACCAACTGTTCGGCAAAGAAAAAAGAGTTTGATTATGAAAGTAATGACGAACCAATAATCGACCCTAAAATTAATTACAAAGTGAACGTATTTTTTTCTATATTAGATACAATCTTATCATCTCTTGATGAAAGATTTAAGGGAATGGACCGATTCAACAATATTTTTGGATTTGTTTATAAAATATTTAGCTTAACTCAAGAAGAATTAATGAAATCTAGTGAAAATTTAGCATTACATTGGAAAGACAAATCACGTAAAGAATCGGATATTGACGCAAATGACTTATTTGATGAAATTAATTGTTTAAAATGTCACATGCCAGAGCCAGAGGAAAATGATTTAGACCCCCAAGTGATTCTTCAATACATTTTAGAAAATCAATTAATTTCGACGTTTCCAAATATTGCAGTGGCTATTCGAATTTTTTTAACACTACCAGTATCCGTAGCATTAGGGGAAAGGTCCTTTTCAAAGTTGATAAAAACATTTTTAAGATCGAGTAAGCTAAATAGCGATTAACTTTACAAAAATGATCTCACTGTCAGGCGGGCTCGTCCGTACAAGTTAATCCTCAAAGTGACGAATTTGATGATAGATCTCTGATTTTTCACTGCTTTCTGCTTTATGTTGTATGTTTACTTTAAAAGTTACATATATTACACATGTTTAAAATGTCATGTAAGGATATTATTTATGTCTAATATCGAAATTAAATATAAGTATTAGCATTTATTTAATTTTAATTTTATTTATTACCTTACCTATGTATAAATTTTTAGCTGAAGGGGGTAAGGAGTGACGATTTTTTAAATGTTAAAGTTTACTTAAAATATTAAAAAGGGGCGGCAAATTATGGTTTGCACACGGGCGGCCGAATAGCTTGGCGCGGCCCTGGTTACATATATTTCAGTTACAATGTCGTTGTTGAAGAACAAGCAGTAAAGTATAGGGATCCGAGAACCACCTACTGGGTACGTTATAAACTGGACCTCACGAGGAGGCTCGGTAATAAAGATGAGATTAATTGTGCCATAGCGGAACTAGGCTCGATTATTGTCTAATCATATGAAGAGAATTGCGCAGAGAAAACGAGGAAAGAGGGTAAGGGCCTGAAACAAACCCGGCGTCTATTTAATAGGGCTAGGAAGACAGGGTCGGATCTGGATTGGGAGCAATACCGCCAGAAACGAAATAAGTATAAGAGCGCCATTAGGCTGGCTCGAAGAGATGCCTGGAGGGCCTTCTGCGAGGATATCGTCTCGGTACCTCAAATGTCAAGGCTGCGTCGAATCTTAATGAAGTCTGCTAACAGTGCTCTTGGCTGTCTGGAAATCTGCAGCATTTATTAGAGACTCACTGTCCCGGCTGTAAAGTAGTCGGGCAGGAGGGCTCTGGCATGGTATGTGTGGGAAGACAATGACCATGTAGGAGGGAATATATCCTAGCAAAGGAAATAATTACCTATGAACGGAGTACTTGGGCAATCCGTACGTTTAGACCCTTTAAATATCCGGGGAAGGACCAAATCTCTCCGGCTCTGCTTCAGCAGAACTGAGAGGCTATTGGTCCAATCCTAGTGTATATCTTTCGGGCCTGCTTGGCAAGCTGATATGTTCCTGAGCAATGGAGACAAGTAAAAGTTGTCTTTATATCCAAGCCCGGTCGTACTACATACACCGTGGCTAAGTCTTTTAGACCTATCAGCCTAACATCTTTCGTGTTAAAAACACTGGAGAGGTTGGGCTTAGGCATCCTTTGCACAACAATCAGCATGCGTTACAGTGTGGTAAGTCAACAGAAAGTGCCTTACACCGACTGGTGACCCGGCTCTAGTGAACTCAAAATCAATAGGGTTCATCTGTGATATGCCTTGAACAATATCCAATGATAAAATTGGTCACTTGTACACACTCCTGAGGCTGTATTGTACTAACAGAAATTTCTCCAAAAATTACAAAAATGTCGTACTTCAAGTACTATAGCACTCGTTGTACTGGCTTTGGTGAGTTGAAAATCAATAGGGTTCATCTGTAAGATGTTCTGAACAATATTCAATCATAAAATTGGCGGCTCCGGAGTCTGTATCGTGCTAATAAACTGAAATTTCTACAAAAATGAGAAAAATGTACTCCAAGTGAGCTCAATAGGGTTCATCTGTAAGATGTCCTGAACAATATTCAATCATAAAATTGGTGACTTATTGCACTCCGGAGGCTGTATCGTGCTAACAAGACATGTTACGAAAAGTGGCCGACGACAACGACGACATCCACAGGATTTTTGTCTAAAAACTGTTTTTGCGTGTTGCTCTTGCTGGAAAACGTAAAAATAACTAAAAAAAAATTCAACATTCCAACTTTTTTTGGGGTAAACCAATACTTTTCTCGGCATATTAGATAGGTTGAGCGAAAAAGTAAAACCGCATTCCGATCCGTCTATGCGGCCAAAATTGAGAACTGTTGCCTTTTTCAGAGGTTCATTGCCTCGACTAGAAGTAATTTTTTAAATAAATATTAAATGTAACTGTTCTCTATGTGATTTTCCTAATGTAACAAAAAACCTTACGTGTTACAGCTTTTTTCTGACCATTTTCATAGTTAGATAGGTTCATTCTACTTTATTATGCTATTCAGCTTTATGTTACAGCAAAACGTTTTTTTTTGTCTACCAGTGTATTTATTATTTACATCATTTAAACTGGATAAAAATGATGAGTAAAAGTAATTTTGAATTAATTATAGTACATAAATGTACATGTTGGCGTAGATATATATAGGTAGATAAATTTTACTATCTCTCTTTGATGATTTTACTGAAACTTTTCAATATATACAGGGTGTCGCAGGGAGTATGTATACGTTACTTTCGACGGCGGTGTAATAGCCACATCGCAATAATAATCCATTCAGCACAATGTCTACTACACTCCACGACGATCGAAGGCAAACTAACTGGACGTTTGATTAAAAAACGTAATGTGTGCAAGCAAACATGTCACAGACAAAAGTCGTTCTAATATTTTCCAATCCAACGAGCGGTACCCTTATGTAATTAATGAATGGACTCTAATGATAATATTGTGTATACTAACAATACTTTACTTTGTTTTAGAATGTCAGGAAAAATGCTTAAATCACAAACAAACTCAAAAGCTTGTATTAAATTTGTAAAGTATTTTGAAATGGAAAAATATACTGCAAGATATTCAAATAATGAAAATGTTTACACAAACTAATCTTAGACAATTCATTATGACTTCCTGTTTTGAATCATTTGGTGTGGATGTTAGGTGTGAAGTCAGGGTAAAGGTCAATTTTATGGAGTATATTTATTTATTTATTTTCGACTGCCTCTTTTATTTTCATTCAATCTCTACCAATGCTATTTATCCATTTTTTGCCGTATGCAAATACTCCTTAACTACGCTTACTTTGTTTAATAACAACTGCCCTACACATTATTTTCTCCACTAGACAATATATTTGTGTTTATCACTATTATTAAAGCAATCATTTATTCAAACTTACCCTTATATCTTTAGGATGTTCTCCCTCGGCAATACGAACCATCCATAAGAATTTATTGATATCATCTCCGGAATATCCTATAACACCACCGAATATAACCAAAACATAGTCGACATCTAAAGCAGTCATAATTTCGTATGCTGTAGATTCGTTAGACGACATAGCTTTTCCAACTAGAGCAATGTGACTATTATTCCAAGTATTATTATCGACTAGAGTAGTCCGATTGGCCATTCCTGCTATTTGGTATCCGTAGTCCCACCTAATAAAAAATATTGTTGATAATATTGTTAAAAATTTCAAAACAAAAACAGTTTTACTAACTGAAGACAAATCAGAAGGAACCTGAATATGAGCAAGACTTTATTAAAATAAATCTACCAGTTAATAATGGTCTAAATAATAGCTGACATTCAATATATTGACAAATTATGAACTTGACACTGAAAATAGTAATAGTAATGAAAGCGCTAGTAATGAATTTTAATAAAATATACACTCAGTACTCGTCGTTTCATTCACTCAAATTGTGATGGTATCGAGGTATAATCAGAATAAAGTGTAACAAGAAAAGTAATGAAAGCAAAAGGTATGAAAAATGTAAATAGAAAAAATAAGTATGCAAGAAATTAAAAGAATTTCCATAAATTGGAAGATGGGATACAAAAGGATACGGATGCATAGGTGAAAGGAGAAAAATTTATTTACGCACAGTTGAAACCAATCAAATGTACAATGATAGAAAGATCAAATACGTTTAAATTTGATAGTTGCTTTGGTCTTTTGGTCATCTTCAAAACGAAGAATAACTAAAAACTCAAAAAGGAAATTCTAGAGCCAAATTGTTATTGCAAGATAGTAAAAAATTTAAATTTAAAAACAAGTATTGTATCCTCTTCAAAAGTGAAAAGTGGTTTTTAGAAAAAAATAATACTTACCAACTCATGACTCTTGCATCATCTGCAGTATTTTGGGATAGCCAAAAGTAAGCTTCTCTAAAATCGTCTAATATCTGCCGAGATCCATCACTACCGTACGATGCTAGTACGATACTAGGACTGGAATAAGCGTTGCTGGTTACCCAAGTACAATGGACAGCAAACAACATTAATAACAGCAACACTACCACTGTTACAATGCTTCTCAAGTTTGGACCTATGGAGTCTACTTCTTTAGATTGTTCATGTTTCATTTTTGGAACCTTTCCTGCCTAAAAATTAGAACAAAACAAATGTAAACTGTGGCATCAAGTCATAATAATGTCTTAGTAAGACATTAAACTAATTAGTACGTACCTTATCGTAAAGTCGTTTGCTTGGAGAACTTTGTTCTTCTTCTCCGCTCTCGTCGTTTCTACTATTATCATCCTCTCTAAGAAATAGTTCCATTAATCCCGAAAACGCGATACCGCTCAATATACATACTACAGGAGTTAATGTTAACATTAGACGTACCATTACTCCAGCGAAGTATACCGCACTGAGTGCATATAAAACGACTAAAAAAAAGAAAAAACTATTTTTTTCAACTTGAATACTAGTAAATAACATAAGTATCCATCTAACCAACCTCTGCGTATACAACTGTAAAAATGTATATGCATAGAATTAGGCAATATTTACAATTAATCTCTTGATGTTGTCATGGAAGACCATTCAAACTAAAACAATCTTTGGTTGAAAATAACATTCCTCTCAATGTTATGTATCTGTTTCATTCCTCCCCTGTCAAAATACCACCATTAGTGAAATCATTTTGGTATTTCTCAAATGAGTAGGCATTGTTGCCTGTTTTTCTTTAATATCTTAAATCATCATTCAATCTTTCTCTTTGGACTGGTTGTACCAGAAGAACTGAACACTGAATGCCATTCACAGAAAATGCTGTTGTGCCACACGAAGTTCAATTGATCTCAAAATTGGTGTTGATTGCTAAACACGACAAGGCAAGGTGACTAACTTAATTCCTTTCTACTAGTTTGACTCTTTTATTTTATTCGCCTCACCGATAAATTACGAAAATATTAACTCCGTTTTAAATAATTTGGCTCCAGAAATAATTATATGTAAAAGGGTTGGTTGTGAATGGTATGATAGTGAAATAAAATCTTTAGAAAAATCAAGAGATCCGGCGTAATGGCGGACAGTGAAGATGGAGTGTTACACTGTCTGTGTAAATATTGTAATAAAAGAGTGAATAACGGTATAAAATGTGGTGTGTGTGTGTGTGCGGCAATAGCACATCCAAGTTGTGCCAAACGGTTAAAAGGTGCAAAAATTTCAGACACTAGTATGATCTGCTGCAAGGAAAATCTAACTGAAACTGAGGAAGATGGCCATGGTGGTGATGTATTAAACTTGTTAATTGTAGACGACTTACTTAATTCAAATGAAAATCAAATGGAAAATGAACTAGTATATCTAAAAACAATTATTGCTCATAAAAATTTCATAATCCGCCAACTATTAGAAAAAATCTGTTTTTTGGAGAACACAAAAAGTACAGATATTGATGTAAACATTCCTCCCCACCTCAATTGGAAACTGGAAAGGGGAACACTAGGAACCAACCTGACAAACCAAAAATGGCAGTGGCTAAACCCACGGACACGTTACCCAAACTTAAACAAAAGCCAACCTCGTCAAAAAATTACGTAGAAGCGACCTATTCGCATTCAAACGATATGTGTAGCAAACCTCCTCAAATAACTTCACTGCAGGTCAATGCAGCCTTAATGCAAGCCAAACAAAGCACGACCATGAAAACAATTCAGCAACTGAACCAGGACTGTGAAGAAACTGCAGTAGTGGCTGGTCAAAAGTAAAACAAAGGAAGAAAAGAAAATTTCTCGAAGGAAGTACAGAAACTCAATGTGACATAAAAATAATACCTAGGTTGGTACAGTTGCATGTTACAAGACTCAATACCGGTACGAAACCTGGTGAACTTCAAAAGTTTCTGGAATATAAATCAACGGAAGTAGTATGTGAAAAACACCCCTCGAGAAGGCCGGATATATACTCCTCAATGAAAGTAACAATAAATAGAGAGTCATTAAAAACCGCCTGGAATAGGGAGACCTGGCCAAATGGATCTATAGTATCGTTTTTCAAGAAGAAGAGGATGCCATCAACAGTGACGGATCCTCAAACTCAGAATACAATCTAAACTACAAAAATGTAAATAGTGATCAGTTTAAAATCGAAGATATCACGCTGACAATAGTTAGCATGAATGTGCAGTGTTTAAGAAATAAGCTACTGAATCTTGAAGTTTTTTGTCAAGAGAAGAAACCGGACATAATTTGCATACAAGAACACTGGCGTACAGAAGAGAACATCAAATATATGTACATACCGGGATATACTTTAACTACAAGTTTTACTAGAAGTAATAAAATACATGGTGGTTCTCTAATATTTGTAAGCACTTAAACTTTGTGTAGAAGTGGTGTCATAGACTGTAGTAAATTTAGCGAAGAAAATACCTATGAATGTTGTGCAATCTATGCTACATATGAAAACAGTACATTCTTGATTATTAAAGTTTATAGAACGCCAGATAGCAACCTAGATACATTTCTTGAAAAATGCTTTTCTTTGTTAACCAAACATAGTAATCGTTTTGACAAAATATCCATTTGCGGTGATTTCAATATAGATTACTTAACGCCAAACAATGACAAAAATCTGCTTGATGATCTATTTGACTCGTGTGGTTTAAAACTTGGCCTCCCAAATGAACCCACACGTATAATCTACTATAAAAATAAAATAACCCGAACTAAAATTGACTATATTGCTACGAATGCCAAGTATAAAAATTACACTTGTCAAATTGTTCAACCAAATATGGGTGATCATCTCGCGATAATTATGCGTATAACGCTAAACGAGGATATAGCTACAGCTACTCCTAGTGTTAACATTAGTCACGCCCGAAATCTTAACCTTTCAAATCTTGATATGACAAAGCAAGAGTTATTGAGGTTAGGTTTCAATGATGTATACAATAAAAATTATGTCAATGATACATTCAAGGAATTTATGGAAACACTACAATATGCTATAGACCTAAATTGCCAAACAATAAGGAAAAAAAACAGCAGGTTAGTAGACAAAAGACACCGCTGGCAACTGAAGCACATTTATTCCGCTGCTAAAAACATAGCCGAGAAGGAGGCATGGGATTATTATCGATACTGTAAAAAAGAGTATAACCACTTAATTCAAAATAAAAAAGGAGCATAATCAAAATATGATCAGGGACAGTAATAACAAGCAAAAAACCATGTGGAGTATTGTTAATAATACAATAGGTAGAAAACAAAAAGTGAAAGATATACAGCTAAACGTAAACAACAAAAAGATTACGGACAATAAAGAACTTTCACAATGCTTTGCAACAAATTTTAATGAGAAAAACAAAGAGCTACAAAATATGTTCGATATAAAAAACAATGACTGTACATGCTCATCAAAGTGGTCTAAAAATAGTTTCGCTTATTTTCCAACTACAGCAATGGAAATTGTAAATGTCATTAGAAATATAAAAAACAATAACTCGGTGGGTGATGATCAAATAAATATAAAAGTGCTAAAACATACAAAAGACATAATTTCCGAGCCCCTGGCTTACCTAATCAATCTAACTTTCGAAACAGGAATCTTTCCAAATGACCTAAAATTAATTAAAGTGATTCCTGTTTATAAAAAACTAGATGCTACTTGTGCTGATAACTATAGACCAATTTCACTGTTAAATGACATCTCAAAAATATTTTGGCGTATATATCACAGTACTCACAAATTTCCTAGAAAAATTCAGCATTCTGTCACCCAATCAACATGGCTTTCGTTCGGGAAGATCGACAGAAGGAGCAATAATTGAATTTATGGATAGTGTGTACAAGAATCTAGACAAGGGTAAGGCAGTTGCGGGAGTATTCTTCGACCTCACGAGAGCATTTGATAGCCTTAATATTGAATTTCTTAAAGATAAATTATACGCTGTTGGTATAAGAGGTCCTATGCTTGATTTACTAGGGTCATATTTATCTGAGCGAAAGTTTTATGTTCAGATAAAAGACGAGAAATCTGATATAGTAGATACTGATATGGGCATTCCACAGGGGTCTGTGCTGGGGCCACTTCTGTTTCTTATCTTTATTAATGATCTACCCGATTACATTGGCTATACACTAATGATGTATGCAGACGATTCTTCGGTGGTGGTTTCTGCACGGAATCCTGAGGAATTGTATCAAAAAACAAAACGCGTTGTCAACACGTTCCAGAACTGGTGTAATCAAAATTCGATTAAAATAAATCTTCAAAAGACAACATATATGAACTTTAGATACAGGAGAAATATTTCACGCATCACTATGACTGATATCGCCTGTGTAACTGAAATTAAATGTCTGGGTGTTCATTTGGATGAGTTTGTGAGCTGGGATAAACAAATAGAGCATATCAGTAAGAAACTCAACTCAGCTTTTTATGCCATTGTACAACTGAAGAAAACATCGAATTTGAATACACTCATTAGTGTGTACTATTCTTTGGTGTATAGTCATCTTACATATAATGTCTGTCTATGGGGTAACGCTGTTGGCTCGGAAAAATTATTTATCAAACAGAAAAGAATACTGAGACTTATCTTTAATATTCAACATGGTAACACATGCAGACAAATCTTCAAAGATAATAATATCTTAACCCTACCATCTATCCTAATATACAAAACTCTCAACAACTCTAAGGTTTCTAACACATTCTGATTATCATACATATTTTACCAGGAATGCTCATGATTTTGATATCATTAGACACAATCTATCTCATACTGAAAAATCACCGGACTATTTGGGAATCAAACTTTACAATCATCTACCTCGAGAAATTAAAAAAATGAATCTAACCAAGTTCAAATCGTCAATAAAACGCATATTGTTGCAAGGGGCTTATTATAATCTGAACGAGTACTATGAATCTAGCTTGCTATAACGGCATAGCATGTTCACCCCAAATTGTATATCGGGGTTCATTTACTCAAATTATCAGCTCATAGTCTTTTACATAGTGTATAAATGTTATTCAGTTTATTTATGTGTAAATCTTAATATGTAAATGCGAATGTTATACTATGTATCTTAATCTTAATTTTAAATGTCTTAGCTTATGCTGCATACTCGATTAACTTTTAAAATTAAAACTGACGTGTATATCCATCTGTGGATGGCTGCTGTATGCAAATATGAATAAATATTATTATTATCATATAAAAGGGCTATGATTACAGGTATGGCTGCTGACTGGGCAGGGTATAAAGATGAAAGAAACAAAGTTGTTAGTCTAATATGATCAAAGAAAACATTATATTTTGAAAACTTAATAGATAGAAACAAAGGAAATAGTAGAAAAATGTGGCAAGGTATCAAAGGAGAAATGGGTAAAGGAAAGGGTGAGATAATACAAGCTGTATACTTTAATGATATATTAGTGGAAGATGATAAATCATTAGCCGATTCATTTAATAATAATTTTGTACAAAGTATAGAACTATTAATAACTAATAGGGACAAACATCACGGTCTGAATCAAGAATATCATCTTATTATTGATAACCAAATAACTCCTTTATACAACTTTCAAAAAGTAACCTAACAAAAGGTAAAAAGCTTAATAATAAATTTGCAAAAAGATTATTCAACAGACGAGATTACCAAAACCATTATGCAGAAGGGCCTAAATACGATTAGTGATAAACTGACACATAATAAATTTAAGTATAGAACAAAGTAAATTTCTTGACTTGTGGAAAACATCACTTATTTTACCTATTCAAAAGGTAACAAATACAAAAAGATGTGATGAATTTATACCAGTTAACACGTTGCCTCTTTGTGTAAAAGTAATAGAATTATACATAAAGGAACTACTTCTATAACATATTAATAATAAGAATATTTTAATAGAAAATCAGTCTGGTTTTAGAGAGAAACATTGTTGTGAGTCTGCACTAAAACTCTCAAATCGGAAGGAATCTATAGATTCAAAAAAAGTTATATGTACTGTCTTCTTGATTTTAAAAAAGCCTTTGAGACAATAAACAGAGACTTGTTGATCATAAAACTAAAAAAATATGGTATACTTGGAAATGCGCAAGAATGGTTCAGTAGTTACTTGAAAAATCGTTACCAACAAGTAAAAGTAAATAACTGTCAGTCCAGTAAACTTCTTGTGAAGTATGGAGTCCCTCAAGGAACAGTGTTAGACTAAGAGCCGGACGGGAAAAATTTACTACTTACGTTCGGCACCATGAGTGCCCATCAACTAAGTACTACCGCCTAAAGAAAAATGTTTGAGCATTATGCCGTCTATTTTGCGTGGCACATGGGTTATCTGCGAAAAGTCAAACTTGGTATTTTTGTACCTGGTAAATTAATTAAATCTGAATGTACGGCATTTCGAACCAAGCTAGATATTGGAAAACTAAGACACAAAAACCTTGTGCCGTACAAAAATTACTGTGCTGGAAAGAATAAATAATTTCCATTTTCCGCAAATTTTCTTCGAAGAAAAAATTATAGAAAACTGTACGGCACTTCGGGTTTAAGTAAATAAATTTATTCAAAAGAAATATTATACTATGCCTTATCATTTCTCTGGCACTAAGTGCTTTTACCCTGACGCCCATGCTGTCATTTCAACCCCTTCGAAACAAATCATTAGAGGCACCTTAAAATTAAAAGAATTAGAAAGTACAATATAAAAATAAACGTTAAATAATAGTGCCGTACATTTTTTATGGCACATGAACTCATTGCAAGGAAATGAATTTTGAAAATGAAAAAAAACATCCCTACCCAAGGGATATTGTTTTTAATAAAAATTTCCTGTACGGCATTTGTGTCCTAAACGAAATTATAAAAAATTAGTTATTAAAAAAATGTTGCCGTATAAATATCATGGCACTCAGTGGAAAAGAGTCCCTACAATTTGAAAAAAAAACGTTTGCACATCACAATTTTTTTCTGTAAAGTAAATTTGGTTAATTTGTAAAAATGTATTTTCTATTTTTTTATTGAGCTGTATATATTTAAAATCCAATGAATAAAATTGTTTTATGTAGGATGAGGTAAAATCGTAAAATTAATTATAACTTTTAACATAATTTTCTTCGAACAATAATTTATTTAAAAAAAAGTTAATCAAGTTAATCAAATAGAATTTGAAGGTACAACTGATGCTTAAAATTGAATTTGCCGCCGAGAATCACTAAATATTTCAAAAGTTACTTAAAGAATCCAACCGGCAAGCAGAAGAACTTTCTCTTTGTAGAAGTATGCAGCTCCCTAGCTGCATTTCATGCATTCACATGGTGTGATTTTAATCCTGTATTTAGTAGAAAAGCGAAAATTCGACCATTTAAAATTTTGCAATCACATTCTGACAGTCAAAAATTATTTGCAAAAATGAGTGATCCTCAAATATTAAATAATGATCAAGATATGAAAGATATCCTCACAGATATCCAATATTTCGTTTGCAAGATGTATAATGTGAGGTCTGTAAGATCTGTCATATTTAACAAAGCTTATAAACCGAAAAGTATTAAAGAAAATTTTAGTATGTGCAAAATTAGATTGCTCGAATTTTCCTCCATCGTACGAAGAATTGGTCCAACATACTAGAAGCAAATTTGGGGTAATGCACATAAGAAGACCCCAAGCACAATACGTACAATCGATTATAGATGGAATTTGGAAAATAATAAGTATGTATTCCATTGGTTTGATGGGGATGAGGTGCCAAGAAATATCAGCCTTATTATTGAAAATAAAACAGCAGATGGAATGGATACTGATAAGGGTAAACATTACATATTTGTCAGTTAACTATAAGTTAATTTAAATTTATAATAACATTGATTTCATTATTTTAGATACTGGTGATGATGACCTTGATAATTCTGAAACAGATTCCGAAAGTGAACTCGAAGTTGGAGATGATGAAGACGATTTTGATTGATTTTATTAATATGTATTTTTATTTATTACATTATATTTATTTTTTGTATTTTATGTAACAGAATAAAAACCAACATAAAAGTCTCAATAATATTTTTTTATAATTTTCTAAAAATAAAAATATTTTTGTTGTTTATTTTAAAGTCCAAGTCAGTTATCCTAGCACCGTCTTTTACATACTAAATTTGCCCGATTATGAATTTAAAACTTTAAATGTCGCCCGATCTAATCGAAATTCAACACCATTGCCTGAAGAATTACCTAGCTTACACAACAAACTGAAAGGAATAACAAAGAAAAAATACGATTTTTTAATGAAAAGTTTACAGTGGGTTTCTGAGCAATTCCATAATTTTTATAAAAACATCCCGATTTGTAAAAAAAAATGTTGAAGGTAGTTCTGATGAATGTGAATGTGATTAATTTTTCTGTTGTACTGGTGTTTTTAGTTTAGTGTTCAGTTTTTATTTGTAATTTTTCGTTTGGTAATAATATTCTTCATGAAAATAAAATTGGTTTTGCATTATAAGGCTCTTCTTTCATTATCACTTGCTTTTTTTAATTAAGGTAACAAGTTGTAAGTCCAAAATCAAGGTACAGATAAGTTTTTATGAAATGGTGTGAATAGCTACCAAAAGAGATAATAGGGTCTATTAAAATACTAGCATAATACATTTCTCCAGTCTTGGTAAGTTTCTCAAATTTCAAAATTCATTACCAATTCGCTTTCTTTTGCTCATTACTGAAAAATTCTTCGTATGGACATAAGATTGTTTACTTCTCAACTACAGAAATACTTAGATGTTATTATTGATAAAGATTTGAATTTTAAAAAACATGGTCAATATGTTCATAAGAAAATTAGTAAAAAATCAAATATTTTAGAAGAATAACTTCAAATCTGCCTCTAATGACAAGAGTTACATTATATAAAACTATAATTGCACTGCATTTTGAGTACTGTCTAACAATTTTATATTATTTAAGCCAATCTGAGAAATCTAAATTGCAAATTTTACAAAATAAAGCAATAAGGGTTATTTACGAGTAAATATATACACTGATATTAAAGACATGCTTGACCGTTTAGGCTTTATGAGTGTTAATTAACGGATGGTTTTACAAAACGTGATTTTTATTTTTAAAATAATTCATAATATGTTGCCAAAATATATGTCCAACAAAATTAGTTTTGTTAGAGATATACATACTTACAACACTATAACATGTAGTAACATAAAGTAAAACAAATTGACCTTTACCCTGACGTCACTAGCAATGAACAGTAGTAAACACAAACTTTATATATTTCATCCTTTTCTACTAACAGTAGAAACACATGAGACACTGTGTTCATACGTTCTTTGTACCTCTAATTATGACCTTCAAATGTTGAAAAGAGAGAGCGCTAAAAACGATTAATCGTTTGTATTCATAAGAATTTATTTTGACATCTTATGACATCTGTCATAATTTTGATACATCGAGTTTTGTTAAAAGCGTTTTATCATTTGCATTCAGATATTTATATAAAATCGTTTTTTTTTCAAAATCTGTAATCTGTTATTTTTATTTTACGGTGTTTTGCATTAAATAAATATTTATACAATAACCATACTTCTTAGACGGTGGCTAAACTTTTGTGTAATGGGAACATTTGTGGTAGATTTATAAAGTCAATTTAAGTAAGATTAATGTTAACAACCAAGAAGTAAGACAGATAAACACTTATAGCCTTCTATAAAGAGATTTATGAAGGTAGTGTAGTTTACATAGTTCCTTCCTCTTTCTTAATTCTGTGAACCAAATTCTTGCAAACCTACAGTTGACGATATTAATTTAGCAAATTAAACAATATTTTACTCTGTTTTAGAACATGCCGGGAAAAATGTTAAAATCACAAGCACAAGAATTTGTTTTAAATTTGTGTATTTTGAAATGAAAAAACTGAATGGAGGACCTTTTGATATTTCAAACGTTCAAGAGGTAAAATTTAACTTTTTATAATACAATATGTTCTTAAGGTAATTTTATTGTACAGAGTAGCAGCAGCATTAAAAATATCCAGGAAAACAGTTTTTGCTATAAGAAAGAAGAAGGCAAATAATTCTAGTTCTTTTTTACAACAAAAAAGTAAAACTTGCAGTAAACGAAAAACTACAGACTTACATTAGACCAGTTAACTGGCTATATGCAAAACATTATATGAGATGTACAAAGAACGTGAGTACAGATGATAGTTTAACGATTTTGTAGATTACCTAACATTTTAGCAGCAAGTAAAGAAAAGTTGTAAATTAATTAACAAATGAATGCTTGAAACATAAAATTAGTATATCATAATTATCGAAATTTATAGATTTCTTATTTGAATTAATTTGTTAAAACCAATAAATAGGCTATTTTATTATTTATGTAAGTTTTAAGTAATTCTCATCTTATGATAAAAATTTCTTAACAATCTAATAATTTTTTTCTAAATATCTATGTATTATTAGATAGTAGATAATAGTAATTATTTTTTAAGGAAACCAGTAACTCTTCGAACATTAAATTTTGAAATAAAAACCAAGGAGATAATTACATTCAGCACATCATTAAGTACCTTGTTAAAAGAAATAGGGTTTAAGTTTAAAAAAGATGATAACCGAAGAGCCCTTATTGAAGGTAATCATATTGTTTGACACAGAGCTTGCTTCTTGAGAAAATATACGGAAAATTTAACAAGTGCTTATCCAAGAGAACTAATTTTCTTAGATAAAACATGGATTTTCTCCAAAGGAAGTAAAATGAGAAGTTGGCAAGATGATAATGTTAAAAGTGTACGTAAACCTGAAGGCAGGGATGGAAAAAGATTTATTATAGTTCACGCAGGTTCTTCAAAAGGCTTTGTGCCAGGAGCAAATTTGGTTTTCTGTTCAAAATCTTTAACTATTGTTTATTATGGAGAAATGAATAGTTTAATATTTACTAAATGGATCAAGACACAGGTACTGCCTAATTTAGAGGAGCCATCTCTTATAATAATGGACAATGCACCATACCACAGCTAAATTTTGAACAAACAGCCATCAACATCCATAAAAAAAAGCAGAAATTGCCAGCTGGCTGATATAAAATAATATTAATTTTGATCCAAAAATGACAAGACCAGAATTATTGCAAATAGCAAAGATGCATAGAAAGGAAAATATTTATTGAGCGAATGAAAATGACGAGTACTCAGTGTGAATATGTTTATTAATATACAGCTAAGCGCTTTCGGCCTTTAGGCCATTATCAAAGCTGTCGTCATAAAAAACAGGTGTCAAAAAACATCCAGCTGATAAAAACGAAACAATGTATGAAGTTACATCATTGTTTTACAATTATATCATTAAAAAAACATTAAAATAACCCTTTAAGAGGGTATACAATTATATCTACATGATGGAATGTTAATTTCCATCATGTAGATATAATTGTATGTTTTTTGACACCTGTTTTTTATGACGACAGCTTTGATAATGGCCTAAAGGCCGAAAGCGCTTAGCTGCATATTAATACACATATACACACTGAGTACTCGTCATTTTCATTCACTCAATTTACATCTAGTGTGTACACCATACCCACAGACAGATTTATGTTATAGATGAAATAATAAGAGAACATTGACAGAAGTATTAAGGTTGCCACCATACCATTGCGATTTTAATGCCATTGAGCTAATTAGGACTAACTGTAAGTCATAATATAATAAACATATTGGCAGAGATGGATTCAGTGACGAGAAAGTAGTAGGTATGTGGAATGAAGCTTTAGTACACCTAACATGTGGGCAAATTGTGTGAACCATACTGAAGAATTTATTAAAAAGTGGTACAACGGAGAAAAAGCTATTTGCGATATTAACGTGGAATCACTAATTATTGATGTAGGGAACAGTTCCTCTTCAGAGTCTGATGATGATTTGTAAAATACTTATTGTAAATTTTAGAATGATGATAATAAATGTATGAATGATGTACACTCACAATAGGTGCGTTCTTTTTGACAGAGATCTCAGTTAAGCTCAGCTCACATCAGTAATGTGAGCGTTCTTTTTGTTTTACTCACTTTAAGTGAGCTGAGATTTTTCCTCCCCCTTTACCGACGCCGAATGTGTTGTAAGGGGGAATCAGTTGGACTTGAGTCGGAAGTAAAGTGGAGGGGATGAACAAATATTTGATTTGCTTGGGTTATTTGTAGTTTTAACCAAGGTTATCTATAGTTTTAACCATTGACATATAAACACACATAATATATTTTTCTTTTGTTACAAATTATGGATACAATAACATTATTATTATTATATGTTTTGTTTCTTATTCAAGCATGCGTCGACAGATCGCGCGCTTCAATTGAGATGTCGTTCTTTTTGGTGCTTACTCACATCAGTTTATCTCATATCACCTTAACTGAAGTGATCTGAGATCTCAAACAAAAAGAACGCACCTAATATAAACTTTAATTAACAATGATTTGACATGTTTATTATGCTAGTTGATTGCTTTTGTTAACCTTAAGTTATGTGCTGTTTAAATTTAGATAAATTTATTCAAAGAAAAATTCGTGGAAATTTCTACTTTTGTTAATAATTTTTGAGCATTACAGGACGTACACAATCTCTTATCTAAATTTTCGACTATTTTAAAACGGTAATATGAAATTATTATAATTGACTTTCCCAACAGCAATATGTATTTAGTCATTTGTAACGCCAAAAATTCTGACAAGATAAAGAAACAGTGAAAATATTTACGCAGACGGCAAAGTAACAGTAGCCATTTTTGACTCGTTGATTCATTTCGCGAGGTTTGTAGGTATGACGTGAGGGTAATGGTCAATTTCTTCTACTTTATATATACCAACTTCAAGAACTTGTTCAGCACAAAATTCTCTATTGTACAAAGGTTTATTATTATGTAATAATTTGTTAATTCCGATAAAATCTTGTAGCACCCTTGACACTTTTATAAGAGAAACTTATAATTACGTAAAAATTAATTAAATTGACTGTCTCGACCCTTACTTCGTGGAATATGCTCATATTAGTGTTTTTAAATGAAACTCAAGGTCTCTAGTTAATTCCACAATATAATACAAGTTATTGAAAATTCTAAAAATTGACAATTGTTTCGATAAATCAATATCATCGTCAGAATGACAGAAGTTACATTTCATTTTATGCCTACCTGATGTTTAGTAGTTATATTTTTGGCTAGACCAAGAAGTAACCTAACTTGTGATTGGCTTAATATATGTTTATAGAAAAAAGAAGAAGATGTGATATTACAAATATTGAAGCTTAGATATTATTAGCCCTATGGTGATATCCTGGATATCATTTTTCCAATTAAGATCAGTATAACTGTGCAATGATATAGAAAACCAGGAAAACTATATCTGCTGATCTTTACAATTATCACTTAAGAAGACAGTTTATTAGTGGAGAATTCCCTAGATTTAACTGTTAATTGACAACTTCATATTGTGGGTTTATTAAATGTCTTCTAATTTCCAGTTCTTCAAGGAAATCCAGTTCTTGTTTCTTTTCACAAATATGCAGCACTTCTAGTTCTGTGTTAGGTGTCAATGAATGATTGGTGTCAAGTAGATGTTTTGCATAGTGAGATTTATCTGGTTGTTTTAATCTGTAAGCTCGTAAGTGCTCACTGTATCGTATTTCAAAATTCCTAAGGGTCTGACCCAAATAGACAGCATTACATTCTGGACATTTGAGTTTATATATACCTGACTTCTTTAATAGTGGTATTTTTGTTTTTACATTTAACAATTTTGTACTAACGTTACTTTCTGTTTTAAAAGAAATTGTTGCATTCGTTGCTGAAGATATTATCTTTGAAATATTTCCTGCATATGTGATGGTTTTATAAGTTTTAATTTCATCAGCTTGTTTAGGATATATTAGTTGTAATGCCACTTTTTTCTCTTTTTTACTAATTAGTTTATTTATCATATCTAATGGATAACCGTTAGATGTTGCTATTTGTCTAATTGTATTAATCTCTCTATCAAAATTACATTTGTTCATAGGAACTGAAAAAGCTCTATGTATCATTGAATTATATGCTGCTAGTCTGTGTGAGACAGGGTGGTTAGAATTGAATGGAATTGTCACATCAGTCTGTGTTGGTTTTCGGTAAATTGAATAATCAAGTACATCATTAACTCTTTGAATTTTTAAATCAAGAAAATTGATTGAGCTATTTTCTTCAATTTCTAATGTAAATTTAATTTTCGGGTCTAAATTATTGATGTGGTTGAAAAACACATCTAATTGTCGCTCACTACCCATAAAACAAGCTAATATGTCATCCACATATCTATACCAAAATAAAATATTTTTCGAAATATTACTTTCAAAGATCTTTCTTTCTAAATTGTCCATAAAAATGTTTGCTAAAATAGGTGATATAGGGCTTCCCATTGGTAAACCTTCATTTTGAATATATATCTTATTGTCAAAAGTGAAATAATTCTGATTAATGCATACATCAAATAAATTAAGTATATCTGATATTATTCCTGGATTAATATTTTTATCTTCTAGTAATTTTCTTACAAGTATTAGACATTCTTTAGGAGGAATTTTAGTAAACATATTAGTTACATCGAACGATATGAGTTTATAGTTATCTTGCAAGTGGATTGATTTCAACTTTTTGATTAGTTCTATTGAATTTCTAATTGAGTACTGAGATTCATATCCGTAAGTGTTGAGTATATTGTTGAGCTTTTTTGCCAATATATTATTAGGAGCATTAACATAAGAGACTACAGGTCTAATTGGTTTCGTTATTTTATGTAATTTAACTGTTCCATATAATTGTGGACAATGAGGATTCTTATGTATGATAGACCTCTTTTCGTAATCATTTAAAAGATAATTTGAATTATTAACAATATCCCTTACATTATTAGAAAACTTCTTTGTTGGGTCTGCTTTAAGAACTTTTACATCGCTAGATTCTATAAAGTTATATACTTTGGAATTGTAATTTTCAGTCGTCAAAATGACAGTAGCATTCCCCTTATCGGATTTTGTAACTGTTAGGTTATGATTCTCTATCTTCTGTTTGATTGCGTTTAAAACTGAAATGTCATTTTTTGTTTGACGTTTAACTTTTGAAGGTTCAATATTTTTTATTAAATTGGCAATTTTTAATTTCTCATAAAGAAAATTATTTGAATTAGATTTTAAAGCTATTTCTGACTCTGTAGCTATAATTTGTTTAATATTATTCGTAAATTTAGGTGGTATGCTGTACTTTAAACCTTTATTTAAAAATTCTATTTCATTATTTGTAAAATTAGTGTCTGAAAGGTTTTCAAATCGTGGTGCAACGTGTGTTGGTATGTATGAATCTGTAAGTACCTACATACCAACACACGTTGCACCACGATTTGAAAACCTTTCAGACACTAATTTTACAAATAATGAAATAGAATTTTTAAATAAAGGTTTAAAGTACAGCATACCACCTAAATTTACGAATAATATTAAACAAATTATAGCTACAGAGTCAGAAATAGCTTTAAAATCTAATTCAAATAATTTTCTTTATGAGAAATTAAAAATTGCCAATTTAATAAAAAATATTGAACCTTCAAAAGTTAAACGTCAAACAAAAAATGACATTTCAGTTTTAAACGCAATCAAACAGAAGATAGAGAATCATAACCTAACAGTTACAAAATCCGATAAGGGGAATGCTACTGTCATTTTGACGACTGAAAATTACAATTCCAAAGTATATAACTTTATAGAATCCAGCGATGTAAAAGTTCTTAAAGCAGACCCAACAAAGAAGTTTTCTAATAATGTAAGGGATATTGTTAATAATTCAAATTATCTTTTAAATGATTACGAAAAGAGGTCTATCATACATAAGAATCCTCATTGTCCACAATTATATGGAACAGTTAAATTACATAAAATAACGAAACCAATTAGACCTGTAGTCTCTTATGTTAATGCTCCTAATAATATATTGGCAAAAAAGCTCAACAATATACTCAACACTTACGGATATGAATCTCAGTACTCAATTAGAAATTCAATAGAACTAATCAAAAAGTTGAAATCAATCCACTTGCAAGATAACTATAAACTCATATCGTTCGATGTAACTAATATGTTTACTAAAATTCCTCCTAAAGAATGTCTAATACTTGTAAGAAAATTACTAGAAGATAAAAATATTAATCCAGGAATAATATCAGATATACTTAATTTATTTGATGTATGCATTAATCAGAATTATTTCACTTTTGACAATAAGATATATATTCAAAATGAAGGTTTACCAATGGGAAGCCCTATATCACCTATTTTAGCAAACATTTTTATGGACAATTTAGAAAGAAAGATCTTTGAAAGTAATATTTCGAAAAATATTTTATTTTGGTATAGATATGTGGATGACATATTAGCTTGTTTTATGGGTAGTGAGCGACAATTAGATGTGTTTTTCAACCACATCAATAATTTAGACCCGAAAATTAAATTTACATTAGAAATTGAAGAAAATAGCTCAATCAATTTTCTTGATTTAAAAATTCAAAGAGTTAATGATGTACTTGATTATTCAATTTACCGAAAACCAACACAGACTGATGTGACAATTCCATTCAATTCTAACCACCCTGTCTCACACAGACTAGCAGCATATAATTCAATGATACATAGAGCTTTTTCAGTTCCTATGAACAAATGTAATTTTGATAGAGAGATTAATACAATTAGACAAATAGCAACATCTAACGGTTATCCATTAGATATGATAAATAAACTAATTAGTAAAAAAGAGAAAAAAGTGGCATTACAACTAATATATCCTAAACAAGCTGATGAAATTAAAACTTATAAAACCATCACATATGCAGGAAATATTTCTAATAATATTTCAAAGATAATATCTTCAGCAACGAATGCAACAATTTCTTTTTAAAACAGAAAGTAACGTTAGTACAAAATTGTTAAATGTAAAAACAAAAATACCACTATTAAAGAAGTCAGGTATATATAAACTCAAATGTCCAGAATGTAATGCTGTCTATTTGGGTCAGACCCTTAGGAATTTTGAAATACGATACAGTGAGCACTTACGAGCTTACAGATTAAAACAACCAGATAAATCTCACTACGCAAAACATCTACTTGACACCAATCATTCATTGACACCTAACACAGAACTAGAAGTGCTGCATATTTGTGAAAAGAAACAAGAACTGGATTTCCTTGAAGAACTGGAAATTAGAAGACATTTAAGAAACCCACAATATGAAGTTGTCAATGAACAGTTAAATCTAGGGAATTCTCCACTAATAAACTGTCTTCTTAAGTGATAATTGTAAAGATCAGCAGATATAGTTTTCCTGGTTTTCTATATCATTGCACAGTTATACTGATCTTAATTGGAAAAATGATATCCAGGATATCACCATAGGGCTAATAATATCTAAGCTTCAATATTTGTAATATCACATCTTCTTCTTTTTTCTATAAACATATATTAAGCCAATCACAAGTTAGGTTACTTCTTGGTCTAGCCAAAAATATAACTACTAAACATCAGGTAGGCATAAAATGAAATGTAACTTCTGTCATTCTGACGATGATATTGATTTATCGAAACAATTGTCAATTTTTAGAATTTTCAATAACTTGTATTATATTGTGGAATTAACTAGAGACATTGAGTTTAATTTAAAAACACTAAAAATTAATTATTCATAATTATTCTTATCTAGTTATTTGACATGTAATCAGCACCTAAAGTATAATTATTTTAGCGTTTTAAATGAAACTCACGGTTTCTAGTTAATTCCACAATATAATAAAAGTTATTGAAAATTCTAAAAAATTGACAATTGTTTCGATAAATCAATATCATCGATGATATTGATTTATCAAAACAATTGTCAATTTTTTAGAATTTTCAGTAACTTTTATTATATTGTGGAATTAACTAGAAACCGTGAGTTTAATTTAAAACACTAATATGAGCAGATTCCACGAAGTAAGGGTCGAGACAGTTAATTTCATAATTATTTTATATTGTTTTTCTAAATATTTTGAATGTAATAGCAAGATTTCTAAATAAACTATCTATCTATCTATCTACTATTTTAATCACTCACATGCCGCTAAATAGCATTAGAATAACGGGCAATAATTGTGAATCATTTCTGATAATGTAGTGCCTATCATTTTGAAATTGTAGTGTAGCTGAAGAATCAATGTCATCAGAGGAAGTAAAAATGGATAGACGTGAAAACCTAAGGGTCAATACATTCCTGATAATAATAGACAATTTGGTTTATCAGCTACAGAGACGATGAGATGCTTACGAATAATTTTACGACAAATTTGCTTTTTAATTGATACAGCCTTAACTCGTTTCCGCAGTTTTAATGAAAGTAAAAAATGGGTAAAGAGTTAATAGCATCGTACCCTGAAGATATTGAGGCAGATTTCATTCAGGAATTTATCCATTTTCGAGAACATGTTGAGGTAGATGAAAAAAGGACCTAACGACGTTTGTAAAGTTGCTGGAAGTGGCTTCGACGGGAAAGCATGCAGAGTATTTATCTTAATATTGACATTGCTCTTCGCAACTGTATATCTACACCAGCAACAAACTACTGAAGAACGGAGTTTCTCCTGTCTGGGAAGAGTTGAAAATTTTTATCGCTTGAATAAAGACAGGATATATATAGGATGGTCGAGTTATAAATATTTTGAATTTGTGAGTGTCCTTAGGTGTTTCAAATGTTGGAAATACGGCCACCGTGCTGATCAGTGTAAGTCAAGTGTAGTGTGTCCTCTGTGTAGTCAAAATCATAAGAAAGAAAATTGTAAGGCTGTAAAACAGAAATGCACTCACTGTAAGTACACCGTGAATGTGTTAAAATTAAGAGATATTAATTTTGAACATAATGTATTTGATGAAAAATGTACAAGTTATAGAAAGCAAATTGAAATTAATAGAGGTAAAATCAATTATCAATAGCAATTAATATCAAGCACGAATAGTTCCAAACATGTCAGCAAAGTTGTAAATAATAAGCTCTTATTGTCATGTACCAACACTCAAAGTTTCTATAAACATCGTGATGAGATAATTGCTTATGTGAATGAATATGAACCACTAATTCTCTGCCTAACAGAAACATCTATAACTGAAGATTTTAAAATGTCTGAATTATGTATTAACGGGTATGAAATCTTAAGATGTGACTCAAGCAGTCGGCATACAGGGGTAGTATTAATCTTTGTAAGAACGGGTTATCGAATCTCTAATATTAAAACAGTTGTTGTGGATATGAATTTTTGGCTTCTATCTCTAGATATAAAAATAAATAATATTTCTTATGGTATAACAGGTGTTTATAGATCACCAAATGGTAATCTCAATATTTTCTTTGAAAATTTCTTTAAATGGTTTAATGATTATTACGATAAGCATAGTAGTTGCTCGGTAATAATTACAGGTGATTTTAATATTCATTATGAAAATAATAATTATATAAACGTAAACTTCAAGAATATATTGAAAACAATGGGATGAGGCAGTTGATTACCGAATATACCAGGGTCTTCAGGAATTCTAAATCTATAATAGACTTGGTTATAAGCAATGACTACTCAATATCGACCTATGTGGAAAAAGACTATGTAATATCTGACCATTCTATAATACAAATTGAAACGCATTGTCCAACTGCATCTAATTTAAATGACACTAAGCGAATTCGTTCGGATATCAAGTATGTTGAAATGGTAAACATGTTAATTGAAAAGGATAGGGGTTATTCATTGGTTGATGTTGTGGCTGATATTTTCTCAAATAATATATTATCGGCAATGGACTCGGTAGCTCCTAGTAGAACCGTTAATATTGAAAATAAGGGTAATGCATGGTTTAATACTGATTGTTATAATGCTATTAAAGATAAAAACAGGGTATAAAAGATTTTCATTAACTAATGCGGTAGACGATTGGAATTGTTATAAAGATAAGAGAAATTCATGTGTCAAGGTATTGAAAAGTTCGAAAATACGGTATTACGAGAGAAATATAGATATGAATAAAGTCAATTCAAAACTAATGTGGAAGCACCTAAAAACAATTGTCGGAACGAAAGCTAGTAGGACTAAGATTGACAGTATAGACTGTAATGGAATCGTTCACACTGACAACTTGGCCACTGTTTTAAATCAATATTATATAAATAGAATTTGCGATATTGTGGGTAACATAATAGTTCCTGATTCCGGTACCGATGTCGTTTTGCAAACAGTTCTTTTAAATGGTTCAAAAATGGAATATTTCGAATTAATTAACATTGGACAGCTACTTGAAATAATAAAATCCCAAAAAAAGAAAAACAGTACTGATGAATTAGGTCTTGATGTTATTAAGAATTTGTTTCACGTGATAGGTTATCCTTTGCTTAATATGATAAATTTGAGTTTGGAAAAGGGCATAGTTCCTCAAAGATTTAAAACTTCAACTATAGTTCCTATTCCCAAAGTATTAAATACAAACAAAGCTGATCAGTTAAGGACAATCAATATGCTGTCTTTTTGTGAGAAATTACTGGAACTAGTAGTGTATGATCAAGTAAGTAAATTCATTTCTGTAAATAAGATATTACACAGTTATCAATCTTGTGAGACGGCACTCCAACTGGTTATATCTGACATGAAAAATATTGTAGATAGGCCGGGAGTAGTAATTTGTTCAGTTTTTATTGATCTCAGAAGAGCTTTTGAAACAATAGATCGTGGTATATTATTGTTGAAATTGAGGAAATATGGCTTCAGTGGGGTAGTTTATTCCTGGATTCAGCATTATTTGAGGAACAGATATCAAATAACCACATTCAACAATTCAGCATCGGATCCGGAATTAAACAATATTGGTGTTCCACAAGGTAGTGTTCTTGGGCCCCTACTTTTCATATTATATATAAATGACTTGGGAAATGTACTAGAGAAATGTAAAATCTATCTTTTTGTGGATGACACCCTCATTTACTATTACGGGGATAATGTTGTTGAAGTAGTACAGTCAATTCAGAATTGAAAAAAATATCTGACATATTTAAGATCAATAAACTAAAAGTAAATGAATCCAAATCTAAATTTATGTTCATTGGTGGTCCTGTTTTGCGAGCTAAATTTTTAAACGTTGATTTGAGTGTTAAGATAAATGATCAGGACCTAGAGAGTGTACATGAAATAAAATATTTAGGTTTTATGATGGATCATGAACTAAAATTTAATAGTCACATATATTACATATGTAGAAAGATTGGGAAAAAATTGGTTTTTTGAGAAGAATTTCACCATTTCTGTCGATGCATACTAAGCTTATGGTTTACAATACATTAATTCTACCACATTTTTATTACTGTTGTTCACTAATTTATACAAGTTGTTCTAGAGCTAGTTATGAACGATTACAAATTATTCAAAACAAGGCGATGCGAGTAATTCTGGGATGCAATAGGTATACTAGTGTGGAATTGATGACCAACTGTTTAAATTGGTTAAAAGTTGAGAAGTTTCTGTATGTACAAACAATGATTTTCATATTCAAAATTATGAATAATCTCTTACCGCTATATTTACATGGTAAGCTAGTTCCAATCTCGCAAATACATGATAAAAACACAAGATCAGCATAATCAATTAATTTTTATGTGAAAACAACCATTAAAGGAAGTTCGATGAAGAATTTATTCCACAAAGGTGTTGTACAATTTAATGATCTACCGCAGTACATAAAAGATAGTGAAAGCGTAAAAATGTTTAAAAAATGATTGATCATATACATTAAAAGTAATCCCACTGAAATCTAGTGGTTCATATTCATGTTTATATTCACATTTATTTATTGGCATGTATATAATATACATTTCTTCTAATATTTTATATTTTTCATCTTAATTTTATATTTGATTTTGTGCATGTTTTATTTTATATTTTATTCGTATTATATATTACTTTATTTCATGGTTGCTTTATACATGTTTCTGTTTAATTTTGGTACAGTTTGTTTGTTTATTTGCTTATACTATTTTATTGATATAACTAATTGTACATTTCTATTTATGTTTTGTGCTTACATCCTGCATATTTGTATGCTTGTATTTTGTAGCTTGCAGATTTGTTTTTAGTTTTTTCTTTTGTCTAGTTATTTTTTGATCATCTGGCTTATTAAGTATGTACTTCGTTGTTTTTATTGTTTATTGTTAACATTATCTATGCTAAATAAAGCATAATAATAATAATAGTTGTGGCCCGTGCGGCACATGACATCCGTCCCTAAATTCAAGAATAATCCAGATTGATACAACACCTCTAAAATAATAAATGGAGTTAATTTTGAACTGATGATGAACTTCGTTGGTACAACTGACCCTAAGGCGTCCTACATTTCATCTGCTGGTTGTCTCGAGCAATTTTTATGACACTATGATCCATCACCCTATTTATATGTTAGTGCCATTCTGTTTTCTGTTTTTCACGAATACTTTTGACATAAAAGTGTCTTATGTTTTGCCTTGTTTCCCTATCCCATAATTTTGTTCTTGCTATTTTTCTCACACGTTTCTAGGTATCCCTGAGTTTTCAGTGTTTCTGCTCATGTCTCGGCACTGTAAGTCATAACAGGTCTAATTGCAGATTTGTATATTATTGATTTTGATTATGTACCGAGTGAAAAGTAAAATTTAGTTTACCTTTGTCTTGTGTTGATGAATGAAATAGAATGATGGAAGTTAATTTTTTTTGTTTTCATATTTTCCAAATGCTAGCTGCTTGTTTTGTTTGTGTTAATAGCACCATTGTCTTTTCTTTTAGAAATGTACTTGTGTAGGACATTGAAAGAAGATTTTTTTATCAACAAACTACAAGTGACACTCAATTTGGAAGATACTGCAAATAGCTATTTAACTGTTTTGTAAAAAATTAGTTTAAATTCAATAACAATTATAAGAAAACCCATTTTGTATCAACTCAAAACATGTAATTCTGCGGCTGTTTTTATCCAACTTTTTTAAGATATTTTAATAAAAATGTTGATAAAATCTCAATTAACGAAAGATTTTCAAATATCTACACAATGATAAGCATACTACAGATAAGATGAAAATGACACAAATATCAAAGGATTGGTTGAAAAAGGATATATAAAAGGAACAAGTAGGTATTTGCTTATCAGTATGTCCACATATCTTGATGTTATCAAATGTCAAATTTAGATATGTATTTATATATTAAATAATCCTTACCGAATACTCGTTCATCATTTATATTTTTAATTGTGTACCAAAGACCTGCTGGAAATGTAACGACCAATATGTGCAAGTCGAAAAAGAAGGAAAACCATGTTGTTGGTTGATGTTCAGATACCGAAGCTATGATAGGTATATGGATTTTTGCATAACCAGTATCCCATAAAGAATAAAATCTGCAACAAAAACGTCACTTCAATAATTCCTTATATTGGGTTATAATCAGAAAACTGGTTTTATTAAATTTTTGTTTGATACTGCCGTAGCAATAACTAAGAAAAAATGTTGCTACTATCTTCAATTTAATATATCTTTGAAGGCTTATCTATGAAATTAATCCATTTACACTATTGTATATACAAATATAAATCAAGTATGAAATGTTTCCAATGATTCCTAAATCTAGAATCATAGTGTTCTTGACATAAACAATTACTACTATATTTATTCAATTGATTAGTTTATCAGATAAAATATTGCATTTGGAATTTGTGTTTTTATTTATCTAGACAATTTTCAACTTACCTTCCACTCCAAGGAGCAACATATCCAGTGTAAGTTAAAACAACGACTCCTAAAAACACCAGAGCTGCAGAAGCGAGTCCTCCGAATACCATTAAAGATTTGAATTCTGATTTTGACATCATCGATTGAAGATATTTCAAAATACCCAGTGCAAAGAGTAACGCAAAAACGCCTAAAACAATACGGAACATGTTTAAAAATAAACAAAACTTCAATTTGTGAATATTGCGGATGGTTAATGTATATTTACCTCCTGCTGCCATATGTTCACTTGTACGGATAGGTTGAAAACCTACAAAAGGAATCTGCATGGAAAATATTAATCCCAATATATAAAATGTTGTATAGCTGGTGAATAATCTGTTTGAAAATCTTCCCATTAGCAATAACACGAACACATGAAGAGGTATCAAATTTATTATAAATACATAGCCTCCCCATGCTGAGACCTAAAATGAATAAACTATATTTAGAGGAAATCTTCAATTTTTAATAATGGTGTTGCTATTTTCAACCCAGGCAATTATAATTTACAATTATTTGATTGGTTGTTGTTTATTTTATTAATGTTTTGACCTGGTGTATGATTGAAACATGTAAAGACTTCCAGAGTTATTTCTTCTTATTACTTCTTGTCCAAGCTGTACTGTTTAAGAGGAATTGCTGTTGTATACTTTCTAGATGAGCTGTCGTAGTAATTGAGCTTAGAAATGAATTACGAGAAGTTTTTATTTGATAATTTAATCAGGCGTCGTCAGGAGCATTTTAAAAGATGTATTGTTTGAGATAAAAAGAAAAATTGCAGTAGTCAATACTTTTGAATGTTAATGTATGTGTAATAAAATAAAAATTCTTCAAATACATACCATGTAGAAGTACGAAAGTGATGCAGCTACAGACCAGAACACAGAACCGGTCTTTACAGATTTAATCCATAAATAATAAGTGAACTGTAAGGCAAAAATAGCGATTCCTTCATTGTCATAACTACCAGCTACTGAACGACTGATATAACCAGGCACAATGGCAATAAAACAAGCTGCAAATAATCCAGCCCCGGCTGACCATAATTCCTTTGTCAGGAAATAAGTAGATATTGATGTCAAGCCGCTAAAAATTTATTATGTAATAATTTAATTCACAAACTAAACTGCCATAATTTACAAAAATGAAATAGACAAAATATTTAAAAAGTTGAAGTCACGAGAATTTAATGAAATTAATACTACAAATATATTCAGATAACATATAATTTAACAAAATCATATATATTTAAAAACTCCAAGTAATGGGAACATAAATTTCATTTGTTTTCAAGGAATAAGGTTGAGAAAATGCATTTCAATCTTAGAAAGCTAACCATTCGTAAATTGTACAAAGTGCTTGATAACATGTCTGCGCATACGAAGCTGAGACCTGTAGTACTTTCCTCATTTGCGACGTGGATTCGGCCGATAGTGTAGTGTGGTGGTAAATACGTCCAGTTTCTACAATGCTGGTACACTGCTCGTAAATTTTACGAAAGGTTAGTCTGAGTGTAACAATTTAATTTGAAGTAGTACTGAGAATTCATCTATTTTCTAGGTAATTAATACAAAAAAAGGCGATAATTACTTTTATTAACCTCCGAGGGAGAAATAATTGGAGGCAATAGTAAATACATCTGGTTTTTATGATGCTCCAAGTGATTTTGAAGAATAATATGATATATAATATGAACCTTACGAATAATCTGGTAGCGATTATCCATTAGAAGAATCAACAAATGATTTTTTAGCCTGGGCCTAGCAAAAGAAAAAGAAAAAAAGACAAAACGTTTTTGTTGAAAAATGTGTAATGTAATCAGTAAAACGAAGAAGGTCCCAAATAGTACTAGAATAAAAGGCGAATTTGGGTCAGATCAGTGATCCGCAACCTTTCCTCATCTGAGGCACACCAAACTGCTCCCTAGAATTTCGTGGCACACCAAAATCTAAAATATATTTATAGCAGTGGCGTAGCTAGGTCGGGGGTCAGTTCACTCCATGTATACTAATTATTTATGGATGTCCAAACTACCTTAGTTTTTTTTTATTGTTTTAAAATGTGAAGAAGCCCCTTTCAGATTTGGGGCATCAAAATTTTCACTCAGGACATAATACATATTTTTTTTTATTTTTTTTTATTATTCAGATAGAATGAAAAATACAAATAGGTACATACATGAGAACTATACTAAATACTAGGTAGGACAGGTAGGTATACTAAATTTACTTCTGTTGACACGTCAATAGTAATAAATATTTTGACATGATGATGACTGATTAATGTGATACCTGCGCTTGCTTCGTTGAACACAAAAGTTTTATATTCGGCTCAATTTTAGACAGCGCAACTCTTATTTCTTGGTCAAGATCTTTTAAGCATGACCGTTTATCATTTTTAATTAATACAAGTGTTGAAAAACTTTGCTCACATAAATATGTTGTGAAAAACGGAAGTAGTGTGAAGATGGCCTTGTCGGAGATGCGTGGATATTCTGTCTTGATGGAAATCCAGAAAACATCTAACGGAACTTCGTCGAATTTAAGTTTTAGGGTCATATAATTACTTAATTCTGTGAACTCCTCTCGAGTTTGCAATGGCAGTGCTTCCGTGGAACTTATTGCATTGGTTGCGAAAGGATTTCGAATCCAATTGTATTGTTCCGTGTTGATAGAATGGAAATAGTATTCAAATTTTTGTTGAAGCATACTTAAATGTTGTTGGGCCAAATCCACAATCAACTGCTTGTTTTCGATCGTACTGTGGTTGGTCCTGTGATACATTTCTAGACATCCTTTTTGCAACTGTTCCTGCCAAAGTTCAAGTTTCTTTTTGAACCCTTGTAATTTATCGGAGCACGTCAATATATTTTCATTCCGTCCTTGCATTTTTTTATTAAGTTCATTCAGATGTTCGAATATATCAGCCATGTATGCAAGTTTGGCTATCCAGTATTCATCATGAAGGTGCTGGCATAGATCGTACATATCTTGACTTGAAAGAAACTCACGCACTTCGTAGCGAAGTTCAAACAGTCGAGCTACAACTTTTCCCCGGGGTAACCAACGAACTTCTGTATAAAACAGTAATGATTCATGTTCGCTTCCCATTTCTTCACAAAGTATTCCAAAGATTCGCGAATTTAAGGCTCTCGATTTAATTATGTTTATGATCTTAATACATTCATTCATTGTGATCGAAAGCTGTTCGGGCAAATTTTTGACCATCAATGCTTCTCGATGTATGCAGCAATGTGTAATTTGTATTGACGGATTTTTTTGTTTTACACAAAATACAAAACCTTTCTTACTGCCCATAATTGCAGCAGCACCATCTGTACAAATAGCAACGCAATTGGTCCACTGAATATTATGTATTTTAAAAAAATTATCAGTTACTTGGAAAATTTGTTCACCGGTAGTTCTCTCTGGAACCTCCTTACAAAATAAATAATGTTCTTTAATAGAGTCCTCGTCAACGAAACGTACAATAGCCATCAGTTGTGCTTTATTTTTAATATCGGTTGATTCGTCGATTTGAAGCGCAAAAATTCCAGCCGAAATGATTTTTTTAATTAGTGTTCCCAAAATATCACTTGACATATCTTGGATACGTCTTTTAACAGTATCGGCCGACAAAGAAACTTTACTCACGTCCTTAACTTCATTTGGCCCAAGCATAAGTCTAACAATTTCCATGCATGCTGGTTTAATAAGCGTTTCACCGATAGTGTGCGGTTTTTTTTGTTGTGCAATTAATTTTGCAACAAGGTAGCTTGCTTCTAATGCCTTTTCAGAAACCGTAACCGCCGATTTCATAAACTGCTTGTGTTTCTTATTTTGATCCAAGCGCCGTTGGAAAAATTGAATGTCTTTTTTGACGCAACTGGGATGATTTGTGATCAAATGACGGTTTAGTTTGCTGGTTACCATTGCTTCATTTGACAACTGTTCACCGCAAATGACGCATTCAGGCTTTGGAGCCGCTTCGTCGCCACACCAAGTGAAACCATATCGAAGGTAGTCTTGATTGTACTTCCTTTTCAGCACCTTTTTTGCTCTTTTTGCAGCACTTATGCTGGAGCTTGTGCTAGGTTCTTCGTCATCTGCTCGTGATTTCAGCAAAAATTTATCCATATTTGAAGCACTATAGTTATTTATAAAAGTAGATACTGCAACAAAACTTAGTCCAGTTTAATTTAATTTATTTAGACACAATATGGCCAACAACGTAAAAAAGAAAACAGGAACTCTAAAAATAACACTTAACTAATTATAACTAATTTATATTCACTTATTTATAAGGCACGAGAATTTATTTATACATATAGCAATTCACTATTTATTTCACTCTACGATTTATTTGTTTGCCCGCGTATTTATCTGATTCACTTGACTATTCGACTCTCTCTGAGTCTCTGAGCGACGACAGGCGCGCTTATATAGGCAGCGGCGATGTTCAGGAAAACATCGAGTCGCGCCTCGAACGGCACGGATCTTTCTAGTTTAGTCGCCTTCGAGAATCAAGCCGCCGCGCCGCGCCGATAGACGGATAGACGTTTACCATCGGCGCTGTTGTCAGATTGCTTTATTTTTCGCGGGTCTCGCTACAATACGAATCTGATTCGTATTGTCTGAAAGAGCGGCACACCTCAAGTCGGCTTACGGCACACCAGTGTGCCGGGGCACACCGGTTGCGGAGCACTGCTTTAGATACAATTTCTCAACCAGATCTAGACATTGTTAGCAGTTTGTTAGAAAAAAACTATGTAGGCTTTTCAAGAGAACATATCGACAGCAAGTTAGAGCAAGGCACTGACATGTTGGAACAAAATGATGACTTGTCAGAATGGCAGGATCGTGGCATGTTACAACAAGAAGAAAAAGATGACTGCATTATAGAACAAGAAAATGTCAGTAAAAGTACCAGTACATTCTCAATTGTCCCTTAAGGGTAAAAATGGACACTGCTGATTAGCAGTAGCTGGAAAGACAGCAATAAAACCAATGAGAAATAAAACCCACATAATTCAAGGACCAAAAGGTATCGCTCATGTTGCTACAAATCCTGTTGATTCATTCCCTACACAATTGTTGATGAAATCGTTATTCATACAAATGAAGAAATAAATTCAAAATCAGACAAGTATAGCCAACAAAAAGCTACCTGCCTCCCCTTGGATGATAAAACCACCAGGGCAACCAGAAAAGAAACAGATCCTTTGGCTGCGATTAGATGTATTTAGGACCAGTTTTGAAAATTAAAGAATTTTATATAAAGCAGGTTAGGGATGTGCCTTGGTGGAACAATGAACTCAGCAAACTAAAGGTCTTAGCATGCAAAGCATTTAACAGAGCCAAGAGGACAGGAAACTGGGAAGACTACAAAAAGGCTCTAACTGAATATAACAAAGAACTCAGAAGGTCCAAGAGGAAAACTTGGAGGCAATTCTGCGAAGGGATTTCTAACGTAACCCCAGCAGTGCACCTTCAAAAAGTCATCACTAAAGACCACTCTAACGGTATTGGACTCCTTAAAAAGCCAAACGGAGAGTTCGCCGAAACCATAGAGGAAAGCATGAGATGTTTATTAGACGCTCACTTTCCTGGTGCTGCAATTATTGAAGATAACGCAGAGGCAAATCTTGATGAAACGTTCATCAAAACTTCTAGATCAGCAAAAAGCCTAGCGGGTAAAATCTTCACCAAGAATAGAATTGAATGGGCAATTAACAGCTTCAAGCCCTACAAATCACCTGGAGAGGATGGCATCTTTCCAGCACTTCTACAACAGGGATCCAATATCTTAATTCCCCATTTATGCAAGATATTCAAGTTGAACTTCATCTTGGGATACATTCCAAAATGGTGGAGAGGTCAGGGTCTGCTTTATTCCTAAGAGTGGCAAACGTCCTCCGGAGGAACCAAAGTCATATAGACCTATAAGCCTTACCTCCTTCTTGCACAAAAGTATGGAAAAAATACTCGACACATACATGAGAAGTGAATATTTGTCAAATACACCGCTTCACGAGCAACACTTTGCCTACCAATCTGGCAAAGCTACCTTAGATGCCTTACATTGTCTCGTAAGAGACCTAGAAAAGGCAATAGCTGCGAAAGAAGTATCGCTATGTGTATTCGTAGATATAGAGGAAGCTTTTGATAACACCTCATATGAATCAATTAGCGCTGCTGCAACTGCAAAGGGTTTCCCACCTTCCATAATAGAATGGATTCAGTCCATGCTAAATACTAGGAAAATAATCACCTACCTCGGACACCAGTCGACTACTATAAAAGCGGTGAAAGGTTGTCCTCAAGGAGGAGTGCTATCACCTCTACTGTGGTCAATAGGGGTTGACGACCTCCTAACAAAGCTAAAAAGAGAAGGATTTCGTGCTCTTGGCTATGCCGACGATTTAGTTAAAGTGGTCAGAGGTAAGCACGACGGCATCATTGCCGATCGCATGCAATGTGCCTTGAACCTCATAACGACACTTGTTCCATTTACTAACAGGAGGAAGTTAAGTATAAGGACTCCAAGTTTGAATGGTACAACCCTGTTTTTTTATCAGAAGAGGTTAAGTACCTTGGAGTTATCCTTGATAGGACACTTACGTGGAACTCACACCTCACACACATAACCTCAAAAGCAACAAGGGCTCT
The DNA here is from genome assembly GCA_963921935.1 of Galeruca laticollis. Taxonomy (NCBI): domain Eukaryota; kingdom Metazoa; phylum Arthropoda; class Insecta; order Coleoptera; family Chrysomelidae; genus Galeruca; species Galeruca laticollis. The sequence goes on from OY998175.1 coordinate 33,392,901, forward strand.
TTGGGAAAACTTGGGGTCTAAAACCAAAAATGATCTACTGGTCATATATAACGGTTGTCAGACTTATCATCACCTATGCCGCGCTTATATGGTGGAAGAAAACAACGCAACAAAGGGCTACAATAGAGTTGCAAAAATTGCAAAGACTCGCATGTTTAGGAATAACGGGTGTAATAAGATCATGCCCTGGTGCGGCCTTGGAGGTAATGCTAGATCTCCCTCCATTACATTTACATGTGAGGAGAATTGTTCTGCAAAATGCCTATAGGTTAACACAGGCTAAATCTCTAAAACCCGATGTTTTGACAGGACATCTCGAGATACTAAGGGTTGGATCAACCCAATCTATGATGATGCCTAGGGATGCCTAGGGATATAATGCCCGCTAAACAAGATTTCGAAGTTACTCTAGATGTTATTATTAACGATCGTGAGTTATCACAGAACGAAATCTCAGAAATAACTAGGGGTGCCCTCACATTTTATACTGATGGGTCAAAAACAAACGAAGGAGTAGGAATAGGGGCTACAGGACCTAATCTTAGGTTATCAGTAGCTCTAGGTAACACTCCCACAATATTCCAAGCGGAAATACTAGCGATAGACTTCTGTGCTCAAGAGTATCTCAACGCAGCCAGAATATTTATTGCCTCCGACAGCCAGGCTGCTCTGAAAGCTAAAAGGTCTAGAACTTATGAGTCCAATACAGTCTGGAGCTGCAAACAATCTCTTATCTACTGGCTAGAGATAACAAACTATCTTTGTTATGGGTGCCCGGACACAAGGGAATTGCTGGGAATGAGACTGCCGATGGTCTTGCAAAGGAAGGAGCTAGCACTCCTTTCATTGGACCCGAACCGTTTTGTGGCATTACTAAAAGCCACATTGTGGAAGAAGTCCGGAAATGGGAAAAGGAACTTAGTGTAGCCTACTGGAACAATGTTCCAGGCCAAAGACAAGCAAAAAGGTTGCTACAACCTTCTGCTCCATATGCTAAATCGCTCTTAGAGCTTCAGAAGTCTGATCTCAGAGCAATCACAGGACTCCTTACAGGACACTGCCCACTCAGATATCACCTCTGCAAGATGGGAAAAGTGGACAGAGGAACATATAGATTCTGCGACAGTGCAGATGAAATGGCTGAACATATATTATGCCATTGCGGAGTACTTGTTCGCCAACGCCATAGGTACCTGGAACGGTTGTTCTTGAGACCTGACCAGGTAACAAAAATAACTCCCAATCGGATAATAGGCTTCCTTAGAAGCCCTGATCTCTGGGTCAAAAAAATAGATCTTTTCAGGTCGCAGTGTGGAAAGGCCAGCTATAGGCCAATCGACCCCTTTGTTATCTACAATCTATAAAGCAGGTTCTTATGTTACCATCAATGAACAGCTTCTAGCTTTTCATGGTCTCTGCCCGTTTCGGATGTACATTCCAAATAAACATTGTAAATATGGGTTGAAAATAGTCATGCTTTGTGACTCTGGAACAAAGTATATGATACCTAGGCAAGAAAGCCAAAACAGATGTATGACGTTAGCAGAGTATTATGTTAAAACACTCATATCCTCAGTGTGTGACGCAAGTAGAAATATAACCATGGATAATCGGTTTACATCATTAAAGGTTACTGATGACCTCCTGAAAGAGCCATATAAATTAACCATGGTAGAAACGATTAGAAAAAATAAACACAATATACCTCCACAAATACTTGAAACAAAAGGCTGCTCAGTTGGTGTCGCTAGATTTTGTTTTGATAAGGAGACCCCATGGTCATATAATTTAATTTATTTATTATAATTTAATTTAATTTATTTATTTACGGGCAAGCCCATTTTAGGTATAAATTACAATTATAAAATTATAATTAAAATAAAATGAAAAGATATGGAATATTTACATGTCATACAATAAAGAATAAGTAAAAAGGTTAAAAATTTAAAAAGACAAAAGACAACAAACAATAAACTTCAATAAAGCATTAACATCAGAACATTAAAGCTCGGCACTCAGTAACTGAGTTTTAAAGTGATGAAAGGGGGTGCTAAACATCTCAAGATCATTAGGAGTATTGGCTAATCTTAACATTCTTGGAATACAGCTATTGAAAGTATTGTTTAAACGATAAAAAGGTACATAAAATGTTTGTTGCTGTCGGGTTGATCGGGTTTGAACATGAAGATTAATTTTTGCTAGAAGTTCAGCACAACTGCATCTGCCATTGATAATGTTGAAAAGTAATGTCAGGTCTCTCTGTTTCCTCCTAGTTTCCAAAGAGGGGATGTTCAGAAAATGCTCTAACAATTCATAATCGCAAAAGATACCCAATTTATAGGCCATGTATCTAAGAAAATTGTGTTGGACATTTTCAATGTTCCTGCTGAGTGTTATGTAATGAGGAGACCAGACAGAAGAACAATAATCAAGATGGGGTCGGACAAGTGAACAATAAAGGACTTTAATTGCAGATGTGTCAGTAAAATCGTGGGTTAGCCTTTTGATAAAACCTAACATTTTCATGGATTTATGGATAGCTGTAGGTATGTGTTGATTGAAGCTTAAGGTGGGATCTAGAATAACTCCAAGGTCCTTGATTCGATTAACAGACTCCAAGACATGACCATTTAAGGTATAATCGAAAGTAGTAGAAGGTACATGGGATCGATAAAAGCGCATGACATGGCACTTAATAGCATTCAAGTCCATGCCATTTAAGGAGCACCAGTTTGATAGATTATCAAGATCAGACTGAAGCCTGAGAGCATCAAAATATGTTTGAATAGTTAGGAAAAGTTTTAAATCATCTGCAAATAGTAGTGCTTTGCCATACCTAAAACAATGAATAATGTCATTGATAAATAAGTTGAATAATAAGGGACCAAGGTGTGACCCCTGAGGAACACCAGAGGTTACTTGAAATAAGTTAGAATAGTGGTGGTTTACTCTAACCATTTGAGTCCTGTTCGTAAGATAGCTACTAATCCATTGTAGTAACACCCCACCTACACCATATTTATCAAGCTTTTGAAGTAAGAGAGTATGGTTGACCCTGTCAAAAGCCTTAGAGAGGTCAGTGTACACAGAATCAATCTGGCAACCCCTCTCCAAAGCTTCAGACAGGAAATCGACATAGGTAACTAGATTTAATTCAGTCGATTTCCCAGCACAAAAGCCATATTATTGTTCAGTTATGATGCCAGAGCAGTCATATGTAAGGTAGTCTGTTATAATGTTCTCAAACACCTTAGGTATAGTACTGAGAATAGATATGGGTCGATAATTTTTGATGTCAGTCTTGCTTCCCGATTTGTATATTGGGGCAACAAAAGTTAGTTTCCAGTAATCAGGAAACTCACCTGTCTCCAAAGATTTATTGAAAATATAGAAGAGAGGGCGAGACAAAATGAAGCTGCAAGTTCTAAGTAGGATTGGAGGAATAATCCAAAAAAGAACAAAACATTCCACTTCTAAGTACACTCCATGTAGGAAGTACCTTGATATCTGAAAGGACAGGGAAACTAGACATTACAGATTTCTACAACAGCACAAAAGGTGGGGTCGATACATTTGGCCAGATATGTGGGAATATAAGCACATTACGCAAAACAAAAGGGTGGCCTTTGTGCATTTTTATAAAATGGTAAAGATAGCTTCCATAAATTCCTGTAATTAATGTACATAATATGCAAAGATTAGGATAGAAGTCTCTAGACAGAAAGTAGTTCATGGTTGAGTTGAGTCAACTATTAACCTTTCCTTGGATGAAAAAGCGCCTTTTAATGCCAACTTTGCAGTGCTCACTCTTCGATTTATTATTCAAGAAACATCAAGGAAAATCCAGAGAATGAAAGGCCTATGCAGGGACAATCAAAAAGATCCAGTTGTCAAATTTGCCCGTCATGAAAAAGACATTTGACAACAAATCATTGTGACTGCTGTAGATGCCCATTCTGCACAGAACATTGTCCATGTCTTTGCTCTGATTGTTCCTTAAATAATTAAAATGTAATAATATTATATGTTAAAGAGCTTTAATAAAGTTTATTCTTACCTATCAAGTAGTTTGTTAAAAAAAATATTGAGCCTAAATGTTAAAATCGAAAATTTATGAATGGTTAGTCTTGATACATATTGAAACAAGGTCTAGGGTTAAATAATAAACATGTTTGAATATTATAAATTCAAGTGCCTAAAAATATGTTAGGAATAGAAACAAAAACTATTCAGTCTAACTTAACTACGAGAGAATCTTCTCATAGATTTTCAATGAGATGGAAAAATCCCTCTTGAATGTAGCATTTCCATGAGACAATGGCAACATCTACAACTTGTTAAAAGGTGTTCAATGAATTTGTGTGCTTCAGAAGTCATGCAGCAATGTATGTAATTATGAAATAGATTTCATTTGATTAATTACAAAGTCCTTTGTCAGTAAGTTTTTGAATTCTCAATCGGCATGATGAACTTTTGCAAGAAGATGTTTCGAATAAAAGATTACAGACGACCCTCGTTAACTCGAACCTTGATAATTCCAAATCTTCAATATTGCCAATTATTTTTAATTCCCTTGGAAAAACCTGACTAAGTCGAAAAAATAACCATACATATCTCTGTTATATTTTACCTCTATAAGTAGAAGAGACACAAGAATTACCTATATAACTCAAAGTTCAACAGATAAGTTGAAATAATTTGCACTTCACCTCCACAAGTAGAAATTTACCTCTATATATCGAAATTTTCTCAATGGATTTCTGTAAGTTAAAACTCCCCAGGGAGTACTCCCTACTTTGTTTCTATTACATTTTTACTGGTAACCTAAAACCGTATTCTTGAGTTCGAGAGATGGAAGCAAATAGGTAAGAATGTATTAACCATGTTGCCAAATCAGAATAAAGATTTTTTGACAATTGTCATTAGCAAAAGTTATTTGTGGTTCGTGTCTAGTAGCATTCATTTTGTTCTCGTCACAAATGGCATTGTCTTACTAGTTTCTCCACTGCATCCACTATTTACAGGAGCCTCTAGGAGTATGGTTTAGCATTGCAGACAGCTCCATCCATAGATCTTCGTTTTTTTCCTTTGTGTAACTAGGGGTTAGTTTCCCAGAATACATTTCTACCCTTGAAGAAATAAACTCTAAGAGCATATATCTTTGTTTATAATTCATTGAAGAGCTCCTTTGTTTTTTATCTATCTCTGCCATTGTCTATACCATATATTTAAAACTAGTCTATAGGTAATTGGTAAAAAAGCTGCTACCCGAATAATATTAAAACACAATAGTCAATACACAAAGCTAAATCCAAAATCTACACGATCTGTTTACTTCACGTCACGTTTCCGTATTCAAAAACAACAAAAACAAACGATATTTTTGGTTACAAAATAAAAATCCGTAGCACAGTTCTCGTACTATTGAGGGTTCATTAAAAAAAGTAATAGAAGTAAAGTCTTCTACCGAAGAGCAACACTTCTATCGAGAGAGTAGGATTTCAAGAATACCGTTTCAGCCTTGTCAGTACAACCACACTCACTTTCTATCAGTTGTTCTATTCTATTGCCGTCAATAGATGCCCAGGTGAGAAGTTGGAGATAATGGTGAATGAAGAGTTACAAAAGAAGGACATAGCTGCTAGGTTCAACTACTTTAAAAAACCAGACAGAAATAGAAAACCTACTGAAGGTAATGTGAAGTGTAAGAGGAAGAGAGCAGCTTGAGTTTACTGATTTCAAAGTGTGCATGATGTTTAAGCAATGCAGAGCAAAAACATTCCTCTTAGGGGCCCAATAATTAGAGAAAAGGCCGAACACTGTGCAAAATTTCTAGTCATGACAACGGTTGGCTTGAAAATTATGAAAAGAAAGAAAGTTTGCAGTGAGAGTGCGACATTAATGTTTGTGAAGAGAGGAAGGATTCGTTGAAAAATAGTTTCAATGCTCATGAAACATTATTGAACTTCAAGCACTTCCCTGATAATATATATCAGTTCAAAGATGAAAAATGCCATAGTGGCAAACATAACAAAGAAAGGGTTACAATTTTATTTGTAACCTTCATGACAGGCTCAACCAAGTTAAAGACCTTTGTTATAGGTAAAGCAAAAATCGTAGATGCTTTAAAGGATTAAAATCTCTCCCTGTTGAATACACATCAAATGAGAGAGCGTAGATGAACACAGAGTTATTTTCCTCAAGGATGACTAAACTAGATAAAACTATGGGAAAAAAGCGCAAAATTATCCTGTTTGTGGACAACTGCACAGCATTTAACTCTATTCCTCTTCTAAAATGGGTTAATATGAAGTTTTGCCAGCCAACACCACATCAAATTTGCAGCCGTTAGATGCGGGAATAATAAAAAACTTCAAGGTACTCTACAGAACTGAAGTGGTTAGAAAATTAATTTCTGACATTGAAAACGAAAAGGTGTATACTATCCACCCCTTAGATATGCCTTGTGGTTTGCCAACAGATGTTGGAATAACATAACTGAAAAAACAATAGCTAACTGCTTTGAGTCATGTGGATTCAAATTGGAAGAAAATCCAGCCGAAACTGAAGTCTGACGACAAATAGTACCAGAGATGGAAACTGAAGTGGAACCGCTAAAAGCCAACATAGAGGCTGAGTGGAACGAGGTGATAAAGCAGCTGTCATCAGACATTTGAAGAATTTACTCTTGTCAACGAAGGAGTAGCAGTAACTGGCATGTTAACTGCTGACGAAATTGTGGGATCTTTAATCAATGATGAGGACGCTTGTTCTGACAAAGAAAATAAGGAAGAGCAGCCAGCAGAAATTATACCTAAAGAAGCAGTACATATTTTATTTTATATATGTTTTTAGTAATAACCAGTGATGTACCAGACAGTGTGTTTTCTTCCATTATTCTAATGGAAAATATGATTGAAAAACTTGTTGCTAACAGTCTTAAGCAGAAGAAAATTACGGACTTTTTTAATCAGTGAAATTATATAGTGATACAATAATATATGAACATAGTTAAAAGATTAGTTTTGTAAAGGCTCTAGGGCAGTGGTTCTCAACCTAGGGTACAAGAACCTCTGGGAGTTCAACAAGTATTTCCAGGGGGTTTACGGTTTTAATACTAACTACCTATTTAACTTTAAACTCTAAAACGCATACTGAGTAAACTGCTACTTCAAAGAAGGATTATAGGTAGACATTCTGTCATCATTGAAGGAAAAAAGATAAACTAAATACTATCAAAGGTTTTTCTAAAAACCAGTAGACTTTATGGTTGTGCTTTGCCGCTTGTAATTGGGAAGTACATTTTCAAAAATTAAATGGAAGAAAACTTTTGTTGTATTATGGTCTTTGAGAAACAATAGGAACTGATATATTTGACATTATTTATGGATACTTTATGGAACATGACATTTTCTAATCATGAAGCTAAATATATGTCAGGCTGTTTTATAGGTCTTCAAGCACTCAAATATGTGGCATTAAATACTATCAATGGTTTTTATAGCAACAAGTAACCAGTTAATTTTATGGTTGTGCATGTAATTGGGAAGTATATTTACAAAAATAAAATGGAAGACAACTTTTGTTGTAATATGGTCTTTCTGAACCAACAGGCGCTATTTATGGATACTTTAAGGAACATGACATTTTCTGGGAAAACTATCTACTCATGGAGCTAAATCTAAGTCAAAGCTGTTTTATAGGCCTTCAAGTGGTCAAAGATGTGGCCCCCCGATGCAACGTGTTGTGAACTATCTACTCATGGAGCTAAATCTATGTCAAAGCTGTTTTATAGGTCTACAAGAGGTCAAAGATGTGGCCTCCCATGTAACATGGATACACTGCTGTATTTACAGACAAAGTCTTGCCTGCAAAAGCCTTCCTACAGATCTGAAATCTGTTCTTCACAAAGCTGTGAAAATCATCAATTTCTTAAAATCAAAAGCTCTCAATTCAAGACTTTTTAAATCATCCTTTGAAGAAATGGACAACATCCATGTCAACTTAGTCCAAAATCTGGAAGTTGGATGGCTTTTCCGTGGCAAAATCCTCGAAAGGTAGTTTGAGCTTCAGTAAAAGGTGCAGCAGTTTTTTTCAGGAAACGTTCTTCCACCTATCATGAAAATTGTATGACAGCATTTCGCTCCAATCTTTGGCTTACATATTTGACATTTTCCAACATATTAATAAATTGAACCTATCTCTTCAAGTACGCTCAATCGCGATATTCAAAGTAACAGCATGGATTGAATTCTTGACGAAAAAAATTGACCTTTGGCATAAATGCATCCTTGAGGGCAAGGTAAAAGTTTTTGAGACTTGGCAAGGCTTTTTTGGAGAGATTGAATTGCAACTCTGTTGTGATGTGAAACTACAAACATCCGAATACTTAAAAGTGTTGAAGTTGTCTTTCACAAAATACTTTCCCGAACTTGAAAGGATTCACTGGATTCAAGACCCACTTTCTAAACAAAATTGAGTATTATAAAAAAAGAAACACTCACTGATCTTTCTACTGACATCAAGTGTCTTGGTAGAAAGGATATTTTCCTCATGCGAATTCATAAAAAACAAATACAGAAACAAACTGGATGCTGCCCCGTACTAAAGATTGTACTTATCTTCGGTTAAACCATACTTCAAAAAGCAGAGTAAAGAAAAGCAAAGACAGGGCTTCCATTAATTACAAAAAAGAACTTATCATCTGATTATGAACTCAATTAGAAGACAATAACGAACAAGTGACCTATGCTACGTATTTTTGAAAGGTGGTTTCTATTGTGTGAGTATTAAAACAATAATGAAATATGGTAGATTTTACAGTTATTTATGTGGATTTTATATACGATCTTTTTAAATTTATTTTCTTATGCTAGTAGGAATTAGGACTTTTTAAGGATTCTAACCTAGGGGTTACAAATAGTGAAAATATATTTTCAAAGGGTGAGCACCAAAATAAAGATTGAGAACCTCTGCTCTAGGGAATACAGGGAATTCTGTAAGTCGAATTTAATCAAGAATTACCTCTATAACTTGAACTATGCCTAAGTCAAACTACACATAACTCAAATAAAAATCATAGTCCCATGGAATTTTAAATTAATGAGAGTCAAATGTATATCTAAAGTCAACGTGGTTACTATTTGGTAATACAGTTAATATAATTATATTTCAGATTAGTTGCAGCAATTAATTAAATCTATTATTTCCTAGATAAAATATGAAATTCACGACTAGATCAACGATATTTCCCGGGCGACGTAAACTCCTCTATTTTATTGGTTAGTGTAGAGACTCTGCTTTTGTAGTTAATAATTTTGTGTAAAGTATTTCAAAGAAGATTATTAGGGTAGTAAATTAAAAAAATATTACCTAAATACAGGTGCCAAAAATACACATATATCACGGATATGCACGTTTATATGAAGTAAATGTAGTATATAGTGAATACTACCAGACGTTAACATCAATCCAGGATATACAGTACCACCTACTATCCTTCCCAAAGGATACCATGCTCTATCATCAAACCAATTTAAAAATTCATAGAATCCATGTTTTACCATATAGGCTGTCGCTCTATAATTAAACCTAAAATATCGATAATTACAATAAATTCGACTTTTATCAGTTAAAACATACCAAGGATCGAATTCATGAATAATACTTTCGAATCTAATGACAGCAAATAGGCGTGAAGAAAAACCTGCAATCCATGCTAAGAGAAGGACTAGAAAAATTATTAAACTACCAATTCCAGTTCTACTATTTATTTTTGATGTTGGCTTTTTGGAAACAACTTGAACCATTTTTAATAAACATGAAACTATTACTACTTTTCTGACACCAATACACGCATACAAACTTCATACACATACACACAGAAGGTACAATCCCGGTGTAAAATTCAAGAGGTTATTTGTACAATCTACAATCTCCTCTCCAGTCGGCGTTTCATGATTGGTCTATAAATATCAACGAATGCAACGATAGTGATTGTGATAGAAGTGATCGCATTATTTTTAACAAAGAAATTATTATGAAAATTATTGATTATTCAAATACGAGAAGCATTAGAATATAATATAAAATCCCATTTATTAAAGCCGTTATTAAATTGCAATAGAACTAAATCGTAATCATTGATACTAAACTGAAGATGCACTGATCATAGTTAACCAAAAGAATACTGATACTGATTGTCTGTCACATAAATACATTGGGTAATGCTACACGTGTTCACAGAATTGAGATCTATTCTATACACGTGTTTAAATACCATACATTACTTTTGATGCGATACTAACTACGAATCGTGTTAGTTACCAGATTTATCAAAATGAAAATCGGGAGAGCGTATCCAGAAAAAAACATATTCGAGAAATCTAGTAGGTATACGAGCGACATCAAACTCAATATACCGTGCTTGATTTTGCCATAAAAAAATAACTTTTATATTGTAGTTTACGGGATTCCCGTATGCTTACTACTATAGTTCTAGTTATATCAAATAATATGATACCATTTTTTGGTTTCAAGTTTATTAAAGTAGAATAATTTCAAAATAACATTCTCAGATGATAAGCACCAGTTTTTTTGATACGTTGCAGGACCGTCCACAATCGGATTAAAAAATATCATTTTCAGTTCAAATATGTAATCCCATTTTACAAAAATACGCTATAACCTATTTTGACGACTACGTAAATTCTACAACAAATTCAATAATGAATAGATTTGTTTTTTACCAAGGAACAATATTTACATTACAATTTAGACATTAAACTATTGATCTACGATTTTATTTTTCACTTAAAGTACGCTATCCCTATAAACATATTTAAATCATCTACTCTAAACTTTAGAGTAGAGGACCTTTTATATACAAATAATTGAATGTAGTTTTTTTATTTAGTTTTATTCTCAATAAAATCTAAAATTCACAAGAAATATTTTATTTATTTGAGTCGTGTATCAAAATTCGGGCCATTTTTTTGGACTATCGATAGTGACGGTAGCAACTATCGATAGGTATCAATAGTCCCCACTATCGATAGTTTGTCCCCTCTACTCTCTAAAGTTACTTTATGGTTATGACTAAGTTTCCGCATGGCGGTTGTGAGATGACGATTATTTGATTTTGTAGTGTACAATGCTGCTTTGTGGTTTTTGATAAAGAGAAACGATAATTATATAGGACAAAACTTTTCTGTATTCTACAAAAATGTTTGCAACAATCTATATGAAATATGCTTAGGGTGTAACCGCATGCAGTCGCTCATCGCTTGTTTCCAGCGACAAATCTGGTCACGTGAACGTCCCGCGATTTAAAAAGTAAGGATAAAGCCGAGTTGTTGAGCTTTGTCGCTGAAAAATTAGCGATATGCAATTTCTTTGTCTATGCACAGACTACTTCTCTAGTTCTATGTTTCACAGCTGTGCTATGTTTGATTGGTGTAAAGAATGGATTAAGGTGAGGTAAATATTTTAAAAGATTATCAATTGGTAAAGTATGGAAATATACGTTTAAAACGATAAGGTATTTTAATAGATTTAATTTATTAGTAAAATATAAAATAGTATATTAAGTACCAAGTGTCATAAAGGTTACATTAACTTTAGTCACGAATTTTATTGTGAAACGGGTGACTAAAGACGTTTTTAACACGAGGTGCTTACTATACTTTTTCTTCGCCCGCGGGAAGGAAAAAATTATATTATATTTGAATTATATTCATTACATGACGGACGATGGCTGACAGCTGACTGTCAAATCAAATGACGTAGAATAACAAAATTATCACGGAACATGAAATTTGACATACAAAATATACTTTGGTTTGACGTTTAAAAAACAAAAGATAAACGAAATGTGACTTTTCGCATTTTAAACACTAGTGTTTAAACAGTCGTTTTGTGCCTGTCAAACCCGTGTTCAAAGTGAGGTTTTAGTAGCGGAAGTAGAAAAATATATGTTTAAACCAAAAATTTGTTTCTTCATAGTACAGTTTTATCAAGATTAAAATGATATAACTTTTTAACTACATTTTTGTTTGTAAAACAGTTTTTAGATAAAAGTTATTAATCTTGTGTAGTGATAATTAAGTAAGTACTTGTTTCGTTTATTTATATAAATTCACATTCTTTTATTATTAACAAAAAAAGGACAATTTTTTAAAGACTGTGATAATTGAAAGAACTGAAAAGAAAGAAACTATTCATGTTGACTAGTTTCACAATAAAATATTGTTAAATCAATAAATGAAACATTTTTATACTGTAATGAAAAAAAATGCTGTGTATTTAAAATAAATATATTTTAATCTATTATTGTGTTTCAATTTTCTTTGTGTTTGTGCACGTGTGATATTGAACATTTGGAGTTTTCTAGAATCTATTGGGTTCATTTGAGTTTGTGGACTTCTTGGGATCTGAGTTTCTATCAAATACAGAAATAAATTAGCTATATAAACAAAAAATACAAAATTTTATTTTTATAGTACAATTCCAGAAAACTCAATACAATAATGTATTCAGACAATACAATAACAATATACAGGGTGATTCATAACTATTGGGACATACGCTAAGGGTAGATTGTTTGGACCAAAATATGGCGATAAGACCAAATATACCTCAATAAAATATTGCTGTGGAAAAAGATAGAGGGCGTTAAAGTTGAACTTTTTTTTTCGTTTTTTGCTAATAATTTCACTGTATATTTATCGATTGTTATCGAAATCGGCACAGAGCCATAATTTTATACAGGCAATATGATTTTATGTATTATTTGACATTTTGTTACAGGGGGAGCCTCGTGAAGGATTTCTGAAGATGAAATTGACTGGTAACTTTTTTTGACGAAATTTTTTAGTGATTTTTATTAAAAAATATGACATAAACATAATTTCTACTAAATATTAGTACTCTTGTTCAAGCACGATATTCTCATTCGTTTTCGAGAAAAACGCAATTGAACAATTCACAGTATCGGAAGGGGATTTCAAATATTATTTCATTTATGAAAAGTGATTCCCGGACCCTTGGATATGATTTTTGGAGCTGAACTAATACATTTAATTTTGAAATAAGGTCGTATATTTGGAAATCCTGATCTACCTGTCGCTTTAGAAACTGTTTTTGGTTATATCCTTCAAGGACGAACAAACTGCTTCTATCCCTCAAATAATTATTCTTTCAGTTGCCATGCATCTTTGGACATAAACCTTGATATACAATTGCAAAGGTTTTGGGGGTCGAACAGGTTGTCAAAACTACGAATGCATCCCCAGATGATAAGAAATGCGAAGAAATTTATAAGGATTCCACTTTTCGAGAAGCTTCTGGACGATTTTCGGTACCTTAACCATTTCGTCAATCTTTCCCCAGTTTTATTGATACTTATACATAAGCTCATCGGAGATTTTTAATGCTAGAAAATAGATTTTCAAAATCGTCTGAATTACACATCGAATACTGTGAGTTCATGTAAGATTATCTTAACAGTGGACATATGATTCCGGTCCCACTGAATGATTATAAATCGTCATCGGACCCTCTTTTAGTTGGCCCAAAACTTCAATGTGATATTTCAACAATATTTTCAAGATTTCGATTTTTCCTCATGTTTTTGCTTACAATATAAAGCAAATGTACAGACAAATTAACGTACAATCTCAGTTTTGGAATTATCAAAGAATTCTTTGCAGCTTGCTTTAGCCTACTGAGCCTATTCAGGAATTTTTATTGCAAACCGTAGTCTACGGAATTTCGAGTTCTCCTTTTTTAGCTCTACGAACTCAAAAGAATTGGCCACACAAGAGCAATCTTCTTTTCCCCAAGCATCTAAAATGATTCATCATCAATTGTACATAGATGATGGCTTGCTTGGAAGCAATGATCTAAGTTCAGCCATTTCTCTTCAATTTGAATTAATTCAACTCATGCAACGAGGTTGTTTTCAATTGAGCAAGTAATCATCACGCTCTTTTAGCTTAAGTAAGTCATTCCGATCGCCAAGAATCGTGCAACTTTGATAAAGATGAACCATCCTTAGGGCTCAAATGGGATCCTAATATCGATTGTTTCTCTTATACCTATATACCCTTTGACCGGCCTTGTACAAAACGAGACATCCTATCGAAAATAAGTCGAGTTTTTGACCCCCTTGGATTTATTTCTCCATGTCCTCTACTTGCTAAACGTCTTTTACAAGAATTGTGGGAATCCAAGGCTTCCTGGTATGATCCTCCTTCAAAAGGACATCTGGTCAAGGTTTAAGATATAGAAATGCCGAATTTAGCTAACATTAATATTCCGCGACATGTAGGTTCCAGTTCTATTTCCCGGATTGAGATACATGGGTTTTGTGACGCCTCACAAAGCTGACTATGCTAGTGTTGTCTATTTTCGAATTCTCGAATCTTCTGGAATTATGAGAACGTTCCTAATTTGTGCGAAATGTCGAGTATCCCCATTAAAAACCCAATCTATAACAAGACTTGAACTTATAGGTTCCGTTTTACTGGCTGATCTAAGGCACTTGTTAAAAAAAGCTATAGTGACCTAGTCGTTTTTGATGATATTTATGCTTGGACAGATTCTATGGTAACTCTTGCTCGGTTAACTTCATCTCCACATAGATGGAAAACATTTGTAGCTAATAGTCAGTCATGTTCAAGATCTCATTCCCCCCTCTCTTTGGTATTATGTTCCATCTTCACAGAATCCAGCTCCTATTTGATGGTCATCAGGTCCTGAATTTTTAGCTCAGCCTAGTAATACATGGCCTACGCAAACTAATAACAAGTTGAATTTATCTGAAATATCTCAGGAAGAACAAAGGGTTATACTATCTGCCTGCACTTCCTCTGACAATTTCATTTTTACCCTTTTAAATAAATTTTCCTCTTCAACCAAGAATAAGCGAATTGTAGCGTATTCTCTCTTTTTTATTCATAGCTTAAGGTGGTTACAATCTCCAATCGGCTTGGATGTAGATAATGCCTTTAAAATTATCATAAAAATGTGTACAGCGATATATATTTTCTGACATTTTTCTTAGAATTAAACATAATCAACTATTACCCAAGCCTTTTAGGAAACTCGTCCCTTCCATTCACTCCTTTGGGTTGCTTAGAGTTGGGGGGGTCTAATCAGAAATTCGGAGTTTTCGTTTGATGTTAAACATCCTATTTTGTTACCCAAATCACACCGACTAACCCACTTGATAATTGAAGCAGTTTATCCAGGTTTAAAATCATTACACTATTTATTATTACAACAATTTTGGATTTTATCTCCATCTAGTGCAATTTATAAATGTCTTTCAAGTTGCATTCGTTGCAAGCCAAGGTCTTACTGGCTGATTTGCCGTCTATAATAATTTCCCAAGTCAAGGCTTTTTCATCAAACTGTATTGATTTTGTTGGTCAATTTTCACTTTCGATGAGTAAATATAGAGGTGGAAAAACCTACAATGGTTGTTCGTTTTTCTGTTTGCACATCCACAAGCTACTTCAGATTTGACTTCTGAAACTTTCTTAGCCGCCTTTAGACACTTCATCGCCCGACATGGAAAATGTCTCACCATTACCAGCGATCAAGATACAAATTTTAAGGGTGCTAATAATGAACTCCTTGACATGGCTAAAACTATCGCGCAGGAATTGTCCATTTATTGGAATTCCAACCCCCCGGTAGTCCACATTTTAATGGCCTCACCGAGGCGGGAGTAACATCATTCAAAACTCATTTTTATAGAGTCTTAGGTACTATCCTATGAAGAATTCTACACCCTGTTGTCTCAGATCGAAGCACTTTTGAACTCATGTCCGTTGTGTGATATTAGTAGCGATCCAAAGATTTACAACCTCTTACGCCGGCACAATTTCTAATTTTTGAACCGCTCACTAGTCCTATTCCCGAGGTAGATCTAACACATTTATCTTTAAATAGATTAAATCGATGGCAATTGCTGCAAAGTATGCGGAGTGACTTTTGGAAGCGTTGGTCGCAAGAATATATTCATTCTCTCCAAGAGAGATATAAATGGACCCAACCTTCACCTCCTATCGTTAAAGATGTTTTAGTTTTAATTAAAGATGAACAAACGCCTCCGCTAAATCGAGAACTTGATAGAGTTATTGATGTGCACCCTGGTCCGGACAATGTGGATCGTATGGTTACATTGAAAACCAACCAAGGCGTTATGCAACGCCCTGTGGTAAAAATTTCCCCCTGCCGGTTACTTAATTTATTATTACTTTAATTACCTATTAGTATTTAAGTATTTTTGTAGATTTAAGCGCGGGAATATTGTTTTTGTCTTTCTCACTGTTCGAAAACCCAGTAGTAGAGTATGAGCCCCTTGCGCCTGGGAACTTTTTGTGACGTCACATGCCCACGCCCTCTGACCTTGACCTACTTTTCGTGACCTTGACCTAATTTGGGGGCTTTTGGCCCGGGTCAAGGTCAAAGGTCAATGACCTAACATAGTGTGGGAACTTTTGTGACGTCACATGACCAGCCCTATGACGTAACATGACCACGCCCTATGACGTCACATTCTCTATGTGCCGTATGTGCGTTCCGTCGTATGTGACATCCGTCAAATGTCTCATCTGTCATATGTGACGTATGTGCCGTATGGCCATCCGTCAAATGTCTCATCTGTCATATGTGACGTGCGTGCCGTATGTGCGTTCCGTCGTATGTGTCATCCGTCAAATCCTTGCCATCTATCGTCGTCGTCGTCGTCAACCTACATTATCCAACAGGTGTCGGTAACACAGTTACCTTTTCTTGCCATCTATCGTCGTCGTCGTCAACCTAAATTATCCAACAGGTGTCGGTAATACAGTTACCTTGTCTTGCCATCTATCGTCGTCGTCGTCAACCTACATTATCCAACAGGTGACGGTAATACAGTTACCTTGTCTTGCCATCTGTCGTCGTCATCGTCATCGCCATAACGGCACTAACATATATCTATTTGTTATTCACCAGGGTGCCAAAACGGCCGTGGGTGGTTGGGGTAGCGAAGCTACTTTTTCCGTATACTGCGCATGTTTTCCGTTACGGACAGGTCGTAAAAGACACATTTCAACGTTCTGCGCACGTACTAAAGGCATTTGCCCATATCTCTGTTATTATTTGTCGGATTGGAGTCTAATAAACGGCATTATGATTGTTAGAATATTATCGTATACAGGATGTACACAAAAAAATATGCCGTTAGGGCACTAACGTATATCTCTGCTATTATTGGTCGAATTGAAGTCGAATAAACAGGGTGTAGTCGTAAACATATTAGGGTGTAAAGGTATACAGGGTTGTAATTAAAAGAAGCAAACCCCACGAGGATGAGTCAAGTCGGGGCACCCTCGTCTCTGGTTGGTCAGCGTCCTGGTGTCTGATTGGACTCGTTCTCTGGTTGGTTAGCGCCCTCGTGTCTGATTGGCCAAACTACATAATCCACCAGATGTCGACAATACAGTGACCTTGCCATCTATCGTCGTCAACCTACATTATCCACCAGGTGTCGGTAATACAGTTACCTTGTCTAGCTATCTATCGACGTCAGCCTACATTATCCACCCGATATACAACTACTCTATTGGAAATCTCCATGTAGAAGGCTATACTCCTTTAGAAGATTGCATAACTCTGCTACAAGATAGTAAATGTACTTCCAGAATTCTCCGCTATACTCTGTGTCGATTGCAAAAATGTAGGCAAAGTTGTCAAAAGTCTGCAAAACAGTTGCTGTCTTGTGTTTAACAATATGTTGAAATATGTTTATAGGTGTAACAGCAATACAAGAAAGTCGACGGGAATACAAATAAATTTACTACTAAAAGAAATCAGCGCAAGGAAGAAGGTTATAAATTACATTCTCTCTGCATGCACCTTTTTTTAGCCTCCCCTGTTGACCATATAGAAATTGTAGAAGAAGAAAGGAGAACAGAGACAATGTTCGAATTATACAAAAGTGTTACATTATAGCTGGAAAGACTCACTTGTCTAGAGCCATCACCTCATTACCATGAACAATAAAAAACAAGTATATATTTTCTAAGTGTTTACAACAACAATAGAACAGTTCTTATTGCAGATGGTTATGTTACAATATTTTATAATAAATGTATGGAGATAATATGTTTGCCTACAGAAGAAACGATTTACTACAAATGGTATTACGTCTTACGAAGGCAACACATTCGCTAAGATAGAAAATATTTATAATTTTGTATAACAGAGTATAGGAATGTATCGGGAGAATTGTAACGTAATTGTAAATAATAATAATAAAACAGATGGCATAGATTGCCTTACTTGGCTCACCTCTAATGCAAGGATTAAAATATACAACAAATTTATTTGTCAAATAACCAGTCCTGGTGTTAACAAGAGCATTGGTAACCATATAATAGATTTCGTCAACTACCCAGATAAGACTTCTTACCTATTAATTATATAGAGATCGTAGAAGATACGAATAATAATAAGGAGAAAAATGTTCGAATCTCTCAAAAATGCTATAATAAGGTTGGAGATACATTCTTTACATCCAGGAGCTCGGACGGGTATATACATGTAATATTATACCCAAAGTTATAAGAAAGAGAGAGTGAACAAAAATAGTAAGCTAATGCCTTTTGTGCTAAAAGTAGTAACACCAATATCCCCATATTTCTGTATTATCTGTAAAGAAACTGAAATTAGAAATGGAGGAGGAGGAAACAGAATTAAAGAAAAGGAAGATAGAGTATTCAGAAAATACAGCTACGGTTAAAAAGGAATATAAACATTTTTTGGAGAAAGAACAGAAGATAGCAGAATTAAAGGAGAGACAGCGTATCCGCGTTCACCGTTAACAACAAAAATAAATATACCTATGTAGGAGTTTTGGCGGATAAGGAAGGGCAAAGAGACGTCTACTACATAAAGGGTTACCACAAAAAAAATACGTTTTTACGCGTTTACAATAATAGAGAAGCTCTTGTTGCAGACGGTTATGTCACATTACCATATAACAATGGAATGGAATTATTATTATGTTTACCAACCGAAAAACCATTACAACCTAACATAATACCGTTTGTTCAACTTCAATCCGATCAATAGTAGCAGCACTACTCATGGTTCCTTGCTAACCGCATTATCAATATATATTTTTACTATTTATAGAAACTTTGCACCTTAAAATGTCTGTGACGCCTATCTAAGCTAATAGTGTCGACATAGAAATGTCCTTAGGGCACTCTGCGCGCACGCAAGTAGAGTAACCTAACATAGCAAACTCCCACGAAAGCAACGTCACGGTGTAATGTAACACGTCACGTACGCCGCGCGCAGAGTGACTTGATGACATCATTTATTTCGTCTTGTTGATACTCCTCCATGACTCACATAAATAGACAAAATGGTATAAATGAATAAATTACATTTTATATAATTCCAATAGTCACTAGCAATCAATTGTACATTCAACAACAAATATACAGCATTATCTTCACATACATCTGACAATCGATATTCTCCATATGATGGTCCTAGGTATCCACTTGGAAACCAAAATTAAGAAGAGTATAAAACCAATTAAGCCATTGTAAATAGAAATAATTTTTACTTCGTGTAGAGAAGAAATAGTTTTGTTACAGTCAAATTCAGTTCTATTAATACGAAGCTGATCCAATTATATTTAGTATTCGAAAACCATCAACGTCAAACAGTATAGATAAATAATAAAAATTCCAGTTCCAGTGAAGTATTATTGTGTAAAGTGTAAAGGTGAAACTGGTCGACCGAATACTACATGTCCGAATTGTGTTCTAAAAGATTTTCATAAAGAGTTTAAGGGTATAAAACATTTACCCTCTTCTTTAACTTGAAAGTGCTGTTGTGATAGATGTAAAGAAACATAAAAGGTAGAAATGTATTATATAAAAAAATGTTACCCATACAATTTAAATAAAAAATGTTTAAAATATTTCGATTTTTTATTTCAAAAAGATTGTTTATTAGAATAGTAAAACACACATGAAAAATATTTATTTTTTCTCCACATAATTTACAACTCTTGTTTTATAAAAATAGATAAATTCTTTGAGAACTGCATTTAACAAATCATTTTGCACTACAGAACAAAAAGAATACAATATTTGCAATGGACTTAAAGAATCATTAGCATTATTTATACAAAAATCTATAACACTAATAATATTCACAATAATTTAAATTTCCTAAAAGAGATATTCGTTCTATTTTTTTCTTAATTCTATTACTTAGGTCTATTTCTGCAAATTCTCTTTCCATCCAGTAGTTTGAGCAATAGAAGATATGTAACGAAGTCTCTTTCTGTGTTTAACTTCCTTTATAGCTGTAATTACCATTTCTGTTGCTGTAATACCATGCTTCTTGGCCTGGTTCCTGCAAAACACAGTGTTAAAGCTAAGCAGCCTTTCCTCTTACTAAATAACAACCACTTGCCATTGGAACAAGAGAAGTAGTCGTAGAAGATTTGGAAATTATTAAAAGGAAACATAAAGAACATGTGTGTATTCCACACAAAGTAGAATTGGCGGACGTTAAACTCGACAGGCTATGTCAAATTTATTGGAGCAACTCCGGAAGGAAGATTACTACCTAATAGACTTGAACATAACGCAAGATTTTTGCAAGAAGTTTTAACAAAGAAGAAATGATTAACCATTTAGCAAACAACTTTAACTTTTGCATCCAAGGGGAGTACAAGGAAAGGGGCAACGTTATTGTAAACAATGATAAAAGAGTTGGCATAGATTGCCTTATTTGGCTCACATCTAATACAAGGGTTATAATATACAACAAATTTATTTGTTAAATAATCCGTCTTGGAGTTAACAAGAACATTGGAACCCATATTATAGGTTTCGTCAACTACCCAGACGCATGATTAAAGGGAACTTTCTCTTCTGCATTGGCCAAGAAGCATGGTATTACAGCAACAGAAATGGTAATTACAGCTATAAAGGAAGTTAAACACAGAGAGGGACTTCGTTACATATTAAAATTTGAGAATTCGGAAATCTTCTATTGCTCAAACTACTGGATGGAAAGAGAATTTGCAGAAATAGACCTAAGTAATAGAATTAAGAAAAAATAGAACGAATATCTCTTTTAGTGAATTTAAATTATTGTGAATATTATTACAGTGTTATAGATTTTTTTTTGTATAAATAATGCTAATGATTCTGTAGTGCAAAATGATTTGTTAAATGCGGTTCTCAAAGAATTTATCTATTTTTTATAAAACAAGTGTTGTAAATTATTTGGAGAAAAAATAAAAAATAAATATTTTTCATGTGTGTTTTACTATTCTAATAAACAATCCTTTTGGAATAAAAAATCGAAATATTTTAAACATTTTATTTATTTAAATTGTATAGGTAACATTTTTTTTATATATAATATATTTCTACCTTTTGTTTCTTTACATCTATCACAACAACACTTTCTAGTTAAAGAAGAGGGTAAATGTTTTATACCATTAAACTGCTTATGAAAATCTTTTAGAACACAACTCGAACATGTAGTATTCGGTCGACCAGTTTCACCTATACACTTTACACAATTATACTTCACTGGAACTGGCATTTTTATTTTTTATCTATACTGTTTGACGTTGATGGTTTTCGAATACTAAATATAATTGTATCAGCTTCGTAATAATAGAACTAAATTTAACTGTAACCAAAACTATTTCTTTTCTACACGAAGTAAAAATTATTTCTATTTACAATGGCTTAATTGGTTTTATACTCTTCTTAATTTTGGTTTCCAAGTGGATACCTAGGACCATCATATGGAGAATATCGACTGTCAGATGTATGTGAAGATAAGGCTGTGCCAGAACGAGATTGTTTCGATTGTTGAGTTCGAATATAGCTTGCATATTCTCTTTGATTAAGATTTGACCATGCTTCAATATTTTGCTCAAGTTTATATTTACGTAGAATATTACTTTTCCCCATTATTTATTTGTTGTTGAATGTACAATTTGATTGTTAGTGACTATTGGAATTACATAAAATGTAATTTATTTATACCATTTTGTCTAATTATGTGAGTGGGGGTTACCATGGAGGAGTATCAACAAGCCGAAATAAATGATGTCATCAAGTCACTCTGCGCGCGGCGTACGTGACGTGTAATACATAGAGAAATAAACATATTAAGAGAGTGTTCATTCCCATATAAACAGCTGGCATCGCGTCGATCTCAGCGCACCCCTTGCGGGGAACAGAACTAATTCTTACAGGCGGGATATTTAAATTTGGTAGTTTGGATTATGGGTAGGTAAATTTTACAGTTTGTTTTAAAATTGTTTATTATATAATTATTTCATTCCAAAAAATTATATTTCATTTTTGTAATGAAATAATAATAAACAATTTTGAGACAAATAATTTAGTTAATAAATAATAAAACAGCACACATTTAAAATTTTTATTAACCTGCACATAATATAAAAACAAATTAATAAAATATTTGTTTACTATACATAGGTCTGTTATTTATACATGTTATTACATTGAGAACTTTAAAATCCTTATTCTAATAGTTAACGATAATATTAAAGCACAAAAACATCTGATTAAATTATCAGTTACAATAATCAAAACATTTAAATGTTCAATAATATCTCCTATTATTAAAACAATTATTCTAATATCACTTAACAGTGTTTCCACACAATTTTATTTTCAAAGTTATGTTTCCTACCACACGCACTATAAATAGGCATTTATACGACTGTACATTTTTTAAAAAAATTCTATTGCAGCCTCCGCCATCCCCATAGCTACCCAGCTCTCACCTTTTTTTAACTTTTTTATTTCAGAAAACAAGAAACTTCACTATTAGTGTTTTTAAAAGAAACTCAAGGTCTCTAGTTAATTCCACAATATAATACAAGTTATTGAAAATTCTAAAAAATTGACAATTGTTTCGATAAATCAATATCATCGTCAGAATGACAGAAGTAACTTCTGTCATTCTGACGATGATATTGATTTATCGAAACAATTGTCAATTTTTTAGAATTTTCAATAACTTGTATTATATTGTGGAATTAACTAGAGACCTTGAGTTTCTTTTAAAAACACTAATATGAGCATATTCCACGAAGTAAGGGTCGAGACAGTCAATTTCAAGAAACTTCACATTTACTTTCTTTAAATTAATTAAAAAGACAAAACATGTAAATCATAGGAAACCTACAGTTGTATAAATACACAACATAAACATATACTTAGCGAAAACTAAAAGTAAAAATGGCACACTAGCTTGAATATTAAATAATGTTTTAAATTGGTAACACAAAACATAAAAAAACTATTATTATCTATATCATTAATTTACCATACAGTTACATATTATTATTAATCACAAAATTACATATTTCTACTCAAATTACAGCATTATACTTAAGAAAGTTTATCCAATATTACATCAAATATTTTAATAAAAAGCATTTAAAAAGTAGGTTCCCCTTTACAGGTCTGAAACAAAAAAATTGAACGCAGTACATTGTTACCAAAAAATAATAATTATCTTTGTTTGTTAGTCCTCTTACCATAATTATATTTTTTAATTAATAAGGGGACACAAACTTTTATGAGTTGAGAAAATACGTATGATTTATGTTCTCGACAAGTGAACCAATCAAAATTTATATGACTTTTTGCAAAGAGTTCGTTTGTCATTAGCCACATCCAAAGTCAATTGTTCTTTAAAGCTATTTCTTCAAAAGAGGACACTTTTTATCTATCTGCTTCATTTTGACAACCCTTTCTTTAAGCCTATCAAAGCTATAAAACGTTTTAAAAAATTATATACTCGTGGTCCCTTCTTATAAATGGCTAATGAAAGGGCCTTATCCGTTATTGACCATGAAGGTTTATGTTTCTTAGTGTTAGCAGTACTACTTTTTAAAAACTCCATGCCTGCTGGATCTAATTTTGAAATAACTTTGATTCTGACAATGTAACTGCTTTTTTAATTTTGTTATTAATTATGGCAGGTTCAAATAGTGACAGTCACTAATAAAAACGTCCTTATTTTGGCATTGTTGACAAGTGCGCATGCGTAGTTGTAGATAAAAATAAGGACGTCCGTAATTAAATACGGACTATCCTTAATTGTGACTGGATAGTGACGGACAAAATTGGCGGCACTATGTTTGAGACATGCGTAAAACAAAATTGTATATTTTATTAGTGTCAAATTTGTAAACAAACTGCTACCCGCTACATTTATGCTAAGAAGTTGAGAGTTGAGCATAGCAATATGGAACAGCAGAAACAGAAAGCAACACGACTAAGATTTACTTACGAGGATGACCTCGCCTTGCTAACAGAATTTTTAAGTGTTAATCCAATAGTAAGACCTCACGGTTGGGAAGAAATTCAAGAAAATATTTTAATTACAATGGGCAAAAAGTTCCTTATAAAAACACTGAAGCAACATCTGCAGTTGTTAATTGAAGTTTTCTTGAAGAAAATAAAAGTTGATGATATTAAGTAAGTAAAGCCCGTATCTGTATAATATTGATGGACTACTGGTGGAGTTATAAAGGTGATACAAAACATATTTTTTGAAGGTCCGGAATCGAGGAACCCTACTGCCAAAAAAATGCCCTTTTGTATGAAGTTAGTTCCCTGGTTCGCGAACATAACTATGATTTTAAACAAAAAAGAAATGTCAGTGCCGAACAGAGGAGTGCTGCATTAGGAAAACAAGCCAGAGAAGACTGTGCACAAGCCTACGGAAAGGCACAAGAAGCAGAAGCCAGAGAAGACCAAGACTGTACACAAACCTATGGAATGGCACAGGAATCGGAAGCCGGAAATGACTTTTTAGAAACATATGGGAATGAGCAGGAAGCAGAAATAGTTCCTGAAAAGCCCACAATTGTTGCAGAGTACACAGATCATAATTATTTCTGTAAGATTTGAAAAATGCATAAAATATAACAGAATTTACCTTTTGTTAAATTTACAAGGGGATTCCTAATATTGAAACTTGGGATTCTATATAAACTTAGTTATCATATCGTACTTAATTATTCAACTTAGATAATGCTTAAGTTGCATATCACATTTTGTTTAATAAACTATCATACTTTTATTTTGCCATTAGTTGTTGGGGACATCAATGAAGAAATAGTAGTGGATTCTTTGGTAGTGGACAAAAATAAAGAGAATCATGCCTCAGTTTCTCTAACACGGGGACCACCGAGCTGCACCACTCCTGCCACTTCAAAAATAAATTGCAACGTTCCCCAGAGTCAAACCAAGAAAGTATTAGGTAAGTTCATTAAGTAGGTTAAAGTTGTACAAGGTGTCACTATGGTAAATTTTGCAGGACCACGTAGAAGCAGAATAAAGAAAGGGGTGCCTTTGAAAAGAGATGCTCTTTCATACTTAACTGAAAGAAATACACAGGAGAACGAAAGAAAATCAAAAGAATTAAAATTGGAGGAGAGAAAAATAAGTGTGGAAGAGAAAAAAATACTTCTTGAGCAAAAAGTATTAGAATTGAAAGAAAAGGAAATGGATCTTCATCATAAAGAAGTTATGACTAAACTTGAGATTGAAAAAAAGAGGGCTGATGTTGAAGTGGAAGAAAAAAAGTTAACAAATCAATTGATGCAGTCGCAGCAAAAACTGATCGATCAATTATTCCAGAGACTCGAGACAGTAAATGCTAGAGGGTGAAATCAAAGGTTGCAAATTTTGAAAATGTTTATTTTATTTCTTTTTCACACAAATTAAATAAATACATATATTTGTAGAAATTTAATAGTTTTATTATTAAACAACAATATACGCTTCTAAGGTTGGGGGTACAACATTAAAATATGTTGCCGTTTGGCTGCCATAAAGACAAGTGTGGCAATTTGTTAGGAGCACTGCTACTTTGTACATGGATTCTATATCTTGCATAAGAAGTTTTTGATTCTTTCTAAAGTCTAGGAAGGCAAACTGTGCAATGACTTTTTGGAAGCCCCACTCGACTGAAACTCTTAATGTTTTCATTGATTGATTAAACTGTTGTTGATGAGGTTCCAAATTTTCAGGTCTGCCTTGAAAAGGAGAGAGCAATAGCTCCCTTAACCCATAGGCCTGATCTCCATATAGACGAAACTTGTGATCCTCTCCAAAAACAGCTACTTGCTCTAATTCATTATAAAGCAATGACTCCCTAAATATACCCGCATCGTGTCTTCTGCCTGGATAGGCTCCTTTCAAGCTGGCAATTATCCCATCTGGACACAGAACGGATTGATATTTAAGGCAATGACATCTTTTATGTCCTGAATAGTAGTTTTCTTGGTCTATTGATGGGCGACATATCTGTCTGGCTGTACCATCAATAAACCCCCAACAATTTTTCATTGCTCC
The DNA here is from genome assembly GCA_963921935.1 of Galeruca laticollis. Taxonomy (NCBI): domain Eukaryota; kingdom Metazoa; phylum Arthropoda; class Insecta; order Coleoptera; family Chrysomelidae; genus Galeruca; species Galeruca laticollis. Next base: position 33,419,351 of record OY998175.1, read on the forward strand.
TCCTTTTGCATGAACAGCCTAAAAATTTAAGTCCCCGTAATCATAAATGAATTAAAAAGAAACAAGACAGATATACTTTGCAAATACAAAATAGGTAGAACCGAGCCAAGAACTGAGATTTTACAAAACACTTACTTGTGAGTAATACATCATTTTATTTCTGTCTAGCCACTGCAAATTTCGTAGATTATTCAATAGCCCTGCATTATTTGCCATAATAATATCAATTGTTGTTCTTATTATTTCTGATATGGATTGAGGAGATAAATTGAATAATGTACTAATATCTTGCAATCGGTTAGGATAAGCTAATCTTCTAAGTAAAATGCACAAAGCAGTTACATCTGAAAAAGTTAAATATATACAGTGAAAGATTCAAATAACAGAAATAATATATTTTATAATAATTATTTATACATACTATGAACTCTAATCCTTCTCGGTGTCCTCACTTCCTCTGGTATACCCAAAATGTTTGCCAATTGTGGAATATGTTGTCTTCTAAACCGAAATAATTTTTTTATTTCAACATCAGGAAAAACATCCAAGGTGAAATTGTTAGCAGCACCTTGATTATTTTGATTTCGTATATTGTCCCTGTCAATTAGGACATTTTCTAATATTACAAACTCTATATCCTCGTCATTTGCACCCCCTAGAATGGCAGCTTGTAATATTTCTTCCATTATTCGAATCCCCGTGAAGATCACCAAGAAATTCCAAAAGTAAAATATTTGTTATAACTTAATGAACATAAACAAACAACGAAGCACAAACCACAGAAAAGTGAGGTTATAGGTAAAAGCGTAAAATAAAAATAACCAGCACCCACCACAAAATTATAAGTGCCGTATCTCACTTTACATGATGAAAATACTGACGCCAGTATATAAATAAGACCGATCAGTAATAGTGACGGTCAGTATTTTAGAAAGTGCCATAATTCTCTATTACTACAGATAAACCTTTTTTAATTTACAAATTCTATTTCTCTGATCTTTATTAATGTAATACATTCTCTTCTTCATGGGAGATAAATTACTGACCCTAGTTTCATTTATTTTACTTAAAATACTAGATTCCAAACATTGTTTTTTAGGCTCAAATTCAGTTTCTTTAAGACTATCATTATTGTTACAAAAAATAAGCTTTCTTTTTACGGGCAATACTGTATTTTCAAAAGCTTGAGTTTCATTATTATTATCTTCAATTACTTTTGGTTGTGTATGATGGAAGGGTTGCACAGGTAAAGCAAATTTATTAAGTCTTTTGCGTAATGAATTTGTAAATGCCTCATCATCAAAATGAACTTCACACAACCTTTGATCTTTGGATGTATAAGGAATTTCTAAAATTTTGTACCACTGTTCCCTTTGACTAATGTCAGATGGAAATTTGAAAAATGTTTTGTTCTTAAACTCCAAATTGCGAAGCGGCCAAAAATATGTATTATTACAATTTTTTGCTATACAACTACGACGAATTTTACCTGGTGGTGACATTTGAAAGGTTCACTTAATTTTATTTACTTTATTAAAACTAAATCTTAAATAAATTAAAAAATACTCACTCTGTAAGTCTTGAATTGTCTTCTTTTTCGGAATTGTTATTTTTGACATTGTCACTTTGCAATTGACAAACAGAAACCAGATTCACACCAACCAATGTAAGATTGGTTTTGTATATTTTCATTTTTAATGACGTAAAAGTTTATATACTATAACCATGGGTCGGAAATAATAGTCAGTGACTAATTTTTAGCATATAGGTATCTCAAGAGAGGCAAAGGAAGGGGGAAGCAATTCCTGTGGCAGAAACAATTCATTGTTAAATAAATAATGTGTAACAGCATATTATTTTGTGCCACTCTTATTGTACTGTTTCCGAACTAGTGCTGACGTCACTGACTATTATTTCCAACTCCTTATCCACATTGAAGGCGATGTTTTGAAATTTATGATATTTTGTTTATGTAAAACAGTCTTGTAGTTCGCGACAGTAGAGACTCCATGCGCAGAAACGTTGTGCCACATACCGCCTATGCAATAAACTGTCTCTTATATTATTATTTGTCTATGGTGTAACATTACACCCTGACGCTGCTTTCGTGGGAGTTTGCTATGTTAGGTTCCTCTACTTGCATGCGCGCAGAGTGCCCTAAGGACATTTCTATGTCGACACTATTAGCTTATATAGGAGTCACAGACATTTTTAAGGTGCAAAGTTTCTATAAATAGTAAAAATTTATTGATCATGCGGTTAGCAAGGAACCATGAGTAGATCTGCTACTGTTGGTCGGATTGAAGTTGAACAAACGGTATTATGTTAGGTTGTAATGGTTTTTCGGTTGGTAAACATATTAATTCCATTCCATTGTTATATTGTAATGTGATATAACCGTATGCAACAAGAGCTTCTCTATTATTGTAAATGCGAAAAAACGTATTTTTGCGGTAACCCTTTAAGTAGTAGCCCTTCCTTAGCCACCAAAACTCCTACATAAGTATATTTATTTTTGTTGTTAACGGTGAACACGGAAACGCTGTGGTATCCAGAGGGCCCTAAGTTTTTCCACCTGGTGCAGAAATAATGTTCTAGTCTCGCCTTTAATTCTACTATCTTCTGTTCTTTCTCCAAAAATTTAATGCTATCCGCAATTTCTTGCATTGTAACGACGTTAACCCTCTCCACATCCACTTGGACGGTCTATATTCCTTTTTAGCGGTAGCTGTATTTTCTAAATACTCCATCTTTCTTTTTCTTTAATTCTGTTTCCTCCATTTCTAATTTCCGTTTCTTTACAGATAATACAGAAATATGGGGAAATTGGTGTTACTTCTTTTAGCACAAAAGGCATTAGCTTACTATTTTTGTTCACTCTCTCTTTCTTAGAACTTTGGGTATAATACTACATGTATACCCGTCCGAGCTCCTGGATGTAAAGAATGTATCTCCAGCCTTAATATAGCATTTTTGAGAAGTTCGAACATTTTTCTCCTTATTATTCGTATCTTCTACGATCTCTATATAATTATAATAGGTAAGAAGTTAAAACTAAGTGCAGAAAGACAATAAATTTACAACTTTTTCTTGCGTTGGGTTCCATTGGTAAACTTATCTGTAGAACGGTTAATTTCCTTGTATTACTGTTCCACCACCAGTATACATATTGTAGTATATTGTTAAATACAAGACAGCAACTGTTTTGAATTTATCATATTATTGGTATATGGACATATATGTTAAATTTTTATAGAAAATTAAATACATACATATTTTCCACTATTGCGTAAGACTCACGCTTCGAGTGCCTCAGGGCGGACTGGTTTTTTTTATAACAGGAAGGTCACTGCAAAGTATTACTGCATTTCATTATCTCAATTAAAATATGGGGATTTATTATATTTGTTTAACATTAAATAAGAACAAAGGTGGAGAAAATTTGTAAAACAACGATATCTTTAAAAGTTTTTATTAGAATATTAATACAGGTTTAACAAAACGTATACACAAAATACTAGTATATTAAAGTATAAGTGGATAAAGAGGTCTTTCAAACACGCGCGATTTTCGAGCACGACGGCGCAGCCGAGTGCTCGAAATAGAGCAAGTGTTTGAAAGACCAGTTATCCACGAATACTTTACGCTATTTTTTTTTATTGGTGCACTTTGGAATCATAAAATATTATTATTATATTATTACTACAAAAAAATGGAAGTCCATCCTCGATGCCCAGCCAAGTTTCGTGAACGTCAAATAGTATTTATTTTTAGTTGACGTCAGATCAATAATCAAAAAGTTTCTTTATTTATATTTAAAGGGAAGCAATGTATATATGAATATATAAATACATTTTGCAGAAAAAACCAAATAAGACATTGGTTCCCAATGATAATATACAATTTAAAAACTAATAAAAAAAGTTGTCATTGATACTTACTGTTATGTTAATGTTTGTTTCTTTACTTTAGGATTTATTAATTAAACATTAACACTTGATTTTATATTGTTCTTTATTGAGTACATACACGTGAGCCAAGGTTCAAGAACATCGCTTAACTGTCACTGCACATGACAGCTGTCATTGCCAACTTTACATTAGTGGCAGTGACTACATAACGTACCTCTAAATAACCTAATCCTACATCCCCCTTTCTTAAGTAAGATAATCAAAACTGATTCAGTTTTGGAGGAGGTCGCGAAATTCGACCTGATCACAAGTTTTTTTAATAAATTTAGCCTCCAAATCCGAATCACTTTCTGAACTGTCCTTCATTTTATTTTCATCTACAACTATAGTAATGCTTTCTTCATAAACACTACTTGCATCACTGTTCGATTCCGAATCTCCATCATTAACACTTTCTTCATTATGATTATCATCTTCGGTAGTTTCACATTGTTCATTTTCAAAATCTACAACCACTCTCTCTTCTCTCACACTTTCCTTATCATTACTAATATTATCATCATCCTTTAATTCTATAAAATACTTAATTTCATTATGATTTTCCTCCTTTGCTGATGAATAATGGTTTTCTGAATTATTTAGAAAATGTTTATTTCCTACCGGTTTAATGAATTTCCGATTTCTTATCAGCATAGAACCATTATTCATTTGCAATCTATATGTTCTATCTCTTAGTTTACTAACAACTTTACCAAGAAACCAATTACCATTTGGTTTTGTTTGAACATAAACTGACTGATTTGTGTACAATTCAGGTAAGTTTTTAGTTGCATTTTTATTATAATATTTTTGTTGCAGTTCTTGTTTTTCCTTAATAATTGTTTTATTATATTCTTTTGCAATTCTAGGTTTTGACTGATTTTTTGTAATTATTAAATTTGTTCTTAATTTTCTCGACATCAAAATTTCAGATGGTGATATGTTTTCAAAAATGGGTGTAGTACGATAATGTAAAAGAGCCATATATAAATCTTTCTTTTCATTAAATATTTTCTTAAACATTTTTTTTATAGTTTGTATATGTCTCTCTGCCATGCCGTTAGACTGAGCATAGGCTGGAGACGAAACTATATGCTTAAATTCCCATTGTCTGCTAAAAGTTTTGAATTCTTGTGATGTAAATTGTGGGCCGCCATCACTTACCAAGGTTACTGGAATCCCATGCCTAGCAAAAATTGACTTAAGATTTGTTATGACCATATGGCTTGTTGGATTATTCGATAATTCTGTTACTTCTACATATTTTGAAAAATAGTCAATGACTAAAAGGTATTTTTTCCCTTTTATTTCAAAAATATCGCAGCCTATTTTATTCCATGGTAAAGCTGGTATCTCATGTGGCTTTAAAGGTTCCTTATTCTGAGAATTGGCATAAGTAAGGCACTGGTGACAATTTGAAATTTTCTGTCTTATTTGATCAACCATACCAGGCCAGAATAAAGAATCTTGTGTCAATTTTCTGCATTTGTTTACCCCTAAATGACTATAATGAATACGATCTAACATTTCTTTTTGAAGTGACTTTGGAACTACCAGACAATTGTTTCTAAAAATTAATCCGTCAATGACAGTTAATTCTGATTTATAAGGACAAAATATTTTAACTTGATTTTTAACTTTTTTATTTGAATTAGGCCAACCGTTTTTAATTAGTTCTTTAAGATCATTCAAAACTGTGTCTTTATTCGTTTCAATCACAAATTCATTTATTTTTTCAGGTGTTGCATTCAATTCTAATTTAACCATACATACATGACCCTCAATGTCATCATCCAACAAATCCGCTTCCTTCTCTACAAGATATGCACGAGACAAAGCATCTGCTAAAAGCAAGTCTTTTCCGGGCTTATAGCGCAACTCAAAATCAAATTTTTGAAGTTGTAACAACATTCTCTGCAACCTTGCAGGACATTTATTCAACGGCTTTTTGAAAATGGAAATAAGTGGTTGATGATCTGTTTCAACAATTACCCTACGACCAAAAATATACTGATAAAATTTAGTTAATCCAAAACAAACAGCATACAACTCTTTTTCGATTTGTGCGTACCTCGTATGAGTGTCTGTTAATGCCTTTGAGGCATACGCACATGGAAGATTATTCTGCAGAAGACAAGCTCCTACTCCTGATTTTGAGGAGTCTACTGAAATAACTGACTGTTTATTTATATCAAAAAATTGTAAAACCGGATTTGTTGTGAGAGTTTCTTTTAAATCTACAAAAGTTTTTTCTTTATCCTCATCCCAAATGAATTTATTTTCCTTTTTTAATAAACTTCTAAGGGGCTCAGTTTTCTCTGAAAAGTTTTTTATAAACCTACTCACATAAGTAAGCATACCTAAAAGTCTTTGTATGTCCTGTTTATTTTTAGGACATGGCATTTCTGAAATTGCTTTAATTTTAGAATTGTCTGGACTAATACCTTTATTATTTATTATATGACCCATGTACTTAATTTCTTTTTGTCCAAACTTGCATTTGTTTAAATTGAATTTAACATTATTTTTCCTAGCAGTATCCAAAACTTTTTTTTAATCTCAGATCATGTTCTTGTTTATTTCTACCCCAGATGATTAAATCATCTATATAAATATCAGAACCTTCAATTTTATCAAAAATACTTTTAAAGCGTTCTTGAAAAATTTCAGGAGCACACTTTATACCGTAAGGCAATCGTAAGAATTTGTACCTACCATATGGGGTTCCAAATGTACAGAGCTTTGAACTCTCGTCATCTAATGGGATCTGATAGAAACCACTTGTAGCATCTAAAGTACTAAAAATAGTTGCTCCAGCTAATTTACTGGACACTTCTTCAAATGTAGGAATTCTACAATATTCTCTTTTAATTACATTATTTAGATCCTTAGGATCCAGACATATTCTTAATTTACCATTTGGTTTACGTACTAATACAAGAGCATTCACCCAGTCAGACGGACCCTCAACCTTTTCAATGATTTTCTCCCTTTTTAGCTCCTCTAGACTTTGCTTTAGGGGTTCCAACAAAGGAAAGGCTACCCTTCTTATTGGATTAACGACAGGTTTTGCATTTGCTTCTAGACTAATGCTACATTTTTGACTAATACAACCTATGCCAGAAAATACATCTTGATATTTATTTATTACTTCTGTGTACTCATTTTGTATGTAAACTGATTCAATTCTTTTAATTAAATTTAACTTTTGAGAAGCAATCAACCCTAGAATTGCAGAAGTATTACTATTTACAATAAAAAATTCCAAATCATATGCATTATTATTTTTAAAACAACTTAAATTACATTTTCCGCAAACTTTTAATTCATCACCAGTATAAGATTTTAATTTGTAATCAGATTTCTTAATAATTTTAGGAGATAATCCTAGACTTTTGAAGAGATCAAATGAAAATATATTAGCCATTGCACCTGTGTCAATTTTTAATTTAATTATTTTATTATTTATTTCTAGTGTAGTTACCCATTCATTCACATTGTCATTTGTATTTACACTGTCTATAGAGCCTATAAACAAAGAATTTTCAGCATTTTCATTAATTACTTCTTCTACTTCTACTATCTCATTCACTCTTCTTTTATTCTTTTTCTTGTAGCACTTACTTTCAAAATGATTTTGAAATTTACAAAAATTGCACATCTTACCATGAGCAGGACATTTATTTACTGGATGATTTAAACCACACCTCGTACAATTATTAATACATTTCTTACTTTCTGGATTTACATTTTTCTTTCCACGATTGATTTTTCCATTGAATTTCTCCTTCTGAACACAATCCACTGCCGCCTCATGATGTATCTCATTCATTGCTTCACTTCTTTCTTTGGACATTTCCAGAATTGCACATTTTTCAATAATCTTTTCCAAACTAGTGGAATCTTCTTCTTGTAATAATTTTTCTCTAATTGATGAATTCTTGACCCCACAAATAATAACTGTTTTTGTAAGATCTTCTTGCAAAGTTCCTAGTTTACATTTCATTGCCATTTTCTTTGCTTCGGTTATAAAAAGGTCTAGAGATTGTCCCTGAGTTTGCTTAAATGAGAAAAATTTGTATCGTTCGTAGGTTACATTTTCTCTAGGCAAAAAATGTGCTTCAAACTTATCGAGTAAAGTATTAAGTTTATCTTTTTCAGCGTCAGTAAACTGAAATGTAGTATAAATTTTGAAGCCTTCTTCCCCAATGAAATGAAGAACTTGTGCACACTGAATGGCCTCATCTTTTTTATTAATTTCACTCGCAACTAAATAGTTTTCAAAACGGTACCTCCATAGCTTCCAATTTTCTGCTAAGTTTCCCACCATTTGCATGGGTGCTACTCCTCGGCTGTCTCCCATTTTTCTTTATATTGCAACAATTTTACACCGCTGGTTTTAACTTTCTTTGTCTAATTATTCTGACTGCGCCATGTTATGTTAATGTTTGTTTCTTTACTTTAGGATTTATTAATTAAACATTAACACTTGATTTTATATTGTTCTTTATTGAGTACATACACGTGAGCCAAGGTTCGAGAACATCGCTTAACTGTCACTGCCCATGACAGCTGTCATTGCCAACTTTACATTAGTGGCAGTGACTACATAACGTACCTCTAAATAACCTAATCCTACACTTACGTTTCTCAAGTTGTTGTTGTTACCATGGGGACTTTAAAAAACGCGCGTGTTTGAAAGTTCGATTTAAACACGCTGACGCGTGCTTTAAAAAGGTAATATGCGGCATCAATAAAAAAAACTCTTTCTTTGTTTCTGCCGAGTGTATATTTTACCACGTCAATTTTTATTTTAATCCTTTAATCTAAGTCTATTTCTTCTAATTCTTGGTCTAGCCAGTAATTCGAAAGGTAAAAAACATTTATATATTGTCTAGTTTTAATATGTACCGGATTCTACCTCTATGCATAACTTCTTCAATTCCAGATATTACCACTTCTGTACCTTCTGCAAATTCTTTTAACGTTACAATTCTCCCGATACATTCCATCTTACTCTGTTATACAAAATTATAAATATTTTCTATCTTAACGAATGTGTGTTGCCTTGGTAAGACGTAATACCATATGTAGTAAATGTTAAAAAAAACGTTTCTTCTGTAGGCAAACATATTATCTCCATGCATTTATTATAAAGTATTGTAACATAACCATCTGCAATAAGAACTGTTGTTGTAAACACTTAAACATATATATTTGTTTTTTTATTGTTTATGGTAATGGGGTGCTGGCTCTAGACAAGTAAGTCTCTCCAGCTATAATGTAACACTTTTGTATAATTCAAACATTGTCTCTGTTCTCCTTTCTTCTTCTTCTATAATTTATATATGGTTAACAGGGAGGCTATTAAAGGTGCATGCGGAGAGAATGTAATTTATAACCCTCTTCCTTGCGTCGATTTCTTTTTAGTAAATTTATTTGTAAGCCCGTCAACTTTCTTGTATTGTTGTTACCCCAATAAACATATTGCACCATATTGTTAAACACAAGACAGCAACTGTTTTGCAGACTTTTGACAACTTTGCCCACATTTTTGCAATCGACACAGAGTATAACGGAGAATTCTGGAAGTACAATTTACTATCTTGTAGCAGAGTTATGCAATCTTCTAAAGGAGTATAGCCTTCTACATGGAAATTTCCAATAGAGTAGTTGTATATCGGGTGGATAATGTAGGCTGAGGACGATAGATAGCAAGACAAGGTAACTGTATTAACGACACCTGGTGGATAATGTAGGTTGACGACGATAGATGGCAAGGTAACTGTATTGTCGACATCTGGTGGATTATGTAGTTTGGCCAATCAGACACGAGGACGCTAACCAACCAACCAACCAGAGAACGAGTCCAATCCGATAATAATTTGGGTTTACTTCCGCTACACAAGATTTCGTGGGTTTGCTATGTTAGGTTATCGCCATTCGACCTTCCGGTGACGTCACGGCGAGATAGATGACACAAGGTTAACTGTATTAAGAACACGCGGTGGACCATGTAGGTTGACGACGACAGATGGCAAGACAAGGTAACTGTATTACCGACACCTGGTGGATAATGTAGGTTGACGACGATAGATGGCAAGGTAACTGCATTGCCGACATCTGGTGGATTATGTAGTTTGGCCAATCAGACACGAGGACGCTAACCAATCAGAGACGAGGATGCCCCGACTTGACACATCCTCGCGGGGTTTGCTTCTTTTACAACCCTGTATATCTTTACACCCTAATATTTTTACGACTACACCCTGTATAATATTTTACAACTACACATCGTCGTAGTGACGTACCTAACATAATACCGTTTATTCAACATTAATCTGATTAATAATAAGAAAGTGCCCTTATAAAAGCAAAGTAATGTGCGATCAGACACCAGGACGCTGACCAACCAGAGACGAGGATGCCCCGACTTGACTCATCCTCGCGGGGTTTGCTTCTTTTACAACCCTGTATACCTTTACACCCTAATATTTTTACTACACCCTGTATAATATTTTACGACTACACATCGTCGTAGTGATGTACCTAACATAATACCGTTTATTCAACATTAATCTGATTATTAATAACAAAGTGCCCTTATAAATCAAAGTAATGTGGTTTTCTTACCTATATGATTTATTGTACGAAGTCATGCTGTTTAAAATTCAATAATATTTTTTCTTTTATATTTTTCACTCCACAGTATATTGTTCACTTTTACATTTATCATTATAATGCGAAATTAATATTATGTGCATGTAGTTATTGATCGTTTTAGTGCCCTAATGGAATCTTTTTTGCACATCATGTATACGATAATAATCAATCAATCATAACGGCGTTTATTCGACTTCAATCCGACCAATAATAATAGCAGAGATATACGTTAGTGCCCTAATGGCATATTTTTTTTACACATCCTGTATACGATAATAATCTAACAGTGCCCTTATGGCATATTTATGACTACATCCTGTATGTAAACATGCTCTATCTATCACAATGGCGTTTATTAGACTCCAATCCGACAAATAATAACAGAGATATGGGCAAATGCCTTTAGTACGTGCGCAGAACGTTGAAATGTGTCTTTTACGGCCTGTCTGTAACGGAAAACATGGGCAGTATACGGAAAAAGTAGCCTCGCTACCCCAACCACCCACGGCCGTTTTGGCACCCTGGTGAATTACAAATAGATATATGTTAGTGTCGTTATGGCGATGACGACAGATGGCAAGACAAGGTAACTGTATTACCGAGACCTGTTGGATAATGTAGGTTGACGACGACAGATGGCAGGGATATGTTAGTACCGTTATGGCATCTTTATGACGACGACGACAGATGGCAAGACAAGGTAACTGTATTACCGACCGACACCTGTTGGATAATGTAGGTTGACGACGACGACGATAGATGGCAAGGATTTGACGGATGACACATACGACGGAACGCATGAGACATATCTTCTACCTTTCCAGGCGCCTGGATACGGACGGCAATGTAGCTTCATCAGGTAGGAGCCTTACAGGTTTTTTTTCTTTATAGAATGCGTTGATGATGTGCTATATTTTTATAACTACTAGAGATACAGTCCATCACAATTTTTTCATATTTTCGACATTAACAGAGACCGATGTTAATTATAATGTCCTGCCGCGGTATGATAGTTACGGAGGATTTACTTTTTAATAATATAATGATTAAATTGATTTCAGGAATGGAATCCTTGAAAATATGGTGGCAGCCAACGTGTTAATACCATGTTATGTGTACATGGATCAACACAATGGTATCTAGGCAGGGTGGCAATCGTGTGGGTGTAAATATTTGAGAAGCAAATTTCGATCAAGAATTAGGACAATAGCTTACCTGGTTGAATTTTGAGTTAATGAAGGATGTCCTAATTTATAAGATGAAAAAAATAAACAAATAGTAAGTTTCTTTATTATTTGTCTTAAACATATATATACTTATATTACAAATTACAATTTAAAAAAGCAAAAACTTATTTAGTTTCTTCAGTTTCAGTGTTTTTATTTTCAGTTTTTCCAGTAGCTTTAATCAACAATGTTCTCGGTATCAATGGCATCTCTAATCTACTTCTTGCATGTCGTATCGGTTGTAGTGGCTCCGATTTTTCAAAAGGTTTTTTTTTTGGAGGTTCGCTAATAGCTACCACAATTTCATTACCATCTATAGTTAATGGCTGGCATTTTGTCAATGCGTTCTGGGCTTCTTCTGGAGTTTTAAACTCAACATACGCAATTCCTTTTGACTCACCATTTCTCTTGTGGATCAATCTCACCTCTACTGGTTCATACGATTTAAAAATCTCTTCCAGATCTTCTTTAGTTTTTGTTACTGGTATACCTTTGACGAATAATACATTTCGATGATTGTCTCTTGTGTTTTTCGAAGATTCTTTTTCAGATTTCGATTTAAATTCTGATACGAAAACAGGTCGGCCATTAATTGGGACTCTATCTTTAGACAATGCAGATCTACATTCTTCCTCTTGTGAAAAGTGTATGTAACCAAAGCAGCGCGATTTTCCCTGCTTATCAAGTACGATATCAATATTTACAGCGTTTGGAAAAATATCTTTTAATTTTTCTTCGTTAACAGAAGGATGCAAATTGCTGACGAAAACTGTGTTATTTTTATTATTTAATTGTGGAGGTGATGTGGTTGGTTTAAGAGCATTGCTTTTTTTCGTAAAGTGACTATCTTCTCTATGCTGCTTTTTGGGGGAATCAGTACTTTCTTCACGCCTTTGCTTGTTGTGTGATTCAGTATCTTTTTCATATCTTCGATTTTTGAGTGATCTATTATCTTGTTCATGTCTTCGTTTATTGAACGATTCAGTACCTTGGTCATATCTTCGCTTTTTGTGCGATTCCGTATCTTCTTCGTATCTCCTTTTTTTATTTTGATGAGTTAATGACCCTTTAGATGAACCGTTGGCCGAAGATGATTGGTTACTTGTTTTATACAGACTGTTACGTTTGTCTTCGCACCTCATGATATCCTCTAATGATCCAACTTCCCGTTCAAACATTAACCACTCCTCTAAAATATAATAAGACCATTCCTTACACGCAGCTAAAGCTCTGTTGAAAATATTTCTGACGTTCTTAGTTGCACCATATTGTTTTTCCAAATTTGCATATTCACACCAAGTATTGGCAGACTCTGCAACAAAATTATGTATCTCGTATACAGTATATATAGCCAAAAATGTTTAAAACTATGCAAGGGCTGACAAATACAAGATATAGTCCAAATTATCAAGTATATTCAAAATAATCATCTGGCTCACTGCGACGGTAATGGAAGAACATAATAAAGAGAGCAACGTGATGGTAACCTACTGAGTGACGAAATGAGAAAAATGTTCAAGCAATTTTTGCAAGTTGATATAATGTCCAAACAAGCTTGTAAATTATGACAGAAAACATATTTGACAGAGTTTAATGAGGAGAACTGTTCTAGGAGCCAACGAGTAAACACGTTAAGCTCTGTTTTTTGTCAAAATCATTAAATACGCGTTAGTTAATATGTATTGTTTTTCAAATTTTATCGTCGAGTTTTTGTTATACTTGAACAAAAAGTGTGGAGCAGAATATCAGTAAGAAAAAGTTTACTTTATTACGATCGAAGTGTACCGATTTCACATTAAACGACCAATGTCGTTCAGAGACCATACCAGTGAAATAAAATCGCAGGTCAGTGCCGTCTTCGGCGATTTACCTGATGAAAATTAATTCATAATGACCGATCTTCTACAGAATAGTAACACCCAACCACAAAACCAACCTACAACCACCTACTCATCTTTTGTCAGTAAACAACAAGCAATCATTTTCAACTCCTCGAATAATACCAAACTCGAAGAATATCTATTAGCTCTTGGTTCCATTATTGGCCCATCAAATATTCTATTTTCATTAAGAATATCTAGTAATCGGATTTGCATTTACCTATCCAGCAAAAATATTGTTGATGAATTCCTTAATACATATAATGGGACCATATCTATCAATAATGAACGGTTCGATGCCTGCCGATTGATAACACCCAGCGAACGACTTCTGTTATCAAATTTAAGCCCCACTATCCCCCATGATGTGATAGATGAAGAACTACGAAAACTAGGCATCAAAACATTATCGCCCATATCTTTTTTGAGAATTAATTCCTCCAATCCCTCCTACAGGCATATCCTAAGCTTCCGCCGACAAGTGTATATATCCCCTTCTGAAATCCTCCTACCTGATTCCATACTCCTATCACACGATAACACATCATACTGTATATTCTCGTCCCAAGAAAATCAATCATGTTTCAAGTGTAAACAGTAAGGCCATGTTGCAGCCAACTGTATGACTGTCACATGTCACTGTCAATGCTCCAAGTGAAAGCCAAATCTCAAACAAAACCTCAAAAAGAAACAACACCGAAATCATAACTCCCCCTCCTCAACAAACTTCGGAGAATATTTTCATCAAACGGGCAGAAAACCCTTCAAAGAAAAGTAAAACCAATATAACTGCAGACCAATCATCACTAGAAGAGTTATTACTACCAACCAAAGCATTATTTGAAGTCAAGACCTCCAGCCCTATACTGAGCTTCGAACAAATAACTGACTTTTTCGAAAATGTATATGGTTCTACTACCCCCTCAGCGTGGCTATAATATATACCTCAGATATCCATGGTTTATTAGAAATGTTGACCAAAATATACCCATACCTAAAGAAGAAAAAGATAAAATCCAGAAGCACCAAAGTCAAATGCAAAATCATGAAACAACTAAAAAGGGAAACAACTGATAACATAGATACTGACTCATCATTTGACTCCTCCCAAAAAACCTTTCAATATAACATTCAAGTCAATCATTCAGTAGAACTCAAATGGACTATATGCCCATTTGGAAATACTCAAAACCTTAATATTTGAACAGCACCCAACTATAATCTGCCTACAAGAATCAAATTTTAAAGGAAATCACCATTATAAACTTCGAAATTATAAATGCTTAAAAAAACAGAGAACAACAGAATATAGCTAGTGGCGGAGTTGCTACATATATATATTGACGAAAACTATGAAGCATGCTCGATACCGCTTCAAACTAGTTTAGGAGCAGTTGCAGTGAGCATATCATCAACTAGAAAAATCAATCTATGCAATATTTATATCCCCCCCCCCAAAACCAGAAATTGACACCGAACAAATTAAGAGCCTGATTGATCAAATCCCTTCACCACGAATAATCCTGGGAGACTTCCACAGCCATAATACATTGTGGTGATCGAAAGGAACGAACTCAATGGGACGGAAAATCGAAGAGATCATAGATGGATTCAACTTCAACCTTCTCAACGACGGATCGAAAACCCGATTTGACCTTTTCACCGGGGAATCCTCTGCTATTGATCTATCCTTTTGCGAACCAACTCTATCACCTTCGTTTAGTTGGAACGTGATACCTTTTTTATATGGCAGCGATCACCACCCAATAAATATTTCCACCAAACAAAACAGAGAAGAAAGCAATCTCCCTATTTACCAAAAGTGGAACACAAAAAATGCCAATTTGCCAGAATACTCAATTGCGATTGAAAGACAAGTTGACGAACTCAATGGGGTCCACCAGAACTGAGATGTAAATGACCTATTACAAATCTTCTCAAATATAATAATCTGGGCAGCTGAGGTCCATGTAGGTAAAACGAAGCACATCAAACCGCACCGTTACCCTGGTGGAATAAAGCTTGTGAGAAAGCAGTAACCTCAAACAAAAAAGCCTTCAAGGAATACAAAAGGCACAGGAAATCTCCTAGAGTTCAAAAAACATAAAGCCAAGATGAGACACATAATTCGAAAAAGTAAGAAAGAGAGTTGGCAGACATTCGTAAGCAATATAAACAGTTCTACTCCTGCCTCTACTGTATGAAAAAATATTAAGAAAGTCTCGGGAATTAGAACACTCAATGAAATAAAGTTTCTTGCTAAAAATGATCACATTAAATCATCCAATGAGGAAATCACCGAAACCTTGGCAGAAAACTTTGAAATGCATTCAAGTAACATAAACTACAGAGAATCTTTCAACGCACTGAAAACGAGTGCTGAAAAGATACATATAGATTTCGAAGAAGAGGTTCCCAACCCACTAAATGCACTAATAAGCATTGAAGAACTCGAAGAATCACTTCAACAGAGTAAGAACTCAAGCGCAGGACCAGATGATATTCCACCGATCTTCCTACAGAACCTTCCTTTGAATGCAAAAAAGTATCTCCTACAAATCTACAATCATATCTGGATAAACAAAGTATATCCTCTAAAGTGGTCCCAAGCAATCATTATACCCGTTCTCAAGACAAACAAACCAAAAATGGACCCAGAATCTTACAGACCAATATCCCTTACATGTGCACTATGCAAAATTCTGGAAAAAATTGTAAACACGAGATTAATGTGGTTCTTAGAATCAAAAAATCTAATAATTCCCGAACAGGGCGGTTTGAGAAAAAACAGGACAACTGCAGACAATCTGGTCGATATGGAATCCGAACTTCATGAGGGCTTCGCCACCAAGCAGGATTCTATTGCAGTATTTTTTGACATCACCCGATCCTACGATACGGCATGGAGGCAAGGACTTTTAAAAACATTACACAAATGGGACATACGAGGCAATATATTACAATTCATCGACAACTTCCTTAAAGATCGCCACTTCTGTGTTCGAGTAAACGGTACTACGTCGTCGGAGAGAATTCAACAAAATGGAATACTACAAGGATCAGTTCTTAGCGTCACCCTCTTCTTGGTAGCAATAAACAACGTTCTGCACAATTTCAGACCCCCAGTTAAAGCAAGACTGTATGCAGACGATTTAGTCATTTTTACAAAAGGCAAAAATGTATATTCAATGCTAAAACAGTTACAGAAAACACTCGATAGTCTTGGAAAATGGGCAGAAATTGAAGGCGTCCAATTCTCCCACGAGAAAACAAAATGTCTACTGTTCTCAAAAAAACATAATCCTGAAATTCCTCGTTTAACCTTAGATGCTCGACCACTGAATTTTGTTGACAAATTGAAGTTTTTAGGAATGATATTTGACAAAAAGCTGAACTGGAAAGATCACATTATTAACTTGAAAAATGTATGTCAAAACGGACTGAACCTGATGAGAACACTTGCAAACAGGAACTGGGGTGCTAATTACAACAGTCTTATGCTGATATACAAATCCTTAATCAGATCTAAGCCAGACTACGGCTCATTAGTATATTCATCTGCAAAAAAATCGATTCTGAGAAACCTGGATACCATCCACAATACAGCACTAAAAATCACATTAGGAGCCTTCTGTAAAAGTCCTTCTGCCAGTGTCCACTGCGAAACAGGAGAATATCCCCTACAGTCAGGAAGAACATTTTCAAGTCTTTCATACGCTGCTGCAGTATCTTCAAACCCCACTAATCCTGCAAGACACAACATATTTTCTGATCGCTTCAAAAACCTTTATGCTTCAAAACCAAAAACAGATCCTACTTTCTATGAAAGAATCAACTGATACCTTGCAGAATTCCAGTTAACTTTTCCCTAAACATTTTCCAACAATATCCCCACCCCACCTCCTTGGATAATCAACCTTCCATAAATAAATACAAACCTATTACAGTACAATAGAAATGAAACCAATCCCCTCCTAATCATTCAAAGATTCAATGAAATAATGGAAAATCAGTAGGGAATAAGACCTGTAGCATATACCACGGAGAACTTCTGGCTATTCTTAAGGCACTGGAGTACATAAAAACCATAGAGCAACAAAATATATTTATTATATCACTCTCTCAGTGCACTTTCCAGCCTCTCCCAGGTATTTCCGAACAGCCCAATCCTTCTCTCTATTAAGACCGTGCTATACAATCTGCAACTGCAGCACAAAACAGTAAAGTTCTTATGGATTCCATCGCATATCGGAATAAAAGGCAATGAACATGTATACAAATTAGCGAGAGGGTCAATTGGTGATGATACGATCCCAACTATACAGGAAATAGTACACACTGACTATAAAAGACAGTTAAGGATTCTATCATCAGAGAATAGCAATCTCAGTGGAATAATTCTCAATCTAAATTATTTCAAGTGAAAAAACATGTCACCCCATGGAAATCAAACCCTGCCAGTAGAAAGCACCAAATCATTCTCTCCAGATTAAGAATTTGCCATATCCGAATAACACATAGTTACTTCCTTTCAAGAAGTAACCCACCAACGTGTGAAGTATGCCAAAGTCAGCTCTTCGTCCAACACATCCTAGAAGAATGCCCAACATACAATAATCAGCGACGCGTACACAACTTTCCTCCATCATTTGAAGCAATACTGAACTCCAGATGTGATATGAAAAAACTAATAGCGTTTCTAACAGAAATCAATATTACTAACGAAATATAATTATTGTAAATATCATTCAATGTATATATGTATTCATTGTATCATAACATTTCTGAAATTCTGTGTCTCTAACCTTAAGGGTTGATGAAACTATTATTTAAATAAAAAAAAGAGTTTAATGGCTGGAATGAGAGATAATTAGGAAAAATGAGCAAAAATTAATTAATACTAAAGGTAATAAGAAACACAGAGGAATCAGAAGCAATTTAAGTGAAAAAGCAAAACAAAATGACAAATTGTTAAAAATAACTAACTAAAGATAGATGGAGAAAAATAAATGGATAGTAAAAGGTCTAGTAGAAGAAAACAATAATAAAAATGACAATATGATGACAAGGCACAGAAAAAAAAATGAGAGGGGAAATTTAAGAGAAAAACATTATAAATGAAAAATTTTAAGAAATAAGACAAATATTTTAGGCACATGATATGTCAGAGGATATGTGGCTGGAGGACTCAAATAACTTGCTAGAAAATGGTAAATTACAGCATTTATTGGAGGACAAGGAATTTGATGATTTGAACATGACTAGACTAGACAGAAACTCGAAAACAAACATTATGTTATATAAAAACCCTGTCGGTAAGAGAAGGAAGAATTAGATGGATAAGGAAGCTAAAGGTGTTAATCGCATTGAATGAAGGAAGCTTCTGTAGAAAATGTTACAAATAAATAAAAAGGAATAGAAGTTATAAAAATGGTGTATAATATGTCTATCTAGCCTAGTCCTAGGAGTATATGGTCTCTAGAATTCTATGTAGGTATATATAGTATATTACGTTAAGAGTGCTGAAAGTGACACTTTTCACACGAGTGGGAAATATTGTAGCACGAGGCGTAAGCCGAGTGCGACAATTCCACGAGAGTGAAAAGTCACTTTCGCACAAGTAATGTACATTTTTTTTCCTACGATCACCCATTTTATTAAACAATATGTAAATATCAGATCGTGTATATTGAGTTGCTTGACTAATCATACGTTTTATTTATGACAATATATGCATATTATTTCTATAAAAATTGCACATGAATTTACAATTACTTTTATAGTGAACTAAAGAAATAACGATAATTAATATTTGAAAAAATTACAACAAGTAAGTACTTATTAGATATAACTGTGGAACAAATGAATGAACAGGATTTCGTTGCTGTCCCTTAATTATTTCAACTTTAAAAATATCTAAATTTTGTTTTAATAAAATAAAAATATAAGAAATATCATAATTAGATTAATGTAAGTACATATATATATATCTCTGATAACGATAATTCAAATCTGAATTAGTTCAGTTTGAGGAGTGTCAACAAGTTTTTTTCTTTCCTATATTTTTTATAAATAATTAGTTTTTAGTCCAGTTTCTATGTAAATAATATCAATAAGGAAGAGCAATTAATAAATACATCTGTAAATCATACAGGATTCACAGGTTTGACGGCTTATTGACAGCCGTGCGGAAAGTTACTTTCCGCACGCGTGAGAATAAAGGTCACTTTCCATGCGAGTAGAGAGTGCGATATGAGTTACTTTCCTATGTGGTCGTGGGAAAACATTATTTTTTGTTTAAATCAACTAAAGTTGATTTTGACTTTTGTAAATTATTGTTTTTAATGAAAATATAACATGAAGGGATACGTTTTTGTACTTACCTTTGCTTTGTTGATTGGTCATTATATTGTTCCAAAGTTTTCTAACTGATTCCATGTCCCCTCTTTTAGCTAATAAGCGGGCATACCACCTGCTGAGTTTAAAAGTAGGATCGCTGTCAGGTGTTATCTGTTCCATGGCTTGAAGAAATAGTTTACTCAATTTTGTGTGATCCTCACAATTGCGATGATGGTATTCCAAAAAGGATTGCCAGAATTCCACAGCAGGAGATGGACTTATTTTCGTTAAACCTAAAAATAATTTTGATATAATGTTTTGTCGTTAACAATTTCCTTAAAATTTGATTTACCTTCTTCAAAACAAGATAGGATCTCATCCTCACTTATTTTATGAAATTCCAAAGCTCTGATTCGAGCAATCCATAATTTCTCACTCCAAGTACAATTTCGAACGGCCCTATTGGTAACCCTTAATACCACATCTTTTAACTTGAAGGTAAATTTAATGTAATCTTCCCAAATATCTGGTGTTAGACATAAAGGTAATGCTACTCGTTCGTACAGACATATAATAGTAGAAGTATCTTTAACATTCTTGATATACTCTTTGTAGACATCATAAAGTTCTGCACTGTCTGCAGTTAGAATTTTTTCTTCAAATGGCTTATACACTTCAAGAGTTTTTAACGCCTTTTGATACCCCAACTCTAAAGGTTTTGTCTCTATTAGGTCATCCGGTAAAGTTTTATACCAATCAGTCCATTCTTGATAAGTATTTTCCATATTGAGTAGTGGAACAGAAAGTTGTCTTTTAAATACATCAGCTAACCTAACAAGGGTTAAAAATGTTTAAAATGGAATCAACCATCCAAAATATTGAAGGCAAATTTAAAAGTTTAATCTTAATATTGTAATTTTATATACAGTTTGTTTTTTACACCTGTAGCGATCGGTTGTCGAGTGCGAGTGTTGGAAAAAGTGGTCAGTTTGCTGATAAGCAGATAAGTAAATTCTGGTTAATTTAAATTGTTTAGGTTAAATACATAGGTACTGTTAGTTGATTATCAATATTATTAATTTTTTTTGAAATGGACGTCAATACAGGCGGGGATGACCCGCCTGATAAAGATAAAAATACTAATAATATTATTAAATCTAATTATGATCTTAACAATAAGTATCAATCCACTGATAATGGACCATATTTTGTAATGATAGAACATACAGATCAAAATGTTGGCAGATTGTTTCTAATAAGAATTGGACACTATCTACTCGAAGAACATGAAATTCGTGAAAATATTACAGACATCAAATCAATAGGTGTTAATCGCGTGAAAGTAATAATGAAACAGCAAATTATCTTGTAAATCACAAGGCCCTATCAGAAAATAATTTAGTTAGTTACATACCTAATTACTACACCCATAAAAAGGGTATCATAAAAATGGTAGACACAATCTTCTCAGAAGATTACATATTAAAAGGAATAGAATCTAATATTCAAGTAACTGAGGTCACACACATGAAACGTAAATTTATTGATAAAGATACAGGGTCAAGCACCTGTGCAGATAGACAACTGGTTATTTTGACATTTTTAGGAAACAGAATTCCAGAAAGTGTCAAAATTAACATAGTCAATTTTCCAGTAGAGCCTTATTTTTATGCTGTTATCCAGTGTTACAAGTGTCTCCGATTCGGACATACTAGTGCACAATGTAAAGGTAAAGCGAGATGCAAAATTTGTGCAACGGAAAACTGCAATGAAAATCCCTGTACAAAAAACGTTAATTTATGTGTACATTGCAATAGTAATGAGCACGGTTCAGTATCTAGAAACTGCCCTTCATTTAAAAAACAAGCTAGTATAAAGAAAGTTATGGCAATTGAGAATATCACCTTCAAAGAGGCAGAATTCATTGTGGATAATCCCTCTTATGCCAAAATTAGCACCCATAATAGATTTGCAGTGTTCAACAATTCAAATAATTTTCCCCTCTTACCAGAACCGAAAATCAATTTTCAATTACAACTGCGGAGAGTCAAGAGTGCTATCATTAGATCGGGGTAGTTTGTCGCCAGGTACAGGGGAGGAGGGAGCGAGTGGCACTTGAGAGGGTAATTCGGGATTGTCTGAAAAGGTATCAGTAGTAGCTGGGACAGCTGAAGGAGGGTTCAAGATTGACGGAAGTATTTAATAGGGGGGGGGGAGGTCGTGGGAAGTGTTGGGACATGATTCAGCGGAGGTTGAGAGCAGTGGTTGCGAGGGGAGGTTTGACATATTGATGTGATCCTGGATACCAAAATCACAAACAATAGTTAGAAATCGAAATAAAAAGAAATATATAAGTAAATCTCAGCTCAGAAGACTGGCCTATTTATTTCCAACACAAATAAGTAAATTTCAAGAATATTTACCAATTTTGCAGAAAAACAGCACTTTTACAAGTTTTATTATCACATTTTAATGATGACAAAATCACGTTTTTAATTTGCTATGATATTGACGACTTAACGATCCAAACCTAATGAGTTCTGACGCGTTAATGACGAAATAATTGAAAAGTTAAAAAAGGGGACAAAATAACTGGAGGAACGATCAGAAACATGGGTGAAAGTGGAGAACTATTACTGTGCATGAAAGAAGAAAATATTCGGAGAAAATTGCAAATGGCATCAATTGTCCCGATACACAAAAGGAGATAGACGGAAATGTAGTGTAACTTACTCTGTACAAATATGAAAATATTCGAACAGATATTTGTCGGAAAAATTAGAAAACACACTAGACGATGTGCAAAATGGGTTTAGAGCTGGAAGGAGCATACAAGAGAATGTATTTATGATAAAAATGATGACAGAAAAATGTATACAAAAGAAGAGAAATATTGCATATTATTAGATATAGAAAAGGCATTTGATATGGTATCAAGGGAAATAATGTGGAAAATATTAGAAAAAAGAGGGAGATAGCAAAACAATAAGAATGGTACAAAAAATATATGATAATAATCTAATTGCTGCCATAATATAAGATCAGACAGAAATGTTTACAACTCAACGTGGATTTAGACAAGGCGGGGGATTAAACCCATTTCTTTTCAATGTGCTTATGGATGAAATCATAAAGAAAACAAATAATAGATGTAGGAAATATATGGTAGGACATAGAAACTTGAAAAAAGTTGAAATAACAAATGAAGGCTATACAGATGACATTGTTATATTAGCGCAAAGTGAAAAGGAGCTTCAACAAAACCTATAAAATTACATTAAACGAATATGGTATGAAAATAAGCACAAATAAGTCTAAAGCTATGGTGATTGGTGATAAAACATAAAATATGTATTGAAGATCAAAGTATAGAAGAAGTATCTTGGAGTAGAGTTAGATCAGGGTGGAACTCAAGAAGCTGAAATAAATAGATGAGTTGAAAAAGCAGTTAATCTATATTATCCTATAAATACAAAGTTTATTGGTAGAAAATACATCTCAAGAACAACTAAATTAAAGGTATTTAAATATGTTTACAGACCAGCATGGCTGTGAATCTTGGACACTTAATAGGACACAAAAGAGCAAAATACAGACAGCTGAAATGAAGTATCTAAGGCGAATAAGAGGACTAACAAAAAAAGATAAGATAATAAACATAATAAGAGAAGAACTGGAAATACAGTCCCCTTTCGAGTATAAGTATATCGAGGTGAGGTAACTGGGCTGGTGTGGACATTTGCAGCTTACGCAGGAGACTACACTAATTTAAAGAATATGGGAAGCAAAAATTCAAAAGAATAAAAAGAGAGGTAGACCCAGGATGTGCATAGGGGAAATATTACAGCGGAAAGGAAAATTTTTGCATGAAAGCAAAACAGTTGACCACTGACAGAAAGACGTGGAAACAATTTATAAAAGAGTAAAAATATCACTCTACATCACAATAGAAGGGTTATTTAATATTCGGTATAAACAAAATTAGTGATTAACATTTCATGGATGTTCTTCATTATTAATTTTATCAAAATAATTATCAATCTCGTTTTTAATAAATAAATACGTGTTTCGTATTCCACGACTCAAGTTTCATTAAATATATACATAATTTTAGTGATTTTTAATTACTGCTACCATGCCTATTATTATATAGCTACTGCTGAAGACACTGCCATCAATATTGGACAAGGATGATACAGAAGCACAATGCCATGAAAAATTGCAAAAATGATCTAAGGGGCCGTGCATTAATTACATAAGAAAGATTTGTAGACCCTCAACATCGCGGCATCTTCAAACTTGAAACATATGCTTTATATATTGTGTACCTTGTAATACAGTGATATTTTTCAAACAACTACCTCCTTATCTATGTAAGGCCAGGTACATATCGTCCCCTTAAAGCCAAGGTCGTATGTGACATTTCAATAAAATAGAGTAATCGCTAAATTAAATTTTTTGTAGTTTGTTTTGGCATGTATTATATTAAAATCTTCACAAAATTTCGATATGGGGGTTCAAAAATATGTGTTTATAGTTTTTTAAATGTATTAAAAACACAACTTCTATCGTTTTATCAAAATGAAATTATTAAAATTGAATTATTTAAGATTAAAAGCTACATACGACCTTTTGCCTTTCATTATTTCGCAAATGATTGTACATAGATGAGATAGAAAATTTTATTAATTATAATTTGAAACATAAAAGAAAAAATGGTAAAAAAGTATTCTACAGAAGTTCAGTTTCTTCTTGATCGGGTTCTGGAATTCGATCTACTACGTTGGAACTACATGGAAGAGATGTATACAAATTATGGTACATGGCTGGTATAGCATCTACTCTGCAAAGGTTCACAAGACTTTTCTTTTTTTTTCAGATATTGGCAAAGGTTTATTATATTTCTTTTTCAATTCTGGTTCCAAGGCAGTTCTTCTATTAATTTTTGGCGCTACTATGGGCATTTCAGTAAAATTGTCTTGGGAATGATCTTCTTTTACAAAAATAATCATTGGGCTAGTTTTTCTGAATTGGAGCATCTTAATGTTTATCCAGTTGATGATATTCCCGTCTTTATCTTCAGACATTTTTTGACTAGTTAAAGAAAGTCTCAGTGCTTTTAGATATAAAATATCATTGTAAGAAAGCTCCTGAACAAGATACGGTTTCTTTCGGCAAGTAGTTCTGATTACAACAGGCCATTCATGTGGAGTATGAATTCTCAAATGTTTTTTGCTAGTCTCTATGGCACTATGCATCGAGTCTACTTCCATATCAGTATGACCCGTTTCTAGAAAATTTTGGTCGATAATTTCAATTGGCAGTTTTTTTACAGCATACAATAGCAGGGAGGCAATAAACCGGTTATGATTTTGACCACCACATGAGTCTGAATATAAAGAAACATGTTTGACTGTATCAGGTAGTGATTTGAGATAAGTGAAGAGGGCCGTTCCAATCACATCTGATCCTCTTTTACCATCCGCCTCAGTCCAAAAATAGGAAAATCCATCCTTGGTGCCTTGATCATACACACATAAATTGTATGAACAGAATTTCAATGCATAGTAAAAATGCAATACTTCCGAGCAAGGAGTATACAAAACCGACTGCAAATCAAATGTTACCGATTTAAAGTTGTTGTCTATTTCCGCTCTTTTCTTGTCGTCTTCTTTCTTCTTCCAGGACAATTCTTTATTTCTTAAGTGCCTGTCGTAGCTTTCCTTCATATCCTGTTTCTTATCATCATCACTTTGTTTATATTTTTCACATGTGGAGCAGCTATCTTTTTTTGGCCTATGGAATCCCAGGTTATATTCTGTACAAAATATCTTCCTATATACTGCAGAAGAAACTGGATCTGGTATATTTTCCTCAGTGCATTTTTCTACATATAATTCATACATTTTAGTAATGTTCAGCTCAGATGATGAGTACTGTCTCTTTGTTTTGGATCGGCAATAGTGACTTTCCAGTTAGTTTTAATCTTTAAAACCGTTTATTTTGCTACTGATTTCTTCCATTGAAGAGAATCGCTCATTCATTTTCTCCTATTTCCTTTATTTTCCTCAACTCTCTCTTGTTCTTCATTATTGCAGTTAATTTCCTCAAAAAACGCTTCCTCAGTCTCATTAATTTCATCAGTATGTGACATCATTTATAAAATCATCTTCTTCGTTGAGTTCTACATTTATTTTTTGGTCTTTTTCTTTGTTTATGCATATCGGAATATTTGGATCATTATTTTCATCATTACATACCGTATTGCCAATTTCATCTGGAGTCAGTTTATTATTTACACAGTAGCCTATTTTATTATAATCTAGCTGATTTATATATTTTACAGTTTGTTCTGGGCACTGAAAAGTGACTGATTCATTTATCTGCATTTGGATATCCTCCTTTAACAGAATACTATGTTCAGTGTCTACCACATAATTTTGAATATCAATTACATTACCAGCAGGGATATCTATTACATTTTCTTCAGTCTTTAGAGGCTCACATCTTAAAATTTCATATCCCAAGATTTTAACACCATGAGTTACATCATTTCCATCAGAAGTTTTCAAAGCCATATTTAATATATTTCTCGATCTGGATGACATTGCTAAAAAAAACAATTGTACAATCTAAGACCGTTATTCCCATATAACTATTTTATTTATTTTCATTTATTTATAATCATTTATCAATAACTAATTGTGTGTAGTAATGAAGATAAAGAATATGTGCTGTGTTATAAACTATTATAGTAATATAATTTTAAACAGCAACCAACTCATCAATTTATTAGTCTCTAGAATGAGCCTACTAAATTTAAAAGATTTATGTAAAATAAACAGTGAGTTGTATCACATTACATACAAACACAGATACAAAGAAATATGTTTAATAAAATTTTATTATTTAGCCACGTTTCAAAATTAATTAATTAATTCGTTAAGAAATGCAACAGTTAAATTTTTACAAATAAACTTTTCTCATTAGTTGGGATACCAAAATCTAATATTTAAAGCCTAAAAATAATCTAAATAAATGGCCCTGCAAAAATCTGTAAGTAATAATCATGTTCATTAAACTAAATTAAATTATAGCATTTTAAAAGAAATTGCTAGCAATTTAATTGCTGGCCTTTCTTGAGTAATAATTGCGCATGCGTTTCGGCCCATTTTCACTGCAACTCAGGCTTGAAAAATATAGAAATGTTTCTAATTTTCAAGGTTAATTACGCGCAACTTTACATATTTTTAGTGATTTTAGATTTTCACAACATAATTATTGTGGTTGATCGTTCTGTATAATGAGCGAATAT
Source organism: Galeruca laticollis (assembly GCA_963921935.1). NCBI lineage: Eukaryota > Metazoa > Arthropoda > Insecta > Coleoptera > Chrysomelidae > Galeruca > Galeruca laticollis. Next base: position 33,446,724 of record OY998175.1, read on the forward strand.
CAGTTTTCTTTATTCAATGCTCAATTTTTTCTAATAACGGATCGAATGTTGGCTCGTCCATTCTCAGGTAGTTTTTAAATATTTTCAAGTCATTACAATCTTTGAATTCGTTTGTAATTTTTAAGTTTCCCAATGTTTTATTTAACCATGGTTCCAACAAGATCTATTCTTCCTGTTTTCAATGCGCATTTTTATATAAGTAGTATGAACAGCATTTGTAGTGATTGCCAGAAGTAAAATTTTTGTTTTTTCTTTATTAATTTTCAAAGTGAGTTTCCATCTTTTTTGTAGGTTTAAATTTTTTTAAATTCCAACCTCAAAATTAATGTGATAATAACACAGCCTAATAAACACACAGCCCAGACTCTTAACGTCGGCACTTTGATATTATTTATTGAAAATCTGTGACCTTGAGGACGCCATTTGGGGGTAAATCTCAGAGTTGGCTATGGGTTTATTCTAGTACCGCTGGCAGGGCCGTACTTAGAAATTTAAAGTAAACATGAGAGTATTATGTTTATTAGAATTTACATAGATACTTATAAAAATAGAATATAGGCAAGCTGTTCTTGTTACGTGAAATATTCATATTTATTATTTAGCTATATCACCGCATTGGGAAGTAGGTAGTTCGATTAGAAAGAAAATCAAATAACTTGCGAGATCACACGTTAATAGACCACATACAATCAAAAAGTTAGTATGCTAGAATTGTATGTGCTTTTAGAAGCATTTGATAAAATTAGCCTACCTATAATAGTTTAGAAGATAAAAAAGATCGATATATACATCGTTAGAGATAATTGAAGGAATTTTTGTAGATAAGTATAGTGTCAAAGGATAATCCATATGTGACAATTTTAAATGAAAATTATGTGGGAGTGTTATAATCAAAATTAACGATATGCAATTATCAAATTCAGATTAATTTAATACGTATAACTTAAAAAGTGAAACAATCAACCCGGAAACAGAATTAAAAAAGACATAAGATCTAGATATGTGTTCACATGTGAAAAACGATTTATTAAAATTGTGCGATACTTTCGCAAATATTTTTACAATTAATAATAGTTTCACTCACGGAGTAGTGAGATTAGTAAAAAAATGAAATGTGTCCAATAATGACGTTAAATAAACAATACTAACATTACAAAAACAAAAAGTAAATACAATAACACAAACCAACATTTAAATAATAATTGTTCTATGTGACATAATAAATTTGTAACTTGAAGTATTTACACAAATATATACTTCCACCTATTGATTACGCCATATAATCAATTTATTACGAATATTTTTTTGATCTTTAAAATTATTATTAATATGTTTTAAAGTATAATAAAGTCGTATGCGTAAGTACAATTTTAATACAAACTCTTTGGGAAATTTCCCACAAGGATGCGCAAGATATTGCCTGTGTACAAGTTGGAAAAGATTATTGCAAATGTTGGTCCTTGCTATTAGACAGTGGAAATTTGTCTGAAAAATTTCTTCAACATTCGCAATAAAATCCACAAAAATAAATGTCTGCTGGATTTTTTAAATTTCCAAAAATAGTTTTTTCGGAATTTTCGTATGCCCTAAAATAGATATATAATGAAGAATCATCTAATTCTTGTCGATGGTTTGAAAATGTTATGCACACGTCGCAACTATGTATATTAAGGGCTTTTTTTAACAGATAGCCACAGATATACCGTACAATTTTCTTGTGTAGCATCTCATCTTGCTGATAATCTGTACCTATAAGTTGAGTGGTAATTTCTATTGGCATGTTTTTTGTAGACGGTACCGCATGTACATCAGGTACATCTGCCAACTTCAAAAGTATGGAATCTGGATCTGCCTCACAATTTTCGGTCCCTGAGTGGAATATTTTTAAATACACTAATTTTTTATAATTTTTTAAATGTTCTTTTAAATTGAATTGGAGTAGGATTTCTACAGTTGCCATTTTGTTGTCTGACAGAACCGAAAAAATTCTCCAGACAATCTGAATTTAAACGCCTAGTTAAAAGATAATTAATTTTTTTCTCATTGAAGTCATTCCATAAGCTCCGAATGCTATTTATACTAATCCTAATACATTTAAAGCTTTTGATCCTATTCGTCACATTTTTGTTTTGTTCGTTTATAATTTTAATTTTGTTAAAAAGGGCAGTGCATTCATTTAATAATTCCACCTGATGGGGTAAATTCTTGTAAGCTCTATTATATAATTTTGCGGAAGAGGTACTGGATGAATTGAGCATATCAAATAGTTTGTCCATTTTGGATACAAATTCCGAAGTGTGATATGATTCGGGCGGCAATTGTCCAAATCTGATATAAACATTCATGCCACTAGAAACCGTTGCGCTAAATACTTGTAGAGCATATTTGGCTTTCATTTTTTCAAATGAACTTGGAAAAATATGGGACGTAGTTAATTTTGGTGCCGCTCTTACTGCATATTTTTTGTCATGCTCATAAAATGATTTTATAAATGACCATGAAATTTTGTGATTGTCAATTAAGAAATCATATTTTATAAGCATATTCTTAATGGCTTTAAAAATGTGCGGAATGTCAAAAATGTAATAAATTTTTTGTCCCCTGCAGTAAAAATGAGGCCGATTTGCAGTAACACCCAATAAATTAGACAAAGGCATATAATTCGATCCCATATCTGTTGTGACAGCACATATTTTCAAACCTATCTCGCCCAACTTAGTAATTGCTTCAATTATTTGCTGTTTTAATATATCCGCAGGACATGAAGAATGGCAAAAACTAAATGCCACAGGTTGCTTCCATTTACTGAATATTCCTCTTAACATTAAAACTGATACATTTAATGCCGGTCGTAATATATTATTTGTATCTTCAATTTCTGAAAGACCAACGACAGCATCAGTTCCTCGATTATAAAATAAATGTGCTTTGATCGACATTTCGTCGATACATAAAACACAATATTTACTTTTGTCATCGAAGCAATCGGCTTTCATTTTTAACATGGCAAATACTTGGGGATTATTCAAGCCAGAATTTATTTGCACATGTTGTAAAATCCTTAAGAGGGTTGTAGGTGATGGCAGACAATATTTTTTTACGAGTACTTGTCTGTAAGTTCTCGGACCAGTAAAATATAACGCTAAGCACTCCAGTTTAAATTCAAGTGAATATCTTCGTCCCTTAGGTTTTTTTTGATTGACTAATTTGGCAATTAACTAGACGAGCTACTTCATCGTTGCCACAAAATTTATAAGTCAGTCCATAAAATTGTTCCAAACTTATTTCACTTTCAATATTTTCGAATCTATGTTCTAAGTCCACAACTCTCTTCTTTAAAGCTATAATCTCATTCTTGAGATCTGTAACATAACTACGATATTTCCTCTTTCGTGGACTATTATGGGACAGATCACTGCTAGTTTGTGTGGACGAAGTAGAACGTGGAGTTTGGCAGTTTACATCGGCAATAAAACTTTGATCTGAGATTGCACCTAAAATAAAACAATAATAGCGCTCAAATAAAGTTCTTAATACCTGAATAAGTTAACTAACTGACAGCGATCTAATTATTTGTTTTGTATTACAAATTAACAAATTATTCAAAATTATCAAGAACCTGAAGCACTTACCTATATATAAAGCTCGGATTTATAGCAACAAAAAATGAAGAGAAATGCGCTTATATATGCAAAGATTTTACTGAAAAAGACAGAAAATCTTAACATATATAAAATAAAATTTAAAAAAGACAAAAAGATGGATGTTACGAAAAAAAGTAAAATATGCAAAAAAAAACACTTAAAATAGACAAAAAGGGCAATTTGCCTATAATCCGAGCTTTATTTAGGTACCTACTAGGCGATTTTGAGTAACTTTTATTCATAAAAAGCCTTAAATTATTCATTTTAAATTCCAAGTAGTATACACTGTATTGAACTTCGGCGTATCCGAGAAAAGTAAAAAGTATAATCACATTGTAGGTACAATATATTATTTACCTGGATTAATAATTATATCTTGCAAAATGTTTATCCGTGGCATATTTTTCTCTGATTTATCCAGAGATTTCAAGTCATACAAAGGTGTGTATGTATGATCAAAATTAGGTCCCCTAGAAGATCCCTCTTGTAATGGGAATAATGTTGGAACCGCCTTCGGATTTAACCGATTGCATTGATCATTTGTGAACATTTTCAATTCAAAATGGTCCTGACAAATCCTGTGACTTTTATTTAAAGTGTTTACTACACCTAACAAATCTTCCCTATTACAAGCGACAACCCAAGTTCTGGCTCTAAAATAACAAAATATGATTCGAATGTTAGTTTCAGTTTTGAATAGGCCGGTGGTGAGATTTAGCATGGCCGACAACAACTATTTATATTTAAGTAACATAGATATGTATAGTTTACCTTATGGGATCTACAGGAAATCTAAAAAACTTTTTTTGCATATATAACTTTTGTTTTTGCATAATTTCGCGGCACAAGAACGGCCCATTATAGTCAGTTTAACAAAACAACGGTACTTCAGAATTTATATAAAAATCTCAACGACACTAACTAACTAAAATAAGAAAAAGAACTGTTTTAACACTCAAAAATCAAATACTAAGTCAAACTAATCTGAATTTTTATAACTACCGATTAAAAGACTCCCAACTACGAACGACAATGGTTACGACTAGCTCCTTCTGCATTCTCGTCACTGATCTGAGAGGTTTTATCCCGAAGGGCGTGTATGCGCGAATAGCTGCGCATTCTGTTCCCGCCAAGTAAGAGTCTCTGCTGTGTGTTCTATATGCTGTGATAATAATGTCAAATGTCAAAAGAAAATCTTGGAAATTTGCAAAAATAGGCTCAAATGTAAGCAGACTAGTTTTTAATTTTGCACGCAATTTATATTGCCTGCAACAAAGTTGCAGCAAAAAGGCTGTAATGTAAGATTAGTATTACAGTTTCTGCTATAATAGTTTAAGCGGGCAAAATATTTAGGTTATGTGAAGTAATGTTAATGAATTTAATGTTATTAAAACAACTGATATGCCTAATAATCACTACAACATAACGACTTACTTACCATTTGTATTTATATTATATTATTATTATATTTCTACCACTGACAGTAGCAAATAGTAAACCAACGAAACATAAAGGTACTTTGGACTAATGTGATTATTTGGAAACAGCAAATAGTCGCACGTGCTTATTCGCGCACATAGGACCTTATGTTAAGAAGTAAGTGAAGCTGATTTATTTTATTCTTTATCGACAAATAGACGCATGTGAAACAAATGCACACAAAACCTTTTGTCATTTTAAAATCAGCACTTTTTTGTCTAAGTGATATATAGCAGAATGACCTATGGATTTAAACCGGACATGCGACCTTTTTCTTACTATTGGTTTGTTTTCCACGACACATACGTATTTTATAATCCTTATTATCTTATTAATAAAATATTGTTTACATACAACCTTTTTCCATTTAATAGTACTTGATAAAATTGTCACATACATGCAAAAATATAATTTTCTAAAAATTTGTCACATACGACCTTCTGGCTTTAAGGGGACGATATGGGACCATTCTCGTATATTCTATATTTTAGTTACTTAAAAAATGAGTCACGACAAAGTGCGGACGTCTTTCTTTCCTTACTTAATTTACTATCCTACTCTAACATATAACTGTGGCAACATCTTAATTAGATGCTTTTTCATACACCATACACTGGGATGGTTTTCCTTTCCTCTACTCACAACAAAAATAATTAAGTAGTCATCAGAGGGTGATCCTTAGAGTTTAAGTATACAGAATAGAAAAAACTTAGTTACTAGGCACTAACCAGATTATTGTACTATGAAAAATTAAATTGTGAAATATTTGTTTTTAATCACGTAAGTATTAAACTAACCTCTTTACTTGGGAAATCCATTCTGGGGAATCTTCTTTGTGGAGAGAGATATGTGCGTGTTCTATTTCTCGTAAAGTATCCCATAATAAGGAACCTTCACTGGCATGTACGCCAACAAAAGTTAATCCTTTTTCTAATACATTTCTTGTTTGTTCTAAACCATTGACTTTCAGTGAATATTGAGCATATTCCACCCAGAGTTCTACAGCTAAAATCACAGTAAGCCTACATTGAATTCGTTTTAATTTTTTAATGTTAACAAATACAAATATCTTGTTTCTAAATTCTTTCCAATGAATTCTTTATTTATAGTGAGCTATTTTATTATATGAACACAATTATAGTCTGTTTCTTATTGACTGACAGCACGCGAAAAGGTCACAGATGCTAGTCAGGTAGTAAAGCATAAGTGTCACAGTTCATCTAAGGAATTAATTTACTATTTAATTTTATACCCGATCTGATATATAAAGGTAATATAAATGTAAATTCGGTTAGTTAAAACAACTAACTGACCTTCATACATTTGTAGAGTACATACAGTTAAAACAATAAATTATTTTTGAAATAATCTTGTAACGCAACTATTCTGACTGAATATTTCATTAATTATCTTGAGAATTTGGAGCAGGTCAATTCTTGGGAGACATATTAACAAACCATTTATCAATTCATACTCCAGATAATTACTTTCTGATTTTCGAAATGTTGATAATAACATTTCCAAGAAACATTACAATAGGGTCCTACTAATTGACTTTTATACTGACAATTTTCCCCTTACCGAAAATCTAAAAGTTAATAGAGATGATATCTCATTATTAGTTCAACCAAACTCAGAACCCGAAAATTATCCATCAGATCAGACTGAAACCCAATACAAATACGATGATAAAACTATTCTTTCCAATAATGAACAAAACCCAACTTTCGAAATTTCAACCATAAATATTGCCGTTAACTATGGCCAAAATCAAATCATAATAAATTCCGTTCTCCACTCTCCAGCTAACCTCAAAACTAAAATTCTTTTTGAAAATAAAAAACGTATTAAAGTAAAATTTTCACAAAACCATTTTTGAAAAGGATGTTATAGACTTCATAAAGAATTATATTAATCCAGAGGCACAATACCACATTTATTTTGAAAACCCAGAAATATTCGAACCATTTCTAGTAATTTTACAAAAATATTACTACGAAAGTAGAACCAACAATAGAGATATTGACGAAACATACCAACGAATTAAAGGAAAGTGTTACTGGCCGTTTATGAAAAACTCCATACAGACATATATAAATGATTGTGAAGTATGCCAACAAAGTAAATATAAAAGAAACCCCATTATAATAAAAATGAACCAAACTCCTACTGCTAACAAACCCTATCAAATATTATACATAGATACATTCACGATGGAACAGAATAAATTTTTGACAATAATTATCAACACTTTTTCGAAATATGGCCAGGCATACCACCTGGCCTACTTGTCCAGTACAGAAATAGTTAACAACCTTCTTTTCCCGCCATGCTGTACCCAAAAAAATTTTCAGAGACAATGGTACTGAATTTAAAAATTCCGTTGTTTCTGAACTCTTGTCTTCATAAAATAAAAATTCATTTCTGCTGTCACCACCCTCAAGCACTAGGTTCTATCGAAGGTTTCATTCAACCATTATCAAACACATTCGGCTATTAAATACAAGAGGTTTCCTTAAAACACCCATAACAGTAAAAATGGTCTATACAATTCTCGCATATAATAATTCCATACAAAACAAGCAAACAGTTTAAAACAGCCATGTCAAACTCAAAGTCACTGGTTGGCCAAAAGCATGAAGACCATAGACTAGGTGGGCCGCAAAACCTAATCTTAAAGAAGACAAACCACTGAAAATCTTAACGAAAAAAAGTACTATTATGTTAGAAGTATATTTATTAAATTTCCAATAAAAAGGACATTACAAAAACTTACAAACATTAACTTCTTTTGCCAGATATTTGACATCTTTTGTCTTTAATTAAGTTGTCTATTTGTGGCGTGAATTTACCGGCGGAAATAACTTTTAAAACTGCGTCCGAGTGTGCGTCCATCAATCGCGATCTTGCGGGAGATTTGTTTCCTTTCATCAAAGAAAATAATTGTTCACACTTATAGGTACTTCCAAACATTGACAGGATTTTACAGGCAAGTTTTCTCATTTCTTGGTATTGAAAAGGCAAGTACTTATAAAATTCGAATGTACCAACACTATCAAATTTTTCTTTTAAATGGGTTTGACACCGAATCTCAATCACTTCCATCTGCAAGTGAGGGGGAACTTTATCAATATTGATAGTGAAAAGACCAGTAAATAAAGAAAAATTGTTTTCTTGGGACTTAAAATCCCGAAAACGCTTTTCAAATTCTGACAGAAGGCTTCCCATTTTCTCTGTATACATTTTGTATGATATTGGGCCACTTGTACTTTCCTGATACGCCTTGCAAGTCGGAAAATGTGACAGATTATCCACCGCTAACTGGTTTTTCCACAGCATCATCTTACACTTGAAAGCTTTAACCAAAACCAAAACCAATCGAGAACCATAGAACACGAAAGCCATCGCACTTCTGCATAATAAGGTAAACCAGTGTACTCACTTTCTAAATCACATAAAAACGCAGAAAACTGTCGCTGATTCAAGCCACGTGACCTTATGAAGTTTATCATTTTTTTCACTGACTTTAAAACGCTTTCCAACATGCAATGAACATGATGAAAATCTGGTTTGTCACTGCCCGTTTCTCTGATATTTGTTAGTAATATTTTAATGAAGCCATTATTTACTCCAGTCATTGAAGGAGCTCAGTCTGTTGCAACAGAATACAGTTTTGACAAATCTAAATTGTACTTTTGCAGAAGTCCATAAACAGCATTGAAAATATCCTCCCCAGTTGTTGTATCATGCAATGGTACTAATTCCAGTAATTCTTCATAAACGTTGATATCTCTATCAACAGCATGAAGAAAAACAGCGAGTTGCGCCACACCACACACATCTGTACTTTCGTCACAGGCAATAGAAAATGCAATGAAAGAGTCTGATTTTGTTTTTATCTGTTCGCTTATATTGGCAGCCAACTCGGTAACTCTTTCAGCGACAGTATTCCGGGACAAGGATATATTTTGAAAAGCCTTCACTCTCCCGGGACTTACAATTTCCGCGGCCTTTACAAGGCACTCTTTTATAAATTCACCTTCAACAAATGGTTTTGAGTGTTTTGCGATCAACTCCGACAGTACGTAGCTCGCTTGAACGACAGATTCATTTTCTTGCTTTGGACGTGTAAACGTAAGCTGTTGATCTTTTAACCGTCGTTTTAACTCTTAACTTTTCGTTTCTAATCATGCCTGTATACTTGTCAAACTTAGTTTTATGACTATCATAGTGACGTTTTATATTATATAATTTTGGGACACCGACTGTACTGTTACAAATCAAGCAAATAATTTTGTCTTTCACTTCACAGCAAAAAAACTCTAATTCCCACTTTTCTTGAAAGATACGATGCTCATCTCCAAGTTTCCTCTTACTTCCACTTGGTTTTGAAACAGACATGTTAAAAACTTTATCCGAAATAAATAACAATAAGTACTGCTACGTGTTGTAACAATAAGTACGCAACTAAACTCGCAATTCTATCGCAACTGACTGAACAACTGAACTCAATCGAGCGGTATTGGCTTATATACGGATTGTGATTTCTCGACAGTTCTTTCCAGAATGTTCAGGTAGCGTCATCTGTGTTCTCGCGCGATAGAATTTTCCGGAACAAGCCAGGGTTTTAGGTTGAGCGCGCATCTTAGTTTATCATCACAGTACTTTATTTTCGGTTTTTAACAGGCTCGCGGGCCGCATTACATGGCTGTTTTCAAAATTGATTCGGGGCCGCAGGAAAATGCTCAGTGGGCCGCATGTTTGACATGGCTGGTTTAAAAAGTCAACAAAAATTAAACGGTTATATCGACAGAAAAAAAAACAATTACTACTGATTCTCAAAATAACATACATGAAACACCCATTAAAAACCACATATGAATTCTAAACCTGAAATAATTTAAACAATTTCAGATCTGAGAGCCTTAGGACTTTACCAAAGAAAAATTAGAGAACAATTTTGGACTAATCTCATTAAAATTAGGAACAGCAAAAATTAAAGAAAGTAATTTCAATCTCATTCATTATTTTGATCTGAATCCAATCGTTAATGAAGTCAAAAAATTAAATTCCTATTCGAAAGCCCTAAAATATCAAATTTCCATAAACTTAAATTATTCACATGATGTTTCAAACTATCTAAAAATTTTGAGTTTCTCAGAACAAGTTCAAAATAAATTACTCGAAATAATAACGTTGTCTCATAGGTCAAAAAGCGGACTTACTAATGGTTTAGAAACTATTTTAAAAGTATAACTGGAAATTTAGACGCAAGTGATGGAGAAAGATACAAACAAATAATCAAAGAACTTCAAGAAAACGAAAATGAATTAACCAATAATATAAAAACGCAAAATTCAAGCGAGGATTCAAGTCACAGAATATTTACAAATTCTGAAAATCACCGTGGACATGAAATTAAAATATTGAGTACCAATAATGGAGGAGAGTACTGTAACAATGACTTAATGCAATTTTTTCAAAACTCAGGAATACATCGGCTTACAGCTCCTCACAAACCTAAACAAAATGATATGCCGAAAGACTAAATAGTTAAATAATGGAAAAAGCACGTTGTCTGTTTTAATAGAGGCTAATTTACGAAACATATTTTGGGCAGTGGCTGTATACACATCTGTGTACCTACTCAACAGATTACCTAGCCGAGAAGTTGATAAAACCCAATACGAACTTTGGACAGCTTATAAACCTAGTCTTGGACATTTAAAAAAATTTCGTTGTAAAGTAAACACGCATAAGTACTCCTATCCAAAACTGAAGAAAATTAGATTTGAACGCAACTCAGACTATTTTTGTTTAGTCAAAGGCATATAGGTTTTACTAACCACAGAAGACAGTAGTGTTTATATCCCGAGATGTACAGTTCGCAGAACAAGAAAAAGGCAGCATACTTTTGGAAGATAGAGAAAATCAAACAGAAAAAGAGCAAAAATATTTTTATATTTACCCAAATCTAACTGTAGTGTATGCAGATAAGGGCATGATGTCATCACATGAGATGGTCTACCCGGACAATCACTCAACAGCTTGTTAGTATGATTTAGCCTACCGACTGTGGAGTGCGGGTCACGGAGAGATTATCAATCTTACATTGGCGACGAGGATACTGGTTAGAATATCTTGATTTGATAATTTGCGTATTGCACTAAAAATCATTGTGTGTGCTGAATAGACATAAGGCCATATAGGTAAGTGGTTATTTAATAAGAATAATGATGTGGTAAAGATTAAATTCGTATTGCATGGAAGAGACACTTTAATGAAAGTATGCTTAAATGCGTGTGCTAAAAGATTAAATTCGTATTGCACAGACAATAGAAGCAATAGATTAAATTCGTATTGCATGGAAGAGACACTCTAATGAGAGTATGCTTAAATGCGTGTGCTAAAAGATTAAATTCGTATTGCACAGACAATAGAGGCAATAGATTAAATTCGTATTGCATGGAAAATATACTCTAATGAGAGTATGCTTAAATGCGTGTGCTAAAAGATTAAATTCGTATTGCACGTATATATATATATATGTATGTATGTATATATGTATATATAAAAACTCAAATGCTTATAAGTAATGATTGAAATTCGTTATTTAATTTGTAACAGGAGTATATTGGCAAAGCAATGTGTAATACATTTTTTTTATCGTTGGGTGTATGCTGGCGTTGTTTATAATTGAGGAATTTAAGACAGATAGCTTTGATGACTCATCATAACAGAATAGAAATAAATACGAGGGATCCTTAAATATTTTTTTTCACATGGGTAGAGATTACATTGCACATATTTGGTTACATACATGTTTAAATCCATAGATAAAAATGTTTAGATATTTATAACTTATTAAGGCACTGAAAAAAAAAATAATTCATTGTACTTGTAATTGTTTTGGTAATTAGTCGAGATAGTCGAAATTCACCCATAATATTGTGTGATATACCTACGCTGACATTTTTTTTAGAGAAATGGAATTATTGGCATCTGGATTATCCTCTATATCACCATTTGATTGTGAAACAGACGATTCTGCTCTGCGTAGCAAATGGGAAAGATGGAAGAGATCTCTAGAAATTTATTTCGAAGCCGCATCAATCACTGATCCAGTAAAGAAGAAAGCTATATTACTTCATAATGGGGGAACCAGCTTGCAAGAAGTATATTTCAGTTTACCTGAGACAGATACCGAAAATGAAGAAGGCAGTATAAATGCGTACGACAGGATTATTAGAAAATTAAATGAGCATTTTGCTCCAAAACAAAGTCGTATTTATGAACGTCACATTTTCCGTTCAATCCAGCAAGAACCTAATGAGAAGTTTGACAACTTTTTACTTAAACTGAGACGTCAAGCAATTAAATGTCAGTTTGCAAATATTGAAGAACATATCATAGATCATTTCGTCGAAAAATGCAATTCCGAAAAATTAAGGCGTAGAATCTTGGAAATGGACGATTCTAAAACATTAACTGATATCACTAATGCAGCAAAATCATTAGAAACAGTACAGTCGCAAATGGGCAAATATAATTCCCCTAAATCTGACAATAATTCAATAGACATAAACAGAATCAGAGAGAATACCATCACAAATAGAGATCCTAAGCCAGGACATTCGGGATTTCATAGGATGGAATGTTTCCGCTGTGGATTTAAAGGACATTCCGCTAGAGACGTTAACTGCCCTGCCCGCAACAAAACTTGCTTACAATGTAGCAGGATTGGTCACTTCAAAATAAAATGCAAAATACTAAAAAGCACTTTTAAAAGAAATAATAGAGAGGATAATCACCAAGCTACCATATCTAAGAAAAGGAGAGTCACAGAAACTGTGAACTTACTGGATGACAGTAACTCATCAGATGAATATATTTTCCACATGGAAGAAGACGACAAAATCAAATGCACATTAGGAGGTGTTGAAATTGACTTAGTTATAGATTCTGGAAGCAAAAGCAACATTATAAGTGAATTTACTTGGCGATTCCTGAAGGAAAAAAAGGTAAAGGTTACTAATCAAGTAAAGAAGCCAGATAAATTATTCCGATCTTACGCAAACCCAGAACCGTTGCAATTATTAGGAGCATTTGAAGCAAAAATAAGTGTGGCCTTTAATCAAGATATAAATGCTAAGTTTTATGTCGTTAAAAATGGCCAGACAAACTTACTAGGAAGAGAAACAGCCCTCAAATTGGGTGTGCTACGAATAGGATTGAACATACTATCGATTAAGGAAGAAACATCAAAAACCCCTTTTCCAAAGATGAAAGGAATTTCTATAGATATCCCAATAGATCATAATGTCCTTCCAGTTATTCAACCTTTACGTAGAATACCAGTGCCACTCGAAGAAAAGGTAGATAAGCAACTCAAGAAATTGATTCAGAGTGATATTATTGAACCAGTAGACGGACATTCAGAATGGATATCACCAATTGTTCCCATATTGAAATCGGATGGCGCAGTAAGAATCTGCGTAGACATGAGAAGAGCGAATCGCGCGATACTGCGAGAGAATCATCCATTGCCCACGATGAACTCATTTTTGCCCAAATTACGGAAAGCGCGTTTCTTCTCAAAGTTGGATGTGAAACAAGCTTTTCATCAAATCGAAATATCACCCAGATCGCGATACATCACCACCTTTATAACGCATAAAGGATTATTCAGATACAAAAGATTAATGTTTGGCATCTGCTGTGCCCCAGAGATATACCAGAAGGTGACAGAAAGGATGATAGCTCAATGTGAAGGTTGTTTCAACTTCATAGATGATTTTCTCGTATTTGGTGAAACAGAAGAAGAACACGATGTCCGGTTAAATAAACTGATAGAAACTTTGAAAAATAATAACGTGCTACTGAATGTCGACAAATGCACGTTCAAGGTGACAGAAGTGGAATTCCTTGGACACATTCTCACAAGAACTGGAATAAAACCATCTCCAAATAAAGTGGAAGCTATTAAGAGATTTAGGAAACCCGAAAACACCACAGAATTGAGAAGTTTTTTAGGATTAATAAATTATGTAGGAAACTACGTGCCGAATTTGGCCACGATCACAGAACCTCTAAGAAGAGCACTAAAAGAAACAACTAAAGAGAATAATATAGTTTGGAACAGGGAACAACAAATGTCATTCAATAAATTTAAGAAAGAACTATCCAGTGACAAATGTTTAGGATACTATTGTCCCACAGCTAAGACACAATTAATAGCAGACGCAAGTCCAGTAGGCCTAGGTGCAATATTAATACAATGCAGCTCCTCAGGTGAACCTCGAATAATTGCTTATGGAAAACATTATCAGCTAACGAAAAGAAGTTTTGTCACACTGAAAAAGAAGCTCTTGCCTTGGTTTGGGCAGTGGAACATTTCCATATTTATTTATATGGTAAGGAATTCGAGCTAATAACTGACCATAAACCGTTACAATTTATTTTCACTCCAACATCCAAACCCTGTGCAAGAGTAGAAAGGTGGGTGCTCCGTCTACAATGTTACAATTATAAAGTTATTTACAGACCTGGGAAAAGCAATATAGCCGACCCACTTTCCAGACTTTGTGCCAACTTAGAATCGGCTGCATTTGAGGAGGATGAGCACGTTAGACAGATCGTAGAAAGTTCAACGCCAGTAGCTATTTCGCTAAGTGAAATAGAACAGTTATCAAAAAAGGACAAGGAGATACTACAAGTAAGAAAAGGTCTGTATGAAAACGTCTGGTTGGACTCCGCAAAATTTTATAAAATTTTCCAAAATGAGCTATGTTTTTCGAACAACATACTGCTGAGAGGGAACCGAATAGTCATCCCGAAGTTATTACGTGAGAGAGTTTTGGAATTAGGCCACGAAGGTCACCCAGGTATTGTAAACATGAAAAGGAGATTGAGGACCAAAGTCTGGTGGCCAAAAATGGACCAAGACGCTGAAAAATTAGCAAGAACTTGTAAAGGTTGCACTCTCGTATCGGCACCAAGCGCACCCCAACCATTAAAAAGACGGGAATTTCCCATTCAACCATGGGCGGATGTAGCCATAGACTATTTAGGACCCTTACCCGAAGGAAAATACATTTTAGTGATCGTCGATTATTTTAGCCGATATATGGAAATAGAAACAACGAAGTCTATAACGGCAAATAACACCATTCTACTTCTTCGTAAAATTTGCACTAGACTCGGATATCCATATTCAATAACTGCAGATAATGGACCGCAATTTGGAAGGAGCGCAGAATTCAAAAATTTTTGCAAAGACAATAATGTTAAATTATTCACTACTGTACCCTATTGGCCGCAACAAAATGGGGAAGTCGAGCGTCAGAACAGAAGTCTCGTAAAGCGACTAAAAATCAGCAAAGCACACCAGATTGGCAGCTGGATCTTCAAGATTATTTATTAATGTATCATAACACACTGCACCCTAGCACAGGAAAAACTCCTGCAGAATTATTTTTTGGACGAAAACTAAAAGACAAACTTCCGATGATCCCTGACTTTAACATAGAGGAAGAGGTACGAGATAAAGATAGCCTGGAGAAACAAAACGTAACAGCAACAAACAATGTTACCGGGGAAGAGGTAAGGCGAAATGTGCTCCACATGAAACGAGTTGGGAAGGAATGGAAAATATTGGAGAATGACCAATGAGAACTTTGCGCATATCAACGTACTTAGTTTACAGTTGTTATGCTGAACAAGTTTATGTTCCTCAAGAATATATTTATCTTGTGGTAATAATACCTAATTCTTAGTTATAAAAAAAAAAAAAAATGTTTCCCATTTTTTAATTGACATGTTAAATAAATATTTCTTGGTAAAGTTTGGTGTTTCAATTCTTAAATGAAAGGAAGGGATGTAGTGTATGCAGATAAGGGCATGATGTCATCACATGAGATGGTCTACCCGGACAATCACTCAACAGCTTGTTAGTATGATTTAGCCTACCGACTGTGGAGTGCGGGTCACGGAGAGATTATCAATCTTACACTAACCACATAGAAAAAGAAGAAATCTAGGTTGAAGAAATTATTGAAACATCTAATGAATGAAAACTATGTTAATACTGATTTTGATAACAGATTAGATATGGATTCAAATTCTGAACCAGAAATAACAACAATATTCTTCCAATTATGAGACCACAAAGACAGAGAAAAGCTCCTGAAGGAATGAAAGATTATGTTACACAATAGTGCTCAGAGTAAATGGAGATCCAGTGAATATTGCAGAAGCTCTCAGTCAGCCAGATAAAGAACAGTTGAAGATAGCTATGAAAAATGAATATGATGCACTAATAGAAAATCATACTTGGGATCTAGTCGACTTTCCTCCAGGTAAAAAATCACTGAAGAGTAAATGAGTGTTTAAAACAAAAAGAAAGGAAGACAAAACTCAGGATAAGGCCAGATTGGTGACCAAAGGTTGTGTACAGAAGAAAGGTATCATCAATTTTGAAGTGCATTAGAAATCAAGGACATATTTCAAATAGGGAGGGTGTTGTTAATGTTTAAAATAAGTGTATATCCAATTAATCCCTATATTTTTTCAAACCTCATTTTGTTTAACCTTGTAAATATAGTAATACCGCTTCTGACACTTTGTAAGTTTTAAATTGTCATTAGCTACTTCTACGAAGGGTACCGTTTTTTGATATATTAAATTATTTTTCTTCTCAAAACCCTCACCCAAAACATAAATTTGCTAGAAATACATGGGAAAAGATTATATCAACATAAATTTTGATATATCAAATCAAAGCATAAATAAATTCAAGTATTTTTCCAAAAATCAAAATTCTTTTAAGAGTTCAATTTATGGAATGGTCATATAGGTATATATATATTTTTCACTAGTTTTGACAGTACCTACTTAACAAGTTTTGTTTGAAATATTATTTACATAAGTATGTACTCAACCAAGATAATCTTCTACTGCCTTTTCAAAAAGATCCAAAATGTTTTGTTGTTCGTCCTTAGTATTGGCTATTTTCATCTCATCTCTTATCCATTCTAACCAAATTTTCGGTGTAAGAGGAAAACATTGATGAAATCTTTGGTAAGCATCTCTCATCGAATTCAACTCTGCAAGTTCTTTGTATATCTTAATAACCTCAATATGTTCATCGTATAAGTATTTATTGTTTAATAAACTAGCCTCCAGATATTCAGCTCTCTTAACCATTTCCTACAATTTCCAGCTATGAAGAAATGCTTGAATAAATTGGTAATTATTAATTTTAATACTTGCTCTCCATCTTCCGCGTCTGAGGAATCAGATGAAGACGGTAATTGCTCTTCCATTGGATCCATATTTCATTTAAGAAATAAATACAATGTTAAATTAAAAACAAATATTTCTTAATCAATAATTAAAAATTAAATTTGTTTAGGTTTTGACAAATGACAAGCTGATATGTACCAAATCAGTGTAACCACTACAAAAAGATATCCAAATTGTATGTCCTAGTCACGGACTTAAGATCTTAAGTCCGTGGTCCTAGTAACAAAGCTAATATATATAAATATAGTTTATTTAAACGTATTATTTATAAATGGGCATGCAAGTTCATAATTCAAATTAACACATAAAATAGATATGTTATGTTTGTTTTAACTTTTTGATGCCCCAAACGGCCAAACTGCCCAAACATCGTGTCACATTCTAAAGGCTCGTTTTCAGAGACGCGAAATTCGCAATTTGTTAGCGAAACAAAATGGCGACGCGAATTTTCGTTGAAAGTTCAATTAATTTCAACTTTTTTACGAATATCGCTAAATATTACCACGGAACACCACTTTTTTTTGTTTTATGATTATAATTTTGTTATGACACCTAACTTAAATGTCTTTTCAATTTTAATGGTTAGGTTTATGTTTGCGGTATTTTTCTAATTTTAAAAACAAAAAATATGGAAGTGGAAATAGATTATACAGAGCATTATAGATATTATTTACGTTATTTGCAAATAATTTCACAAATCATTTTTTTTTCAACGTTGTTTTCACGCTAAACAATAATAAAGATGCAATCACGATTCAATATCGCATGAATCTGAGGTTAGAACGCACAACAACCATGACGATTGACATTTCATGATGGCCAACTGTTAACACAATAAACTTAATCATACAAAAATTTCTAATGTCAAATATAGTCAAACGTCAAATCTCTGAAAACAGACTTGGCGATCGTGCTTGCGAAATTCGCGTCGCCATTTTGTTTCGCTAAAAAATTGCGAATTTCGCGTCTCTGAAAACGAGCCTTAAGGCTGCATTCGTAATCAATTCGTTTGCCAAGTGGCACTTTGGCACGCAAGCTAAGCAAATATATTCCAGTGTGATCGTTCACAACGCAATTTGGCGCCAGAGTTGAAGTTGAAGTCGTCGAAATTTCTTGCAAGCTGCAAACTTTCACTTCAGCTTGCACTTCGTGCCGGCTATAGGACATGCGCATTAATTGTTGTTATTTGTTTTTTTGATACATATGTATAGATTTATACCCCTTATCAGTTTGTCGTAGAGTGGTTTGTAATTGAAAATGCACTGTAAAAAAAATCCGTCATTGAATTGATATTCCGTGTTGTCCATATGTCCATCACTATTAAACTCCAGTATATACTGCTATAAAAAATAAATCCAAATCCAAGTTATATATTCTAACCTCAGACTGAACTAAATACAGAATCTATCTTCGACCATATGTTGAAGGAATCCTGAGAATTATTTAGGTACGGTCGCGCTTGCGTTAAAGTCGACTTTGAAGTTATTGTGAATGGCAAATTTCGTGCTGACTTGCGTGCCAAAGTGCAACTTGGTCAGCGAATTGATTACGAATGTAGCCTAAGCAGTGGCGGATCCAAGTTACTGTTTAGGGGGGGGGTAATGGATATAAAATTTAACAAAAGTAAAATTTGAGTATATTTCCAATAGACATAGAAAATAATAAAAACAAATAACATAGTTGGTATGTCACAAAAATGAGATCGAAGTATATTTCCAGTCAACAATATCTGCTCAACATGACAATAACTGAAAAAATTAATATTTTTTCGGTCATCATATTAATAATAAATGAAACAAATAACATTATGTACATATAAAATTAAAATAAAAACACATTTCTAATGGTATATATATACAGAGTGTAATCCAACCCCTTGCACTCCCGTATATGATGGATGTAGGATACCATTTTTAAACGAATTACCGTGCTGAAAAATTCGAAGAAAAAAATCTGGAAAAATTGAATTTGGTTTTTAAAATTCGCCGAAACGTTGAGAACCGCCGTTCTCCTAACCACAGCTCACTAGAATAGAGCTGTAAGAAGCCAATGACGGGATGACGGCTCTGAGACAACTGAAGTTCGGCGTTCGGCGGACAGCGATTCCTAGCATTTCGGCGAATTTTAAAATTCAAATTTTATATTTTTCCAGATTTCTTTTCGAATTTTCGGACTACTGTAATTTGCTTCAAAATGGTAATCTACACCCGTCATTTACAGGAATGTAAGAAGCTAGATTACACCCTGCATATAATGAAAATAACATATCACAAAGATAAGTTATAACTGTACTCATAACATAATAAAAATGGTGAAAACAAGAAAATAAAATTCTACATATCACAAACATTAAAAAAAGCAGTCTTAATTTCTGTAATGATCAAAACAGACAGAATACATATAAGGTTGATTAAAATGTTTGGTAGTCCCACATCTCACGACCAGAAATATAATGAAAATCAATTTTATATAACAAATTCCAGTTTTCTTTCCTTCACCTTTCCGAATTTATCAATTACGTTTTCGACATTGACATTGATATCTCTGTGAATATGTAATAAAGCAAGTCCAGATAACCTCTCTTGAGACATGGTAGACCTCAACCATGACTTCAGTCTTTTCAAGCTAGAAAAACTTCGTTCTGCTGATGCGACCGTTACTGGAATTGTACAAAGTATCTGTAGAAGCATATTGATAGTGGGATAAATTTCTTTACTACACTCTTCAAGAGCCGAGAGAGCACAATCCAATATTCTGACCAAAATAATAATTCTGATTTGAGATTCATCGACAGAATATCGATATCATTCATAGGATTCACTTTCATCATATAATCTAAGATACTATTCACAGAGTCATTTAGCAGATGCAGATCACTCTGAGTCTTTTCTAAAATGATATTTGGTACTAGCACATTCAATTCAAAAACGTTCAATATTTCATCTGCGAATCTGTCATTTAGATCTTCGATAATGCTATCTAACAATGGAATGAAAATGTTCACTCTATAATATGCCTCTGCGCTTTCTGCTTTGGCATTTGGACGATTTGTTTGTCTGGCAGTAATACGCGGTAATGTCATTTCGGTTCCCAAAGTGAGCATCATTTTGGTAGTGTCGTCGAAAATTTTACGAAAAACCGAATCGGCATTTTTTCTTTTATCGTTCAAATTTTTTTTTGTATTATTTATTATATTTTTTTGCCAGTTGTTTATCTAGCGATTTGGTTTGCAGTACTCGGCTGAGGGTGATTGTAGCTGATAAAATTTCAGAAAGCGCATGAAGTGTAACAAGAAACAAAGGGGTAGTTATTGAACTTTTCAAAAGCGTAGCTTTGGTAGATGAATCTCTCTCTTTCTATTGTGAGATCAAATCTAAAGCTTCTACGATTTTTATCAAATTCAATTGGAACCTCATAACCGCTTCATGTCTCTCTAACCATCTTGTTTCGCATAAACCTATGAGAGATAAGTTGTTAATAGATTTGAGAACAATATTTCTTTTTGACGAAGCATTAAAAAAGGCTATTATTTCTTTTATTGTACCAATTGCATTTCGCACAGCCTGCACTGTAGAACATTTAGAAATTGACAAATTCAGTGCATGGCTGTAGCAGGGGCTTCTAATTGCTCCCTTAAGAGTACCCTTTAATTCGGTAACTGCACCCTTCACCTCACCTGTCATCACACTACACCCATCAGTACCTATGGCAACACAATTCTGCAAATCAAGACCATATTTATTCAGTGTACTTAGAACTGTTTTTGCTAATACATCGCCAGACAACACTGGTTCTTGTGTAAAATCATCATAATTTTCTTTATGACAATCTATAAATCAATAAAATCTTCTCGCATATGGCAATTCTCTAAATCAACATACCTAATTATGAAGGACATTTGAGAACAGTGACTAATATCAGTTGTTTCATCAAATATTATTGAGAAAAACTTACTTTTCCTGATTTTTGCCCATATCACTTCCCTTATTTCATCACCACAAAACCTAATGATCTCATTTTGTGTGGTTTTACTGATATATGTTGCAGTAGCTGAAGAATTTTCTAAATGATTCTGTAAAATTTTATCTCAAGCTTCTACACGAAATCGCAGTAACTCACGAAAGTTGCCTTCATTGATGACAGAAGATGAAGTTAGCTCTCCATCGCCACGATGCCCGCGTAATGGAATATTTTGACGACCTAAAAATATGATAGATTCAATAATTGGTTTGAGTCTCTGTCGGTTCTCTTGGACGCGCTTCAGTCTATCGTTATTTATAATATTTCTAATGTCTTTTTGTGGAGATTCGTAAGTCATTAGGAAAGATTCGGCAAGAGACACACTATTTTTGTGATAATAATTATTTTCATGTCTGATTAAATCGCCGTCTTTCCCAAGTAATTTCGAAAAAGTTATCAGGGGACTGAAAACTAATTTTTGTAATTTGGTTTGTTGATGGGAATCACCAAACTTTGCAAATACAAAACAAAATTTACAATATATACCTTTCGAACTTTCAGAATACATCAACCAGTTGAATTGTTTAAAATGTTTGAAGAGAGAATGGTAGTTTACGGTCAGATGGTATCAATTCACATTTAAGTATATTGTATCTGTCAAAATCACTCATGTTTTTGAACGTGTAGGTCTCAATATCTATATAGACACTCACATCGTCAGTTGATGTTGATGGTTTGAATTCTAACTCTGCAATCTCAATATCCGGCTGATTTTCAATGGATTCCTCCAATTTCTCATTTTCGCCAAGTTTATTTTCATTCTCAACTGGACTCGTATACCTCAAACTAGTATTTATGTCCAATTCAGCT
Source organism: Galeruca laticollis (assembly GCA_963921935.1). Taxonomy (NCBI): domain Eukaryota; kingdom Metazoa; phylum Arthropoda; class Insecta; order Coleoptera; family Chrysomelidae; genus Galeruca; species Galeruca laticollis. Next base: position 33,468,980 of record OY998175.1, read on the forward strand.
TTGCTACTGCTAGGTGTTATCGATACAACTGATTCTTCAAATTGCTGTTCAACAGTTTTGGTTTTCTTGATGAAAAATGAATCCAAACTGGCATTAACTCTTTTTTTACTCATTTTTGTCTGAAAAATCAATGAATAACATATTATAAATCATAATTTGTGAACTTAATGATTCACCCACGATGAGAACAATAACAATATACTTACAAATTGATTTATTTAGTCATCACACCACACCAAGCAGAAAGAACGATAAACCCTTCAAAAACAAAATAGGTACGAAGAAATAATACGTCCCGCCACCGCTTACCCGGCTTACTACGCCAATTACAGACGAAATGCAACAGAAGTAAATCGCCGTCGATCGTCGATCTATCTGAAAATTTGATGCCTTTGACGGGTCGGCTCGACAATATTCGAGTTCAAGTGCAGGGAAGGGATAAGATGTAGATGTACAGTGCATTTTGTGGAAGGGGGTGCTGGCTCTCAACCTTAGCCTTAGGGAATTTTGAAAATGTCATAGCATTTTTTTTTACTTCAAAGCTGATTCGGCACTGAAACTGTGAATATTTCGACGAGGCTTGGGGGGGGGGGGGTAATTACCCCCTTTACCCCCCCCATGGATCCGCCACTGAGCCTAAGCTCACTCATCCTCTAGGGCCACTTGCACCTTAGTTGTTAACTACGGCTTACGACCTAAACCAAGTATTAAGTAAATGATTATCTTGCACCGTCACTTAAACCGAGTTTAATTGCCTTAACTAGCCGTTAAATTAAATCTCCCAAATTCGAGGGATTATTCAACGTTTAAGGCTAAGCTTTAAATCTTAACCCTACATCTTATGTGTGTCTACGCCTACGCTGCCTACAAGTGGTATTTTTTTGTATAAAAATATGGATTATTTGGAATTGGAAGAAGAAATTTTCTTAGAGGATTTTTTAGATACTTTGGAAATTAACGATTTCGGCTTTCGTAGGCGTATTTATGAAATGTCAAATTATATTGATGACTTCGATGAATTGAGTTTTTTTAGAAGATTCAGATTATTCAAAGGGTCAGCTATAGCTTCTGGAAATATTAGAAGATCAAGTAGAGAATATCCCCATGATTTGTAAGTTTATCATAGAATCATTATTTTTTGGTTAGTGATAAGGAAAAAAAGGGAAAATAAAAGTACATGATTAGTACTTCCTCATTTTTTAGAAACCATGTACCGTATCATCAATTAATCAGCTCCTAACCATCCTAAAATTTTATGCAAGTTCAAGAATTTAGACCCACACAAAAAAAGGATCCCAATTTGTGTGAGATTCTTTTTATTATTAGTTCAAAGAGATCCTTAAACATTTCGAGAGTTTAATTTTTATTATTAATCCTAAATTAATCGCACTGATGTTTATCTATACTATATAATAAAGAAATATTTAAGAAACTGTCTGGAGTTTAATTTTAGGTCACCTTTGAGAACCTGTCCAGAGAAAAAATACACACAAAAAATCCAAACAAAATAACAAGCTTTTTGTTTTGTTAAACCTGTTTCTAGTTTATCCAAACCAGATAATAAAAAATTGTAAGTAACAGTGGTAATAAAAATTAATTAACCCTAGAGCGGCCGCGTGAAATATTTGGAAAATAGCAGGCGCGTCCGTCTCACAGACCGATTTTATAATTTATTGTAATTTTTGAAATTCTTATATTTATCTTTATTCGGGGCTGTAAAATAAAATAACATTTTGTTTTAAAATTATTAGTTTTATTTTTAACATAAAAAAACATGTTTAAAGAAAACCTTCAAACTAAAAATGGCTACTTATAGAAATCGTATAAATTTTTAATTATTTTCATAACAATCATTACAAATAATGCCCACGTGTTCTAGATATAAAAACTTAAAACATTTTTGACAAAAAAAACGTGTCTTTCGGCTTTTCTTTGTGCTGCATATAGCGCATCGTCCTGTCTGTCCATCCGGTGGAGCATCTTGTTAGTGTGTAGTGTCGTGGTTTCCAGATATTTCGCGAAGTCTGTCTCTCAAAGTTATAAAAATATATACAGTTTTGTTTCTAATTTACTTTTAAAATATTTTAATAAAAATACATCAACAATAACATAATATAAAAAATATGTGCAATTTAATTTACCTTACTACTGTAAAATATTCACTAACAAACTCGTATACAGCAGGCGCGACCGTCTCATAGACCGAATTTTACAATATTTCGCCTATGACCGACCGGTAGCTATTGCTAAACGTTTAACACTAGTGTCTAGCGTGTGTGTGTGTGTGTGTGTGTGTGTGTGTGTGTGTGTGTGTGTGTGCGTGTGCGCGTGTGTGTGTGTGAGTGTGTGTGTGTGTGTGTGTGTGAGTGTGTGTGTGTGTGTGTGTGTGTGTGTGTGTGTGTGTGTGAGTGTGTGTGTGTGTGTGTGTGTGTGTGTGTGTGTGTGTGTGTGTGTGTGTGTGTGTGTGTGTGTGTGTGTGGCATAGAGAAATAAATATTACTATTTGTCTATTTCATTGATCTGTATAGCATCTGTTACACCTAAATTCAATGTATGCGCTACACAAGGGTGGTGATGTTTTTCTAAATATTCATTAATTGCTTTTTTAATATTGGAACCGTTACCAGAAACAACAGTCAATATTTTTTCTAGTAATTGCCATTCCTCTAAGATTTTTATGAGGACATGTCCAATATTTTCTCCTGTATGAGATCCTACTATTTCTTTGGTAGCTTTACAACTATATGAGGTCCATATGTCTGTCGTTATGGAAACATATTTTACTAAAAGTAACATTTGCTTTAATTTTGAGACACATTCTGAATATTGTGTTGGAATCATATTTTCCGTCAGAATTTTACGACTAGGTAAATTATAGTGACTATTTAAAGCTTTGGTATATTCTTGAAAACCTATATTTTCCACTATGGATAGAGGTTGGTAGTCAACAGTTACCATTTTAAATAATTTACTGTCTATTTCCCGTTTTTCGTATCACTAATTGTATTTCTGACACCAAATAATTTTAACTGTTTGGCCGGTTTTCTTTCGCATACTGAATCAATGTCTAATTTTCTCGTTGAACACGGTTCTTGTAAAGAAGTAAGCAGATTTTCATCCATGACTACTACTGTTTCGCGGTTCTAGGTACTTCAAAGTTTTCTTCATAGTCTGTTGACAAAGACGGTCCTGCACTATTTTCTCTCCACTGTAGAGGATGCATTCTTTGAATATGTTTTTTCATATTAGTTGTGTTGCCATAATAATTCCTTTTTACATAAGGAACATACAACTGAATTATTCTCATTAATTTTATTAAAAAAGTCCCACACGGCTGATTTAATTGCTTCTGGCTTCATATTCAAATTTAAGTAAATATTTTTATACTATAAACAACTTTTTATAACTGACTCTTACGTTACGCAATAATTCTTGTCAAGAACTACATACATACAAACTACTTGCTGTGAACCACCTACTTGTAAAAATGGACCGATCTTACCGATCTGAACTCGAGGCCGAGCTGACGAGTACACCAGCCAATGCCGATGCCGTGCACTTATAGCAGTTAAAACGTAACGTGTAACGTTCCAGTACTTGGTACTCGGTCAAGTACGAGATTCTTAAATGTATTCAAGTACTGAAGAATCGATTCAGAAAAAAGTATTCGATACCCCATCACTATTCCATGCGAGATACGTGAACGCAGGAATCCGTATCGGTACGTTCAACGAATCATTTAAATCTATCCGTATCCTCTGTGCGCAATCGCCGATTGATAGGGATAGATACGTGTTTAAAACTGGCCGTGCTTCAAGTGATATTTAATACCTAGTTGAATAATTATTATAATATGGAACCCCCTCTTCCTCTTGGTATTAGCCTAAAAGGACATGCAGAATTTGATGCTCTATGTCCGAGGTCGGACGTGGAGAATGCGTAGCTGCGTATCCGATATCGGACAAGCAGCCACTGCCATACTTTATAGTCGACGAGGTAAAGTTTACCATTCCTCAACTACCTCATTTCTGAACGCACCCCTGCTAATGTGAGAAATATTTGTGAAGGTACAGTAGAGATTCTCATACAAATAATTTCTACTTAAATAATAATTTAAAACGTAGGACCTCTAAATCATGATACAATAAAATAGAATATATGATTTCGCGCATACTGGCGCTGACGTCACGCCGAGAGTAAACGCCTTCAATTAGATTGCAGTTACATTATTGGATATGTTTATGTCGGTTAATTTTACATTTTTATTGTTGAAAATTAGCAAAAATTAGTCAAAATGAGATGTGTAGTGTATGGTTGTGATTCAGACAATCACGTGAAAGGCTTTGCACACGATGTCAGCTTTTTTACCTTTCCAAAAGACAAAAAATTATACGGGAGTGGATCCGTTTGTCTAAACGCGAAGATGAATTTAACACCATAGATTACTAGACCATATAAATTATGCTGAAATTGAAAAATAAATGTCACTAGCTCCTCTTGGTAATCGTAGAGATATGTTGGGGGCTGTATTTATATTTAAACTCCTAAATAATAATAATAATATTTATTCACCATTCAATTTAAATTATACAATTATTTTTAACAATCAATAAATGTAGATAAATAAATATAGAATTCCCACAGAAGGATGAACCTGTGCGTGGGTTGTAGGCATATTAATAACATAGATTTCGATGAATAAAACCGTAAAAATAAAGTTTCTTCCGGTATTAGCAAAGATCACCAGAAGATATATATATATATATATATATATATATATATATATATATATATATATTGAACCAGATATCATAGATATTAAGAGAATTAGTTCTATAAAAATATGTTGCTAGTATGAAAATGTATGAAAATAATATAATTTAAGAAAACACAATTAAAAAGGAAACACTTGTCTTAATTCAAAAGCATATCAAGTAAAGATATATTAAATAATATCCTATAACAATATAATAAATAAAGAAATTACCTCAATAATAATATAAAATATAGAGATTGCCTAACCAATGTAATGATGTAAATAAAGTTGCCTAAGACGAAGAATATCTTCTGTAACGTGATCAGCTGTTCACCTAAAAAGAAACAATTATATAATCATGTCAAGAGAATTTTAGATATAAGTAGTTACATTAGAATACAAATATAAATATTTATTAGAATAAGGAGTATAGTTTTTCATAGATAAACAATTAAACATAAAGAAAATGGTATATGTCTGTAAAATGAACATAGGATTAAATAATAATTTAATAATTGCGTTAGTAGAAATAAGTTAATACAAGAATTAGATAGAGAATACATAAAAGGATTTATGATTTAAGTTATATAATTGTAACAGGAATAGACTGTTTATGACAATATTAGATAGAACTATTTAAACAACATCTATGTATATAACCAACTCTAATTTATTTGTATGATTAAATTTCAAAAGATTCTCTACAAGTGTATTAGAAATGTGAAATAGTATATTTATGAACTTTTCTATTAAGTAAACCCAAATCAAAAAATTCAATTGCATAGGACAATATCTGATTGGTTAGAAACAAAATGACAGATAAAATTTGCAATCAACAAGTATTGAAAGAAACTTTGGTAGATAGTGACCTGAAAACAAACAAAAGACTTTGTTTGTTGAAAAAAAGTGAAAATCGAGAGGAAGCGTGGATTATTAGAAGTGGCGTCGAAAGGTGTGTACTGTGTGTTAGAGTGTTCCCGAAATTTTTATGAAATTCCCTAAATAACTTAATAAATTTTAATATAACTATGAAAAACAATCTTGTGTAGTACTCACCGATAATCAGACACAGTTGTTCTGCAAAAAACCAGCAGAATTTCTCCAGAAATTGGTATTGGAACTGCAGAGAAGTATTCCTGGGGTCCAGAAGAGTTATCCCAATTCCAGAGCATCAGGTCAGTGTTCTTTTAAACTATTATTGGCCAATAATAAGCAAAAAACTCAAATAAGTGCTTAGTTCCATATTTTGATAAACATTCACAGCAATGATCGATCTAAAATATAAAGAAAACGGACTTTATTTAATTAGTTAATAAATTAAATCTTTAATAATAACAAAAAGGCCTAATTTCAATAAATAAATAATTCAAAAGTACGTACGCCATTTTATCATAAGATGATGCTTAACTTGTTTCCATGTAATCTGTCTATCTGTTTATAAATTGTATAATAATTCCATGTCTATATAAATCTTTTAATACTTTTCTTCCACAGCATATTGATAACATTTTCATGTATATTCTTCACATAAATTCTTGTATGTTTTAAACCATCTAAATGTTTCTTGATTGTTAATACTATGTCATACTAATGAGCCACAGAAGCTCCATCTCACGTTATTAAAATTATGTTCATTTTACGCATGATTGTATTTTGAGCATGCGCACCGTTCAAAATATAAAATCAATAATTTCTTTAGAGGTGACCATAGTCGTCTCAAATTATTATTATCACATATAAAATATTGAATTTAACATTAAATGTTGTTATAAGTAAAGTGTTTCTTTTATTTAAATGAAGGTAATACGTTTTGAATGCCAGGACTCGAAGAGTAGAAAGTGTTTCATGCCCCCGAATAATTAAAATAAAATAAATTACAAAACAATATAATAATAACCAACTGAGCTAGCCAAATCTAAATAAAAATTCTAAATATAAAATTATAATCATCTAAATTCCACAACAATAAAAAGTAAGTATATAAGACAATATTATTTATAATATATATATATATATATATATATATATATATATATATATATTAAAGTGAAATATATCTATCAGACAAATTAAATCAAATCAGCATCATACAAATAGTGTGAATCTTAGTAGTTCACTAGTAAACATCCAATAAAAAAAGAAATAATCCGTAAAGACATGAGTTGAACGTGTCAAGAAATTTTTTACTATCATATACAATTGATAAATTAATTTAAGAGATTGCTATTTAATTTAGTATCTATTTTCTTTTAAAGTATATTGCAAAATAAATAACACCAACAAGTAAATTACGTCGAACGTAATATTATACATAATTGTGGTGATCCCAGTATATATCATCACATAAATTTTCAAACAAAATTCGATTATTACAATTTTATATTTTATAGACACTTTCGGAAACCCCGTATATCGCATAAACTTTTATAATTATTAGCAAACGTCAAGGTCAAAAGATCAACGCTAGAAGCAATGTTATGTTAGTAATTCGTACGGTGTAGTTTGGTGTGTTTTTCGAAATGCATAAAAACAAAGTGATTTCGTCTATACTAACGCAAGGATAGATACATTGATTCAGGAAAACAATGTTTGTTTATCAACAAATGAACTGGAAAAACAAAATTAAAAACAATAAAAGGTTGTTGATTTTGAGCTTGGAGAGACGCCGTGAAAATGAATTAGAGGGTGGACGTGTAAAATTTTATCTCCTCAAATTTCTATTAAAATTTGAAATAACTTAAATAAATTATCAGAAATATTAATCAAAAGTGTTCAGACGACGTTTTAAAGTAAATAAATTAAAATACATTCCGTATAATTAAAAATAAGTGAACTTTAGTGAAATCATCTAGATTTGGTAAGAACTATAACTATAATTACCTTATTACAATTATTCTGGTGGTTATCCAAGGTATCTTATAATAGAGATACTCTGCTGACGATATTAACCACATATATCATCATTCCTACATCTTGGACTTCGTTTTTGTTTGATCACAGCTGATCATTTTTTCCTCCAAGAACAGCACATTCAATGCTATGCTCTATAACTAACGATGAACATTTTCCACGTGTATATTGAACTTTTTCTATAAAAACATTTCACTTGTATATTTTTGTACGTAGGTTAATTGTCTGTGGTAGCAATTTATTGGTTAAACGTTAGTATTAACTGTTCAATCTCCACTAATAACGGACACAAACACTAAATTAATATTAAATAAGTATTCACTAGATTTTTACATAATAATAATAAAGATTCTTAGACACATCACTTTGCCTTCCATTTTGTAAACTAAACAAAACATTTAACAGAACAGCACACTACACGTTTTCGCACTTAAAGATCTATGGTTGAGATTGAAAGTTTTTTTTGGATGTACATTCAAACATAGAATAAGAATAATGATACACGAAATTTATTTGTTGAGTTTCAATAATATTTATAGTAATGAAAGCGTTTATATGGTTGTTGCGTAATAATGATACAATAATGAATTTAAACGTATAATATTGGTTTATTAATTGATTATAAAAATTTCTTATCTTTTCTCATTAATTAAATTATGTTCAATTGTTCAGGTTCGTCTTATTTTTCTCTGATATCTACCTATAGTTTCTTGTTGCTAGCAAACGTCAAGTGCCGAATCTCATCCCTGAGATACAGTATTTAAAAGGTAAAGTAAAATTGATAATAATTTTGAATTGGGTATAGCGGTAAGCGTAACCAATTCTGGCGCCCATAAATAATAATAAAACATATATTAAATTAAAAATAAAAAAAATATACATAATAAAAAACAGCAGCCCAACTGAGGTAAATTAAAAATTATAATATAAAATAGCACTACAACATAAGGGCGTAAGTAAAATTATATATAATAAAAATGGCTCCCAACGTAGAGGCATTATTTAAAAATATATAATATATATATATATATATATATATATATATCATATCAAAATCACTTACGGTATAATACAGAAGAAGAACCTCTACCACTTCACAAACAAAATAACCAGCAACAAGATCACAGTAAACAAAATAAAATTGCAAAAATAAATTTTTCCGCAGTGCGAACTGAAAGGCACGGCAAAAAGAATATTTCCGCAGATATCACACCAAAAATCACCTGTAATACCATAAAAAGTGCACCCTACTATATAATAACATTTTAACAACAATATTTTCTTCGTAACATTTCATAACATAATTCACAAAAAATCACTTTTCAAATTCCCAAGATTGTACGAGTAAATGTAGGCTTAGAGATAGTATGAACCAACATATCAAACAGTGACTGTATTTCAGCTCGTTGAAACCGATATGGCCGTGCACAAGCAATTTCTTTGATACAAACATGAAAATAAACCTATACAATCCTGCGAAAATGCATCACAGATTAAAGGAGGGAAGCAATACAATAATCAAATATCAATAAAAAAAGGGTGAAACGTGTGAGTTGTGGAGAGGTAAGTTTTACCATATTCTAATTTATATACTAATTTTATGGTTTCCCTAATTATCAATGATTATTTTATTAATAATTTTTTTGGTCTATAATAGCAAGAAGCTCTTGCCTGTTTGAATTCAGGACAAATTTTTTAAGAAATCCTTTAATCATGTTCAAGGAATTAATAGTTGTTATATAAATTTTATACATATTGGGCAAATAATTGAAGATCTTGGCAGATAGATATAGAATATTCCTTTGTCCAATTGTTTTCCTACTTATATTGGTAGCTGCATAATTTTTATTTTTTAACCTAGTAGAGTAGTTGTGTTCTATATTTCGTAAGATTTTTTTATTTTTATAGATGTTCAATGTAATAGAGTAAACATATAATTTTCTGATATCCATGACCCTACTTTCCAAAAATAGTAAGTTAGAATTATAGTCCATTTTTCTATTATATATAATTTTTAAAATTTTCTTTTGAAGTACTTCTATAGTTTTTAAATGTGTTTGTAAAATACCACCACATCCAAGAATCCCGTAACTCAATCTTGACTCTACGAGTGAGTAATAAATTATTTTTAGTTGGCTAATGTCTAGAATTGATTTCAGATATTTAAACTTTGAAAGTAGTAATCGTAAACACCTCGCAATGTCTCTAACATGTGCATCCCATTTTAAGTGAGAATCAATTCTTATACCTAGGTATTTTATTTCATGGGTGGATTTTATATTAATATTTTGTGAACTTTCAATTTCAATTTCAGTGTTAGGTGGCAAGGAATTTTTATAACTACTGAATGGCATAAAATAAGTTTTGTCAAAATTAATTGTTAGCTTTTTATGTCTGAACCAATCGATAATTTTTGGAAAATCTGACTCTATTTTTATTTTTAAGCGTTCCCAAGTGTCACTGCTGTACATAACAGCAGTATCATCAGCAAAACTGTTTATTTTACTCTCCACTTCAACATCGAAAAGGCCATTAATATATATATATATATATATATATATATATATATATATATATATATATATATATATTGAATAAAAGTGGGCCCAATACGGTGCCTTGAGGGACACCGTAAGTTGTATTGTGAAAGTTGCTGACAACGTCATTAACTTTCACTTGTTGCTGTCTGTCCTTCAAATAATCATTAAGAAGATCATATGTTGGGCCACGCATTCCTGCATCCCACAAAGCATCCATCAACTGTTCATGTGATATAGTATCAACGCCTTGGCTAGATCGAGAAATATGCAGATACTTGGTTTACAGTCATCAACTAACCTATAGATTGTATTTGTTAATTCCACTATTGCGTCGCTAGTAGACAAACCCTCCTGGAACCCGTACTGACTTTTTGAAATATAGTTATTTTTTTTAAAAATGTAACCAATCTTTGTTTTACAGTTTTTTCAAATATTTTTGTTAAACTTGTTATCAAGGAGATTGGTCTGTAATTAGACATATCGCTTTTGTCGCCTTTTTTATGTAATGGCAAGATAATGGTCTTTTTGAATTGATTGGGACATTTACCTACACGAAATGTAAAGTTTATGAGATGTACTATTTGTGGTATTATCTCATATTTAATATTTTTTAAAGTCTCGGCCTTTATGCCATCTACGCCTGGTGCTTTACTATTTTTAAGTGAATCTATTATGATTTCAATTTCGTTTTCAGTGGTGACAGATAGGAATATAGAGTTTACACTGTTTTTGTTTCTTGGTGGTGTCGTTTGTGGTTTCAAGATTTTATCAGCATAATTTTTACCAATGTTACTAAAGTGTCTATAAAGAGTTCGGCTATGTTATATTTGTCTACTGAGCGGCATCTACCATCATGAGATTGCAATTCTGTTACTTTTTTTTGAGAGTTATTTTCAGTTGAATTATTTACTATGTTCCATAAATTTTTATTGTCGTTTTTATTTTAAATAATCTCAAAAACTGATCCATCTTATACAATTTAATGAGAATCACAGAAACACAAAAGATAACTTTCAATAAATAAATGAAGTCTTTTTAAAAACATAATTTCCAAAACACCATAGAACCTGTATCAGCGTTTTACTAAATAATATCCACATAGCCAATAACAACAAATACAAAAAACTCTTAGATAAACTTGTCTTATATCGAACTCAGTAATGAGTAGAAGTGTGTGGAGAAACTGCACAAGTGAGACAATTTTAATATTATTCAAAGTTGCTTCTCATGCGATGAACTATTTTGTCTTGTATTTCTTCTACCTTCAGCCTCATTAATTCCCGCGCCATTTTTAACGTAACTCAATATTTCCTTTAAAAAATTTTCTTTTGATACATAGTTCAGATCCGCAACAGAATAGACTTTGTCTTTAATGTGAAGTTTATTTTTCTTAATACTTGCATTTAAGTTATTTTCTCTTGCCAATGTAAGATGTATATGCAGGATTTTTCTATCTTTATACTCTTCTGTAGTGTAATCTCTGGATATCGCGATGGAACTTCCCTTTAATTTTTGTACATTCTCAAAGATGCTGGTTATCAGCTTATAGTTAATCAGTTCAACGATAAGAGGTCTTATTCTGTGGTTTTCTAACTTTCCTATTCTGTGAATATCTCTCATGTCTTCAAATCTACAATTTACTTGGCACCTTTCGTTTATGATAGTCAGGAAGTTTTGGATATCTTCAGTTTCGGTTTGCTTTTCTTCTAATCCGTACAATACCAGATTATATTTTCTCCCTTTTCGTTCTATATTTTGCAATTTTTCCTGTAGCTTCGTTACTTCCTTTTTTAATTCATTATTTTCCTCCCCCAACTCATTAATTTGTTTTTCTAAATCTATTCTTATTTTTGATACTTCTATTTTGATTTCGTTGTTTTGTTTTTTTTATTTCAGCATTGGTTGTTTGAAGACCTATAATTATTTCGTGTAATTGTTCTAGAGTAACCTTCCTGTTGACTTCAACAATTGGCATTATAGAGTGGTCTGAAGATTAAAATTTACTTGTTCAGTTGATTGTATCCTCAACAAAACCACTGTATTAGGAATTGACACAACTATTGAAATTATTGAAATTAAAGAGACCTAAAGTACTTATTTTCGATTGCAAAGTGATGATTTTTTTTGTTTGTAATTTCTTAATACTACGGTACTTTACCAGGCCAAGTTTTAAAATTATTGCACCTTATTCTACCAGGTTTTAAGCACAATAATCACAGAGCACTTTTATAACGAACCTGTCTTGCAGGTTGATTGTGCGGATCTTTTGAGTCATGGGGATTAGCATTCCTTGTCAGGTTCTTCGCCATCAAGTTAGACCATGAGGTGCGACATCATCGAAATGCCACCTGACAGAATGCCCAAGGTCGAGGAAACTGAGATACCATATCGTGTCAACTTGAGTGGCAGATCCGAATGGGCCCAGGGAGAACCTCAACGCATGTTGAACAGTATCACCTGGTACACCGACGGGTCAAACACCCTAACGGGTACAGGAGCAGGCGTTTACGGCGTCAGACCCAGGCAAAGCATAAGTGTTTGCATTGGCAAAATGACGACCGTATTTCAAGCAGAAATAACTGCACTAATCGAATGCGGCAGAACATGCATAGACAGGAAATATAACAAAAAGACCCCCTATGTGAACACGGACAGTCGGGCGGCCCTTTTGGCCTTAGCAAGCCACAGCTATACGTCGAAGATAGTATGGGACTGTCACAATACCTTGAAAACCTTGGCAAAAGACAATAGAGTAATTCTTACTTGTGTGCCAAGCCAAACAGGGGTAGCTGGAAATGAGGGAGCTGATAAGTGTGCCAAGAAAGGAGCTCATCTCACCCTCAAGGGACCAGAACCAGCATACAGCGTTTCATACAGCGCCGTACGAAAAACTGTTTCCAACTGGGTGTCGCTTGAACACCAAAAGCACTGGAACAGAATTTTGGAACATGCTCAGTCCAAAAGAATGCTAAAAGGACCATCGAGTTCCTACGCAGCAAATGCTTTTAGACTGGGTAGGAAAGAACTGCGAAAAATGGTAGGATTCATAACTGGCCACTGGATATTCAATGCACACCTAGTGAAAATGGGGATTGAAATAACAAATCCCATTTGCAAGATGTGTGGAGAAGTAGAAGAAACCGCAAAGCACGTGGTCTTCGATTGCCCTGCCCTGTGCAGAAGGCGAGCCTCCTGTCTAGATATCTTCCTAGGCACAAATCAGGAGGGAATGCAGGAAAATATAGTCCGACGAATCTCAATGTTCGCTAAGAATTTAGGATGGGACTTAATACCTGTGAGTGGGGGTGCACAATAAGCCAATCAATGGCTGAGCGGCAACAATTAGGGCACCTGAACCCTAACCCCCTCGTGACTAAAAAAAAAGTTACCTTTCATGTGCCCTTCCACAGAACAACATATGGTGCTATGAGTCCTATAAATAGATATCTGCGCTTTTTGAATAGCTTTAATTTTGATAATTCCAATACGTCTTTGGGTCAGTGAAAATATTGCTGTGTTTTGGTGTGTTCTTATTTTTTTTTTATTTATATAGGTATTGTTTTTACCTGTAGCTACATGGAAAGTGTTGTGTATTTCAAATTAATTGGTTATACTGTATCAGTCTTTATACCTGTCCTTATTGTATTATTTATTGTTCTATTGTTACAGTTAAAGGGGTTTTCCCGTAATAAATAAATCTTTTCTTAAATCCAAGTTGACAAATAATATTTTTAAATCTTAATTTGATGTTTTGTTATTACCAATAACAATTTCATTATTATTATTATTATTTTGAAGAATGCTCCACAGTACCTGAGTTGTACTTTATTGTTGTTCTGTAGTATACTTATTTTGGAATAAACAACCGATTAAGTATTAAAATTTGCTAATTGTTTTATTTCTTATATTTATTTACAAATTTAAATGTTTATAAAATTATGTCAAAAAATCCAAAAAGTATAATATGTTTTTTTGTATCAGTACAGTAATTTTTTACTTTACGAAGCGAGCAAACAGATTTCAATCAGATCTTAGAATTATTGTTTTGCTCTGGTAGGCTCTCCGATTCCATATAACACTTTTACATGAATTCTCTTTGCCTTTATAATACTAATGTAGATAATTGAATTTTTAATGTATTTAGTTAGTGTTATTGTTGTGATTTTCTTTTAACGTTTTATTGAAGTTTTACTTATTTACATTTAGAACACTAGATGAGAATCATCTTATGGCCTTTAAAGTTTTTGGTTGCCGGGGATTCAATAAGGGAGAGACGAGAGAATATTGTGACGGACAACTTAAAAAAAATCGACTTTGACTGTAAATTGAGGTATTTTTAGAATAAAACTGTTATATTCACCTCTGGGAATATTATTCAATCATTTACCTAGACAAACGAAAACAAACCTACATTTTTGGGGGCTCAACCGGGATGCAGATAAAATTATAGTCGAAGCGAAAACGAGTTGACATTTTCCTGACGTTTGGGATATTATTGAAAAAAACTATTTTAAAGAAGTTATTCACGAAGGTGAACCTAATTTTGAAGAAGACGGAACTGAAGAAGACGGAAGTAAGAATACTTCGAGCAAAGTAGCAAAATACGTGAAAAGACGGGAGTAAGACGACTTCGAATACAAGCAGACGAAAAAGTAAAAAGATGGAAGTAAGAATACTTCGAACAAAGCAGCAAAAGACGGGAGTAAGACGATTTCGAATACAAGCAGACAAAGAAGTAACACTTGTGGAAGGTACGATACATTTTTCCAATAGAAGATATAATTGTTTTAATTATTTTGATTGGGTTACGTAATCAATTATTGTGATTTATTAATTCATTTTCGTTCCATATTTTGTGAACGTCACGATATTCAGGTTCATTTTGATAATTGCCGAATGAGAAATAAGTTGCAACTTGACTTGTTATGAATTCATTCGAATTTTGGGGCATAAAGTGAATTCTGTTTGTATTAGTCTTATTTGATTAGTTATTCTAACATATTGATTGATATCACATATATTTTAATTGCGTACAATGACTACTTTGGCTGATATTCCAAGAATCGGAAAAAATATTTCCAGTAGTTCACTCAAGACAGTACAGGCTTTACATGTAGTTGCCTTTGGAATCGAGGGGGAAGGTAGGAAAATATTTAGACAGAAAGTCTTCGGAATATGCACAAAAAATAAATGAGGTAACACAAAAAGTGCAGTTGCCTGATCTTATTGCTATTTGTAATATACTTGATCTTGATTATTCTGGCAGTGATTAAGAAGTTCGCAAAGTTGCACGTATTTGTTCCTTCATGAAGTTAATTGCGGAATTTGAAGTGAAAGTTAGTAGTGCTCAAATACATAAATTACTGATCAAAGGAAAAAGTGGAGGGAAGAGTCAGTAACAAGAGTATGTACTAATAATGCGAGAGTTCGGAAGTAGAGCAAATATAGAGTCTGAAGTTTTGATTCAATATATAATTGATGGTATACAGGATGATATATCAAACTTATTTTGTAAGGTGAAAAAACGTTTGGCGAATTTAAAGAAAAGGTTAAGCTGTATGAACAAATTAAAACTTCGAAAACTATACAGTTCGAAGAGAGAAACCGAGAGGGAAAACACATAAAGGAATGGAAAACTGAAACTAAAAGAGACAAAGACGAGAAATGGAATCAGAAAAGTAACCTGCGATGTTGTTTTAACTGTGGAGGCAAAGGTCATTTGTCCAACGAATGTCCCGATAAAGCGAAGGGACCAAAGTGTTTTGTTTGTTCTGTTTATGGGCATGTATCAAATAAATGTCCAGAGAAGAATACTGGAAGTGGAATTTCAAATATGACTATAGTTGAGATGGTTCCAAAAAATAGCGTTAAATTGAATATTGATAATATTCAATTAATAGCACTTCTGGATACAGGAAGTGATATCACTGCGATACGACAAGACGTATACGAAGCATACTTCAATGATATAGAAATAAATGAAGAATTTATTACCCTTAGAGGTATTGGGTTAAACAAAGTAATAACAATGGGATCTTTCAATAGAAATGTCTTCATTAATGGAGAGGAGTTATTTCTGAAAATCCATGTTATTCCTTCTGAAGCGTCAAACTTCAAGGCGATTGTGGGAAATGATGTTTTAGCTCAAGTAGATGTTATCCTTAGAGATGGTGAAATTGTTGTTTTTAAGAAGGAAAAGCAGAATTTTTGGTGGAAGATAACAATAGACGAAGAAGCTGATAGAGAAACTGATATATTTGATGTTACACATATAAAAAATGAAAAAAATCGGGAAGAATCAAAGAAACTTATAAAAGAATATTATCCAGAGAAGATTATGGAAGCTGATGTTAAAATGCATATTCTATTGAAGAATGAAGAGCCAATATACCAAAGTCCGAGAAGGTTAGCTGTACCGGAAAAAGAGGAGGCTGAGGCGCAAATAGTAGAATGGCAAGAAGAAGGAATTATAAGATGTAGTTCATCTGACTTTGCTAGTCCAATAGTTCTTGTTAAAAAGAAAGATGGCAGTACTAGAATATCTTGTGATTACAGGAAACTTAACAAAAACATAGTAAAGGATAGATTTCCTCTTCCTTTAATCGAAGGTGTGTTGGATAGATTGCAGGCTGCTAAATACTTTAGTACCATCGATCTGAGGAATGGATTTTTTCACGTTGGAATAGAAGAAGAAAGTATAAAATATACCGCATTTGTTACACACCACGGTCAATTTGAATTTCTAAAATGTCCTTTTGGATTATGCAATAGTCCATCAGTTTTTCAGAGATTCGTGAGTACTGTTTTTAGAAAATTGTTGCTGAAAAATATTATGCTTTATTATATGGACGATATAATAATAATAAGTTCTACAGAAGAAAAAGGACTTGAAAGGTTAAGAGAAGTTATTCAGGTTGCGAAAGACTATGGTCTAGACATAAAAAAAAGAAATGTCAACTACTAAAAACCAAGATAGCATTTTTAGGATTTATCATTGAGGGTGGGAAAGTCCAACCCTCAAATGAGAAGACTTTGGCAATCAGGAATTTTCCACAACCAACGACTCTTAAACAAATTCAATCTTTTCTAGGTTTAACAGGATATTTTCGCAAGTTCATCTCTTCATATTCCATTATCGCGAAACCTTTGAGTGATCGTTTGGTGACGAACAGAAAGAGGCGTTTGAGAGACTCAAAAAATTACTATCTTGTAAACCAGTAATAAACATTTATAAGCAGGTCGGTGAAACGGAATTGCATATAGACGCGAGCAAATATGGTTATGGAGCCTGTCTGATGCTGAGGAAAACTACGGTAGCTATGAGCTCGAAGTGTTAGCCATCATTCAAGCAGTGAAGAAATTTCGAATATATTTACTAGGAATACAATTTAAAATTGTTACTGATTGTTCAGCTTTCCAGAAGACTATGACTAAGAAGGATTTGATCACCAGAGTTGCTAGATGGGCTTTATTATTGGAGGAGTATCCATACGAAATTGAACACCGCAAAGGGAGCAGGATGTCTCACGTAGATGCTATAAGTCGTTATCCAGTTGTTATGGAAATTACGAAGACGTTTATTGAAGAAGATGGTGTTATAGAACGACTTAGACGAGCACAAGAAATGGACGAACACATATTAGCGATAAAGAAGATATTGAGTACAGAAGATTATGAATTTTTTTTTATTTAAGAATCATATAATTTATAAATTTGAGAATGGAAAGGAGTTGGTAGTAGCTCCAAAAGCAATGCAGATGGATATAATAAAAAGAGCACACGACATTGGTCATTTTGCACTCCCGAAGACAGAAGAAGTGGTAAGACAAGAATTTTATATTCCAAAGTTGAAAGAAAAAATTAAAAAATGTTTGGGAAATTGCATACATTGTATATTAGGTAACAGAAAGGAAAGAAAGAAGGAAGGGATGTTACATCCCGTACCTAAGCAGGAAGGACCACTGCACACATATCACATCGATCATTTAGGACCAATGCCTTCGACTAATAAAAATGATCGTTATATATTGGCGATTGTTGATGATTTCTCCAAATTCACCTGGCTATATGCATGTGAATCTACAACAACTAAAGAAGTTATTAGTTGGTTGGAAAAATAAAAACAAGTTTTTGGAAACCCAGGTGGAATTATAACAGATCGAGGAACTGCTTTCACTTCTGAAGAATTCAAAAACTATTGTACTGATGAAGGTATACGGTGCTTAATAATAACCACTGGAGTTCCAAGAGGAAATGGTCAGATTGAGAGAGTGAATCGTATTATCATTCCAGTTCTTACGAAACTTACCTTGAACGATCCTAGAAAATGGTTTAAATATGTTGAGCGCGTACAAAGAGCATTGAATTCTACTATTCAGAGAAGCATAGGGACTACACCTTTTGAAATTCTGACAGGAGTAAAGATGAGGAATAAAGAAGAAATAGTAATCAAGGAATTATTGGAAGAAGCTACAATACAAAAATTTGATGAAGAGAGAAAAGAACTCAGAGCAGAAAGCAAAAAACAGATTTTAAAAGTACAGGATGAAAACAGAAAAACTTATAATTTAAGAAGAAAAAAATCAAGGTTTTATAGAAAAGGAGATTTGGTAGCCATTAAAAGAACCCAATTTGGAGTAGGAATTAAAGTTCATAAAAAATTCCTATGACCCTATGAAGTCACAAAGGTAAAACCCAACGACAGATATGACGTAATGAAAGCGGGCCATCATGAGGGACCAGTGCGTACTTCTACATGTGCAGAGTTCATGAAACCTTGGGTTGATAACCAAAGTGAATCCGGGTCGGATTCACAATAGGATGGCCGAATGTAGATAATTGAATTTTTAATGTATTTAGTTAGTGTTATTGTTGTGATTTTCTTTTAACGTTTTATTGAAGTTTTACTTATTTACATTTAGAACACTTGATGAGAATCATCTTATGACCTTTAGAGTTTTTGGTTGCCGGGGATTCAATAAGGGAGAGACGAGAGAATATTGTGACGGACAACTTCAAAAAAATCGACTTTGACTGTAAATTGAGGTATTTTTAGAATAAAACTGTTATATTCACCTCTGGGAATATTATTCAATCATTTACCTAGACAAACGAAAACAAACCTACGCTAATAATATCTCATTCAACCTGAATCATCCTCATTTTCCTTAATAATGCATTAGCAACGCATCATACACAAGTCCTATTACATCAAATGCATTAGCCCGCGCTTACGGTTTTAAATTGTACTCTGCGTGACGTCATGCACACGGCGAACGATATTTCGAACGGTTAGAGATCATATCTTCTATTTTGTTGTATCATGCCTCTAAATCCATAATCCAGGCTCTATCATGTAGCCTTTGATTCAATAAAAAACTTCAAAAATGTATATATAACTTTTATTCATTATTTTTGTACATATAATTTTTATAAAACAAATAAGATTTCTGAAAAAATAATGAATTATGTAGCTTTTTATAAACATCTTCAAATTAATAGGAGATAGCTGAAATGACATGGGACTTTACATTTCTTATTTATATATTAGTATTAGATTGAATATTTCTATATAATCATTGGCGTAAAATATACTTTCCATATTTACATTGTGACTTCACTTACCAGTACTTAATTTTGAATATGGTCCTACAAATTTATACATATATTAATAAACTAATGATCTATTGTTGTATATCTGTAATTTAAGAACATTAATGTTAATTACTAAACAATTAAACTCTCTGCATCCTTAGAAATAGATAATTTTTTTGCCTTTCACAATATATTGGTGTATATATTTTCATGGAATTTCTGTAGGATTTGTTTCCTTCTTAACACGTGTTCCCTGAGATTTTAAAATTTGAAAATATAAATAATAATTTATTAATTTTGTTAAAGATAGCCAAATCCTAAGACAATTTAAAATTATACCAACATTTGTATTAGTGGTTGTATTTTAGCACCAATATTGTATGTAAACATTAATTCAAATACATTTAATAGAAGACACAATTACTCTACGATACATAACAAGAATGTATATTTTGTTAAGTGTATCCCTTCGTAAATCAGAAACATTTATATTAAAATGAAAATGTTGGTAGAAAATTAGAATGTTATTTAGAAATATATATTTATTTGTCTCAACATAATTAGCCTCTGAGAGAATCCAATAGTTCACCAAATATATTACTATTATTATCTTTAAAATAAATTATTATTGAACTAAAATTATATGTTCTATCCAAAAAAATTATAATTTACTTCTAGTTTCATGTGCTTTTTTAACAATTGCTAATTTTGAATGTGGATCTAATACTGATAAAAGTGAAAGTTAGTAGTGCTCAAATACATAAATTACTGATCACAAGGAAAAAGTGGAGGGAAGAGTCAGTAACAAGAGTATGTACTAATAATGCGAGAGATCGGAAGTAGAGCAAATATCGAGTCTGAAGTTTTGATTCAATATATAATTGATGGTATACAGGATGATATATCAAACAAACTTATTTTGTAAGGTGAAAAAACGTTTGGCGAATTCAAAGAAAAGGTTAAGCTGTATGAACAAATTAAAACTTCGAAAACTATACAGTTCGAAGAGAGAAACCGAGAGGGAAAACACATAAAGGAATGGAAAACTGAAACTAAAAGAGACAAAGACGAGAAATGGAATCAGAAAAGTAACCTGCGATGTTGTTTTAACTGTGGAGGCAAAGGTCATTTGTCCAACGAATGTCCCGATAAAGCGAAAGGACCAAAGTGTTTTGTTTGTTCTGGTTATGGGCATGTATCAAATAAATGTCCAGAGAAGAATACTGGAAGTGGAATTTCAAATATGACTATAGTTGAGATGGTTCCAAAAAATAGCGATACATAACAAGAATATATATTTTGTTAAGTGTATCCCTTCGTAAATCAGAAACATTTAAATTAAAATGAAAATGTTGGTAGAAAATTAGAATGTTTTTTAGCAATATATATTTATTTGTCTCAACATAATTAGCCTCTGAGAGAATCCAATAGTTCACCAAATATATTACTAGTATTATCTTTAAAATAAATTATTATTGAACTAAAATTATATGTTCTATTCAAAAAAATTATAATTTACTTCTAGTTTCATGTGCTTTTTTAACAATTGCTAATTTTGAATGTGGATCTAATACTGATAACTCTGTATATGGCGAATCTTTAGTCCCGTGTAGCATTAGTGACCATTCCTTTATAAAACCCGTTTGAGGAACTTGCGAATTGAATCGGACCTAAAACAAACATACTTTAGTCGTTTAGTTGTTTAAACTTTTAAAAATTAAATACAATAATATTGTACAAAATATAATCGACAATGCAGGTAACACTTTTAAACTATATTAATATGTTTTTTATTAGTGAAACGTCGTAGAAGGAAAAATTACTAGATGAAAGTGACAGAAGGAGAAATTCTGAATAATACTGAATTTTGCTGAAAAGGAGCTGAAAAATATAGCAATACACAGAACCAGAGGGGATTTATAGGGCCAATATATACCTATAAACTATATTATACTATATTAAATCGTAAATGAAATTCTAACAACATTTTAAATCCAGTTACTTACTTCAAGAAGCCATGTGCCCTGTGGATATTCTCCCCAAGTGTGTGTAGTCATAAAAGGCCACTTTGAAAACCCGTCGTGAGAATCATCGTCGTTTTGTCTTCGAC
This sequence comes from Galeruca laticollis, assembly GCA_963921935.1. Classification (NCBI taxonomy): domain Eukaryota; kingdom Metazoa; phylum Arthropoda; class Insecta; order Coleoptera; family Chrysomelidae; genus Galeruca; species Galeruca laticollis. The sequence continues at coordinate 33,490,890 of OY998175.1, forward strand.
TTAGGATCATCGATCTAAAAAATAAATAAGTGCAAATCTAATACTATTTTTCACATGTAAACATGTAGAAATGTAAATGCAAATATTACGGCCAACAATAGTATAATCGGGGGTTTACAGAATTGATGAAATATTCCAACTTTAGTAAAATTTGAAATCTATAGTTGAATTTGTTTCCTAGAAAGAGCCCCAGTCAATTGTATGAATGTAAATTGCTTATTAGTACTATAAAACAACCAGGTTTATGTTTAGTAACGTCGCTAGATTTTTTTCCACCTAAAATCAAACAATATAACGCTAATTTGCTAACCAACCATAACCAAGTAACGGATAGAATTTGTTGCACTTACGAATTATACGACTACCCTTATAATTTGGTAAGACTAACATTGAATTACCTTGTTCCCATAGGAGAAGTGAGAAATAATTCTACATCTCCTCTTCTTGTAGCATTTAATGTCACAACAGATTGTACATGCTCCAAATATCTGACTTCAGTGTTTTCGCCTTTGCATGCGTTTGTAGTAATTTTCATCAATATAGAATTTTTGGATGGAATTTTGCTGAAAATAAAAGATTTCTTTGAGTCGTAGGATTATAAAATATGCTTTTTAATGAGAAAATTGAAATTTGAAATTATATCTTGGATAACATTACATCCAATCAAATATGTATGTCTGCAATAAAAGTTGCCTATCTATAGGGCGATACAAACTCAAATCTTAGACTATTAAATACATGTGTAAATTGTGAGAGGGTCTATTATGGACAAACATCAAGGGTCCTTAGAGATAGGGTGACACAGCATAAAAGTGACATTAACCTAAATAAAATATCTTGTGGATTGGCAGGGCATCACCCTAACCTTGACAGTATTAACATCATGCACTTAATCCATTTTTTCATAAAAGATATTGCTTGGAAATGTGAGAGAGATACAGAAGATACTCGACATATTACTCATACTTATGCATATCCAGTCACATTAGATAAATCTTGCACACCTTCATATAGATACAATATGTCCCCTTAAGTTGGAATCATATGAAAACTTTTTTATTATTAATTTTAGGAAAAAAAGTTATTCTGCATTATCTAAAACCTAAAATACAGTCATCAAATATCAAATTTTTTAGTCGTAATAGAAACAGAACCATTAAAGTGGGTTCCCAGGAGGTATTCCTTCATCCATATGAAGGCAGCGCGGTGTTGGCGGCTGTACAGGAAGATACCGTTCTACCTGCACGAAGCGAAACCTTGATAGTAGCACGGCTACAGGGAATCATGGAGGAAGGTACACCGGTTATGATGGAGCCAAGGAACCACAACGAAGAGGTTGGCAAAGGAGTACTAATTGGAAAAGGATTGGTTACGTCGGCGAAAGAGATCCCAGTACGTGTGATAAACGTGAATGATTACCCAGTTACAATCAAGAAGGAAACCGGGATTGGATCCTGCGTACCAGTGACGTCTATAGTTCGTCAAATAACGACCACTGAAAATTCTAATGCCAGATATTCGAACAGTTGTTATCAGTAGCTGGTCAATCTTTGGATCGAGCTGAGAAAAAGAGAATTAGAGAATTTCTCTTGCAATATCTAGACCTATTTGTACCAAAAGGAGGAAAGACTGGTAGAACATCAGCCGTCAAACACAAAATCGATACTGGTAATGCTAAGCCAATTAGGCAATCAGCTCGAAGACTTCCACGAGTGAAGAGAGAGGAAGCTGAAAGAATAATTCGAGAGATGGCAGAAGAAAAAGTAATAGAACCATCTACTAGTTCATGGGTGTCTCCAGTAGTGCTCGTCAAGAAAAAGGATGGAACTACGAGATTCTGCGTGGATTATCGCCAGCTTAAGAACGTGACGAAGAAAGACAGCTATCCTCTTCCTCGAATTGACCATACGCTAGATACTTTGGCCGGCAACAAACTGTTTACCGCCTTGGACATGAAGTCTGGTTATTGGCAAGTGGAAATGGACCCAGAAGACAAAGAGAAGACTGTCATGTCATACGGGCTCTGTAATGCGCCTGCGACATTTGAAAGACTCATGGAAAATGTCTTGAGAGGGTTGTCTTGGAAGACATGCCTGGTCTATTTGGACGACATCGTAGTACTGGGGAAGACATTTGACGGACACCTGAAGAATTAGGAAGACGTATTCAAACGACTCCAAGCTGCCCAGCTCATGTTAAACTCGAAGAAATGTCAGCTGTTCCAAAACCGAGTCAACTATCTAGGTCATATAGTGAGCAATGAAGGAGTGGCGGTGGATCCAGAGAAAATTGCCTCCATTCAGCAATGGCCCCAACCAACCGACAAACATCAAATTAGGAGTTTCCTTGGACTTTGCACGTATTATAGAAGATTTATCAGGAAGTTTGGAGATATTGCCAAGCCTCTAACTCGACTTACAGAAGAAGCAAGAGCTTTCCAATGGGACGAAGACTGTCAAACGGCTTTTGAAACCTTGAAGCAAGCAACGAAGGAATTGGAGGAGTGCTCTCACAAATCCAAGGAGAGCAAGAAAGAGTGCTGGGATATTTCAGTAAAGTCTTCTCCAAACCAGAACGAAACTACTGCGTCATAAGAAGGGAAATTTTGGCGGTAGTGAAGTCCGTGGAACACTTTTACCAGTATCACTATGGTAGGAAGTTCTTAATCCGCACTCATCATCCAGCACTCAAGTGGTTGATGCAGTTCAATAATCCCGAGGGCCAGATCGCTAAATGGATTGAACGACTTCAAGAGTACGATTTCAACATCGAACATCGAGCTGGTGTGAGTCACCGAAATGCCGACTCCCTGTCAAGACGGCCGTGCCCAACAGACTGCTCCCACTGCAACAAGGCGGAATCTAGGGAAGTTGAAGTTTCCAGAACTACTGTAGTAAACGAGGAATGGTCACCCACCAGGATCAGAGAAGATCAAGTGAATGATCCTCACCTAAAGATGGCAATGGAAGGAAGAAAATCGATGACCTACATGGCAAGAAGTGTCAAGATTTTCACCGACACTCAAGGCGTATTGGGCTCAGTGGGACTCCCTTGTCCTGGAAGAAGGACTGCTGAAAATAGTCCTCGAAAACGATGATGGTTCCGAGATGAGGAGACAGCTGGTTATCCCGAGAACAAGAGTAGCTGAGGTACTAAAGAAGTTACACGACAGTCCATCGGGAGGTCATCTGGGAGTGAAGAAAACCCTCCAGCGAATCCGTGAGAGGTTTTATTGGATGAACAGCTCCGCTGATGTGAAGGACTGATGTAAGAAATGTACGACTTGTGCTACGAGTAATGTACCACATCGCAAGAGTAAGGCACCCATGAAACAGTACAATGTTGGAAGCCCTTTCGAATGGATTGCTTTAGATATCTCTGGACCATTTCCGACGACAAACAATGGTGGCAAATACAGACTGGTTGTAATGGATTATTTCACAAAGTGGGTGGGAATTTACGCTATTCCGAACCAAGAGGCCACAACTGTCGCGGATGTATTGGTGAAATAATTTATCAGCCGATATGGAGTGCCCTTGGAAGTCCACAGCGACCAGGGAAGAAATTTCGAAAGCCATCTATTCCAGGAGATTTGCGAGAAGCTGGGAATGAAGAAGACTAGGACAACAGCATTACATCCACAGTCAGATGGAATGGTCGATAGAATGAACAGAACTATTGGAAAATACCTGTCCAAAGTAGTTTCCAGCCATCAGAGAGATTGGGACCAGTATCTTTCCCTATTCGCATTGGCTTATCGATCTGCCGTCAATGAGTCCACGGGTGAAACACCTGCGAAAATCCTGAGGCTTCCTTGTGACCTGGAATTTGGCTGTCGGCCTGGAGAAGATCTAACAGGAGAAGACTACGTGATTCAATTGAGAAGAAGGCTGAACGATATTCATGAATTAGTTCGAACTAAATCTTCAAGTTGCCAGCGACAGAATGAAAAGTCGGTACGACACGCAGGCCACAGAAGGCGGTATTAAAGAAGGGGACAAAGTATGGTTACACAACCCGACGAGGAGAAAAGGATTTTCTCCAAAATTACAAAAATCCTGGGAAGGTCCATACTTAATCAAGAAAAGGATCAATCATCGCAAAGGATCATATATCGCATAAGTAAGATCCCCAACGGAAAACCAAAAGTAGTTCACCAAAACCGACTAGCGCCATTCGAAGGAGACCATGACCTAGAGAAAGGAGTAAACCATATTCGAGATGTATCTGACCCTACCTTCGATGAATTTATGGGCGCGTATGGAGGTACCGGGAAAGCTAGATATGGAGTCACTTCAGAACAACGACAAGATTTATTCACTCTCCCGGAAGATTATTCACTGGCATACAACATCCCCGCCCGTATCAAGGACGCACGAGGGTTGGCAACCGACTTTCGAAAGAAGTTCGGGCAATTAGTAACACTTGAAGACCAGATTCTAGCACCTGGCAAGACACTGAAACTGAAACATAATTCGCGGTACGTCTTCTACGTGGTAACTAAAAATGAATTTCAAGATCGATCTATCTACCGCGATGTGTGGGAAGCACTTCTAAACCTCCGAGACCATGTGTTCGAATCCAGCGAGAAAAAACTGGCTATGCCTAAGATAACGAGTAACCAGTTGGATTGGCGAGTCATCAAGAACATGGCAGAGGTTATCTTCTAAGATACCGGTGTCCTGTTATTTCCATAAGATCGGAAAGTGTAGAAATGGGGCCAGTTGCCGATTCAAACATCCAGTCTCGGCTACACAAAAGTTCCAGGAGGATTTTCCATTTAAGGGGGGGGGGGGTAATGTTACGAAACAGCACACTGGTATAGTCCCTGAATCCGACTCTGCCTATGCATGTATGAAAGTTAAAATTATGGCGGATGCGCAGGGATTTCTTAGAACTGTTTACGATTGTGACTATCTTATCTAGGCATTGTTTTTGTGACCAGTCTTATCTAGAAAATGCCAGAAAATCAATTGCTTTCTTGGTGTAAGCCGCAATTTAGAATTATCTAGTAAAAAAGGCACAAATATATAACAAGAATACACCGAAATAGCGACCAGTAAAGTGTTGATATAAATTAATAATTAAGGTTGTGTGTATATAAATTAAATTTAAGTGAATAGTTAAGTGTATATAAATTAAGTGTTATTGAGTAGTTTAGTATTTAAATAAATTCGTAAGTAGTCATACCATGTGTTTAAAATGTATCCCACCCGTTTACTGTTTAAATAAATACGAAAAACATTACAGTAATTATATGGTGTCAGTTTAATAGATGTTCGTACTCAACTTACTGACAAAAACGTTTGTGTGTAAATTTTTTTAAACATTCTTAGTACCGATTTTTTTTCTCATAGAGAGATGTCCCGGAACGCCGCAAATCGAGCCCTGAGTATTACTATAATTACTTACTTAACCTTATTGAGATTGCCTGCCTCACAGTGAAATCTTGGAGGTACTGTTTTCCATCTCCTTGCTAACGCTACCATGGCGCCAGCATCTAGCACTCCAAATCCGAATAAGTGGTTGAATTCCAATCCAACACCATTCATGGTCCAATGGAATCTCCCTTTAGCGTCAAATAAAGAGTTTCGTTTGGAAGTTAGAACAGTTAAATGTTGAACATCTCTCCATGTTAATTTTGGACTGAAATTAGTATATAGTATATTATTCAACAAGCGTATAATGATGGCTATTACCCACGAAGATGAAATTGCAACACTAGCCGGAGGCGAGTATTGTAACATCTGAGTGGGTGATAGCCATTATGCGCGTGTTGAATACTATACTTTATCCACAACTATATATATATATATATATATATATATATATATTTAATATTTATGTGATGAATTTTAATTATTTAATTTTAATGTTTTTAAACCTTCCTATAAAGATAAATTTCAATTCGCCTCACGTTGGGCCGCTAATTTGTTATATATTCAATCTATAATTATAATTGCCCGCGTTTGGGTGACAATTTGATATACTATACTATACCTTTAATGAATGGATATATGACTATAACAATATGCAATATTATTTGTCAATGTTTACAATCTGTGATTGTAGCGACACTATTGCACACACACCTTTAGCAGCGTATGTAATCTATTTCAATTTTGAGAGTAGTTGTCAAACAATGCCCGGCTAAGATAAATATTAATTTTGTATTTAGATAGATGAATTTATTCACAATCGACTTAATCACCCTTGTTTCAGGGTGGGATCAAATTTTTTAAAAAATAATAATTCAAATTTTATAATTTTAACGTATTCTCCAAATTAAATATTACTCTATTATTCAGAATATCGAGTAACTGTTCATTCAATATAATAAAAGGCACTTTAATTATCTTATGACACTGAAAATTAATCAAATGTCACTGATTAGATCAAAAATTCTATTGAATGCAAAATGTTAAATTCGATGAAAATAGATACTGAATGAATACCACAGTGAGTTGGAATCAAAATTATATATTATACTATCATAACAAATTTCAAAAAAAAATTATTATTCCCCAAAAATACCATAAAAGGACAAAGATAATATTTTCTACTAACCTTAAAATTAGAACAACCTATATGCTAGAAATCAACCTAATTAAATATTTTTATCAAAAGTTCAAATCGTCGAATTTACACTTGACATGTATCAATGTCCAATAACACAATCTCCGTTCAAAATTGTCTATTCAAAAAAAATTCTTCACTTGATGTAAAATTTCATATATGTAACGTTAATTTTGGTTTAATTCAAATTATCCTATAGATGCATCTATTTTTAAATGTATTTAAAAGGCCTGTTAATTCTCGAGAAATAATTTTAAAAAAACTGGAGCGGACTCACCAACTAGGAACAGGAATAACTCGTACTTATTCTAAACGTATTTAAAATTCTGCATACTTTGTAAATATATAATTCAGAAAACTGGAACCACTTACACTATATACGATAGAATTCTTCTTCGAATTATACACGCACTGGCTTTATAATGTATGGCTTTATGATCTGATTGTATAATAGAATAATTTCTATTATATTTTAAAAAAATGAGATAACTCTAAATGTGATGTTGTCTCGTGGGGGTTTCAAATTCAACTGACTAAACTCTGTTCAAATAAATAAATCTCTTCTCCTGTGGTTACGAGATTCTTTTTTTAAAAAAAATACTAATTTATGTTTCCCAATAACAAAGAGAGATTTGAATTCTTTTATTACAATTGTAAGTCTGCTAGCAACGACCTCTGTATTTTGAAATTTCAAATATATTTTCCAAATCGTAATATGATCTATCTATCATTAGATATATTCTGCATAAATGTCATCAGAAATTAAAATGTCAAATTTGATATATATACCGAGTCTTCCAAAATTATTGTTTCTACATATAATACAGTGTGTATCGAAAGTATTGCATACAAATAAAAATAATTTGTTTCTTTTAAATTTCAAATAGAGGAACTGTATTAATATATATATATATATATATATATATATATATATATATATATATATATATATATATATATATTAATACATATCCTCTATCTAAATTCTAAAGAAAATATTGAAATTATGAAAAATGTGAATATTTGGATGTAATACTAGTGATACACACTGTATTATCAATAATTTTAAAGTTTAAATATACAAATAAATTTTGACATTTCAATTTCGGATGACATTAATGCAGAATATACTTTATAACGATTTGAAAACAAGAATACAGATGTCTCTGTTAGCAAAATTGCAATTATATTAAAAGAATGAATATCTCTCTTTGTTATAGGAAAATGTGAATTTATATTTTAAAAAAAAAAAGAATTTTTTTGGTAACCAAAGGAGAGGAGAATTATTGATATAGAAAGTTGAGTTAGTTGATTTTGATATCCCCACGAGGCAACATCGAAATAAGAGTTGCCTCAAATTTATTTAAAAATATCATAGTAATTTATATGAATATTATCAGATCATCAAATCCTGCATTGTAAAGCCAGTGCGTGTATAATTCGCAACAAATTGCATTCATAAAGTGCGGGTGATTTTCCGATTTCTAAATTATTAATTTAGTAAGTTGTTCCTGAATTCTAAACACGGTTTAGAATACGAACGAGTTAACCAGTACCTATTTGGTGAGTCCTGTCTAGTTTATTTACATTATTTCTCGAGAATTAATAGGCCTTTATTAAAATTATTTCAAAATTAGATGCATCTTATGGTAATAAATTCGATTGAAATTACAGTAACGTTACTCAAATAAAATTCAACGTCAAGCGAAGATAATTTTGGAATAGACAATTTAAACGGAAATTTGCGTATTTTGACATTGATATACATCAAGCAATAATCAAACATTTTGAACTTTGATAAATTATTTAGCAAGTAGATTTATAATTATAGGTTGTCTTAATTTTAAGGTTGATAGAAAATTCTATCTTTGTTTCTGCGTTTATAATATTTTTGAAAAGTTCTAATTTCTTGTAATTTGTTATTTGATAATATATTATATAAATTTGAATTCCAATCACTCTTTGGTACTCATTTCATATTCATTTCTCATTGTATTTGATAATTTTCAGGCTATAGAAATTTTGATATAATAAGTGACATTTGGTTAATTTCCTGACAGTAAAATCATATATGTCATAAGATAATTTAATTGTCTTATAGTATATTGAACAAACAGTTACTCTAGATTTGGAATAGCGTAATACGTAATTTGGAAAATTCTTTGAAAATTTATAAATTTGAATTTTATTTGAAGTCTTTGATCCCTCCCTGAGATAAGAGTGAGTAAGTTGATTGTGTATTGATTTAACTTTCACAATATAAAATTTAATATTCATCTGAGCCGGGCATATTAATTTGACAACTGCTGTCAAAAATTTCAATAGGTTATATTCAGTGGTAAAGGCATATTCACAAGAGTGTAGTTACAATCATAAATTGTGACATCAACAAATAAAATTCATATCGTATAAATTCATAAATTAAACTATTAAATAAAAAATAAAACATCTAAATATAATAAGTGGTCACCCAAACGTGGGGCAAATAAATAATTAATAAAACATAGTATATATTATAATTGGCGCCGCAAAGTGGGGCAAAAATATATTTATCATTATTATCATAACCAGTATAGAAAAATATTATAATTTGACGCAGCAAATTCATTGACTATATAAAAAAAATTAAGTATCGACCATGGAAAGAAGAATGACGTTAAGAGATGGTAAACAGGTAGGAGTTGAAAGTGGATCTGAAGAAGTGAGGGAAGAAAGGAGTCATGGAAGAGGAGATTTTCAGGTGCAGTACAGAACAAGGAAGGGAACAATCAGAAGGAGATATGACAGCGGGAGATGAAGCAGAAGAACAGGAGGATAGGACACAGGAAATGCAAAGAGGAATAAGTCAAGATCGTCAGATGATGGAAATGATGCGACAATTATTGGGAGATATGAATAATTTGAGTGGAGAACTAAATAAAAAAATGGACAAACGAAATGAAAAAATGAATAAGATGTTAGATAAAATGGATAACATGAATGCAGATATGGAGAAATGGAATAATAAATTTAGTGAAGATATGAAATCGGACATGATGGTAAAAAAAATATACGTAGTAAGGGGGAACATTGTTGAAAAGACGGATGATATGTTGGATAACATGGATAGCAGGATACAAGAAATAAAGGGGCAGGACAAGATGGATGTAAATATGAATGACAATATAAATATAAATGATGATACTATAGAGCAGAAAATATATGATAAAATGGAAAAGGAAACTGACGAAGTAAAAATCCAAAGTTTAATGGAGATTAAAGAAGTTGAGAAGAAAATTGATGAGATACAGTCTATAAAAGTACAAAGACAAACCAAAGATGAAATGGTAGACATTAATTTACAGAATCTAGGAAGTGAACAAGTGATGCAAATGTATGAAGAAAATATTTATTGGAAAATAAAATACTTAGATGTTAATATAGTGAAACAAATCGGGACATATGATAAAAGAAATAATAATTATAATAGAGGGATACAACTTAATTGGGAATTAAAGAAAATGAACAAAATATTACAAGAAGCTATGGAAGAGATAGAAGAAACCACAAGACAAATTGAAGAACAAACAATTTATACAGGAAATGTCAAAATAAAAGTAAAACTTGACAGAAATATGAAATTAATTGATCCAAGGGTTTTTATTAATATAATTGAAAATAAAATGATAGGGAGTGAACATATTATGGAGAAGAAAATAATTATAATTACTTTCAATGATATGGAAGAATTTGAGATGCAAATTTCAATGCATTTATTGGAAGAAATTGATGAGATATGGGACTTCAAAATTAAAAAAGATATGGTGGAGAACAGAAAGAAGCGACAGAAACCCATAGAGAATCAAACAATAAGAGAAGAGAATAAGACGAAGTTTAGGAAAAGAAAATAAAATTGAATTATATGACAGGATTATAGGAATGAAATCTAGAAAACGAAAAGGAATTGTACATGGTAAAGAATGGATATAAAAACAATATGTAAATAAAAGGTTTATGATTAACAAGTAATATTTAAAAACATATGTGAATATAAAATTATATAAACAGAGTTTGATAAAAAAAATTGATAGACATGTTGATATGAATTATGGAAATGAAAATAGAAGTTACAGAAATAAAAAACGAATATATGGAAATGAAGGTAAAATTGATGACAATAAGTATTTTGAGAATAGAAAAGATTTTAGAAACTTTGATAGAAGAAATGATAATGAAAATAGAAATGAAATTGAGCAACAAAATAGATGGACAGGATGAAATAATTACATTTATAGGAGCAAACGGAAGTTATATAAACTCAGCAAATCTATGATACAACAGATTGAATTAAAGGATGAGAAAGAAGTTGATATGTAAGCATTGTTGATAAAGAAGTTAGAAACAGACATAGTTATTGATAAATTGATGAAATATAAGGAAATAATTGATTTTGAATAGATATGTAGAATTAAATGGTAAAATAATTGAATTTGAGGAGGTAAATATGGAAGTATTGGCAATTGAAGAGGATAATAGGAAGTTATGGAATATAAAGAGGAATGGAATTATGGTAGAATTGGAGTTAATGAGTGGAAATAAGGAATATGAAGAAGAAGTGAAGAATTTGATAATGAAATATGAAGGATTGTGTGAGAAAGAAATTAGAATGGCTAATAATTATGTTCGTGAGATAGAATAAATAGAAGATGTGAAAAGTAATGGTAATTGGACAGACTGTAATGAAGAATATTATAAATTTATAAATGAATTATTAAAGATGTATGAGACAAGAATTTCGAAGGTTGTTTAATGAAAATATGAATAATCAAAGTAAAGAATACTGAGGTATGTTGAAACAAAATCATATTTTGTAACATATAAATGGTTTAGACAGAGTAGAACAGAGTTGGAAACATTTGAGACCATAAAAAAATTTATCAACGTGTATATAGGAAATTTTAGAATAACAAATAACAGTACGTTACGTGAAATTTTAATAGTTATAGTTGATTTAATAAGTTTTTATGGGAATTAGGAATAATAGTTTAATTTGTTTGAAGATATTTTTTTTAGCGATATGTTAATAATTATTTGAAAGATATGACTATGTTACTAAAATATTAGTATGATATTTGACAATTTGAAAGATGAATTATGATTATATACAAGAATCGATTTATCCTTCTTTTATTAGGGGGATTTAATACATATCCTCTATCTAAATTCTAGAAAAAATATTGAAATAAGGAAAAATGTGAATATTTGGATGTAATACTAGTGATACACACAGTATTATCAATAATGTTAAAGTTTAACCCTCGGTAATGAAATAATAAAAAAGAGGAAAAGTGGCATTACAACTAATATATCCTAAACAAGCTGATGACATTAAAACTTATAAAACCATCACATATGCAGGAAATATTTCTAATAATATTTCAAAGATAATATCTTCAGCAACGAATACAACAATTTCTTTTAAAACAGAAAGTAACGTTAGTACAAAATTGTTAAATGTAAAAACAAAAATACCATTATTAAAGAAGTCAGGTATATATCAACTCAAATGTCCAGAATGTAATGCTGTCTATTTGGGTCAGACCCTTAGGAATTTTGAAATACGATACAGTGAGCACTTACGAGCATACAGATTAAAACAACCAGATAAATCACACTACGCAAAACATCTACTTGACACCAAGCATTCATTGACACCCAACACAGAACTAGAAGTGCTGCATATTTGTGAAAAGAAACAAGAACTGGATTTCCTTGAAGAACTGGAAATTAGAAGACATTTAAGAAACCCACAATATGAAGTTGTCAATGAACAGTTAAATCTAGGGAATTCTCCACTAATAAACTGTCTTCTTAAGTGATAATTGTAAAGATCAGCAGATATAGTTTTCCTGGTTTCCTATATCATTGCACAGTTATACTGATCTTAATTGGAAAAATGATATCCAGGATATCACCATAGGGCTAATGATATCTAAGCTTCAATATTTGTAATATCACATCTTCTTCTTTTTTCTATAAACATATATTAAGCCAATCACAAGTTAGGTTACTTCTTGGTCTAGCCAAAAATAACTACTAAACATCAGGTAGGCATAAAATGAAATGTAACGTCTGTCATTCTGACGATGATATTGATTCATCGAAACAATTGTCAATTTTTTAGAATTTTCAATAACTTGTATTATATTGTGGAATTAACTAGAGACCGTGAGTTTCATTTAAAAACACTAATTTGTTAATTTAGTTTGAAATCTGATTTCGTCTTTTTATTTCATTGGTTATGTTGTCATCTATATAACCTTCGGCAACTGTGGTTGATTTCCATCACCCTAACTGCTTTACTGCTGTAATGTCACCTCCTGCGCTAACGCAAATGGTTGCAGATGATCTTCGGAACGAATGTCCTGTGTACAATTCGAGATTTTTTAATTTTAAAAACATAGCAATGTGCTTTCCCATAGAAGACAATTTGATAACGCCTACTCTTTGAATAGTACATTTGCCATTTTGATAATTTAAAACTAATGATGGGCATTTAGCATGAGATGGGCGAAGATTTATATACTTTTTGCAAATATCGTAAAATTCACCTGATACAGTAAATGATCTAGGAATCTTTGTTTTTGTGAAAGGTATTTTCACTATAAGAGCTCCATTGTAATCTTCTATATCTTCAGTTTTCATAGAATATAATTCATTAGATCGGCACGCTCCCATTAGCCCCATGATTAAGGTTACGTAAAAATAATTTGATTAAATTGGAAAGTTCTAAGCTGAAAATTACGTTATTGTAAAGGCGGGTCCAGATCAAGCGCGCCGATCCGCGCCGCGCCGCGCCGATCCGCGCCGCGCCGCGCCAAACGTTTGCGAACGTTGCAGGCGCGTTCAATTTGGACGGGTTACCGCGCACAAACGCGCAATAACGTGCACGAACAAGCGTTCGCTAACATTATCCACTTGTTGTCGGTACATCAAAGAAATTTGCTTGTTCGCGCGCGTTTGATTTGGACGAATTTTTAGTTTACTTGGTGTGTTTGTCAAGAGCGAATGCAGTTGTAATAAAGTCCATTGCTTTATTTAAACAACTGTCTACCTGTAAAAACTTATTTAAAATGGAAGACGTTAATAATACAGAATGGGACCATGAAAGAATTTTATACATTATTGATTTATATCACGAGTGTCCAGAGTTGTGGGATCCCCGTGATAAAAATTATCATATGCGCAATAAAAAACAAGATGCTTGGGAAAAAATAGCCGCCAAATTTAAGTGCAATGTGGATGCAGCAAAAGCAAAAAATGAATTCCCTGCTATCGTCATTTCGCCGCGAAAGGGGAAAAATAAAAAAAACAACAGGCATGGGCAAAGGTATGTATTGACTAAATTTTATTATTAATATGTATTATAATATTCACTTTATTGTTACATGTAGTACATTATTGTACATATGAAGTAATAATGGTGCCATTTTCAGGTCGGAGGGAGATTTATGTGAGCAGCTGGTTTGCATATGAAAGGTTCTTTTTTTTATTGGACAAGAATAAACCTGTGGGACATATCAACACTGAAAATGTGAGTATAATCATAATAGTTATAAAATAGTGTGTTACGCAGCTTTCGCTCAAATGCATCAATAAGTAATAATGCCCTTACGCATAATCATTTTGCCATGGTACGCGACCATTGTTCATGAAATAGTCTGCTATTTCTTTGCGTATGGCTTGGGCATCTGTTGAACATTTCCTTGGGACTTTCTTTAAAGACATAAAGGAAGGTCCATCGTCTATTTCGTGTCTCCAACTTCCTGGTATTAATTTACCATCTTCTTCATGATCAAATGTTCCCGGAGGTGTGTATGTTTGGCGAGAGGCTTTACTTTTCCGTAGATAATTATGTAAGTAGATGGTTGACAGTGTAATAAGAGTTGTGTTGGGAGGTTCTAACAACATTGGCTTCCGCAATACTCGAAAGACAACAGAAAGAATCCCAAATGCATTTTCTACAACCCTACGAGCTCTTGAAAGTCGGTAATTAAAAATCCGTTCCATTTAACCCTTTGGGTGCACCCCTGCGTAGGGTTTCATGATATTTTGATGTAAGGCAAATGCCTCGTCGCCCAGAATTACGTAAGGACAAAGTTTTTGGCGACCAGGAAGAGCTTCCGGTTCAGGAAAATGTAGTTCGTTCTTAGTAATTTTCTGCCACAATACACTGTTTTTAAATACCCCTCCGTCCGATATCCGTCCCTGACACCCTACATCAGCAAACATAAAATTGTACTCTGCATCCACCAGTGCAAATAATACAATACTAAAGAAGGATTTGTAATTGAAATATTCGCTTCCTGTATTAATAGGAGATTGAATCATTACATGTTTTCCGTCTATGGCTCCTACACAGTGCGGAAAATTCCAGACGTCTTCAAACATTTTCGCGTGCTTCGCCCAATCTTCTGAACTACTTGGCATCTGTAATTAAAGAAATTATAAAATTAATTTATTTTTATAGACCTCTGTAAAAGAAGAGGACGACAACAGTGATGGGGAAGAAGGGAACGAAGTTAATTCAGAATTAACCACAAATGAAGCGACAGAAGAGCCGAACCCTACACAAAACCAAGAACCTGCAGATTCCCAACTACAATCCCAAAATGAAACAAGAGAGAAACGCAAACTGTTTGCTTCACCAAAGAAGGCACCGGCTAAAAAAAAGAAGCCTGCAGAGGATACGCGAATTGCATACGCCTTTGATGTCATTCAAAAGGCCTCAACCGCCGAAAAAGATGAATGTTCAACTTTCGGTGAACATATTGCAAGCAGACTCCGAAAATTTGATGACATGACGCGAGCTACAGCTATGCATCACATAAATAATGTACTGTTCCAAATCGAATTTGATTATTATAGAAATACTGCTGCACGCACACCACAACAACAGCAACAACAAATTGTTATTAATCCTCCACTTCCTTCGCCGTCAACTTCATTTGGTAATCCATCGTCGTCTTCAGCAACTTTTGAAAATAGCTCCCCATATTCACAGTCAATGAGTCCATTGCAACAGTATGTTCATACCTTTGCTGATTTGTAAATTATATTGAGAAATTATATATATTTATATAAACTAACTAAAATAAGGTTAAATATATAGTTAACTTACCTGTATGTGGTCTTTAAATGCCTCAACTATAGCGTTGCAAACTTCAGGAACTATTGTAGAAATACTTTGCTTTGAGACTTTAAACAAATATGATAAACTAGTAAATGAGTCTCCGGTTGCCAAAAAACGTAGGGTTATCGCTAATCTTTCTTTAACAGGTATACACTCTCTGAAATTGGTGTCCTTTTTTTGTATTTTAGCGCCCAATAACTCAATTATTCTTTGAAAGTCTTCAGAGGACATGCGACAAAAATTTTTGAATTGCCCCGTGTTTTCAATTTTCACTGCCACTGTAATGCTTTCTATTTTTAAAAATTCTTGTCATCCACCATCGGTGATTGTTCTTCTTTTTTTTTAATATGCCACTTATTACAATAAATGCAGTACTCGCTACTTTAATTTTTTGATAATCGGTCATGTTTGATATCTACGAATGAAACAAACGCACTAAACTTGGAACCTTTCCGAACATAGCCAAACGTGCGCGCATTTGGTCTATCTAGACAATTCTCCGAACATACACGAATTTTGTTCGCAAACGTTCGCAAACGTTTGGCGCGGCGCGGCGCGGATCGGCGCGCTTGATCTGGACCCGCCTTAAGAATACCTTTGTCATTAGATAGGTATGATCTGGCGCTTCTTTAATAAATTTACTGGCGTAAAAGTTTTATATTTTGTCGGTTGATGGCCCTCGGACTGACGTTTTAAAAATGCCTGTAACTTCATGTAAGTCTCTAGGTGGATACTATGGTAAATATTCAATGTACTTTACAGCATATATGCATATATGCCCACAATGATGATGACTTGTATTTTTTAGCAAGTTCAACAAAATACACTAGGATAACATTTCCAGAAAAAGACGATGTTTTTTGTGCCAGTTGCCAATCCATAAAACTTTTGTACACCGCATCATATTTACCTTTTGACTTGTTAGATAGGAGAGATTTTCTGTAGCGCTAGCCGCTAATTTCAAAATGTCTGGCGGTGGACAGGACATATCTTCTAAATCTGATTCACTATTAGACATTTCTCTAATGATACCAGAGATAAGAATGTTCACACCAAATAACTCACAAACCGACTGACAGTATATCTACAAATACAATGACAAGTAAATTTTCAAATTGTCAAATTTGACGCAACGATTGAGTAATATTATTCCATCGAACTGTCATTATTATTCAATTCTATATAGTAATGCATGTCATTACTTGATAAAAATCGCATATTTAACCGATATATTAATTAATAGTTGTGGATAAACATGTTTACTTTATGGATGCATGTTAATATTAACTTTGAAATTCACTTACTTTGCCTCCAGTGCCAAAGCGAATACACCTGCAGCCTCCGGAGCAGCCGCTGATGTTCCCGAATGGGTGGTAGTGCATTTTCCGTATAAATCAGTGGTGGCCTGAAACAAATAGTGTACTAATGTTTTGGTTATCTGTTCCTTGTTCTTTTCTGTTAGTGTTAGTGTAGCGTTTATCAATAAGGATGAGATTAAACTACTTGAAAATTGTGTAATATAAAATTACTTACAACACCAGTGTTCGGATCTTTAGCACCATTACTAAAAGTCGATGCTAAAGTAGATGAACAACTTTCGTCGTAATGTGCATTTTGACCATCGTTGATTGCACTGTTTATGCTTATTGTCCACATACTGGCGGCATATCCATCACAATTACAATCGTCGTCTTCACCTCCATCTCCACTAGCCCAAACGTATATATTTCCCAAACCATGTCTTCCCTAAAAAAATATATGACCTTTATATGTATCAATATATTCTTAACTACATTTAATTACTTCATTGACTCCCTTAACTATGGCTCTCATTGTGGAATTTCTGGGTCCGTCTACAGTTTTTCCGTCGTCAGTAGGTCCCCAGGAAGCGCTATATATGTCAATGAGATTGGGTTCGTGTCCCATTGAATTTGCTTCGATGAGGTCTGTCATGTAAGGTTGATCCAACATTCTGATTCCTGGAAGAAATGTATGTTTAATTTTTACCGAAGTGTAGCAATGTTTGAAATTGGTTATTTTTAACAAATTGCTTTATTTTACGTAAAATTTTATGAATTTTTGCACATATTTCAACGTGTATTATATTCCGTTTTTAAAAGGCATGGAGTAATAAAAGCTCATTAGGTATGCAAAACCGATACAGGGTGTATAATAAAATATCTTCGAAGTTTATCTAATTTTGTACTAAAATTTCTCATTTGTTACGAATTTCAGGTAGACACCCCGTAACTCTGTATTCGGTTGGGTCGTCTATTGTATTGAAAGGGTCGCTCTATTGTATTTTAATGAACAAATAAACAATTTAATCCTCAGAGGCGTGCAATCAGGACAAAACAAACTTGGTATATGAATATGAAGGTACAATGAAATTATAATTACGAAAACTATTCAAAAGAGTTCACAATATCGATTCAATAAAAACACATTTTTTGTGTTCCTATGAATAAACAATAAACATAAAATATTATATAAAAAATAGCAAATTTTTTTGCAGTAGGTATCAACTTTACTACTAATATACCATTTACAATAGGAGAGGAAAAAAGAAAAATGCAGGAATAAAGTACGAATTAATGTAATATTTATAAAAAAAAGTCTAACAAATAATAGTAATAAATAACACAAAAACTAGTCTATATATCAGAATCAGACGATTCTGTTGAGCTTCCATTATTAACATTGATTATAAATGGTTCAATCATGTGTTCACTTATATGATCCATTTTCCACATATTTAGTTCTTCTTGTATCACGTGTTCAACACATATCTTCCAGTGTTCTTTGGTTACGTTACCTTACGCGTCTTCGAATAAAACTTTTACGTCACTCATTTTGAATGTCGTATTATTTCTTGAAACTTCCCCTTTCACTTGAGCCCATATTAATTCTATGGGATTGAGTTGACAGTGATAAGGAGGAAGCCTCAGCACCGTTATACCACGCGCTGATGCCATTTGATCTACATCGTATCTACTATATTTGTGTTTATGTGAATTGGCCAGTTGCAAGAGCTCATTTTTCAGCGGGTTATCTGGGCATTCAATATTTTTCAAGGGTAGCCAATCGCGGATATCTTGTTTACGCCATGCAGTTGAAGGTAATTTCTCCACTAACCTGGAGTGATAACTTGCGTTATCCATAACAATGACTGAGCCCGTTGGAATTAGATCTAACATTTGTGAGAAATATTCTTCGAAAACGTCTGCATCCATTTCTTTATGATAATCTCCGGTTTGCTTCGACTGAAAGCACAACAATCCACCTTTAACAAAACCTTCGGCACTTCCGATATGAGTAATGATGAGTCGACGTCCTTTTCCTGCTGGTGGATTGAGGCCTGTTGATCACCCTTCAAGAGCTGCTTGCCTCCGACTTTTGACATTCGTGTCTTGCCAGAACATTGAAACAGTATGACCTTCATTTAACCAAGTCTCATCCAAATAATAAATTCGTTTTTGATCTAGTCTTGCTTTCCGAATATTGCGCAAATAACTCCTCCTCCAAATGACAATGTCGTCTCTATCAATCAACATTGCGTTCCGATATTTTTTTTCATATTCAAATCCAAGTTCCTTCAAAATTTTCCATAATGTACTTCGAGACATTTTCGGAAAATCTGAATCTTCTTGAACCAAAGCCATAATTTTGGAGAGAGTTGGGATCTCTTTTCTAAAGAAAAAAGCATGTACTTTACGCCTTATTCCATTCTTCAAGTCGTCATCCATTTCAAGTTTGGGTCGGCCTGGGGACTTTGCTGGGGCTGTGATGTTTCCATTGTTTTTTCTCCTTCATTAAATTATAAATTGTTGTTTTTGAAACACCCATCATTGTTGCAGTAATCTCTACAGTTTCATCAACACTTCCTGTCAAATTCATGATTTTTCTTCTAATTTCTTCGTTCTTCAACGAGGAATAGCAATTTAATATCAATTTTTTTTCGTTCAGCGACAATGGGCCAACTTTAGGTCGCTTATATGGTGATAAATCCTCCATATCTGGTCGAATTTGGTTGGAACAGTATATAGTTGTAAGGTGTAGTTAGGTGTTTGTCTCGTGTGATGAGAAGAAAACTTCTATAGATGAACAAAAATAAACATCAGTTAACAATAACGGTAAAAAATAATAACAAATAACAGTAATAATGGGGAAATCAATCAACACAGCAGTTTCTCCAGAACAGATGAACTGTAAATTGAAAATATTCAACCTTTCCGCTACTTTTATAGTTGAAAAGTTCTAGTGAGTACATTGTATTATGGGGGCATTTTCTTAGAACTGAAAAGACTATATTTCACAATAATATAACCGTTTTTGAGCTACCTGTTTGTCAAGTTTCTTCAATTACCTGCTAATTGGGTGAAATAATCGGCAAATGGGGTTGTATTTGTATAAAATTGTTATTAACATTTATTTTATTATTTAATGTATGTAGGATTATAACTACCTGGAGCTTAGTGGAGGGACTCGTCTACGCCCTTTTATACATAATAATAAATTTTCTGGAAAATTGATGTCAGTGATATAATCCACAGTTCATTATATTATTGATAATTTGAAATTTCATTTTAAATAATATTACAAAACGGTTATTTTCGGAAATGAGATAATTTTAGAAGTCTTAAATTTTTTTAAATGACTAAATGTGGTACGCCTATGGTTCCGGCCAAAATAAGTGATTTATTACTCCATGTCTTTTAAAAACGGAGTATAATAATCTAGTGAGTGCAGGGGTGCGCCAACCTATGTGGCGAATGTAGGTGACGGCAAAATCCAAGGGCGGCAATTCGGCTAAATATACTGTACTATAGTCGTAGGTCGAAATTCTGTACAGTGACTCATCGCTCTTACCGTCTATAAAATCAGTTGCAGAAGCGAACTTCATGAGCGCATCATTTTGAAGGGTTCTTAGTCCTAAATAAAAAATTAATAGAAAATGTTCTTGTACGCTCTGGCGTTTAAATTTGAGAGAACAGAAATACGGAATTATTATGGAAGGTATCATTATGTATATACAGGGTGTTATCAAAAATAATATACATTTTTAAGGATGAGCTATAATAAGGTGTATAGTAGATCATATTAACGTTTTATGCAACGATCATGTAATTATGGTAATTAATACACGAGCGAGCCTCTTGTATCATACGAAGCAAAACATTTTTTACAATCTGTTGTTTGACATCTATTCTTCTTCTTTACGTGCCGTCTCCTTTAAGAAGGTTGGCTATCATCATGGCGATTTTTCCTTGTATAATAGTTTGCAACAGTGTATACCTCTCCCCTCTTATCACGTGGCCCAGATATTGAAATTTTCTGATTTTGATTGTGTTGATTATTTCCTTCTCCTTTCCCATTCTTCTCAAAACGTCCTTGTTCGTTGTTCTGCTCACCCAGCTTATTCTGAGGATTCTTCGATATGCCCACATCTCGAATGCTTCCAGCCGGTCAGTGTCGCACTTCTTTAGCGTCCAGGCTTCCATTCCATATAATAGTACTGGAAATATGTAGCATTTAAGCATTCTGATTTTAAGATGTAGATCTGTTCGGGTTAGTGCATTCCTCATTTTATTAAACAATGTTCTAGCCTTTCCGATTCTTGATCTTATTTCTTGTGAGTAATCATTATTGTCATTTACAGTTGTTCCCAAGTACTTGTATTTGCGGACCTTCTCCACTGGCTCCCCTTTGATCCATAATGTTTCTCGCTGTTGTTGGTAATTTGTGATTGTCATGAATTTAGTCTTTTTGGTGTTAAGTGTGAGCCCCCTTTCTTCGCTGATCCGTACTACTAGGTCTATTAGCCTTTGCAGTTCTTCCAGGGTTTCTGCTATTAGTACTGTGTCATCCGCGTATCTGATGTTGTTTATAACCTTCCCATTAACTTTCACTCCCGTTGTTTTTTTTTAATTTCCAATGCTTCTTGTACTATATCTTCTGAATACAAATTGAAGAGTAATGGTGAGAGCACGCATCCCTGTGTTACTCCACGTTTTATTTTTATCTCTTCTGAAAGTTCATTTTGCACCGAAACTTTGGCAGTCTGGTTAAAATAGAGGTATGTTATTATCCTGATATCATTCCTGTCAATGTTTTTATCTCTCATGAGTTTTATGAGGTGATTATGGCGGACTTTGTCGAAGGCTTTGTTATAATCGAGGAAGGCTACATATATTGGCTGATTGACGTCCATGAGTCTTTGAGACAACACATTAAAAGCAAACAACGCCTCTCTAGTACCCATTGCATTTCTGAAACCAAATTGTGTTTCGCTAAGATCTTGCTCAATCTTTCTAAAAATTCTTCGATGTATAATTTTAAGGAATATCTTAAGGGTATGGCTCATTAGGCTGATCGTCCGGTGATCCTTGCATTCCTTAGCGTTCGATTTTTTTGGCAGTGTAATAAAGGTTGATTTGAGCCATTCTCTAGGGATGATTCCGGTGTTATATACCGTGTTGTACAGATCTACCAGTACTCCAATTTGATCTTCTGCAATTAATTAGATAATTTCTGTTTGTGTTTCATCAGGTCCTGGAGCTTTATTGTTTTTAGCTGTTTTAACTGCATATATAACTTCTACTTTTGTTATATTTGCGCCCTGTTCCTTATCTGTGCCTCCATCTGTTGTTTCCTATTGTCTCTCATCTTCAAACAATTCTTCGATGTACTCTTTCCATCTTTCTAGTTTCCCTTTGGGGTCTGGAATTATCTTACCGTTTTTGTCTAGTAGAATACTGCTTTTGTTTGCTCTTTTGATGCCCGCTAGATCTTTAATCTTTTTATGGAGATTGAAGTCATCAGGTTTTGCTTGGAGTTCTTCTATTTCTACGCATTTTCCTTCGTACCATTTTTCTTTGGCGTGTCGTATTTTCTTTCTAATTTCTTTCTGTATGGTCTTATATGCGCTTTCGTCTCTATTCTTGTACGACCTTCTGATTTCCATTAACTGTAATATGTCATCAGTCATCAATGATTTTTTCTTGTTTGTATCCTTGATTGTTGCTAATAGGTCTGTTGATGGGGTCATAATTGTAGTTTTAAGAGTTTCCCATTTTTATATCTATTAGTTACTTCCAAACGATACAATTTTTTTAGCTGTAAATCCTGGGATGTCATTCATAAGGGGACAATAACAATGTATAACTAATATCAATGATAATTTTAAAACCGAAGATTACTTACCGCTGATTATTGTCTGTAAAATCACTCAAAAAATTAACTGGCGTCACTGTTACTCTCCGATGACTCCTCAGAAAACGAATTATCACTTTCTTTCTGTAGTTCTATAATAAATGGTTCAGTCACCACTTCAACACGTATGTCTAAATCCCAAAACCTCATTTCCTCTTTATATACGTGCTGAATACATTTATGCCAAGTATCAGCAGTAACAGTCTCTAAAGCATCGTCAAACAGTTTTTTAACGTCAACCATTTTAAATGTTTGATTTTTTCACTTCGACCCAAATAAGCTCTATCGGGTTTAATTCTCAGCGGTAGGGAGGGAGTCTAAGAACAGAACCGTTTTTGCCATTTCATCAACTATATATTTTATATAATTGGCGTTATGTTGCCGCACCAGGGATAGTAATTTAGTTTTTAGCATTGTTTCTTCGTGCAGAATACGTTTACTTACCAGCCAATCCATTACAACACTCTTGCGGCTAGCTGAAGTAGGTATGTGCTCCAGACGGCGACTGTGGTATGAAGCATTATCCATAACTATTACCGAACCGGGAGACATTTTTGTTAATATTGACTTAAACCATGCTTCAAATCTGTTGCCATCCATTTCTTCATGTTAATAACCAGACTTTTTTGACTCGAAAGTCATTAAGCCACCTTTCACAAATCCTTCCTCGCTGCCGATATGTGCAATAATGAGTCTGCGCCCTTTTCCAGAAGGAGCTATCAAACCGGTGGACAAAAACTCCATAAAGGCTGCTTTGGATATTCAAGTCCTGCCATACTTTTAATACAGTGTAAACTTTCGTTAACCCAAGTTTCGTCAAGATAATAAATTCGTCTTCTTTCGTTACGAAACTGTCGTATCTGCTTTAAATAGTTTCTCCGCCATTGAACAATTTCATTTCGTGCGACAAAAGCACTTTTCCTGGTTCATTTCAGGTAACGAAAGTTCATTAGTCTTAAAGTCCTTCTTAAAACTTTATTGCTGATGTTTGGTAACGTTGCATCTGCTTCTATAGCTTTACTAATTTTTGTTAATGTGGGGATTTCATTTTTAAAATAAAAATAATGAATCAGTCTACGTACAGCGTTACGTGTTGGGTCGTCTAAAACAATTTTCTCTCTTCCTCTAGTTTCCTGCTTACAATTTTGATTTCCTTCTCTTGTCAACGTCCCTTCTTGTACATTTCTCAAAATTTTATATATGATATTCTCTGAAACTTTTGTTAAATAACTGTACAGAGCCACAGCATCGCTAACGCCTAATTGTTTATCCCTGGTACGTAATCCTTCATAAACATTTAAAATAATGATTTTCTCTTCTCTTAATAAATTTGGACGACGCCGTTTCTTGTCGCTAACACCACTACATTCGGCCATTATTGTTAACAAAAAATAAAAAGTTACCCCAATTTACAACGTACAAAAAAACAAAAAGTTGTAACTAATCAAATAAAAACACAAAAAGCACAAATTGATAAAATACCAAAAGGATCACAATGTTACGTCTATGAATACTAGACACTGAATAAATTATGGAGGTGTCCTATTCTATCCTCTCTGTCTTGTACACATCGCTGCATCAAGCTATCTTTTTTCACAAGTAAGTAAGTCTTCGACGTTGTCACGTACGCCAAAATTCTCGCAAATAATATTTTTTTAATAAAATATTCAAATAGACTAGCTGTGCTTATGCACAATTCGTCTATTTGAAATCTATAATCAATATATTGAATTGATATTTGCTGTTTGTTACAAGTATAAGAAAAAAAACTAAAATATATGGATTTTATTGTTACTTGTGTAATCAATTACCTATCGCTAGAATATATCTGGCAACACAGCTTCTTATACATTGCTTGCTAGGGGGTGGTGAGTCAGTATACAGAATTTCGACTTTCGACTATAAAGACATCTTCTTTCTAATGCTGCGCGTTGGCTCCAATTCATGTTTAATGGGTAATCCTCTTTCGGTACGCTTTTGCTATTACCGATTGCAGCTAGCTTAAAAAGTCCGAGTATCACAGGTGGCTTAGCGGTAAGTATCAAAAACAAAGAAAGTAAATATAAGGAAATATTTTTATTGCTGTTTTAACCGAGAAAGGCTTTAAAGTCATCTGTCGGAAGTAGCGAAAAATGAAAATTAATATAAATACGAGTATGTCCGGATTTTATAAAATGAGTCATTCTGTGAGATGAATATTTCAGTGTGAAAAATGGTAAGTAATGTAACTAAAACTAAATACTTGTCAAATAGATCCCCATCTAATATATCCTATATCAAAACTCTTCTGTTTTCGAGATATTTAACGTTAAATTTTTCTTCCGAAAACGTAAATTAGATTGCTAACATTGGGGTAAATGCGCCTATTGTGAGATAGCGCCTAATATGAGATAGTCGTGTATTTTTAAATTTTAGCGCGTTTTTGTACGTAGATGGCCGTTTTACGTTTCCTTCGGACGATCGAGTGCTCTGCGCATCAGTCTGAGTTCTGAGTTCAGCAGCCGACGGAAATAGTGTGATGTTACGGATTATTCAGACTCGCGCACTTAAAAATTTTTCGACGTGGTATTTTAAAGGTTAGTAAATATTATTTGTTATATATTTATTAATTGATGCGCAGTACTTAACATAGTCGGTGAACACGGTTTAAAGGAGTTTAGTGTAATTTTTATAAAAACTTATTATTTATTTATATTTTATACATGTTTTCCAAACTGAGGCACCTAGGATTGCTCAATGTGCGGTATCTCATATTAGGCACCCTATGGTGGTTATTTAGCAAGTGCCCCTCGTATATACTTCTTAAACCATCCAACCATTAATCTTCGGGAAACACTTACCATTATTCATTTGGGTTAAATAAATACCATCGTTTATCAAAACTCACTGGATATTTAACACTAAGTATACAATTTACTGACCATGTATAATATACACTATAAACATTGGTACTATTAATAATAATAGAGAAATGAACTCTCACTTTATATAGGAAATTTTATAAATGTATTGTTAGACCAACACAGTCGCTGCTCCTTCCGTCGACCTTGCTGACACATTATTTATTTACAAAACAGTCGTGATTCCTTAATATGCTACTAACCTTACTACACCTTGTCAGTGACCTTCAAGTTCACTGGCCGCTAGTAATATTTGAAATTAAAATCTAGTTACATCTAATTAAATCTAATAGTGTCTTTTGGGATCATGACAACCCATTTCATTTACTATCAAATATGTTTTCTGTCAGATAGATTTACAACACAAAAGACAAACATGGACGCAAACTGCACTGAATTCTGCTGTCCAAAGTAAGGAAATGGGATACCTAAAAGCGTCAACGCAATTTGGGGTTCCTAAAAGGACAAATAAACGATATGTCAAGGGAAAAGATGAAGTTACTGAAAATCCTTTGCGTAGAAGACCAACTCTTAGCCAGTGTTTGGAAGCAGAATTGGTAAAATACTGTATTGATTTAGAACAAATTCTACGGTGTACGACTAAGAGACATTCGTGAGTTAGCTTTTCAGTTCACAATACAAAGTAATATTAAAAACCCATTTTCTAAAATAAATAAGATATCTGGTAAAAAATGGTTAAGAGGTTTGCTAAGAAGAAATTTGCAGTTGTCACTAAGAACTCTTCAAGCTGTTTCCAATGCCAGGATCAAGGGATTAACCAAGGAGAATGTTGATTTGTTTTTGATATTTATGAGCCCGAGTTTCAAAAAGTCAAATTTAATCGAATTTATAGCGTTGACGAAACAGTGTTGCGAGTGTTAAGGGAAAAAAAGTTTATGTTCTCACCTCGTAAGAACGAGGCAAATTGATAACAAATTTATAACAGCGGACCTGCCCAAGATTTCTGTAATTTTGGAGAAAAACCATTTCTTTGAAACGCCAGGCCGTCAGCCAAATTCCAGGTCACAAGGAAGCCTCATTTCACATCCATACAGGATTTTCGTGGGAGTTTCATCCGTGGACTCACTTATCACAAATCGATAAGCCAACACAAATAAGGAAAGGTACACTGGTTCCAATCTCTCTGGTTGCTGAAAACTACTTTGGACAGGTATTTTCCAATGGCCCTGTTCATTCTCTCGACCATTTGACTGTGGATGCAACGCTGCTGTCCTTGTCTTCTTCATTCCCAGCTTGTCGCACATTTCCTGGAATATCTGGCTCCCGAAATTTCTTCCTTGATCGCTGTGGATTTCCAAGGGCACTGCATATCGGCTGATAAATTATTTCACCAACATATCCGCGACAGTTGTGGCCTCTTGACTCGGGATCGCGCGCGTAAATTTCCACCCACTTTTTGAAATAGTCAATACAACCAGAATGTATGTATTTACCACCATTTTCTGTCGTCAGATATGCTCCAGCGATATCTAAAGCAATCCTTTCGAAAGGGCTTCCAACTTTATATTGTTT
Source organism: Galeruca laticollis (assembly GCA_963921935.1). Lineage (NCBI taxonomy): Eukaryota > Metazoa > Arthropoda > Insecta > Coleoptera > Chrysomelidae > Galeruca > Galeruca laticollis. Next base: position 33,518,283 of record OY998175.1, read on the forward strand.
CATGGGTGCCTTTTTCTTGCGATGTGGTCCATTACTCGTAGCACAAGTCGTACATTTCTTATACCAGCCCTCAGGGCCGGCGAAAGGCTAGTTTAACGCCCGTGCGAAAGGCAAATTTTCCGCCCCCTCCCTCCTCGATTTGATGAAACACATATTTTCAAAATTTTGTAAGTTTTGCAATAACTGTTATGTGGAATCAATTTACAAAGTTAAAATTAAAATTCTCAAAGAAAAACGAATACGTTACTATATTCACTTTTATAATCGTGTATCGTGTGTAAATTAAGATACAAAAGAACAGAAGAAAATTATCTATTAAATATTAAAAAAACTAATAATGACACTTAAAGTTATAAACATCTAAAACATTATATTATAAAAATAAACAATAAAAATATTTTCTCAAAAAAGCATAAAAATTATATTATTCTACTAAATACAAACTAAATTTAATTAAAATTAACTTTTCTGGCTTTAGTTTGCGAAAAATCCTTAAGAATATTGTCAATATTAATATTCATCATTTGATCAAATTCTATGCTCAACATAGTCAGATTAACTAGGAGCTCTTGAGAAATACTTGAACGTAAATAATTTCTAATTTTGAAAAACTTCTTTCACCTGTTGCCACAGTAACAGGAAGAGTTAATAAAATACGCAAAGTTACAACATTTGGAAAATTTTCAGACAAATAATTTTTACACACAAAATTTAAAACTTCTACTGGCGAACTCTCCGTCTGTAAAACATAACTCGCTATGTTGGCACTTTTTTAAAATATCTTTACTATCCATATTACAAATACCGCTTATATTATACAAAAAATCAAAGATTTTATTGTGATTACGCAATAGTTCAAATCTTTCTTCCAGGGAATTTATAGTTTTATCCACAATCAAATGAAAAAAGTTTATTTTAAATGATCGAGTTGGATCGTCAACGGGTTCATCTCTACTCTCGTACGTAAATTGACGTTCGATTTTTCTATGTCGGATTGCTGCAATTTCTTCAAAATCAACTTCTACTTCTAAAGTATCAGCCAATTCTCTAGCATCTACAAGTATTTCTTCAAATCCACTATCACACCTTATATTCTTCAAATATTTTACAATTTTTGAAAGTAAATCATTTGAGGTTAGTATATTAACTGCTTTCTGTTGAAGAATTTTGCTGATTATATTAATTCTGTATAATATGTTATACCAGATCACGGTGCCACATATAAAATTAATTTTTTTAATGTTTGTTAACAAATTCGAAGCTGTATTTTTTCCAAATGCATCAATTTTGTCGTCAGTATACGCCTGATATAAAGCATCATATATGTTTCCAATTTCATAACGAAATGGCGTTATCGCGTCGATACGACTTTCCCACCGAGTTTGGCTGAGCGGCTTCAAAGTCAAATTTGTGATGTTGTTTTTTAAAATACTCTATCTATGTGTCGAACCCCCAAAAAAATTGTAAATTTTCTGAATTATTCCATAATATGATACTGCCTGGACACACGTAAGAGCTGCATCGTTAACAACTAAATTTAAAGAATGTGCACTGCAAGGAACAAAAAAAGCTCTAGGATTTACATCTAGTATACGTTTTTGCGCTCCTACATGTTTCCCACGCATATTAGTCCTATTATCGTATCCTTGTCCTCTCATATTTATTAAAGGAATATCAAGCCTGTTAAGTTATTCTTCTAATAAATATTCTGTTAAACCTTCTCCAGTTGAAGTATAAACAGGTATAAAGCCCATAAAAGATTCCTGAATTGTTACTTCTTTTCCAGATTCTATATTAACATAACGAATAATTAAAGTCATCTGTTCCGTATGGCTCATATCGGGCGTGCAATCCAGCACAATAGAATAATATTTAGATTTAATTATGTCGTTTACTATTTTTGTTTTTATGCTAGATCCAACTATATTAATTATTTCATTTTGAATATCCTTTCCTAAGTAATGAACGTACATTTCTTTGGAAGTTGCACGCCGCAGATGGTCAGCCATTATAATATCGAAAGTACTAATAAACTCTAATAGTTTCAAAAAATTACCATTGCTTCTTTCCTACAATTTATCAGAACTCGAAATGCCATATTTTTACAACCAAGAAATTCTATAGCTGCAACTAAACGTTTAAATACTTCAGTCCAACGTTTAGCTTCAGTATTTATAATTTTTTGATGTTCAGCATCAATTGTTTTGCCCACTCGTAATCTCTGCTGGAATTCACACCATAACTGAAAAGCTTTCATGTGATTGGGTAATTTTTCATGCTCAAATACTCTGACATGTGACGCCAATACGAAAATCCTGCACTCGTTGATAAAGTAATAAAGGCCGTACCAAAAAGACGACAACAAAAAAAAATATTGAGTATTTTTTGCGTGAATAAATAAGCCAAATATGTGAAACTTCCTCTCCATTACGTAATCGCCTTTTATAATTATTAACAGTAAACCGACGATCCGCTTTGTTTACGGGAAAATCAAAATTTTTAATTTGTAATTGTAGAGGTCCACGTAAAACCAAAATCTGGCGTTCTTGATCACGTATAATTTCTGGCGACTCTCCTGGATCATATGATAATACCACGCTCGATTCCGACTCAACCTTTGAATCCTGCAATTGACACAAAACTTCAGTTTGATACCAATAGTTTTTGCCTCATTTTTTCTTTATATTATATGTAAATGGAAAACTAGTTGTTTTTCCATTTACTTGTAAATTAAACGTTTTCCAACTATTTTAGATAAATATAAATAATTTTTAATACCTACACGTGTTTTTAAAATTAATTAAATTTGTCTAAAATAGTTAGAAAACGATGTTTTATTATATATAACTATATATTAAAAATATATAATTTAAATATGCATACCTCTTGCAATTCGTCATTTGTTTTAATCTGCATTATATTATTTTCTGTTTGTTCTTTTTCCGCCTGTCACTCAATTTCGACTTCTAATTGTGATTCACCAGATTGCGCTGTATAAGTTTTTGTTTCAGGCATAGTATTGGGTCCAGATATAACAGATGTCCCTTCTTGCACCTGAGTTTGTTCTCTATTAGATGTGGAAGGGGGTTCCAAAAGCATTTTAAAAAAATTTGCATGTCGTTTATTTTCAGCGTCTATTTTTGCTTTTCTTTTTCTGTAATACGCTCCTGACTATTTTTTGTCTGACATTGCAGTAATTTGAGCAATAGGTTAACCCTTTTAAATTTAAATAAATATCACACTTTATCTTAAACAACAACAACATACACTTCCACACTGCTGTAACACACAGTAGGTAGCAATTAATTATTTCTTTTTGAATTTGAAAACACTACCCTGATACATATTTCAAAACTGCACATCGATACGAAACCAGTAGTTAAATGCTGCGCTGCGCTGGATTGTGTAGCTACCGTCTTTTAAAGTCGAATTTAAAATGTTCCTTGCTGTTGTTTACAACTTAGGGATGTCAATTTTCTTCAATTAGATTTTACTTTTCATAATAGCATTTTGCAAAAAATTTACTAATACCATAAGATCACCCCGCATAAAAATATTTATAGAAATTTTACTTAAATCTAAATTAATAGATAATTTAGTAATTGTCATTCCATAATGGCAGCGACAGCGTAAAACCAATTGATGTATCGCATTCGAATAAAAACGGTCGCAGTTGCATAGGGAATGACGGTGGAAATCCAGCAAATGGCAGCGCCGCATTTAGTTACTAGTTTCGTATCAATGTGAAGTTTTGAAATATGCTACCCTGATACCGGCTAGACAAAACAAAAAATATTTATTACCTGTAGGTTGTGCGGTGGCAACTGGCTGCGCCTTTCATTCCCCAATAAAATAACAGCGCTTGGGTTTGCTTATCTTCTGACCGACCGGCGCGGCGACGACGCCTTTCTTTGTCAATAAAATAATACCGCCCGTCTGTTTACGCTCGGTAAGGCGCAATACATCACAAGCAAATAAACTGATTGATATATTATGCACTTAATTTATACTGGATAATAAATAATTTTACACATTTTCTTGTGTTCTAGTTTATTACTTATATTTTTTTATATTAGACACTTTTATTTCTTACCAGTTTTTTATTAACTATCTCTGGATTTGGCGCTCCTAGATGTTGGCGCCCCGTGCGGGCGCACGGTTCGCACGGGCCTTCCGCCGGCCCTGCCAGTCCTTCACATCGTTGGAGCTGTTTATCCAATAAAACCTTTCACGGACTCGCTGAACGGTTTTCTTCACTCACAGATGACCTTCGGATGGACTGTTGTGTAATTTCCTTAGTACGTCAGCTACTCTCGTTCTCGGGATAACTAGCTGTCTTCTTTTCTCGGAACCATAATCGTTTTCAAAGATTTTTTTCAACAGGCTTTCTTCCAGGACAATTGAGTCCCACTGAGCCCAATATGCCTTGAGTGTCGGTGAAAATCTTGACACTTATTGTCATGTAGGTCGCCGATTTTTTCCTTCCATTGCCGGATCATCTTCAGGTGAGGATCATTCTCCTGATCTTCTCTGATCCTGGTGGGTGATCATTCTTCGTTGACTACTGTAGTTCTTGAAACTGCAGCTTCTTTAGATTTCGTCTTGTTCCAGTGATATTAGTTTGCTAGGTATGACCGTCTACGCAGAGAGTCGGCATTTCGTTGACTCGCACCAGCTCGTTGTTTTCCCCTGTCTAGTTTTCCCTGTGACTTGTTCTTGGGTTGCAAGAGCTCTGCGGCACTTAGATGAACTGCGTACATGCACTAGCTCGCCATACTTCCGGCATCTGATCTTCTTTGGCTTCTTATCCATCATACCTTTTATCAAGTTGACGATCTGGTCAAGATAATGAAAGATACTTTCAATATACTAGATTACTCAAGACACATTTGATTACATTTTGGAGAAATTGTTGCAATCTACATAATTATCTTACGCCTTTTGTCTCAAACAGGTTTTTTTGAAAAACTGCAGTTTATTCATCACCAAACCATGTATAAATGCAGAAAATAAACTAAATTTTAATTTTGATTGAAGCGAAAACACAGGTAACCGTCACTACCTGCTTTGACCGTGTACGACTTGATTTAAAAAGATTGATTGCTTTTTCCAGCTTATAACCGCGAGTCGGAGCTGGTTACCGGTAAACGGAAACACGGAAACCTCCTTCCTCTAATAGTCACAAAAATGTCTAGCCTCCATATCTGGCATGTCCAGGTTCTTAACCTATATAGCAATATTGTCTCTCTATATATCTATCTAATACTAATAATTGTGCAATAAACACTAACCTGCTACTTTAGAATCGTACGCCACACCAACTCCACAAATACCATTATCTCGGGCAGCAGCTACCTCCCCAGCACACCGTGTACCATGGCTTCAAACAGATATTGATAAATTACTTTATAATGTTGCAACAATATGTATTATTGAGTATTTAGTAAACTTGTTTTCGGATTTTCAGGTATATTTAAAAACAATTAGAACCTAAAAAAGTCTCTTGCCAATAAAAAATGAAAAATCTCAAAAATGGAGGGTTGTATCGAAATAAGAAAAGAGTACCTTTTATGTAGTAAATTTAGTGAGGAATTGCAACAAAAATTATTACTTTGAAATACACTGTGCTTAAAGAATATGGAACAATAAAAGTTTGCCAGCACCTGTTACTACGCCATTGGCGTATTATAATTTGACGAGTTTTGTTGTTCATAATGTACACATTTTCAATTACCTGTTAAACCAGTCATCTGTATAACGTGGAAACGGATAAGGATCATTGCTGCTAAAATCATAACTGGCTTTTGCATTCTGAAATGTAGAAATAGTTTTTTAGCGCTAATTAAAGAAAAGAAAATATTTAATTCTAAAACAAGAAAATTACAAATATAAAGGTATTCAGTTGGTCTAAATGATTATGAATCGATAATTGACCCACTGATTTCGCACAATAAATTTATACAGTCTGCCTCGCTGCATATACGAAGTATGTCATCTATTTTTTATTATATCTCGACCGATTTTGCTAGAAAAAATCCTACAAATCCTTGAGTGAATCGTTTGTCTCGCTACTCGCTTAAATTATTTGATCAATGTAATCGTTCCGTATTAAAAAATTTGTTGTCTAAAACCACCTTTAATAAATTGGCGCCAATTTTACGTTGCATATTTTTAATTTTTGAACAAAGACAGATTGCATAAAATAAACAAAAACAATCATTTACTTGAGTTGCATTGAACTACCGTCATCGGTGGTGAAGTGGGCCATTTATTTCTAGTTTTTTTAGTGCATCTTAAGAACTTAACATCCGAATGAATTGTATTTCATAATATAGGTATATAACTTACTATCGAACAATATCAATGTGACACAAAACTTTGCCAAACAAAGATTCTATATATTTTTTATTTTTCTTCAAAAAGTGGTCCATTTTGCCCCATGTTTGTGGTGAAGTGGTCCATATGTTTAATATGCACATTTTGGCCATTTTAAACGTCATTTGGGGTGAAGTGGTCAAAATAAATGATAATCTGGTATATTCTGGATGTTTTTTATGTAAGAAAAATGTGAGGAGAGTCATACAGAAACACAATAGTGAGTTTTCTCTAGAAACTTATTGCAAAAAGTATTATTATCTGTTACATATCGATTATTTTATATAAAAGGCATATGGGTTTAAGAAACCGGGTCAAAATTTACATTTTTATTAATAAACTTGTATCGATCTCTATGTAAATAACGAGGTTTAAGTTTGAACAAAATTAGTTTCGTATCAACGATGGCCTTGTCTTCTATATTAGGGTAGGAAAAATAAATATCTTTCTTTCCAACCGATTTTCGTAAAAAGCAAATTTCGTAAGTATTATCGTCTAATCTTTTAACTATTTTCCTGCATAACGAAACCCTAAATCACGAATTTTTTGCATAGCAACATGAGATTTGTGCGTAGGAGTGTTGTCCTGCAAAAATAAAACACATCTGGATAGCTTTCCACGTCTTTTCGCTTTAATTTTTTCCCGAAGAGTGGTCAGTAATGTCGAATAGTAATCTCCAGTTATTGTTCTACCCTTATCCAAAAAATCAATCATGATTACTCCATGGCAATCCCAAAAAACTGAAGCAAGAACTTTTCCAGCAGATTTTTGGACATGAAACTTCTTAGGTCTTGGAGAACCAGAGTGTCGCCATTCCATAGATTGTTGCTTAGTTTCTGGATCGTAGAAATGTACCCAAGTCTCATCCATAGTAACAATTCGGTTTAAGAAGTCTACATCGTTTTCAAATCGAGCACAGATCGAACGCGATGCTTCTACCCTTGCACGCTTTTGGTCAACATTCAAACATGTGGGGATCCATTTTGCAGCAATTTTTCTCATGTCCAAATTGACGTGAACTATAACATGAACGCGTTCGTATGAAATATTCAGTGCTTCAGATATCCGTTTTAGCCCAATTCGACGGTCTGATAAAATCATGTCATGAGCTGCATCGATATTTCCGGGGACTGATACAGAATCTGGCCTTCCCGATCGGCCATCATCTTCAATGGAAAATTTACCTATTTTGAAGCTTGTAGTCCAATTTTTCATGGTCGCATACGAAGGACATTGATCACCAAGGGTATTAAGCATATCTTCGTAAATCTGCTTACCTCTTAAGCCTTTTAAATACAGGTACTTGATGATGACTCGATACTCCAATTTTTCGATTTTCACATTTCGGTGGACATCTTTATTGCGTAACTCTGGTTTACTTTTTTGACGTCAAACTTTACACTGACACTTCTAATAAGTTATTGTTCGTTGCTATGGTAACGCAATATTTTGTTTATGCATGGAACTGATCTAGGCTAACTAGATATCAATACATCCTCGTAACTCACTGGGGTAGAATAATTCGGTTAATTTACCCACCGAGTATGCAACTTTATACACACTTCTCTATGATTGGTTACATAAGGGTTTTAACAGTATTTAAGCAATCCTTGAATAATGGGATTTAAATAACGAAATGAATGTCAAGAGTAATATTTTTATTAATCTTTTTCATGTAATTTAACTAATCTACGAGTATTGTATCGTTTTGTGTTGAGAAATATTTGATTGTCAGTGGTAACACTGATCTGAGGTGTCAAAAGGACCGTAAAGGTAAAACTTTGGCAATCGAATTTCGAATCACTTGTCTGATACTTTTTAAGCTGCGAGGCAGAGTGTCAATTGTAACAAGTCGTAGGTATAGAAAATGGCCGATGGCATATGGTTCATACCATTTATTTTTGGAACTATCTTGGTGAAAAACCCTTGGTGACAAGGTAAGTTTTCGTCCTATACGTATATTTTTCACATTATAGCCCCAATTTATTTTCAGGGTTTTTTACTGCATAGTTTTTGTACGCATTTTTTGCCACATGGATATGGTTTAGAACAGTTTTATGGGTCTTTGTAATCGATGGTAGATATGATGATTAGGTTTAAGAAGCCTCAAGTTTCGGATGTTTCCAGTATGAGATATCTTTTCGTAAAGATAGCTGATAAACTATAGGTACTCCAATCATGGTACTAGAAACGTGTCGTATCTCGGCTGGCGTTAGCGTTACAGAGCAACAAGAGCTCGTGATGGCGTTTTGGTTCATGTGATGATGTTGAACTCATGGTTTATCGGTGACACTTGCGAGATGATTCCGTTATGGACAATGGTTCTTGACAGGATGGCTGAATCTTGTTCCACAAGTCAGATGCGGTTTGTCAATTAAGCAGGGCGCTCATGGAATCGGATCGGAAAGGATCGACGCGGCACCGCTCAGACTGGCAAAGTCCAGCGTCCGCTCACCAGATCGGCGTGCTTCAGTCCGCAAAGAATCTTTGTGCCGACTAGTAGTAAATTTATTTTAGTTGTGTAAAAGACATATTTACATTGTGTATCCTATTTGAGTTAAAAGATATGACCTCTTCATCGTCCGACGAAGACGATATGATCGCGCTGGCGTGCCTTGAACTAGAGAGACGAAACAGGAGGTTTTGGATCCATGAAATTAATCTGAAACGAGATACATTTGGAGAGTTTCGACATCTGTTTCCTGATTTATTAAGAGATGACCAGACATTTTTTCAATATTTTGGAAAGTCATAGGAAAAGTTTTTTGAGTTGGTTAAATTATTGCCTTTAAAACAGCAGGATATAAATTTTCGAAGACCAATTTCACCTGAAGAGCGTTTAGCAGTTACACTAAAGTAAGTAAATAGTTATTTATGTACCAAGTCAGTGAAGTGGTTCTTTATCGAACGACTCTGAGATTACTAGTCAAGCGAGCGACGCGAGAGAGCCGAGTATAGGCGAGTTCGATAAAGGCACTTTACTGACGTGGTGCATACAACGTTTTATCGCCAACCGTAAATATTTTTATTTAAAAAAATTAGATATCATAATTAACACATTTTAATTACGAAAAAGTCAACATGATAGCGACAAACAATTTTTTTTAGCTAAAAATAGGTACGTTACAAATGATTTAAGAATTCTCCTTATCTAAATAAACTTTTAATTCTTAGGTAAAAAAAATATTTTATAAGTTTTCAAGATGTGGCATCCATGACTGTTCATAGTCTCCCGTTAGTTCTGGATCAGAAAGATAGGAATTTGCTAGAGATGATGTTGATTTTTCCACCTGTGGAGGTGGGTTTTGTTGCACAGTTGTATGCTGAACTGACTCTAATGATTGATATGTGTTGGAGTGACGTGCGCGTAAATTTTGTAGTTCATCCTCTGTTACTAAAGATGAAATTTTTGCTTTAATTTCAATTTGTAAAGGTGCTTCAAAGGTGCGTACGGTCTCTTCCATAGCCTCAAAAAATTTTGTAAGGTGATCCTTTTCTTCTTTCACTTTTCTTGATGCTAGTTTTTTTTCAAAATAATTTTGTACTACCGTTGACATGGGTGCCGGTCGACGAACTTTAAAGGATGTAGATGAACCCAATGAAGAATGTGAAGATATGGGCATGGTATTTGGAAGAGATTGTGGGGAATTCGGTTGAGAATCACTAATTTGGGGTTTTGCTACCATCTTCATCTTCCTCAGATCCATTATCAGTTGGTAGCAAATTTGAAGACTGTTCTCGCACACTAATATAAGGAAGTAAAAAAGACATCTGTTTTTCGAACTTCCATGGTTTATACTTTGCAGCGGGTTGACCACTTTTGGTCTTCCGTTTCCTAATAGCTTTTCGGAAATTATCCCGTAGAGATGTCCATTTTCTTTTACATTTAGCCGCTGAAAAATATGTATCGTTATTAGTAAATTGGATTTTGCATTCTTTAAAATGAATTGATTAAATTAAATGAATTTTTAATTTTTTTAAGGGGAATTAACTACTTATATAATATTTTTAACTTGCAGGTTTTTGAGTTACGGAGATTCATTTGCTACAATCGCATTTAGCTATCGATTGGGAGAAACTACAGTCCGAAACATTATTTACGACACATGTTCAAAAATATGGGAAACACTACAACCTATGGTAATGCCAGCTCCTACAATAAAACAGTGGCAGAAAATAGAAGATGGATTTTCTCAAAAATGATATTATCCAAATTGTTTGGGTGCCTGGGCGGCAAGCATGTGGTATTTGAAAGGTCACCTAATTCAGGGTCTCTTTTCCATAATTACAAAAAGCAATATAGTATCGTGCTTCTTGCACTAATAGACGCTGATTATAGATTTATAACTGTCGATATAGGAGCATATGGACGAAATAGTGACGGTGGTATCTTTCATTCGTCAGAATTAGGCAAACATTTACTTTGTGGAAAAATGGGAATACCCCAAATAAAGCTCTGCCGGGGACAAACAAAGTGTTGCCCCATGTTATAGTGGGAGACGAGGCATTTCCTTAGCTGCCGAATTTGATGAGACCGTATCCGGGCATACAAAGCGTTAATGATGAAGCTAAAAAAATCTACAATTATCGACATAGCAGGGCAAGACGAGTAAGTGAAAATGGATTTGGAATTTTATCAAAAAAATTTCGCATATATTTTAAAAAATTTAATATTTCACCAGAGCATCTCAATTCAATTGTACAGGCTACTACCATATTACACAATTTCCTTCGAAATGATAAATGTGAATGGCAGCCGGGAGAACTTGCACATGAAGAAAAACCAATAGGCATAACACCTATGGTAAGACATGGTGGCAATTTTCAAAGAGAAGCACATGCAATTCGAGAAACATTTAAAGATTTTTTTCATTTCTCCTCAAGGTTCTGTACCTTGGCAACGTGAAACGGTTTATCAAGGAAGAAGAAACATACCATGATATGCATCAAAGCAAAACTTTCGGTGCACAAAATTTGTAACATATTTACACTGTATGTCTATTTTATTAATTTAAAATATATTACCTGTGCGTTGAAGAATTGTTCCTATTTCTTCCCAAGCATTTTCCTTTTGTGCACCGTCGTGATAATATTTATTAGCTTGATCATACAGGTGCAAATATTCTCTGACAGTATCAATCAAAAGTTCTTCATCCATAATGTAAACTAATTACCACACAGCATAGTAAATAACATAAATAAACAACTATCTCCCCTTCTACACGTGATAAAACTGTTCGGACCTTCGGAATGTTTTGCCCTCTCTACCAAAAAAGACCGATGCCGAAGCCAACCGACGGATGTTGCCGAGCGGGACGTTAGCCGTGCGCGGGTGCTAATTTGTTTCCGTGTATTGCAAAACAGTCCGAGAGGACTGTTCCGTACCGAACCGAACGGGACTGATTCCATGGGCGCCCTGCTTTAAGCTGATTGACGTTTAATAGTTTGGACACTAACCGCAAGTAGCATTCAAAGTTTTATTTACATTCATCCAAATTTTATGCAATTTATTAATTTTGTAATTTCAAGCTTTAACATTTAACGACACATTAACTTTTATATTTTAATATTTAGTAACTTCAAGTTCTTATATAGACGTCTATCCATTCATAACCCTATTATTGCATTCTTTCAACTTTGTTATGTTGAAATATTGACTTTATCATTGCATATCGCCCTGAAATTATATTTCAGCTTAATTTTACTAAATAAGAGACACCATCTATCTAATTGGTGACATTTTATTAATTATTACAGTTTGTAAAGCTGTAACTGGTATACCACTTACATGTTGCTAGTAATTTTGTGTATTGTACATGATGGTCTCAGATAGTTGATAACATTAGAAACTATGTTAATCATTTCATATTTAACCAACCTCTAATAACTTAAATTTCATTAAACAGATTCATTGGCAATGTAATGTGTTTTATTTGATTCACAAACATAAAGGCAAAACAATGGTTTCTTGATTATTCAATAAGAGTTTCTTGAATGTCCTAGTAATCAAGTGGCGCCTAAAAAAATAATACAGGCCACTTTTCAAATATTCCTAACTGCACTCACGACCTTATGCTCTCTGGCGAATAGCGAACCTTCGGCATTGTAACCTCACTTCATGTAGTAACAACATCAAGGTTTGGTTACCCTGTGACCAGGGAGAATGTCGAGTTTTTTCTTTCTAGGTTTCTTTTTTAGTTCTTGGTTAGACGCGTTTCCTATTCGAGACGCTTTAAAAACGTCCAGTAGACTCTGAGTTAGGCAGTCTTTGAATAAGCTACTTTCTATTTCACTATCGGGAAATTTTTTCAGGACCCGTTCCCTACCTAGAGGATAAATACCGCAGGCGACAAAACCAGATCTGAGGTTTATAGCGGCATTTTGTAAATAGTCTATTGTTTTGTTTAATAATCTGGGAAATGCAGCCTTAGGTAGCACACCACGGTCTTATTTTTCAAATCTGTTAAAATTTCTCTCCATTTGCGTTTAAGCGTTTCGTTCGGCAGCAATAATATGAAACGAATATCGTGATTGCTACACTCATTAATTACCGGAAACGAAATGTGGCTAGATAGGTTGTCATCTATTAGGGCCCACGGGACAGGCTGTTTCTTTAAATAGGGTAGCGCCAGTTTTTCGAACCAATGTTCAAAAGAGCGTTCATCGAACCACCCACTTTTTGACCTAATAAACACAGTTCCTGGTTGCCTTACTTCAATCCACGCGGCCTTATAAATCATGTAAGGCGGTAATAGGTTTCCGTTTGCAGCTCCCGCCATCATAACAGACGTACTAGTTTCTAATAACACCCGAATATTGAGCTTCACGTTTGCACAATATTTTAGTTTTTCCCGGGTCGTCCGTAAAGTTTGTCTCATCGCAATTTATGACTTATGAGACTTTGAGGACGAACATTCTCCAGCGATAATTGCAATCTATCAAAATCCTCGTTAATACTTTCATTGTTTATTTCGGCTCGTACACGTTTAATATTTTGCCCAAATCGCCCCCTTAAGTCTTGATGTCTTAGCAAGAATCCGCGGATAAATAACCCTTGATCAGATGTTTAAATTCACCTTAGTAAGGAGAAACCCCCATTTTGCACATATAATCAAGGCCTCTGTTTGCGTTTCCTTCCCCAGTTTTAACCTAAAAAGTTTTCTCTTTAGCGTTGTACGAGGAATGTTATATCTTTCACTCACTTGTCTTAAATGACAACGTCTTCTTACCTCCCCTAAGGCTTCTTCTAGTTTCTGTTTTATAAATTGACAATGACGCCTTCCGCCTAGCTTAGTTTATAAACTCGCGGAAGTTTCTATTATGGTCCACTTTACCACAGTATAGTGTACATATTTTATATATTTTTCTACGAAACAATAGAAAAAAAATTGTAACATTTTTATTTAAGAACATGGTCTCAGATCACTTACCTTTTAATATAAACTAAAACAAGATTTAAATTTTACGTTGGTATAACTCAATCAGAGTAGTTTTCGGCAGCAACCAAAACTCTGTTAGAACGTAAAACCTGTAAACAAAACCAACCTCTAACATTCTGAGGTTAAAACATTGTCTTTAATGAGCATTGAACTCTGTATAATCGATTTTGTTCGTGGGATTCAGTTTAGCTTAAGAGTGCTAGATGGTAGCACGTATTTTATAAGAAAATTTCAGTTTGGACCACATCACCACAGGGTGTCCACTTCACCACAGATGACGGTATACTTTTTATATGCAATTAGGCAGACTGTATGGTTTTTAAGTTTATAACCCCTTTTTAATCGAAGGAGCAGACTGGATTTGTGCCGAATTGATCACAACTTCCATTTATATTATAAGGAAATATTTTTTCATATTTAGTTATATCCTTTATTATTAGAAAAAAAGTGTAATAAAAAATTACCATATTTACTTACATAATTATATTTTAAATCGGCATGCATGTAGTCCACACCTGAAAAAGTAAATTTTGTTGAAGATCAACACAAATTTAGAATCCGGTAAACCGCTAATTTCTATCTTATTGAAAAAGTTCGATACATTTATTAGTGAGTGATTATTATTTCCAACTAAAACTTCCTCACTTTTCTTCAGAAACAGCAAATTATCCTTTTTCAACAAAATATTCTGCTCTATAACCAGATTATAAAATACTAACACTTAAAATAATTACAAACGTGTCAGAATAAGCGTTTATGCATGGTACTGTCCATCCCCAAATTTCTTAAATACCTCGTAACACAATGATACATGACGAATGGACCACAACGCCAGCTCATCGTCAAAAACTCTACTTTTACAAATATTCTTTGTCTACACAACTCGGAGACATTCGGAGTAGTGGTTGTAAGTTCCTACATGGTGATTTGAACGTATAACACTGTAATTAACTTCCAAAATTACAGGTATTAGGAACTTTTTGTGTAGGGAGAATGATCTCGCACTTAAAACATATGTGTCTGAGCTACATCAACCTTCCCTCACACAGATTCTCAATCTGCTAAGTTGCTATCTTAAAATCTATGCTCAATTTTGTTTTGGAAACTCTGTTTTTCACGGATGATCTAGCCGAAGATACTGTGGGAGTTATATATGTGAGTAAGGTATAAAATAATTGTAAAATATTAGAATAGATAATACTTTCAAATAAGTAAGGAATACTGGTTGCAGAAAATGAAGATAACCTCCAAACATTGTGTACTGCTTTAACTGTTGTGTCAAGACCTTGAAATTCTGCCTCCATACCAAAGAGTATAACAACAGTATAACATTCCTGTATTCCTACCAGATGTTAACTAGTTGTTGACCAAGGATACTAAACCCTACAGGATTATTTATTTTCATTTAACTCTGTGTTCGTCTCGCTCAAGTCGGACGAATACATTATCATTGGACCTAACCTTTTTAATTTCATGATTTATCGTGTGTTTTAACGATTTTGTATCCGTTTTTTTTTGAATTTTGAAGGTATGGTTTATTAATTAATAAAGGTGGTAAATAAACTTCTTTAATTGTCAATCAAGAAATTGTATAAATACAAAGCACGTTATCTAAGTCACTGGAAAAACCACATTACAGATATTCCAGAAAGGAATGCTTATGTCAATTAAAGCTCTTAAGATGCTTTTCCAGGACATGAAAGAAAAGTTTAATATTGGATATACCTATTTGTACACACAAACTGAAGTAAGATGGACTAGTAATCTTCTTTTTACAAATAAGATGTAGAGGACTTAATGAGTCCCTTGGATACCATTTGCAGAATAAGGATGATACTGCTTGGAAAAATGCACATTTAAGCGTCGAAAGTAAATACAAAAGAACCAATCAATGAGGATTTATTACACCTAAAATTTTTGAAACAGCTAAAATTGAGATTAAAGTTCAAAGAAATATTAATAAAACATTGGGGTCATCCTCAGGTAGTTATTTTTCTTCAGTAGACACTCCGCATCGATATGGTGCCACAACTACAGAGTACACAATCTCCCAGCAGTAACCGAGGATGCTTTATAGTTTATGGCTGGCTAGCAAAAAAATATAAAGATGCTTTTCCTCCGTTGGGAGATTTCACGTACAAAAATTAAAAAGTGAGCACAGCTATCAGGTTCTATTATAGGTACAATAAGTTTCGTTTGCAGGCCGCGTCAAACCCACAAAAAATTAATGAAATCGACCCCTACTTTGTGGAATCTACTCATATTACTGTTTTAAATGAAACTAACTGTTTCTAGATAATTCCACAGTATATTGATAAAATGTTAGAAATTCTAAGGACTTTGACAATTGTTTCGATACTAAATATCATCATCAGAATGACAGAAGTTATATTTCATTTGATGCCTCATCATCATAATTCTCACCGTGTTTCGGTCAACATTTGGACATATTCCTCTCCAAGTTGTCTCCATCCGGTTCTGTCAGCTGTTCTGCTCATCCATTGCACTCCTGCTACTTTCTGGATATGCCTGATGTTTAATAATTATTTTTGGCTAGATCATGTAGTGACCTTACCTTGTGATTGACAATATATATTAATAGAGAAAAGTAGACGATGTGATATTACAAATATCAAAGCTTATATGTTATTAGCCCTATGGGATCAGTATAACTGTGCAATGATATAGAATACCAGGAAAACTATATCTGCTGATCTTTACAATTATCACTTAAGAAGACAGTTTAAAAGTGGAGAACTCTGTAGATTTCTCCGTTCATTTACGACTTTATATTCTGGGTTTCTTCAAGGAAATCCAGTTCATTTCTTTAGATTTATTTGGTTGTTTTAATCTGTATGCTCGTAAGTGTTCACTGTATCGGATTTCAAAATTTCGTTAGTGTTTGTCCCAAATAGACGGCATCACATTCTGGACATTTAAGTTTATATTGAAATTAGTTTATTTATTATTATTATTTTTTTTTCTTTTGACACTTGTACGTGGTTGGTGGTAGCAGTTTCTACCGGACGCAGTTGCATCAAGGTATAAACCTACTTAATTAGGGGGTTAGTGTTCTTCGGACAATTGCAGTTGTTCCCAGAATTACTGCTTTTTGCATCAAACCACAGATATGTCGAGATATGCTTGGCTCTTCCAGGTGTTTAGTTACTTTAACGTGCACTAAGCCGTTTGCAGAAATTATGAATGGTTTGATCTATACCTTTCTTAAATTCCATAAATCTCTTACCTCATCTGCTAGCGGACGATATCGCATTATCTTGTCTTTGTAAGCTTTCCCCAGATTTTCGTCCAGTGGGAACGAAAAATCAATAATGATCGCAGATTTGCTGTTTTTATCTAGCACGATCATGTCCGGTTTGTTGTGTTGAACTTCTCGGTCTGTTCTTATCAAAGTATCCCAATAGACTTTATAGTGCTCATTTTCAACTAGACTTAACGGTTGATGTTTGTACCCTGGTGTTTTTCCTGTTTTTAGATTTAATCTTTGGGCACAGCGAGATGTAGTTCCTTTCCCATATTGTTGTGTCTACTCAGGTAAGCGGTGGGGGCTAATTGGGTGCAGGCTGATATTATGTGCTGGATCGTCTCCTGTTCCTTATTACAGAGTCTACAGCGGGGGTTTGGGATGTCCATTTTAATGATATATTTCTGGTGGCAACGCGTTGCCACCACTTGGTCCTGGATTGCATGGAGTGCGCCTTCGGTTTCCGCAAACAAGTACCCCGTCATGAGGTAAGTATTCGTTGCTCTGAAATCTGCATCTTTCTGGTGCAGTGAGTTGTAATATCTGCCATGTAACACTTTTACCTGCCAGGTTTCCTTCATTTTATTGATCCAGTCATTTTCCCTATCGGGTTCCCCGTCGGCGAGGTTTAGTGCCGAGTAGCCATCATCAACTGTAACTAGGCATCTGGATAGAGGTAAGTTCGTATTTTTAAAATATCCTCTCAGTTTTTGAGTTTCATCCACTAACATGCTCTCGAGATTAGTCAGTCCACGGCCACCTTCTTTCCTGGGTATATACAATCGCTCCATCGCAGATTTTGGATGGTGTAGGCGAAATTTTGTGAGCGTTGTACGTACTTGTCTGTCTATTTGTTGTATTTCTGTATGTGTCCAATCTATTATGCCAAATGAGTACGCCAACCCGGGTAGTGCCCATCCATTGATTGCCTGTATTTTGTTCTTAGAGTTCAGTTGTGTTTTCAAAACGGTATTAATTCGACGGAAAAATTCTGCTGTTGCTCTTTCTTGATTACTATTATTATTATTATTATTATTATTATTATTATTATTATTATTATTATTATTTTTAATGATTTTGGTTTTCAATTTTTATTTGTTATCTCTCATAGGTGCGGTTCCCTCTATATAAATTTATGGTATTTAAAAAAACACTTTTTTACTTTACTGAATAGATAAAATTAATTTTAGTACTATAGTGAAGATACGAGTTAAAATTTCCATTAAAAATTTCCAGATGTTATTTAAAAATGCATCCAATACCAACATATAACCTTCACTACCCAATATTAATCATAGTTAATTGAAGCTTTCAAATATCCTATGTTTCATTTCTTATTAAATTTGTCAAAATACGCCGGTATTATCATTTGAAAATCATTGGACGCATCCACACCGTGTGGTCATGCGCTCTGACAGTTCACTTCGACTAGATTGAATCAGGCTAGGGACACTGCACACCGTGCCATCTATAGAGCCTGTCGAGTAACTAAAATCGGTAGATAATTCCAAAAAGTTAACGAAAACTGTAACGTCGTTAGTAATCAAATTTTATTGTTTTTTATTACTGCGTATGCGCGATATCATATTGCTCGTCCCCACATGGTATATGTTATACTGTTATCATTTCTTAGATCAAGTGTGGAGGTTATTATAAGGTTTCGGTAATTTGGTGTATTTTTTAATTGCTATAGTGTAATATTTATCTGTTGTTTCGTTGCTTTATTGTTATTAATTGAAAATACAATGTCAAAGTGTATTCTGAAGAAGTCTAATAAGTGGTATACTCGGTAAGTTTTATTACAAGAATTTGAGCATTTTTTCTTTCACAATTAACAACCATTATTATCTTTATTTTTATAAATCACAGAATTTTTACTAATTTAATAGACAACTTTAGAGATCATGGTTGTCTTTTACATTAGCTAAACTGAAAATTGCTGTATTAATAAAGTAAATATTTCTACAGTTTTGTTCCTCCAACCCAGGAAGATAAAATTATTATGGCTGAAAATCAGTGGTAATAAATCATTAAATTTGTTGACGAGGAAACGATGGAGGATATGATCCCTTCATTTTCAAAAACAGTGTTTCTTTAGATTTCAGAAAGACGAAGAGAGGTTATTAAGACAGTTTGATTTGCCTTCCCATATGAGTGTAAATTAACAAAAATTGATGGTAAGTTTTATTGTATTCAATACAGCATGCTATAATTTTGGACATTTTAAAATGTAAATTGAGTGAATGAAAAAACGACTACTGAGTATGTAATTTTATTAAAATTCCAGCTAAGCGCTTTCAGCCATTAGGCCATTCTGAAAGCTCTCGTCAAGAAAAAAACATACAGAAGGTGTCAAAAAACATCAAACCCTATAACTGCTACATACAATGAAATAAAATGTTTGATGTCACATCATTATTTAAGTAAAATTTGTTAAAATTACTCTATAAAGAGCGTGTACAGTTGTAATTCACATAACGAAACGTCTAATATGAAATTATCAACTAAATGATATGTGTGTACACCCTCTTTATAGAATAATTTTAACAAATTTTACTTAAATAATGATGTAACATCAAACATTTTATTTCATTGTATGTACATTGTACCTGTTGTATGTTTTTCGCTTGTCGACAGCTTTGAGAATGACCTAATGGCTGAAAGCGCTTAGCTGGAATTTCAATAAAATGACACACTCAGTACTCGTCTTTTCATACACTCAATTTATATCTAGTGTGTACACCATACTCAGACAATTCCATTTTAAAATGTATCTATTGAAGAAATAATAATCTGGGTTTTATTATATGTTATAGCTATTTCCTCCACCAGCTATGGGATGGAAGGTATTGACCCCTTGCCGATTATCATATATAGTCCATGGTACATGGTATGACAATTTATGGGAAATGAAAGTGAGTATTAACTTTTGTTGAGGCATTACGTCTAAGTATTTGGTCTAGCGGTAACCAAAAATCCAATAAAGACAAAAAATAAAAATTCAATAAATCAAAAAATAGTTAAAATCCAAAAAAAATCAAGAATTCCTAAAAAAATCGAAAGCTCCAAAAAAAGGAATTCAAAAAAACCAAAAAAATTTAAACATTCAATCATTTTTTGATATTTTTTATGGCTTATTACAAAAAAATGTGTAAGCGCATTTTGGTTTCTTTTGTTGACATAAATTTTCAAACATATTTGTGTGTTTACTTATTTATTGTTATTTTGTGTGTTTACTGCCTCAACCAGAAACGAGAAAGGACTTCCACGAGACGGTGGGATTTTTAAGAGCCCTTACGAAACATTTTAACAATCATAGACTGCTAGGAGCTGCAGAGTAACTTAAACCTGCGTTATGCGATGGTTTCATAAGAACGGAATGCTTTTAAATGTAGAAATATACAAATATGCAATATACTAGGCTTAAGCTTGTGATATAAACCTATTTAATACTTCCAGTAAAAATATAAAGATGTGTTTTAAGTGGAAATGAAATGTTAGATATATTATTTTAAATGTTGTACAGTCACAAGTGCTGTTTAGCACTTTTATATGTAATTACTTGGCACCTTGTATTTACGGAGCTGGGCAGTATTTAACAACTTTTCCTTTAAAAATATTCCAATTACTTTTGTTCTAACATTCACAGTAATTATATTCAAATAATTTCTTTCACAGAAAGTTGCCAAAAATAGTAGTTAACTACTCATTGCTAACACTTTTTTTGATTAAGTAAGTAGCAGTTATTCTCCAGCAGATTGTCCAGCTCTGTGTGTTTATACGAGTGTAATAATAAATAAATAAATTAATATAAACTTATCATAAATAATTTCCTACCTTTATCTTTATTTCACGCTTTCTATAAGATAACACAATGAAACTTGGCTGGGCATCGAGGATGGACTTCTAAGATACTTGGCTGGGCATCGAGGATGAACTTTCATGAAACTTGGATTACATATAATTGTAATTTACCAAAGGAGTTTAATTAAAATATCTCAAATTTCTATTTGCATTTTATTTTTTTATATAGGGCTGTAGAAAAAATTATGTATGCAACATGTGCATAAAGTGTCTTTATTCACTGATGGAATTGCCGCACTCGGCTGGGTCAACTTTTTCCATTCGTGAAAAAAAGTATCACTTTATGCACTTGTGCATAAATTACTATTGTGATAGAAATTATTTGTTGTGTATTTTCATACCAAAATAAATAAACTGTTTATATGATTACTGTTTTATTTTTGCAATTCAATTAACCATTTATGGTCCATCATTTGATATTTCATTTAATTTAACTCAACATCTAATCATTATTGAGTTAAATTGAATGAAATGTCAAATGATGGACTATTGAACGGGATGGGCTAACTTCCCAATCCAATACATTAGAGAACTTAAATCATATGCACTTGCATACCAATCCTTCAATATACATGGACGTAGACAACCAGCACTGGAACTGAAGTAATCCTTCCCAAATTCCTCAAGGTAGTAGAAATAAATTGTTGACGAATATTTTTTATAATTATATTTCAACAATAACAATAAATAACGTATGCGTCTCGTTGCATTAACCCGTATTATCTCTCTTAATATAGAAAAAATAATTACCTTAATGAAACAGGTGACAATTCACTGCATTACTTGCATTTCTTAACTTTTTGAATCGGCTAAGGAATTCTCTTATAAAACGGATGACAGTGACATTTACAGTTGTTACCGAACTGACATATTTTTTAAGCACACTATCTATGATCAAAAGAACACAGACACTACTGATAGAGATGAATGCGTTTAACTGGTAGTGGTAATTGAATGAACTAACATGTTATAAACTGTTTTATAACAGACTATAAATGGTTATTTTGAAATCCACAATTGGACTTGCCAATTTTAAATCATCATAATATATACCAGACTTCTTTAATGGGGATACAGTCAAACCTCAATATAACGAACCTCAATATAACGAATTCCTTGACATAACGAATTTTTTCAAATCCCCTACAACTATCCATAAGAATCAATGTAAATTTCACCTCTACATAACGGATAATCCGTACTCATAACCTGAATATAACGAATTTGTAAGAATCCCGGTAAAAATAAATCACCCTCGATACAATGAATTTTTCGTAGTTAGAACCTCGATCTAGCGAACTTCACCTCTATGTAAAGAAATTTCCACAACTGCATGTCATTATAACGAACGTAAACAAACGTATAGTACAAAAAATAATCGTGTCTCGACATGAAAGCTTAGTCACGTCACTCTAGTCTGTAGTTTATTCAGTTTCCGTGGAAGTTATTGGATTGTACGGTGCGTGGGTATCAGTTTAGTGACGATGGACGGAAAAAGCAAAAAGAAACGGTGCGCCATAAGCGTGGAGTGTAAACGGAAAATCATTAAGTGTGTTGAAGATAATCCGACGAAAAAAAATCGGACATCGCAAAAGAGTTTGGCTTACCACCCAGCACATTGGGTACAATTTTGAAACAGAAAGAGAAGTTCGAGGACAGAAGCGTACTGTGTTCTAAAATCAAAAAGTTAAAGTCGTGTGAGTTGAAGGACTTAGAAGAATGTGTCCTTAAGTGGTTGAAGCAGTGCCGAGATAAAAATATTGCAATAAGTGGCCCAATTCTTCAAGAAAAAGCCCAACAGTTTGCTTCTGAACTCGGACACGAGATATTCCGTGCTAGCAATGGATGGTTACAAAACTTCAAAAAAAAGGAATGAACTTATTTTTCGAAAAGTGTGCGGGGAAAGTGGACGATGGTGTTTGTACTGAGTGGAAAGATAAACTTGCCCAGCTAACTGAGGGATATGAACCTGAAAGCATATACAATGCCGATGAAACTGGATTGTTTTTCAAATGTTTACCCGACAAAACATTGTCATTTAAGGGTGATAAATGCCATGGTGGGAAAAATAGCAAACATCGTTTAATAGTTATGTTAGGTGCAAACTGCACAGGGACTCACAAATTAAAGCCTCTAGTTATTGGAAGAGCGCAAAAAACACGCTGTTTTAAAAATGTTACTGAACTTCCTACAGACTACATGGCGAATACAAAGGCTTGGATGAATTGTGGTGCTTTCGGTACATGGCTTCAAAGTCTTAACAAAGAGATGAAAAGGAAAAGGAAAAAAAATATCATCTTCATTGATAACTGTAAGACACACGGAGACATTCCTAAACTGAGTAACATTACGGTCGTATATTTGCCTCCAAACACAACATCCAAACTGCAGCCGCTTGACCAGGGCATTATCCGAAGTTTTAAGGCAAATTATAGAAAAGAGGTTGTACAGCAGTTCATTAGAGACATGGAAAGTCGTTTACCCACAAATATAAATGTCTTGGATGCTATGTGGATGATAAAAGCATGGAATAAAGTTACGGCAACTACGATTTCTAATTGTTTCAAGAAAAGTGGATTTACTGTCGCAACTGAGGACAATTCAGAACAACCTCCAACACAAGAAGTAGACACCGTGGATGGTTGGGAAAAAGTCAAAGAATCACTTGACCTAGAAAAGGATGCAGAGTTCGAAGATTTTGTTACTTTTGATGACGACGTGGCAGTGTGTGGGGAGTTAACCGACGCTGAAATCATTTCCTCTGTGACCTCCGTTCCTGACGAAAATGCCGATGCTGAAGATGACGACGAGGATGAACAAGGTTGTGAAATTCCTGACCCAACTTTAAAAGAAGCTCGTGAAGCTTTAAATGTGTTAAAGCGTTTTTTTCTTAAAAAGGGTGATTTGAGTGACAGTGTAGTGAAATCCATCACCGAATTAGATTGCTCTATGGACCTCATCAACATCACAACACGTAAGCAGACCACCATCACTGACTTTTTCTCTAACAAACAGGGCGATGTCACCAATGAGTTAGATACCCTCATTAATGACACTAACGAAATACAAAAAGCAGATTAGGCAACTTTTTATGCATTCATATTTTCAGTGTATTTGTACTGTAATAATTTATTTTACGATGATGGTACAGTAGTAACGTACAGTATGAGTACTGTGTAATATTAATTTCTGTACCGTAAAATTTCAGTTTTTTTTTAGAGTTAGGCCTTAATGTTTTGTTTTAATTAACTTGCTTTTATTCATTATAATTACTGTTTTTATAATTTAAAGTATTTTTAATCAAGAAACAGGTCAAAACAACATCTTTAATAAAATATATGTGTAGCTTTTAAAGGCAATCTAACAGTTACGGAAGCAAATGTATCTTTAGTGGTAGGCGCTGCTTTAAGTTACTGTGCGTAGTTTTCATTTATTTTATTATTATGTACGGTTATTTAAGTTAGTGTCAAATAAAGAAGCATTTTTAAATGAGTTTTATTTCGTTTTCCATACTATTAAAGAGTTGTACAGCATACGATTTCACAATGTTTGAATGATAAAAAAACACGACCGAGGGCGTTTGTGAACCTCGATGTAGTGAATTTTCAGCTAACCTAACCTCAATATAACGAACCTCATTGTAACGAAATACTCGATATAACGAATTTTCTGTTTGGTCCCTTGAGATTTGTTATATCGAGGTTTGACTGTATTTTAGTTTTTACATTTAACAATTTTGTACTTACGTTACTTTCTGTTTCAAAAGACATTGTTGTATTCGTTGCTAAAGATATTATCTTTGAAATATTATTAGAAATATTTTCTGCATATGTGATGGTTTTATAAGTTTTTATTTCATTAGTTTGTTTAGGAAATATTAGTTGTAATGCCACTTTTTGCTCTTTTTTATTAATTAGCTTATTTATCATATGTAATGGATAACCGTTGGATGTTCCTATTTGTCTAATTGTATTAATCTCTCTATCAACATCACATTTGTTCATAGAAACTGAAAAAGCTCTATGTATCATTGAATTATATGCCGCTAGTTCATGTGACATGGGGTGATTGGAACTATATGGAATTGTCACATCTGTGTGTGTTGGTTTTCGTCTACATTTAAATTGCATAATAAAAATTATAAATAATTCAAAATATATTAATAATATATATATATATATATATATATATATATATATATATATATATATATATTAAATTACGAGCTTACAGATTAAAACAACCAGCTAAATCCCGCAAAACATCTACTTGACACCAATCATTCATTGATACCTAACACAGAACTAGCAGTGCTGCATATTTGTGAAAAGAAACAAGAACTGGATTCCCTTGAAGAATTGGAAATTAGAAGACATTTAAGAAACCTACAATATGAAGTCGCCAATGAACAGATAAATCTAGGGAGTTCTCCACTAATAAAATGTCTTCGTAAGTGATAATTGTAAATATCTGCAGATATAGTTTTCCTGGTTTTCTATATCATTGCACAGTTACACTGATCTTGATTGGAAAAATGATATCCAGGATATCACTATAGGGCTAATAATATCTAAGCTTCAATATTTGTAATATCACATCTTCTTCTTTTTTCTATTAACATATATTAAGTCAATCACAAGTTAGGTCAGTTCTTGGTCTAACCAAAATAACTACTAAGCATCAGGTAGACATCAAATGAAATGTAACTTCTGTCATTCTGACGATGATATTGATTTATCGAAACAATTGTCAATTTTTTAGAATTTTCAACAACTTTCATTATATTGGGGAATTAGCTAGAAACAGTGAGTTTCATTTAAAGCACTAATATGAGTAGATTCCACGAAGTAAGGGTCGAGGCAGTTAATTTCACTACTTATGACGTTTAAAAAATAACATATTATAAAAAATTCATCAATTAGTATTGAACCATTCTAAAATTCAGCATTTTAAAACTAGTTTGGTAAGAAAATCGAGGTCTCAGACCAATTCTTGATTTTTTTAATCCTTTTATTTTCACTTTAATGATTAATATTAATAATTATGATTATATCCACAAAGAAATTTATAAAAATAATGTATGCAAATAAACAAAAAAAAGGCGGTAAATGTTGACGAATGCAATATATTTTAAATGAGGCGAGCTGAGCCGAGGTCCACTGGTGAGGTAAGCAAGTTCTTATCTACGGGCGAAAGATTCAAGCAAATAAGCAATCCTGGTATTATCGTTGGTTGTTGTCAAACAAATCATACAGGAAAGAGATTTAAATACCTCGGATGTTGAGTCGGAAGTAAGACAAAGTTAGAACAAACGAACCAGGCCATCAGGGTGGCTGGGTGCTTGAATGCCACTAGATATATGAAATAATAAATTTGGTACTAAATTAAGGATATATAAAGCTATTCTAAGACCTGTATAGTAGAAACCCAGCTAGACACAGCAAAACCAAAAGGATACTATAAACTGGTGAGATGAAAGTCTTACAAGAATCGCTATGAAAACTCTATTAAATAGAGAACGAAGTGAAAATATAAGGCAAACTTGTAAAGTAGACAATAATGGATGGATTGTAAGTAGAAAGAGGGAGTGGAACGAACACATAAATCTAATGGACCAAGAAAGAATAGTCAGTGTTGCAAACATTATGCAACACGAAATACACTAAAATTTATAAGTGTAAAGTTCATATCCTAGATGTCGTCTGCGGCAAGCATCTGAGGTTGAATCATGCGCAGAGCAAAAGATAGCCTGCGGCAGTATAACTCAAAACATTGTACAAGCAAGAGCTCTCGCGTACGAAAGCGTTGTAACTACGCTGTACCATAATTTTAATTATAAAAAGAATCGGGCTAGTTCCCACAAGTGGTAAAGTGTTTTTAATACGCATACAATCGGGCAAGTACCCATAAACAAACCATTTCAACAGTGCAGTTGATGTGTAAATATGTTAGTGTAAATAAACCAGTGTAAATATATGTAAATAAATTGTACATAGCAAGTAACATCGAAGGAAACTTATTTATTTTAACACAGTCCACAAACCCATGAGTGATATGTGCGTAATCAAATTGTACATATCAAACAGTCAGGATAATACGTGCAAGAAGCAGAAATACGGGAAGACCACGAACAAGATAGAGCGATAAGCTTACCGATAGTGAAAACTAAGCATGTTATGAATAATGAACATGCATTTTGCCTACAGCAAAGAACGAAGAAGAAGGCACGTTTTAGTAGGCCAAAACTAATTTAAAAAATGTTATTTTGATTTTATACTCGATGAACGTAGGAATTTTGCAGCCAAATCTTAGATTATAATAATTACTCATAATTACCGTCATCCATTATCGCCGTGGTAACATTTTTGCCTGTAATTCCTTGAGCCCAAGCAGCTTCGACGTTCAAATCAAGTTTGGCTTTGCCACCATTCTGTCCGGTATTTTTCAAATACCATTGATAGGAAAAGTACGGGTCGGTTGGATCCGAATGAGGTTCTATATTTTTAACTAAATTTTCCACTTTCAGCGGTTTATAACCTCTTTTTACCCGTATAAATCCGACCTGCTGTACCGCTGAGTGAACCTGAACAAAGAAATTGTAGATTATTAGGATATAGTAATTTACGTTACAGATCGGAAAATAGTGTTTTGCAGGTCAGGGAGCAACTTTGGACTAAACACCGGAATAATTTCCAACTTAGTCATATACTGTGTTCAGGGATATCATTTTTTCGTATCCAGCACAAATTGGCTATCCTATTTACGTTCCCCCGACAGTAAGCGCGAATAGCATAGAGTGCTACTTTCATTTGTCGTATTCACTGTACCCACATGTTATTTTCTCTCCCACACAATGAATTTGTAAACGGAAAATTCTTTATTGAAAATATCGTTTGTTATGCAACGCAACAATAGCAGAAGGAAGAAGTCAGAGATTTTTCTGATTCAACTCCCATAAATAATTTATCTTCTAGAGACGTTGTTCACCTAAGCTCGCGTTCGAATAATTTTGGTTTATTAACATAATAGGTGCGTTCTTTTTGACTGAGATCTCAGTTAATCTCAGCTCACATCAGTAATGTGAGCGTTCTTTTTGTTTTACTCACTTTAAGTGAGCTGAGATTTTTCCTCCCCCTTCACCGATGCTGAATGTGTTGTAAGGGGGAATCAGTTGGACTTGAGTCGGAAATAAAGTGGAGGGGATGAACAAATATTTGATTTGCTTGGGTTATTTGTAGTTTTAACCAAGGTTATCTATATTTTTTACCATTGACATATAAACACATATAATACATTTTTCTTTTGTTACAAATTATGGATACAATAGCATTATTATTATTATATGTTTTGTTTCTTATTCAAGCATGCGAACAGATCGCGCGCTTCAATTGAGTTGTCGTTCTTTTTTATGCTTACTCACATCACTTTATCTCAGATCACCTTAACTGAAGTGATCTGAGTGAAAAAGAACGCACCTAATATTAGTTACTACTTTTTTTATACAATGTTCTTTATTTCATTCCATATTTTTCTTACATAGGCATCGTTTAGTTTTCTGAAGTAGGATTTTTAAATTTAGCAAAAATGTATACAAAACACTTATTTCCATTACTAATGATACAGGGTGGACCAATAGTCAAGCATTTCAAATAATAAAAAATAAACAAGTGCTGATCAAGAACTGTTCACTGTTTTCAAAATATAGAAATTAGAGTTATATTTTCAAAATCTAACACCAACCAAGTTTATTTTACCACTCCTGTAACTTAGGATGACGACTCTATACTCGTCAATATAAATATAAAACAAAAATGACAGCGTTCTTATTAATGTTTATGTTTAAATAAAATCGCCAGAAAAACTTACAAGAGGATCTACTTTCAATCTTCTCATGTGAGGTATGCTTCTCTTGGTTCTGGCCACTGGTATACCGTGGTTTATGAAATGATATTCTCTCCTGGATCCCAGTAACTGAAATCAAAGAAGCAAATCATTTTTTCAGAGGCGTTTTGATGACATATTACGTAATGTAAAATATTCCAGGAAGACATCGTCTAATTTGATAAAGTATAAAATAACTTGCTTACATGATTTTTCAATACTTTCGTAAAGGGCAATTTTATCAAAACTCTTAAGGTCGTAAAATTGCACTTTACAGACCGAATATCGAAATAATATTTTAGCAACTGTTATTTCTGATTTATGTACCAACAATTGTGTACGGCATTGCTTAAATATATTTCTATACAATATTGTTAATATTATTATGTAAAAGCCGTACAATAAAAAATGATTTTCTAATAAGAAACTGGTAGCGACAATTCTCACAAATAATAAACAGCTATTTAGAACCTTTTTTTTGGTACGGCATTTTGTTTTTGTCGATAATTGATGATATTATTAACAAAATATATAAATGCCGTACAGAAATTTGTAACCTTAAAATCCCCCTTATTAGAGAGAAATTAATTTTCATTTGACAAGCTATGTAGCGCAAAAAATGTACGGCATGGCTAAACATTTCTTTTATTTTATGTTATAAAATTTAACCATAAAGTTTCATGGTGGTTCAAATCACCCCTGCATATTACTTAAAAACCAAGGGTTGCACCGAAGATTTCTCACCCCTGTCCCAGTCGATATGTACGGAGATGCCAAGAAATTGAAGTATGCGACAACCCGAATCGTTGTATATGAATGCCGTACTGTATCAAATTGCCGAAAATGGGGTGGACATTTTCGGAAAATCAAAAAGTCATCTTCACCAGGTACCAATACTTTTGTACGGCATTAGGTCGTAGGACATTACTTTTGTATTATCTATCTAAATTCCGAATGCCGTACAAATATGTTTGACCAAAAAGTCTCCCCCCCCCTTCAACGCTATGTTTACCTTACCTGTGTACTCACCTGTACCGCTAAGAAGTGACGGTATAGGTTCTAAATTGTTTTTTATATATACTATACTCGATAGTCGAAATTGTGTAAAGTGAGTCAGAGCTATCTAATCAACACTTTGGTTAAAGCGCAGTTGCCATATGTATTCTAGAGAGAAATGCTGTATTTTATAAATACACTTCAAATCCATTGTGTCAATATTTCAGGTACAAAAGATGCAATGTAATTAAGTCAATACCAATTTAATATATTTATTTCAAATTTCAAGCAGACTAATAATAATTAGTTTACTTGAAATGTGAAATAAAGTGTTTATGTATATTTCTTGAACGCAAAGTTTGTTGTGAAAAACTCGCCGATTTGACAATGTTGGAGAGTCGCTTCAATGTTCCGGCTTTGAGAACGAGATAGATAGATCGAGCTACGCGAATGAGAAAGTGATAGTAAACAGTTATGTGAGGTGTTTATTCTCTTCATGAACGTAACATCAGTATTTGTGTTGTGGTTTTGTGTGATAAATCGGTTATTATTGGTATTTATTGTAATATTTATATCGGTATATTTAGTGACAATAATGGCGGAGTGTAGCGGTGTTGGCGATAAAAAACGGCGTCGTAACAATTTAATTCGGGAAGAAAAAGTCCTCATATTAAATGTGTACGAAGGACTGCGTGCCATGGACAAACAGTTGGGTGTTAGTGACGCTGTGATTAAGTGCAGTTATTTAACTAAAGTTTCTGGAGTACTATATACAATATTCTAAAGAAATCGCGGGACGGATCTTTGACAAGAGAACGAGGTGAAACTGTAAACCGGAAAGTAGGGGAAGAAAGAAAATTGTTTTGGACGACCAAACACGGAATGCTATACGTAGGGAAATACATTCTTTTTATTTTAGGAATGAAATCCCCTCGGTAGCTAAATTGAGCAAGGTAATAGAAGCTGATGATACTTTACCAAACATCAGTGATAAAGTTTTGAGACGAACTTTAAAATTAATGAATTTTCGTTACCAAACAAGAAGTAGAAACAGTGCCTTAATTGAACGAAATGACATTGTGGAATGGAGGAGAAATTATTTAAAACAGATACGACAGTTTCGTAACGAAGGACGGCACATATATTATCTTGACGAAACATGGTTAAATGAAGGCCACACTGTGTCAAAAGTGTGGCAAGACATGAATATACGAAGCAATCGACAAGCCTTTATGGAGGGTTTTTCTTCCGGTTTAAAAGCTCCCTCTGGGAAAGGACGTCGACTGATTATCACTCACATTGGCAGCGAGGAAGGATTTGTAGAAGGTGGATAACTAAGTTTTCAGTCCAAAAAAACTGTCGATTACCATGAAGAGATGGATGGTAACCGGTTTGAAACATGGTTTAGATCAATTTTAACAAAGGTAACTCCTGGTTCAGTGATAGTTATGGATAATGCTTCATACCACTCTCGTCGACTGGAGCAAACACCTACTTCAGCTAGCCGCAAGAGGGTTATAATTGATTGGTTAGAGAGTAAAAGCATTCCGCACAACGAGGCAATGCTAAAAGTTGAATTATTATCTCTCGTACGGAAACATAAAAGCAGTTATATTAAGTACGTTGTCGATGAAATGGCGAAAGATTTCAACGTCTCAGTTGTTAGACTTCCTCCCTACCACTGTGAGTTAAACCCCATCGAGCTGGTTTGGGCCAAAGTGAAAAATTATGTTGCGAGAAAAAACAGTACATTCAAAATGGCTGACGTTGAGAAACTGTTTGACGAGGCGCTGCATACCGTTACTGCTGAGAGTTGGCGTAAATGTATTCAACACGTATTAAAAGAAGAAATAAAGTTTTGGGATTTAGACATACGCGTAGACGTAATGACGGAACCACTCATTATCGATATAGGAGGAGAAAGCGATGATTCTGAGGAGTCGTCAGGGAGTGATACCGCTTCCAGTTAGTCAGACATTTTACAAGTGACCTCGCAACATACCTATACTTATTGGTAATTTATTTTGGTCTTGACAAACAACTTTTTTTTAGTTTTAGTAGTAGTAAGTTGGAATTGACTTTTAAACATTTTTTTATTTTGTTTTAACTTACTTATGAACAACTTGTGATAAGTTATTATTTCAAATGTTAAAAATTGAAATTCCAGATATTTCAGTATTCGCACCCTTAAACTATGATACGCTCATGGAGTTCACTTTAAATCGGTAGATAACCGATGACGTCACTTTACACAATTTCGACTATCGAGTATAGTATTGATTTATATGTGATTCATGGTGGGTCAAATGACTCCTCAATTTTTAGGCTGGGCTTGTAGTCTATAATGCTGATAATCCAACTTTTTCAACTAAGAGTCCAACTAGCAATGTAGCTGATAGTCAAAGTACATCAGGTGTTAGTGCTATGGATAGTCAAACAGAAGGTAAGATAAAATTGTCTATTCTGGATAATATTGCATGTCTTGCACGTTTTGTATGTAATGGCTTTACGGCTGTAGTGTATCTATTTCAAACGTGATAGTTCAAATATAGTTACTTTTCTACGAATTTACTGGAATGGTTTTCTAAAAAATCATAATTATTTGAAAATGTCAGTGTTCAAGACTAATGTGTCAGGGTGTAAAAATGCGCAACCTTCGCTGATAGGCCGACAATACCTTCACGCGAGTTTTAAAATAAACAAGTAACGATACGATAATAGTATATTATACACCAAGGTGGTGAATACTATTATTATCAACCGAGCACCAAAATTATTTCGCGAGGGTCTTTGCCCCAAGCGGAATAAGGTGCGAGGTTTATAAATGTCTTCACTACCGTGGTGTATATACATTTTTTTCCACTATTAGCCAAATTTACGCCAAAAATCAAAAATGTCTTATAAAAATCATGTAGGTATAATTTAATCATACAGCAATAGAATACCATTATTCCTATAGTTCATAATCACCA
This sequence comes from Galeruca laticollis, assembly GCA_963921935.1. Classification (NCBI taxonomy): domain Eukaryota; kingdom Metazoa; phylum Arthropoda; class Insecta; order Coleoptera; family Chrysomelidae; genus Galeruca; species Galeruca laticollis. Next base: position 33,551,075 of record OY998175.1, read on the forward strand.
ATATTAAGTGCAACGGATTAACGAAACCAATTATACGATCACATCCAAAAATTTCACAAAACGTGGTTTATGTTTTACTTTGAACTTTGAACAATTACAGCGGTAGTGCGTTCACAACACTCGGGTACAAAGTGAGCGTTCATAAAACATTTAACATATGCTTCACCATAGAGAAAGTAATATATTATTTGTCTATGTGGTTAGCTACCAGTTTCTATCAACAGAAGATTTTCAAATTCCACTGGTGATAATGTTGAAGGTAAAAACATTCGTCGATCCTCGTTTTTCTAAAATTAATGGAAAATAAATAACACATTTCAATGTCAAATTTTGATAGTGTCGATCTACAAATCGTTCAAACTGATTTCTCCCTAGGCGTTTACTCTGTCATCTGACTGACACTGACACTGTTTTCGCTCTTCACCTCACCCATATATTATGAACGCACTCCTTATGTCATCAGAAATTTTTGGTTGAGCGCGAATTTTAAACTAATGACAGTTTTATTGAAATAATTTTATCTTGTTAGGTAATTTCAAGCAGTAAATATGTTAAACACAATCTCCTGGGTATACAAAATTATGTTGCATTAGTTTTTATTAAGCTATTATCCCTGAATTCTCAAAACATTTGAATTTGTCCATTATTGACCTAGGATAACAATAGAAAAAATTATTAACCACTATTAGAGAAATTCAACTTCTCAGTTGGCTAGATGACACAATAATTGTCAACTTCACAGCTAGTAGTGGAAAAAAATAATTATTATTGATATTATTATTTTCGCGCTGTCTCAGCTTTCGCTGGTAACTATTTAGCCTGATCACTAAGGCTGGAACAGCCTGGTAAAAAAACAATTCAGTTCCTCTCACTCAGGCTCCGTTCAGGAATTTGCGTGTTATATGGCAAGTCTGAAGTATAATTGCCTTCTGCGCATATCCCATGATGTTCTGGGATAATCCAATGTCCTGAGATTTTTAGGGAGCTTCTTCGAAATAATCCCGTCTGCCGAAATTACCAGTGGGATTGTTGAAACTCTAGTCCGCTGCAAGATGCTCTTAAGCTCAACCGCCAGGTTTTCGTACTTAGTAAAGTTTTCTCTCTAAGTTTTACTGACGTTATGGGAAAGCGGCACGGCTTTGTCGATGATGGTTCCAGTCCTTTTCTCCTTGTCGATGATGATGATGTCCGGTCTGTTGTAGTCTACTGTCCCATCCGTTGTTATAGGCCTGTCCCAATATAGTACCGCATTATCTGTTTCTAAGACGGATTGAGGCTGGTATTTGTAATAAGGTGGACATGTTTGAAGAAGTCGGTTCTTGAGGGCCAGCTGTTGGTGGATGATCTTGGCTACTTGGTTATGACGTCCTAGGTATGCGTTATCTGCAAGCGATCTTTAGCCTGCAATTATATGCTCTATAGATTCCCTCACCGCACCACACCCCCCGCACCTGTCCTCGACCTCCAGGCGTAGGCAGTGTTTTTCGTAGTTGCGGGTTCTAATAACTCTGTCCTGGATGGCCATGAGAAATCCCTCTGTTTCTGGGTAGAGAAATCCGGCGCCGAGCCATAATAGAGAGTGTGGCTTATCGGCGTTTTCCGCTTCTAGGCTTCGTGGAAATTTGGCATGTAAGGTTTGATCCATCCAGGAGGCTTGATCTTCCTGCCTTGAGCTTATTTCGAACTCGAGATCACGGTGCTGTAGGTTCAACGGTGTATACATTCTTATCAGAGTGGCTTCGAATGTAAGTGATTGTAGCCGCATGTTCTTCTCTGGAGTTCTGCATAGCTTGTAGATGTTCACCATTCCCCGACCACCGCTTGCTCGAGGCTGATAGAGCCTCTTAATCGATGAATTGGTGTGCAGGCATCGGAATTTGGTCATCAATCGCCTGGTTAGCCTATGGAGTTCATCAAGGTCTGCGTCAGACCATTTCAGGATCCCAAAGGTGTAGGTTAAGAAAGGAACTGCCTAGGTATTCAGAGCGGTGATCTGGTTCTTAGCAGAAAGCTTGGTATTCATGACTTTGAGTACCCTCTTCTTGTACACCCTAAATACCACCTATTCATCTATGTGGCGAGTTTTAAAAGAGCAACAGTTATATCCTTACCTCATCCAACGGATTCAAGCTCTTTTCCCTAGAGATTTTCCTCAACGAGTTAGATTTTGTGAATGGTTAACGCACGAAATGCGACAAAATCCTCAATTTTTAAATAATGTATTGTTTACGGACGAGTCACATTTTTCTAGAGTATCTATCATATATTTTCACAATAATCACGTATGGGCAGACAAGAATCCCCTTGAGATTATAGAGCAGCTTAATTGGGCCACATTTTCTGCCTCAGCCATTGAATGGAATTTTTTACACCAGTTTTCTCGAAAATGATCTCCCTGAACTACATAAAGACATCGCACGGAATATCAGACAAAACATGTGGTTCATGCACCAGTACACTTCAGTCGGACTACTAGGCATCATTTAGATGCAACATATCCCAACCGCTGGATTGGTCGAGAAGGGCCCCAACATTGATCTCTTCGATCTCCAGAGTTAAATTACTTAAGAACTGAAAATCCTTCAGGTTCAGTTGATGACATTGCTGCAAAGACAATATGACAGGCGTAAGCAAATCAACAATATACAATATTAGAAGTGAAGCGACAAGTGGAGTTATTAAATCCGCAAAAAGAAAAATGGAGGCGGTAAAAAAAGTTGAATTCACAGAAGAAATTAAAAACGTAATAAGTAGAAAAGTACACGAATTTTATTTTAGGAAAGAAATCCCAACGCTAGCGAAAAATTCGGATGAAATGAATAAAGATCCATATTTCCCTAAAATTGACCGACCGAAACTACGGGGAACGGAGAATTAAAATTTAAATGGGCAAAACATGATAGAAAAGAGATTCTAATTGATACTGACGAAATTATTTGTTGGAGACGGAGATATCTAAGAACAATTTTTAAATTACGTGCAGAAGGCAAACCAATATTTTACTTGGATGAAACCTGGGTGAATGAAGGCTACACTGTTAGTAAAATGTGGCAGGATACCAACATTCAATTTTCACGACAAGCTTTTTTGGAAGGATTATCTACAGGATTGAAGAGTTCATCCGGTAAGGGACGACGTCTAATCATAACTCATATTGGCAGTGATAATGGGTTTTTAGATGGTGGCTCTTTAATATTCCAATTTAAAAAAAAATGGAGACTACCATGAAGATATGAACGCCGACGTTTTTGAGGAATATTTTGAGCAGATGATTGAGCTAATACCAAAAGGTTAGTCTTAGTATTAGATAACGTTAATTACCATTCTCGTCACATTGAGAAGGTGCGAAGCACATCATGGAGAAAACAAGAGATCATTGAATGGCTAACAGACAAAAATATGAATTTTCCTCAAAAATCAGTCAAACCAGAACTTCTACAAATTGTAAAATTGAATAAGCCTCCTGCTCGATATGCAGTGGACGAACTAGCTAAAAAACGTGGTATTGACGTAGTGCGACTTCCCCCATATCACTGCCAATTAAATCCGATAGAAGTGATATGGGCACAAGTGAAAAGTTTTATAGGACGACATAATACTACATCCAAACTAAAAGATGTGCAAGCATTATTAGACAGGTCCCTATTACAAGTTACTAAAAAAATTTGCAAAAAACAATTCATCAGGTATTAAAAGAGGAAGAAAACATGTGGAATCTGGACAAAATCTTAGATGCAGACATTACAGTGACAACATTAATAATTTCAGTAAATAATGACTCCTCAAGTGTCGAATGCGATTCCGACAGTGATTTAGAGACATTTGCACTTACTAATCTAGACTAAGATGAAGGAAGAACTATTTAAAACAATTTACAAGTGGCATGTTCATATTAACCCATTAACGACTAGCGACGACTACGAAAACGCAACGCATAACTATAATATTTCAAAGGAATATTGTAACCTAATATATAAATATTTTCTTGGAAACGGCAACAATGTAGGTGGTAAATGCACCACTTGTAGGTTCGTGTAAATGTTTAGTCCACGGTGGTTTCACTTGAATTGTCAAGGCCAAATTAAAATTTTAGTTCCATTCCTAATTGTAGAGGTCGCAAATTTGACGTTTCACGTAATTGATCGAAAGTTTTGCGAATTGAAGGTTAAAGGAATCGTCACGAAGATCCTAGTGATGCTGTTTTGTATTTTTGTAGTGTTCGTTTTGAATTGATAAATAATTAAAGTTTATTTAGTTTAATTTGTTCTTCGGTAGTTATATTTTTATTAAGTTGTATTAATTTGTTGATAAGTTTTTTTAATATGACTTTAATCAAGTGTAGTGTCCAAGATTGTGGCGAAAATAGACATTCATCTGATATTAGACATAGGTTTCCAAATCCAAAAACAGATTTAATCCGATTTAGAAAGTGGGCAGATCAATCAACAATACCCCCTTAATAAATATGGATCCTGCAATAATTTATGCTTCAAAAAGAGTCTGCCACCTACATTTTGAAGAAAAATGTATTTCAAGCATGTCAAATAGACTGCATTCAAATTCAGTACGAACATTAAATTTAGGAGGTGATTTATTTTATTTGTAATCTTAGATGTTCTGAAAACTTTAAATAGAAATGTTTATAAATGATAATGATTAATATGTGATTTCCATTATGCTCTTTCTATTCTGACTACCCATTCTATAACTGTATATGTATTTTTATTTACTTTTTCTTTTACAGGCAACATAAATATATTGCAAATTTATAACTTGCCATCAACATCAAGTTCTATGGAACCTTATACAGACCCTGAAAGTTCATAAACGGTTTTAAACATTTTACCAAATCATTTAGTAGTTTAAATTAATTAGTTTAGTAGTTTATTATAATTGCATAAATTTTATTTTTATTTTACAGAACCTGATGGGACAAATCCATACAGAATTTTTGAAAATATTGTACCAAAACAAACTGTAACACCCAGGAAACGCAAATTATATAGGGAAATGCAATATTTTCACAAAAAATATAGTATAGAGAGAAACCGCACACATTCAATTAGAAAAAGACTTTTTGATGCTGGAAAATGCTCCAAACAAGCAGAGTTATTAAAGTGTTACGTGATTTGCTTTTGTCGTTCCCAACACTTAATAACTTTCACTTATAACATAAAAGGTCAACGGTTTGATACAATCAACAAGATAAGAGATTTAGAAGTGGTTGTTGACCATGCACTTACCTTTAACCACCACATCACTACTGTGGTGCATAAGTCCTTGAAAATGTTGGGTTTCGTTAAGAGAAATATTCGTGATTTTATATTAAACTTTTATATTTTTCTTTAGTTAGGTCTCACCTTGATTACTGTTCTGTATGGTCTCCATCTTACTTAGTTAACATTAGAAAACTCGAACATGTTCAGAACAACTTTATACGCTATATTACATTTAAGCTACATGTGTATAATGACTATGCTGTGTGGCTGCAGCAGCTTCTAATCTCCTCTCTTGAGAACCGCAGGAAAGAGAAATATCTTACATTAGTTTTTATTATCATAAATGGAAAACGGTGCATAATATAAAACTGGTACAACTACTATAATCGAAAATAGTGTTTTTAAAAGTGTCAGTGCTGAACTAGTTGTTATGATATAATTTCTAGGACAGTGATGCTAGCTGAATAAAAATATTAGTAATGTAATGATAAAAGTGAATTTTGTAAAGCAATAGAACGAGATAGAAAAAATACAAATTTATTACAACATTTTTACAAAAAGAGTAACTAGCTTAAATTTAGAAATAGTGTGATATTTTAATAAATATAAAAATGTTACATTGTTACTAGCTCGAATATTTTTTTAAATATAAGGTTTATTAGATGACTCACTTAAAAACAGGTAGAACAAGGATCAAACTGTTGTTAGAAAAATAGGAGATGGAAGACCAGTTTCATCTAGAATAGAGCTAGACAAAGTTTTAACTGATTATTTATACGAAAATCCCTATAATACGGCAAGACATGCAAAAGTAGCAGTAAACATCATTGCTTCAGTAACAACTGCATTGAAAATAATTATTCAAAAATGGGCTGGTATCGTGAATAATGCGCCTTGACAAATTTGACACATGGTACTCATTGTAATTTTAATTAGTTGGGTTTACATTGGAAAAAAGTGTACCAGTTTTATATGACATATGACACGAAGTGTACATATAACTGCTCTCAACTTCTGAATAAAATTAGTTTACTTGTTCCATCGCAGACCACTAGACAGAATCGAACACTTCACATACCTTTTCACAGATATAATTGCATACTACACATATCTTCCTAGATCTTTAAGACTCGCAAACTCACTGTAAGACCTTTCACTTTTTGATGCCTCAATTACTAAATTTAAACGCTTTATTCGTGATTTGAATGTTCAGTAATTTATATTTTGTCAACCCATTATTTTTGTGTATTCATTGTAGCGTATATATGTTTAGATTTGTCCACATTATATATTTTGCTCACTTTTGTATTTTATATAATTTTAAAAGGCTTGCCCGTGAATAAATAAATTATTATTGTATATCCTTTGTTTTTTTGTATATCATAAATTTTTTCCTATTATCTAATGATGTAATGTTTATCACTAGCCTGACAAGTGGCATTTTTTATTATATTATGGATTTGCTTTGACGGTAAATAAATGATTTTTATTTTTTTTTATTGGAAGAGATTTCCATGGAAATATGCCATATGATATGGAAGTGTTTTTCCTGACCATATTATCTTCCCTTGTAGCTACAAGTATCATCTTACAGGTGACAGTATAAATTTTCCTAAATTATACTTACTTTTGGGTCTTATAATTTGATAATAATTGGAAGAAACTAATCTTACTGAGACTATGAGTAAACAGAAAGTATACAGTATTTCAATCGACGTTATTTTCTGGTTACAGTGCAACCAGAATATAACCAAATTGAAATACTGAAATAATTGCTTCACAAATCACCCACCTAAATTGCTTAAGAGAATTTAAATTAACCGCCAAATCCTTCATTTTAAATTTGCCACTAATAATTAGTTCCATTCCTAATTGTACGCGGCGCTCCACTTTTTAGTTTGACATTTTAGTGTTGTGAGATCTATCTATAAGGTGGGTGATTTGTGGTTCGGTCTAGAACTAACGCTTGTCGTAGATAGTTTATAGTTTTCTGTTAGTGTTTATAAATTTGTATTCTCGACATGGACTTCAAGTTAGTGTAAGTAGTATTTTTCCATTGTTTATAATGAAAATTATTTATTTTTTATTTAGATTCAATAGTAAATTGATGTAGTTATTTATTAGTGACCATTTAAAAACTTCAAAATAAATATAGTCATGTGATTTTGTTGCGTAATTTAGAGCGTTGCGAAAATGTAACGCCAGTCCTTATGACTACTGCCTTTTCAAATTTATTATATATTTTTTAGTGGTGGATTAACATTCGAAGAGGATCTGCAAGTGGCTTACGGAGATGATTTAGACGTTGGTGATATTTTTATAGAACCCCCAGAACCGGCCGAGCTGACGGATGAAGACTGCAGATGAAGACGGAGGTGGTCTTGTTGATAATATGTCTGCAAATCAGTTGCGAGCTCCATCCGAAATATCTATTTATCAACAAGACAATACAGATGATACTGAAATTATTTCCGAAGCTCTAGAGGAACCCGAGGAAGAACCACAGCCTGTTGACTCCCCACAGCCTGCTAACTCCGTAAAAAAAATTGATTACAGTAAAATTTCTTGGACAAATGGTGACATAGTTTGACAATGATATATCATTATTAGTAACAGAAACTAGAAGCTATAGCCGACAGAAAAAAGAAGAAAATTTTTCGATAGATGACATGAAATGTTTTCTTGGAATTCTTATATTATCTGGATTCAATATTTTGTCAGGAAAAAAATTACTGGGATAGTAGTGAAGATATGGGAAATGGAATGGTAAAGTCTGCTATGCGACGTGATCGATTTATTTCAATATGTCGTTATGTGCATTGTGTAAATAATGACAATCTTGATTTGTCCGATAAATATTGTAAAGTTCGACCACTTATAAACATTTTGAAAAATAAATTCATGCATCACTTCGTCCCAGGACAAGATTTAAATTTTGACGAAACTATAAACTATGGTAAAATATTACGGTAGACACTCATGCAATTTATCAAAAGTAAGCCTATAAGATTTGGGTACAAGATTTGGAGTTTAACAACTAAAAATGGATATCTAATCAACTTTATTCCTTATCAAGGTACTGACAATAATATTCCAGATGATTACAAAAAAATATTTGGTAAATGTGCCGCGCCATTGGTGAAAATGATAGACGAATTAGGTATATGCAATAAAGGGGATCTGAGATATAACTTTTTCTTCGATAATTTATTTACAAAATTTGCACTTATTGCATTATTTGAAAAGTCTTGGATATAGCGCAACAGGCACTATTCGAGAAAATCGTATACCGCGAGGCTGTCCTATTCCACAAAAACAAACACTACAAAAGAAACCCAGAGGAGAATATGCAACAACAGTGGATAGGACTTACGGAACAATACTAATCAGATGGAATTATAATAGTATTGTTACACTTGCATCAACAGAGTATGGTGCAAATCCGTTGAACCATGTGAAAAGGTTTTCTCAAGCTGAGAAAAGAAATATCCAAATACAAGTACCGTTAGCTATTGCCAAATATAACTCATCAATGGGAGGTACAGATCTAATGAATGAAAATACCTCAAGGCATCGGATCAGCATTAGAGGGAAAAAATGGTGGTGGAATCTATTCACTTGGCTGCTAGATACTACAATACAAAATGCATGGATTTTACATAAACGTGCAGGTAACAAACTAACTTTATTGCAATTCAGAAGGGAAATTGTGAAAAGTTATCTAACCAAGTATCAAAGTCTTCCACGTCAAGGAGGTCGTCCATCATCGAGTGCGTCAAGTCGTTCCTCATCAAGAGTTAGGTCACATTTTAGACTCTATTGTAAATAGCAAACGATGGCGTTTTGCTGGAGAGGAAATTAAATTTGTTTCTTGGAAATTCCTATTTTTTATTACCTACCAATTAAAGTAAACACGAAAAAAATGAGTTTTAAAAAAATAAACTCCGTCTTTAATGGGTTAATTTGGTAAGCAAATTACAATTAGTCCCTATCATAATATTGTATTATTTAGAATTTGAGCCATAATTTAACGGTCAACATTATAAACCACACTTATTTGATAGGATATCTACGTATTTTCATTATTTAACACTTAAGCAATACAACAAATATTAACCTTCATACGACTGGCCGGGGTCAGTTTGTACCCCATGACGTATGTTTTTGCTGTATCTTTGCAAACGCAAATTTTTAAACATTGATCTTTCATCTAGCTGCAGTTTATGAATTATTTTGATAAAATATGATGTATTTAGTAGTTTTTATTGGCTGGTATAAACAAAAAATAGTTTTATATTCCAGGGGTCTCTTCAGACCCCGGTCAGCCTTTTACGTCCGATAAAATAATCCCGGTAACTGTTAGTAAAATCGGGGAATCCCATACATTTAACGTTTGTTTACTCCCAGGGAATTTACCCATATAATTGTAAAATGTAAATTACCAGTTCAAATGGGGGATTCCCCGAACTGCGATATAATTTTTAGACTTGAATATTCGGGTTAGTCTCTTGTAATAATGCGAGTAGGGTACATCGTTTTGAAAATGAGTCAGTTTTTATTTACAAACAATCGCTAGGGGCTTACTGACGATGAGATGTTACGTATACTTGAAAGTGATGATCCAGAGTTTGATAGTGTTATCAATGAGGAAACATCGAGTGACTTAGAAGATGAAGACATTGTCACAGAAGTAGAGGAAGAAAATGATGTAATAGTTGTTGATCAAAGTATAGAGAAAGCGAACCCAGAGGAACCAACAGTTAGTAACAGCCAGGGCATTCCAGTATATAAATCTAAAGATTGAACTAAGTGGTCAAAAATTCCAGGAAACACAAAAGTTAGACGTTCAAAATCTAATATTCGGAGACATGCTGTAGGCCTTACAAATTACAGTTCTGATATCTCAAGTATGAAAGACGCTTTTCTTATTTTCCTATCTCCGGATATTCTGAACATAATAGTAACCGAAACAAACAGAAAGGCACAAACATATTATGATAAATGGAATATAGAAAATCCGAATAAAATTCCGAAGTTTTTGTATCTGTTGATTCTACAGAGATTGTAGCTTATATTGGACTGTTGCTTATTCTTGGCGCACTTCACGGATCGAAAGAGGCTATCGATATGCTCTGGTGTCAAGATATTTCTTACTGTCGTCCTATAATTCCTGCTGCAATGTCAAGAGACAGATTCAAACAAATTACTTCATTTTTACGCTTTGATAATTTTCAAACAAGACAAGAACGAAAATTAGTAGATAAGCTAGCTCCGATAAGAGATATATTCGATATTTTCACTTCTAATTGTAAAAAATCACTTAATCCTGGCGACCATCTATGTGTAGATGAGCAGCTTGTACCATTTAGGGGTAAGGCACCATTTCGAGTCTATATGAAGAGTAAATCTGATAAGTATGGAATCAAAATATGGGCTCTTGTGGACTGCACCACTTCTTATATTGCAAACATGCAAGTTTATTTGGGTAAGTTATTTGAAAAGCAATATAGGCAATCTTTATATTCCTATGTATCTATTAATTTTTAGGAAAACAAGGTAACAAAGCGGAAAAGGGTCAAGGTCAAAGGGTTGTCCTAGATTTGACAGACCATTTGGAAGGTGGATTTGGAATAATGACCGATAACTTTTTTACAAGTTTAGAACTTGCTGACAAGTTGTGGAAAAAAATATTACTTTATGTGGAACCCTCCGGAAAAATAAAACATTTATTCCCAGGGAACTTCTACCGGCATCGTACAAGAAAGAGTTTTCAAGTATGTTTGCTTTTAGAAATCAAAGAACGCTAGTATCCTATGTTCCAAAACAAAAACGTGCTGTCATCTTACTTTCAAGTGAGCATACTGATAGTAAAGTAGCTGGAGAAGAACAGCACTATAAACCAGAAATTAATCTTCATTACAACAAAACAAAAGGTGCTGTCGACACTTCAGATAAGTTGGCCAAAGAATATACAGTGCAGAGAAAGTCAAAACGCTGGCCAATGGCAATATTTTCGCATCTTATAGATATCGCAGGAATAAATGCTTATAAATTGTGGTTACTGCAAAACCCGGATTGGCGAAAAAACAGTTTGGATAAACGTAAAATGTATATTTTGGGACTAGGAAAAGAACTCATAAAGAAAAACGTTTTCCGGCGATATAATAATAAATACATTCAGACGAATAGAAAACGGCATATGACAGAGGTTTTTCCCGAACTACTGGATGCAACAGAACATAGAGTTGAACAACAAAACATTACCAGGGGGCGCTGCCATATGAGTCAAAGAGGAAAAGACAGAAAATCCAGAAAAATATGTATTAGGTGTAATAACTTTGTGTGCCTAGAATATTCAAAATCGGAGATAGTTTGTAAAAAATGTTAAAATGATATGTAGCTAGTAGTATTAGTGATTAGGGTATTTTGTATTTTTTCGTGATGATTTTTGACTAATAAATGGTTAATAGTAAAACTTTAATAAAACTTCTTTTCTATATATTTAATTTAAAGAAAAATACAGCATTTCTGTAATTTTACGCATGTGGTCTTCTCGGACCCCAGTTAGTTCTTTTCATAAAATTTTGATGTCCGTCCCATGAAGGTTAAGAATATATACCGACGACCCCCAATACAGCTCCCAAACCTACGTTATTATACCCCTAGAAAGTATTAAGATAAGCTCGGTCATTGTTATCTTTCTACAATACCCGTCGGCACTAATACATTTCTTGTTTTCACAAAATTCATTACTACAGGTAGGGTAAAATTACATATTTTGTTTGGTCCACTTGTGGTGAGCAAGTCCCATAAAAGTTTGATTTATTACTCCGCGCCGATTGCGATTTTTCTGTAGAAACATTTAATTTCATTTAAAACAGTAATAAACTTTTATACTGCAAACTGGGATCTTCGGTGCCTTACCCGTTATTATTAGGTAGTATTAGGAGTTTCCATCGCACAAAAAGCATTCAAGCTACGAGTAAACTGCCTTTTTCGTTTTTCATCGGTGTTTTTTACATCACGTTCATCATAAAAAAGTACCTACGAGAATTTGTGATTCACTGAAAATATCTATAAATTTTTCCGAAGTTTGCAAGAATTGAATTTTATTTTTAACGCATTTTATCACTTCTATTGTGTCGATCGTCCTTGAAATGCAGCATCTGCCGATTCTAATATTCCCAGCATTTTTTTCATCAATATTAAAGTGAATCTGAAATGACCAAATTTATTCCAATACTTTTGGCGATGTCTTTTTCAGCAAAATATTTACTTTAAATAATCTCGTCCAATGTTTTAATAAATTATTGATTGTTATCTAATATTACATTAATAATAACTAAGAGACATGACAATATTTGTTTCAGAAGGCGGACAATGGTCTTTACTTTATAAATAGTTGAAACTTTTCCATGTTGGAAAAATTCGTGAAGGATCATGCACTGGTCAAACAATACGTTTATCTCGTTGATTTCAGACACAATCTTGACTACAACTAAATGAAACCTGTGGTCGTAACAATGAATGTAAGTAATATTTCTTGGAATCTCCTTTTGCATAAGGGCAGAAATACCACCTTTCTTATCACTCATGACGCTGGCTCCGTCAAAGCACTGACTTGAGAGGGGCCTCCTCACAGGTATATAAACCTAAAAACCTACACAATACTAGTTACTAATTTAGTAATTATTTGGTTTAAAATATTTACGATAGATGTCGATAGTAGTACTGAATCGGCTTTTACTTATTCAACATATTTTCTCTCTCTATCTTTCCACTCTTGACGGTTCAAAGAATCGCATCTCTGTTCGAATGTTTAGATTTCAACTTATTGTGAGCACAGAAACCTTATCTCTGTTTTTTATGTTGCATCCAAACCACAGAACACCTGTGCATAGATAAGAGAATATTATATACACGGATCCAAACAAAATTTGTTGAAATAAATCATAATTTACATTTGAGTGTAGATTTTTGATTATTTAAGAGTTTCATAAATGTTTTTGAAAGGAATGAATTGTTAAAAAGTACGTAATCGTATCAACCCGATATCAAAAACCCTGTTTTAATGATAATATGGGTTTGTTAGCGAAAAGCGAAAAATGCTTAATTGAAGTGAAGTGACCTTTGAAGTATCTGAATGAATAAAAATTAAAACCGCTCTCAAAAGACAATTCATTTTGATGAATATATAATAGTGATAATTGAAAAATATAACGATTATCACCTGATACAAGGTGCATTACATATTGCATGAAAGGACATGTGCTATTTAATAATATGGATACCAAAAAATTAAGAATGGAAGAAAAATATACATTAAAAACATTCTACCTTTCAAAATTTGTACCATTTATATTAACATAATAAAATGTTTTCATGATTATAAATTTTTGTTTGTTTCATGCTAAGAAAATTAAACTGCGGAAAAGTTGCATATTTACATGACTTAAAATAGGCCATTTAGTCTGAAAACACAGAATGTCGTGTCACAACTTTGCCTCAATCTAATCATATTTGTATCAGTTTCAGAGTTTCTGTTGGTTGCTTTCAAATTATATTTGACTTGTAGGCTCTTTTTTCAACTACATGTGTGAATATATTCAATTTTATCTAGAAATAAATAATATAAACAAAGAGTTTCCAAATTTATTATACAAAGAATTATTTACTTGTAATACAATGCTTTATATTTAATAGAAAGAGGAAAGTAAGGTACAGTGAGGAATTTCAATTTAAAATAGCAAACGTTTAAAAAACTTACAAAGCAACTATAACAACTACTAAATTTAATGCGAAAGATCTGTAATGACAAATAATAATGTATATATTGTGGGGAGATCGATATATACAGTACAAAATCAAACATACAATCAACATGTGCAAGTTTGCTTCTACCTTGTTTGCAAAAATTGATCATATGTGTTGTGGAGATTGGAACTGGAACATTTTTTCTTCATTATACGGAAAAATAGTTGGTTCATTCTCTTTTTTCCATGACAGATACACATATGTGTGATCACCTGAATGATAAATATTTTTTTTGTTTTTGTATAATACATTATTGGTTTTATTACTTTTCCATCCAACCCATCTAATATGCGAGAAAAGTATAGGTTTACCCAAAAAAAAGTTGGAATTTTGGATTTTTTTGAGTTGTTTTTACGTTTTTCAGCAAGAACAATACAAAAAAATGGTTTTTAGAAAAGAAAACCTATCTGTATCTTGATACAGCCCCGGAAGTGCAACAAGTAGACAAAATTAACTTTTTAGTCGTCCTATGTTTTACAATTTTTTTTAAATATCAATAACTAAGACTATTACTAAGTCATCCTTTAATAATAATTTGGTTTCTTATTTTCTTTGATTTTTTGAAATGCTTATATAATCAAACAATTTGCAAGGAAATTTTGACTATTGGCTAGACAAAGTTTTAAAATATTTATGGTTCAAAGATTTTCAAAATATAATGTTACCAACTTCATTCATTAATTTTATTGAACAATTACCACCTATGGTGCATAGGCTAAGGCAAGGTAAAAAGTGGATAACCATCCTAATTTCTTATAAAATCATTGGACAGGTTGTTAAGAGAATAACAAATACACCTTGTCATTCTCTTGTTAAAACTGTTCTTAAAAATACTTATTGTATGACGGAGGTAATGGAGTATGGAACTCTTAAGGAAAAAGTGGCTAAGAGCATTTTTGAACAAGTACAAAATGTTGTGGTGGTTGATACAGGATTGTGGGTAGATGTTCAACACGGTTTTCTAGGTGCTTCTCCTGATGGTAAATATATTCAACATATCAAATAATTACCATGTGTTATAAATTCTTTTTGCATAATAAATGACATACATTTATTGATAAAATATTTTAGGGCTTGTAGGTGATAATGCACTACTTGAAATAAAATGCCTCCACTCTGCATCAAAACTGAATTTACAAACAAATACAATAAGCGAAATAATTGACCTCATGAAGAACAAAATTTGTCTAGAAAAACAACAACAATAAAATTCAACTTAAGCCGAATCACAATTACTATTAACAGGTATAAACATGATATATTTATTCCAAAGGACAAAAACTCAAAATCATTCTCACATAATATATTTAATCACTTTGATGTATTTACCAACAATAAATAAGAATAACATTAAAAAGTAGTTATTTGTGTAATAGGTGCAAAAAGTGCATTTTTGTTGCAAGGAAGCATAAAGCACTAAACACAATCTTGTGGAGTAAATATAAATAGCATTTACGAAGCACAAATTTACTTATTTAGCATGAAAATTGCTTAATTATAATCACTTACAAATACAATACACACTAAACTATAAATTTGGGATATTTTTATGAACACAAAACATATATGACAACAGCATTTGACCCATAGAGAAAGTTATAATATTATTTGTCTATGAATTGACCGTCGTCTTCTGTCATTGTTCTATATTGTTCTATACAGCGCCATGCATCAAGACGGTGGAGCGGTTGAACTAAAGTAAAAAGATGTTCGTTTGCAAAAATTTGCGCACAACAAATCTCAAAAAATACAATGATTTGAGATTTCATATTTTCAGAATCGAATTCTCTAGGCTTCCTTTTGGGGATCAGGTTTTGGTGTCCAGATTGGTGACCACAAATTGTCAAAATCACACCATCACTTAATGGCTTATATCTTTTTTATAACAATATAAAACTCAACCAAAATACCTGATCCCCAAGACAAAGGTCCAAGTTAAATTGTGTTAAAATTTCAGCACTTAATTTTCCTGCGTTTTTTAGATTTGTTGTGTACAAAATGGCCTAAATTTTGTTGCAAATCACGGGTGCCAACTGTTTTCAGGTTCCTAAAACGTGAGGCCCCTCTTGATAATAGTGAACGCTGAACTTCATATGTATCAAAAAGTTGAAGCGTTATATTATCTGTAAACATGGAGGTTAGAGAGAAGGAGAACAATCGTTACGTGCTAAAGCATTAGCCCGCATGACAAAGGGTAAGTTCTAACGTTGTTTTTCGGTGTTACGAGTTTTATTTTTGTAATTCTTATTTGTGTACCTATGATTTCTTTATTGAAAAAAAACTCCTTTTGTTTTAATTGAAGAGTTTTCTTTATTTTATAAATATTTCCGACGTCTAAAGGTAAATGTAACTATGCTATTTTTGACCCCGCAAGATCTATGTCAATACGGGCGGAGGTCACTTTCCAAACTTTATGATTCGACTTTATATTCAAACATCGCGACATTTTAAGGAAATCCTTTTAATATCACATCTAAGCAAAATATTTCTAAATTGGTGCAACTGTCCGCATTTCATTTGGAAATAAGTTCACTTTAAAACTCCGGTTCTGTGAAGTTCCAAAAGTCACTTGAAATCTTCATCTCCAATTATGGAAAACGGTTTGATTCCAGTCGGCGGTAGACTAACTCTAAACACCCGATTATTCTTCCTTATTCACATCCCTTCACTCGTTTAGTTATTGAAAATGAACATGCACGTAGGCATGCTGGTACTGAAAGTACCCTATCTTTTATAAGCCAAACATTTTGGCCTTTAAATGGAAAAAAATTAGTTAAAAAGTGTATACGAAAATGCATAACAAAACCAAAAGGTTGAACTGTCCAATTAGGTGTATTACCATCTTTACGAGTAACCCCTTCTTCGCCCTTTTTGTCCTCATCGGTTGACTTTGCTGGACCTTATGAGTTAAAAGATGGTAAAATAAAAACCATAAAATAATAAAGGCATACATTTGCGTTTTCGTCTGTATATCTACAAAATAACAAGCTGTTAGCTATCCAAAAATTAACTTATCCTGATAAGGTAGGAAACTATTTTCAGTAGTAATAACCCAAGGACATTGATAACACTGATCAACACTAATTTTATTGTCAACAATATTTGGGCGATTTCTAGGTAATTTCGTGGTGCTGATCACGAATTTGAAGTCCATTTAGGTGAATTGGGTCTAATTTTAGAGATATTTTATCAAAATATGATAAGATAGGGAAAAATGTCAATTTAATAGTCCAATGGCCCTTATAAGCAATGACCTACAGTTCGTCATTTAACCCTCTTCTATGTAAAATAATTAAATGTTAATTCGAATATAGAATGATTGGTTACTGTTTCTTGTATCTTATCAATAATTTTTCCTCAATAAATATTTATATTAAATTAATCAAGCCTATCATGCAAGCCTTTTATTTTTAAATAAATATTGTTGACTTACGCCGTACGAGGCATGGAACAATGAAAAAGAAGAACTGTCAATCTAACATCAGATTGACTTTTCTAGTTTTCGTTAAGTAAAGGAAAAAAACTACAGCTTGGCAACATCACAATATTTTGTTTTGCAACGTCATCGTCTTTTCATCGTAAATAAACTATATTATCGAAGTTCTTGTCCGTTCAGAACCATAAGGGAACTGACGGCAAAGGAAGTACGTAAAAATATACCTAATATTGAATACGCCTTGCTAAAAAGTGTACTTTTTGTGCCTATAGGTAATAGTAGGATTTAATGTTCTCATAAAAACTGCGTTAGTTATATAATTTGATTATTTTTAAGAATGACTAATTCGTTTTGTAGTGTTACATAATTGTTTTTTTCTGCATTAAATTGTACAACAAATCATTATTGTTTTTTTATTCGTAATGTATGAACCTTAACTTAAATACATATGAACCGATTTCATAAAGCTGATAAATATTTTTAACTTCTGAAACGATTTTGATGAAAAGTGTTTATTGTTCCTTTGGTCATCATACATGAGCAAGATTGGCCCGAGACAGGGAAAAATAGGCCCACACGCATCAGTGAGTCAACGTTGATTGAAGAATGTGAAAAATATTTACAAGCATGAACTTCACTTTCAGTTTAATATTCGATACAAACAAAATGGAACCGTAAATAAAATCACATAGAACCAGTCGTTTGTTTACTTCTTTAGTCAAAAGTGACGTCATTTGCTCCAATTGGTGGTTAACATAATACCATGGCGAACTTCAGTATTTTGTAGTTTTATTTTATAAAAATAATTATCAATCTCGCTCTTAATAAAAAAATAAATGCGTGTTTCGTATTTCATAACTCAATTTTCTTTAAATAAATACATAATTTAAGTTATATTTAATTATTTTTATCATGCTTATTGTTTGTCCTGGTATATAGGTTATGATTCATTTAAAACTGGCGCTAGTTATTATCCCAAAAAAAGAAGATGTGAATAATATTATCCTAGAAGTATGATTTTATTGATAATAAAAATAGGTCCATTTAAAAGATTTTTCTGAAAAGGATTAATAGATCAAATAATTCATGTATTTCATAACTGCACATCGCTCTATACAGGGTGCTTCTATATTCGACCGACAACGCTCTACCACAGAGAGATATCAATAAATGATTCATTTTGATATAGGAATACGAACCCTTATGGGGCCTCGTTGCTGAGATATAGGGTGTTCAAAATTTTAAATCAAAATCAAAAATTTGCTATAAATCAAGAACGCCTTTAATTTTTTTTTCAAATTTGGTGACCAATATGCTCCTTAATAAAGTAATATTTCGATATAAACAAACTTTGGGAAAATTTAACCAGTGGCGCGCTGTCAGGGTTAGTTGTCACTTTTATCCCCCTATTTTTTAAGCCACTGGAGCAAATTCTTTTTTTAATTTTGTTTTAAATTGCCTGATTATTTTTAGTTAAAAAACTAATAACCTTTTATGGAGCTAAAGTAAACGGTGTTGTAGAAATTTACCTCTAAACAAAAGTCAGCAGGTAATTAAATACTACTCAATATTTCTAAATTATAATCTAGTAGACACATGTCATATTTTTAATAGTTCGTGACACTTTGTGTATTTGACACGTTCTTGGTAGATTAAATTATAGAATTTTAAATTACTTTTGATATTAATTTTGCTGTTATAAAATAAATTTTTCATTTGAAGAGTTGACCATTCTGTTAATGATTTACGGGGAAGTTCGAAAAATTGGTAGAATGGCAGCTCGTTTATACCAACAAAGTTTTCGCAATTGTCGAATTCCGCATCATAGGCGCAACTAGGAGGGGGCCGGGGGGGCTCAGCCCCTATAAAGAGCCGCAAAGCCCCTCAACCGCGCAACCCCCAAAAGTACCTATATAAGGAAAAAAAATACATGATGCAAAAGTTTAAAAAATTACAATTGATAAAGGCAAAACAAAATACAACAAAAATTCCAACCGTTCATCGGTCGGGATAATCATATTTAAATCCGGCTCGTTAAAAAAACCTATACCAGTGATACCGGTTGCCACTTGAATAATCTACCTTAAGTATAAAAAAAGCTCAATAGCGACTTCCAATCCCAACGCAACGTCAGGCAACATCGCACACACGTGACGTGATGACCTGATACCGGCCATACCGCGTCAACCTCCACCCCCATCGACATTCTTCATCGTCATCTCCAGTCTCACTCTCACATTAATAAATAAAATAGATATGTTTGTTTTGGCTTTTTTCTGTCCCAAACATTGAGTCACATTCTAAGCTCACTTGCGGGACACTTCCACTGCTTTGCCATATTTACAAATCCTCTTTAGATGCAGGAAAAAAGAAATTAGAAGTTTATTTGAAAATCTGTTAAAAAGTTATGCAAATAAAAAAAAGTCATACTAATTTATGCATTTGAGTCGCTGTTTTTAAAATTAATCAATAATACTTGAATTTTATATAATAAAGGCATATTCTTATATAAATTTTAAACAAGTATTTGTTGTAACTAGAAGTGGCAACATTGTTAAAAATTTCAGTACCTGCTTTGTTTGTATAGTATAAACTATTTAGTAGTTTTGTCTTTGTTCAGTTACGATATAAAGAGAGATGCAAATATCGTCAGAGCGTTCTCGACTAACATTTGTATTGGATTGTAGTATTATAGTAAATACTGTCAAACTTGGTTTGTTTATTACGAGCGCCATTAGGACTAGCACGTAAAAATTGAGTTCTTTCGATGTTATGTGTGTTTTTCAAGACTTTAAGTGACAAACTTTGGTTTTAAGTTAATTAATTTAGTGTTTTTTATTATCATGGTTCGTCGGTGCCAATTCTGTCGGAAAAACGGCCGAAATTATCCCGAACTCTCAACTCTCATTCCACAGGTATGTAAATATTTGAACGGCTTTCCAGTGGCGGCGACTTTTATAAAAAGCAAATTTCTATTTGGCATTGTTTTATTCTAGTTTTCCCACCAATTTGGAAACAAGAAGAATTTGCTTCGCTTTACTGGGTCTAAGCGAGACTCATGATCTACCAAAACGACCTGAAATTTGATCGGAGCATTTTAAACAATCTGATTTTATATATAAGAGTAGTGGCCGTAAGTTTCTAAACAAAGATGCTCTTCCCATGTCAGTTTTTGAATTTAATCCACCAGATGTAATGTAAGTACCTACACATTTTCTTGGTACAATGGGCCCTTAAAGTAATTCCCAAAATAAAAAAGTCGCTGTCCTGATAAACAAAATTTCCTTTCAATATAATAAGTTCTTTTTATTACAGCTGATAAAGCGGCCATAAAAGACAATTTTTAAACAGTTTATTAATTATAAGTCATTACTTTATTGGGCGACTGGTGACACTCTGGGCTGTCTAGATAACTATAGTTTAGTTACAATATAGTAGACACTAAACTAAACTAAAATTGTTCTTGGTTTAATGCAATATTTCTGAGAATTTAGTGCCTACTATTTTCGAACTGAACTGTATTTAAAAATTAAATTATTATTTCAATTTTTTTAAGAGGTCATTTGGCCACATATGATCCATTTTATTCAATTAGCAATGATGACTGAGTTAGTTGACTTACATTAATTTGTTAAAAGAATATGTCTATTTTAGGTATTCAACAAATAACTCAAATTGCCATCAAAAATATTTAACAGCACAAAATGTGTCTGAGCAAGCTTCTAGTGCTACTCTAAGTGATGTCGAAAGGTAAATATTTAATTAATTTATGTTGAAATTAGGGAGTATATTTTTTTAAACTGCTTTTTAATAAAATTTACTGTTTCGACCTTTATTCTGTGGAATCAACTCATATTACTTTTTTAAATGAAACTAGCTGTTTCTAGATAATTCCACAATATATTGAAAATATGTTAAAAATTCTAAGAAATTGACAATTAGTTTCATTTAAAAAAGTAATGCTTTTTAAAAATTTGTTAATTGTGTTTTATTTTTAGTTTACCAGTAGAAGAAGTTGTTGATGATCTAGTAACAGTAACTTAGAATCATTCATTTATGAGTGGTGTATCATTGCTTACTTCAGATTCTCGAATACTTGCATATAGGTTAGTTTGTTGTAGTATATATTTTCTCCTAAATGTTTAAAGGTTTTTGTAATAGGCAATAAAATTTATTTTCAGTTTGTTCCAGTGACTAGAATCAACAACCTATTCTGATTTATGTATTTTAGGTTTACGGAACCTGGTCCTTCAGGACTTTTTAAATATAATACGCCAGCTGAGTCCTTATCTCCTACTACCAGCACTGCTTCTTCAACTGAAAAACAATTTTTGGGAATCCTAAAAGAAAACCCAAGTAAGCTGTCCGAAGATGCTGTAAGCCCTTTATCTGATTTTAGAGGTGCATTGAAAATGGTGAAAATAACAAAAATGTAAAATTAACCCGGGACAGTCACATTGTTAGATTTTGTCTAACGTTTTTAGGTTTTCTCTTATAATAACTCACTAAGTAACTAGAATTCTCTCGCCATCTAGGAATGCCTCCAGGGACGACACATACCAACGCTTGCAACAATGGAAGGTGTACAGATAACTGGCACTTGTTACTGTAAATATATCACGCAATCGTTTATTTATTCCAAATTTTACGTGTGTGTATATGGGAAGAAAGTTGGTCCAGTGTGCATAAAATTACAAGGTAATCAATCTAAAATGATATGCAGATACTGTCTTGATAGAAAATCAGATTCACGATACAACAATGTGGAACATATGCCTCCCCGATATGTAAAGAACATAAGTACCGTAACTACATTAGCTACATCTACCAACTGTGCAGCCCATGGTGAGAATTCTGACGGATAATTGAATGAATACTGTGGGCAATATATGCCTTTACTATTTAAATCAAAAATATATAGACTTTTTTTCAGATGAGAATATGTTTTATCAAATCTAACACGCGACATCTTAAGTTATTGTTATTAACTCGACCGTTCCCGGGTTAAGTTTGTCGCTTGATTTGAGGCACTCGCCTTACGGCTCGTGCCACAAACTTCAGCACTAGTGGAAAAAGTGAACGATATAGACGTTGATAAGCTGCAGCGCTACCTGTTGGAATGGAAATGTCAAATTTAATTTTGACAATCTAAACTTATCTTTGTAATGAATTTCGTTGACAAACACTAATATTACAATTAATTCTAACTTATTATCAAAAAAGATAGACCAGGCTAAACAATTCAAAATTATTCAAATTTCATTATTAACTGTACCTACGCTTAACTAATTTTTCAATATTCATTTTTTAAATGATTTCTATTCAAATTTTTAATAAAACACCTATATAAGTTACTTTTTCTTAGATTAATAAACGTGATCGTAGAAAAAGTATTGTGCACAACTCGTACGCAAATCTCTTCTCTCGCTCCATTGATTTTCAGCTCTCGTCTTACGGGTTGTGCCACAAACTTCTGCGCTCGTGGAAAAAGTAAACGATATAGAAGTTGATATGCTGACCTGGTGGGAAGGATATCTCAATGTCAAAACCCGTTTTGACAATCTAATATTATATTTATAATAAATTTCGGTGACAAATATTAATATTAGAAGTAATTAAAACTTATTATTAAAAAAAGATACACCAGGCATAACAATTCAAAATTGTTAAAATATCAAAATTAACTATACCTAGGTTTAACTGTTTTTCATTTTTTAAATCCTTGCAGTTCAACGTTTAAATAAAATACGTATAAAGTTACTTTTTGCTTTCATCAAGAAACTTGGTCGTAGAAAAAATATTGTATACAATTCGTATGCAAGGCATTTTTTGCACTCCCTTGATCTGCAGCACTCGCCTTACGGCTCGTGGCACAAACATTTGTGCTCCTGGAAAAAGTAAACGATATAGAAGTTGATATGCTGCAACGTCTCCTAGTGGGAAGTTACAACAAAAAGGATAGGAAATACAAATTCTGCATAGAAAAATACATATATATGCCCATTTTGAGGGTAATCGGTTGAACGGTGTAGAATTTTATATGCTGCAGCGCTACCTGGTGAGAAATTACAACAAAGAGAATAGTGTAAAATTCTTCTCCGTGAAAAAATACATTAATTAAAATCAACAAACTTTAATTTCATCAAATGAAATACTTATAAACACCAAAATTCCAATAATATAATTTTATATTTGTTGTTTTTAAATAGATTTGGTACGCCTATGCTTTGACGATGACGCCAAGGCGATGTATCCACAATACAATCCCCACTTTTTGTAATTCATTCATGATTTTACTACTGGCGTTTAGAATTGTTGGCCGCAAAAATAAACGTGTTTATGAATGAATAGCCCTCTCTATGTATATTATTACTCTGTCTAAAGAAACCTACCCTCTTTTATAAACTATTTCTAGCAGCGATTATACAGTGTCCTCAGCTACCTGAGAACGATCATTTTCTATAAAGCGCAAAATTGTTACCTATTTAAGATCCACTATGGGCCAAAGTCAATTTTCAGACTTGGCTGTATTATTTATTGAAAGAGATTACGACATCGATTTGGATAAGGTGGTGGATGTTTTTGCGAAAGAAGAACGCAAAATTAATTTAAATTAAGTTAGGTAGATTTGTTAAAACCTATAATTTTTTATTTTAATGTTTACCTTCGTATTATAGCTTTATTTTTGAATAAAATATTTTTAGTAAATGTATCAATATAATTTTCATTAATCGTCTATCTAGAGCAAAATAGTGATTTTATAAAATTAAAAATTTCCCTAAATAAAAAAATACATGCGAGGATGGGCATAGTATTTACTATAAATTAATGTTAAATTTTGATCAAAGTTGGGCGTGGGCCAGAATTTCTTCTTTGCAGGTCAGAGCAGCCGCCCGCAGGCAACCAAATGTTTTCTGTTACTGGCGGTGCACCTTCAGCGGGCACCTGCGATTACCTCCCTTCTAGTTCAGGCTTCAGCCCCCCCAAAAGTCTTATGCTAGTTGCGCCTATATTCCGCATCATTCTACATTTGCAAGTATTGAAAGAAGGCTGAAAGAAACCGGAAACTTGTTAATTAAAAGAAATAATGCTGGAAAGCAACGTACAACAAGGACTGT
Organism: Galeruca laticollis; assembly: GCA_963921935.1. Taxonomy (NCBI): domain Eukaryota; kingdom Metazoa; phylum Arthropoda; class Insecta; order Coleoptera; family Chrysomelidae; genus Galeruca; species Galeruca laticollis. The sequence continues at coordinate 33,575,662 of OY998175.1, forward strand.
GCATCTGGAAGAGGAAATATTACATAATATTTTTGAAAGGCCATCTTTAAGTACTCGAACTGTAGGTCGCGCTTTAAGAGTGGACCATTCTACTGTATGGAAAGTTTTTAAAGGACAAGTGTCCAGTGTTCAAGTATTAGAACCTAGAGATTTTCAGGTGCGTATGGAATTTTCACTCTGGTATTTACAAAAGTGTCGTGAAAATCGAAATTTTCCAAAATATGTGTTGTATACCGACGAGGCTAGATTTACTAGGGAAGGAATTTTCACTCTAGAAATAGGCACGTTTGTGATGAAGAAAATCCGCACTTTGTTCGTGAAAGAGGATTTCAGCATAAATATTCGGTTAATGTGTGGGTGGGTATGGTTGAAGATTGCTTAATCGGGCGTTACATTTTACCAAATAAATTAAATGGAGCAATTTATACGCGCTTTCTGGAAGAAATGTTGGATGAATTGTTGGAAAATGTACCGATAAATATTAGACAACACATGTGGCAAGAAATTACTTAAACAGACGTTTTAGAGAAAAATGGGTTGGTCGGAGTGGACCCAATTGTTGGCCTCCAAGATCACCTGACTCAAATCCTATCGATTTTTTATATGGAGCTATATGAAGTCCTTAGTCTACGAAACACTCATCGAATCTGAACAAGATCTAATAGCTAGAATTCAAGCAGCGGCAGAAATCATTCAATCCCATCCAGATTTAACCTTAATGACACTTTTTTCAATGACAAATCGGTGTAAGAAGTATATTGAAGTAAGTGGTCAAGAGTTTGAACAACTACTGTAACTTTGTTAATTTTGGTATTGTTGTAATACAGTGTTGTTTAAATTTAATATGTGCTATTATAATTTTTTTTTATTTTCATTGTCAATTTTGTTATTATTGTAATACATTTTTGTTTGAAATTGAGAATATGAATAACTTGTGTTTGTTTTGAACTACGGTATCCGCCAAAATAAACAGTACCGAAACAGAGAGTGCTGTGGAGTTGTTTATGTAATATGGATTTGTCATATTTGACTTAATTGTCATTAGTTGATATATTAATAGTACGCAGCAGTTGAATTTGATTTAAAAATGGTTCTAACAACGGAAGAAAAAGTTTTTTTGGTAGAGCATTATTTTCGTTCATACGGAAAAGGTCGTAATGATGGTCCAAGCTTAGAACAGGTGTCAATAAAATATCAACAAAAATTTAATAAAGCAGCTCCTAGTAAAAGTGTGAAGTAAGCTGTTGTTGGAAAATTTCGTCGCACTGGTAGTGTATTGTGTCAACGTAAAGGTTCTTCAGGTCGTCGAAAAACAGTATGCTCTAACGAAAATGAAGGACGTGTTTTTAACCAAGTTGTGCAATCACCTCAAAGAAGTCTTGTAAGAACTGCATGTAAACTCAACATTAGTGAAACGTCTTTACGTCGCATGTTCAAATCAATTGGTGGTTATCCATACTGTATTCAAGTTGGACAACGACTAAATGCTGCGGACAAACGTGCAAGAGAAATTTACTGTGGTCACATGTTGAGTTTAATTTACGAAGATCCCGAATTTTTGAAAAACATATGGTTTTCAGACGAGAGTCACGTTCATCTTAGCGGCTATATTAATCGACAAACAACCAGATTCCTTGGATTTGAACGTCCTGATGTCATTGTAGAGAAACCACTCCACAGTCTTCGAGTTACCGTTTGGTGCGCGGTATCTGGTCATGGAATTATTGATCCTTATTTCGTTGAAGATGATAATCAGAATCCACTTACTGTCAACCAAGAGCGTTATAGAGAGAAAATTATTATACTTTTTGTGAGAGATCTAAATAACTTTTACCGTGCACGAAATCTACAGTTTCGCACACAATGGTTCCAACAAGATGGTGCAACGAGCCATACAGCTGTGCGCACCTTAGACTTACTCCGTCAGCATTTCGATAATAGAATAATTTCTCGGGGAACAGACTTCGAATATCCTTCTCATTCACCTGATCTGACGCCACCTGACGCATACATTTGGGGCATAATTAAGGACAAAATATTTCACTCGGAAAATCCGCCGGCGAATATTGCCGAACTACGGGAAAGAATACAAAATATTTTTCGGCAGCTACATCAACCACTTTTTATAAATATGTTTATTGACTTACAAAATCGATATGAAGCTTGTTTGCGTCGAAATGGTGAACATTTTGAACACTTACATTACAGAAATAAAAAATTAATTTTTATTTTTATTTTCGGTACTGTTTATTTTGGCGGATACTGTACTTACGCTTAATAATTATTCGAAATTAAATGAATAAATAATTAATTTGTAAATAACTTTCGTGTTTGCAGACTTCTTTTTAGAGGCAAATTTCTACAAAACCGTTGATTTTAGCTCCATAAAAGGTTATTAGTATTTTAACTAAAAATAATCAGGCAATTTAAAACAAAATTAAAAAAAGAAATTGCTCCAGTGGAGTAAAAAATAGGGGGATAAAAGTTACAACTAACCCTGACAGCGCGCCACTGGTTAAATTTTTCCAAAGTTTGTTCATGTCGAAATATTACTTTATTAAGGAGCATATTGGTCACCAAATTTGAAAAAAAAAATTGGAGGCGTTCTTGATTTATGGCAATTTTTTTATTTTGATTTAAAATTTTGAACACCCTATATCTCAGCAACTAGGGCCCCGTAAGAGTTCGTATTCCTATATCAAAATAAATAATTTATTGAGATCTCTCTGTGCTAGAGCGTTGTCGGTTGAATATAGAAACACCCTGTATATGTTGTGCTCCGTTTTCAAAAGTGATAATTACTCATACATGCACTGCTTTGTAAAAGTAGAAAATGAATATGTTGGTAAAATCTGCTTTGTAAAAGTAGAAAATGATTACGTTGGTAAAATCTCACTAAATTTATTTGTTTCAAAAAAATTAAATAATTCTTTACATTTTATTGATATCGATTTTCGGCAGATTCAAAGACTTGAAACAAAAACCGTTTCAAAGTTCTATGAGATGACAACGCGAAAAGTAATTCTAAATTAAGTTAAACAGCTGTTTCATTGATACATACCGAGCCCATGTTGACAAATCCGTGTCTTTTGGCAATCGAATGAGCCTCTTCCGGACCGACATCGTTTTTGAATCTGACTAAAAACGAATTGCTGAAAACGTCTACAGTTCCAATAGCGACACTGACCGAAATCAAAATAATATAAAGGGACCTCCAAATAGGAGACATCGTAGGTTTATGGATAAAGAGTATGAACTGACGAGACAATTCAAAGCGTCGCCTGAGTTAATAGCGCGCACATTGACGTCATCGTATCGATTGCTAAAGGGCCGGTTTCTATCATTTTACCAACGAATTCCTCAAATGTATCCTATATTTTGCGTTATACTGATAAAGAGATTATCTGTTTTTCAGCTAAAAGTTGATTTTTTTATAAATCATACAAAATCTAATTACAAAACCAATAAGGAAATATGAAAGAAAAAGAATACAGAAAACATAATAGCGATAATAGGAAAAAAGTCTGAAAGTTCTAAGGGAAACGGACACGATATGTGTAACTGTGTTTTATATTTTCTAAAATATTTATTCAAATCCATTCTGTTCAATATACCAAAAAAAATCAAAACTCTCTTACAGCAACAAGCCAACTCGATTGGAATCGTAAAAAAATACTAACGTGCTTTTTATATTGAAATAATAATTTTCGATGTAACTTTTTCCTGTTGAGTACAAGAAGCAAAAATTCTTTCACTTCTCTGGTAATTTCTAACGTGAACAGTCGATATTTGATTTTGCATTTCGTCTTCCAGAATTTTGGAAAACATAAATTTGAGTGTACCTATATCTATTGTCTACATTTTTACATTGAATTAGTCAGAGTCGTAGCTAGGAACTATGGCGATCAGGGCAGGCTCCATAATTTTGCGCCCCACTCCACCCCAACCAATAAGCCTGCGCAAACCGCATCTTAATATCTTTTTCCTAACTCAAATTATTAACAAAAATACTAGGTTCGTTCGTAGTGCGAAATTTCCAACCAGTCACTGATTTTGCTATGCGCAAGTGCGTTAAGAACCTAGTTTCAAACCAGTTTTCAATTTTGTGCTATGTGAACGACAAATTTGACACTAGTCAGAAACTAAAATGCGATTGGTTTTACTTTTGTTGTCATAAAGGTTATTTGTGGTCTGTTGTCTATTTTTGCTGTGGTATATTTTTAATCAATCATATTTCTTCTTAGCTTAGGTTTCTTATATAATATAAATTTAATTTAAGTTTTTTGGCGTTTTTTAAAGATTAATTTTAGTTGTTCAATTTAATAGTAATAAGTTTTATAGTTAGGTCTTCCTGAGTTTTTAATTTTTTAATTCTTAGTTAGGTTTATTATAGTTAGGTTTCTATCTAGTGTTTTAATAGTTTCCCAAGAAAAAATAAGGATGGAAGGTAAAATAAATTTGTTAGTTTTATACAAATTACTAATTTTTAAATATGTACTTGTTTTAGAAGAACATTAAGAAGAATTTTTGATTCTTCCTTCGATCAGCAGAGAAACTGAGCGCAGCTTTATCTGGACATATTCTACAACGTTGGTCTTGATAGATTTATATAAAAAATTCAGAGAACAGGTCGGAACTATGAAAGTAAGGACTTTAAAGAAGATGTGGCAAGAAATTTCTTTAGAATTTAGTAATAAGTACAATTTAAATACAACTCCAGCCAATTGTGAAAACCGTTGGAGAGTGCTGGAGCGAAATTACAAAAAATATGTAGACAATAAAAATCAAACAGGGGCTGGGAGAAAGTATTTCGAATATGGAAGACGTTCTGGGAAAAAAGAAAAGTATTCGCCGACGATTATCCTAACGGCAAATAGCAATACGGAACTACCACAAGCAGCTTCTGTTGAAAACACAGAATTACAATTAGGTTCTGTTGCAGAAGTAACAGCTTCAATACCACCACCAGAGGGGACTACTGACGTACTGAGAACTACAACACCAAGATGTCGTCCAAACAGGGTTAGAGAAAAAACTAGGACTGACATTATTACAAATAAAAACAGATAAGATGCTGAGGCATAATTACAAACTAACTTTTGGAAAAGAGAAATTTGAAAAAATTTTAATATTGGAAAATAAAAAGATATCGTTAAAAGAGAAAAAAATGAATTGTTGGAAAAACAAAATAAGTTACAAGAAACTAATAAACTGTTATATGAGATTTTAAACAAAAAATAATGTCCGTTGATAGAAAATTAAAGCTTAATTGTATTTCCTGTTGTTTTTTCTGTCCAATTTAAGCAGTGCTGAATCAATAAAGTGAAATACAAAGGTAATGGAAAACAGAATATAATACCAGTAAGTGTTATAACAAATATTTTATTTTGTACCACAGAAACATATATATAAATCTAATTACCAATTAACATATCGCCCCATTAGTCTCACCTGCTGCTTAGGAAAACTAGTCGAGAGGATGGTAAACAACAGACTTCAAGATTATCTAGAAAAAAATAATTTACTAGTTTCCTACCAAGCGGGATATAGAAAGAAAAGATCAACGATAGATCACTTAGTTTCACTGGAACACTTTATTCAAGAAGCTTTTCGAAAAAGAGAACACCTAATAGCTGTTTTCTTCGATATTAAAGGCGCTTTCGACATGACGTGTCGGCATGGAATCCTGGATAAATTGTCAAAATTTGGACTAATAGGAAAACTACCATTATTCATAAAATCGTTTCTCGAGAATAGACGTTTCAAAGTTAGAGTTGCAAATGAATTTTCAACAAGTAGGACACTGCGAAATTTGTAGAGGCGTCGATCAAAAAATCAATAAATGTCTCTATGTCGATGACGTTGCAATTTTTTTCAGCGGTAAAAAAGTGGGAGACATTACACGTACACTGCAACCAGCAATCAATAAGATTATTGAAAATGGAGAAAAAATTGGTTTTAAATTCTCTGGAGAAAAAACAAAATGCGTACATTTCTGTAGACTCAGAAAACCTCATTACGATCCACTCTTATATTTAAAGGACAACATCATAACCTGCGTCGATACTATTAATTTCCTTGGCTTAGTATTTGATAAAAAATTAAACTGGCATGAACACTTAGAACTTATCAACACGAAATGTAGAAAATCCCTTAATATACTCAAAGTCTTGGCACATACAAAATGGGGAGCTGATCCAAAAAGCCTTCTTATAATATACAAAGCTTTAATATTGTCCAAGATAGATTATGGCAGCATTGTTTATTCCTCTGCGAGAAAGAGTCATTTGAACAGATTGAATAAAATTCAAAATTTAGGAATACGTTACTGTCTGGGAGCATTTCCGGCGACCCCTGTTCAAAGTCTTTATTGTGAATCCGGTCTAATGCCACTAGAGCAACGAAGATTAATCCTTCAAACATCATACTTCACAAGAGTTCAATTAAATACTAAAAATCCTAATAACCAATTTTTATTCCCAAATATTAATGAATACGACAATAGAGGCATCATCACTCGCCCCCTTGCAATAAGGTATCTCGAGTACTTGAGAAGTATAGACGTTGAATTCCCTAAGATTTTTGTTGATGATCAAAGTGACGAACAATCAGCCAATAACGAAGCAGTCAGAAAAACTGATTTTATAAATAATCTAAAAAGAAAAATTATTAACGAATGGCAAGCTATATGGGATGAAACAAATACCTTACTCCGTAGGCTAGAACCGGAGGTGAAGAAGAAGTATGAATCCACAGGGTTGAGTAGGTTACAAACCGTTAAAGCATTTAGACTTCGTACAGGACACACAAGTCTCACCCATCAACATATTCTGAAAGGCGACCCGGCACCAATTTGTGATCAGTGTAATGTGATTATGTCAGTAATTCATGTTATCAACGAATGTCACACATTCAATGCACAAAGACAGCAATGTGACATAAAACACCAACTCGAAGAGAACCTGAAAAACGAAAATATAAAGAACACCTTAGAATATATGAAGTGCATCAAACTATTCGACAAAATCTGAAAATATAAAATGTAGTAACATATATAAAATGTAGTAACAAGAGCTAATGACCCCAGTAGTCGATGCTCCTTATGGGTGGGTTTTTAGTGAGGTACAAATCCCACACTGTTTGGCAACCTACAACTTTTACGCCAAGCGCCTGTTGTTATTCCATCTCGTTCATCTCTATACTCGGCAGGAGGGATACTATAATTATATCCTTGCATAATATTTTCATTAGGAGGAACTTCATCCTATGGGACTTCTTCAAGAGGAAATGCATCATCTAAAGCTAAATTATGAAGGACACAACACGCTCTAATAAAGTTGGCAATATCATTATCGTCTCTTAATTTTAGATGGTACAGTTGTCGAAATTTCTGTTTCAATAATCCAAAACAGTCTTCAACTACATATCTTGTTTTGGACAATTTTATGATAAAATTGATTTGAGCTCTTGTAAGATTCCCTAGATCCTTATATGGTGTCAACAAATGTCGGCGGCAAGGATAGCCACTATCTCCTAAAATATAGTTATTTCCACACTTTTCTTCTAGACTTTCTGATAATGGACATGCTTGAAACACTCTACTGTCATGTACAGATCCTGGAAACCCAATAACTATATCCCTAATTTTTCTTCTACTATCACAAACAACCTGAAACTAAGTAATTATAAGGTAAGTAAAGACGATTAAACTTTTTTTTATATCAAACATATTTATACCTAAAAATACAATTTAAAAAGCCGAGTAAAAATAAATAATTTGTTCTACAAATTACTTGAAAAAATATTTTCAGCATACTAGACAATTCATGTTGTAATTGTTTATATTACTTATGCACACGTAAATTCAATTGTTTTCAGAGAAAATACTAAATTAACAATATAACTGTAGAAACACCATGACTGTATGGGAAATTTACAGCTTCATAGAATGCACATATGTATACACTTAAGTATTATTTTGTTGACTTATTCTTTTAAAATAACGGGAATAAAGGGGGTAAATTGCGAGATTACATCTCCAGACAGTAAACAACAGGTAGTTCATAAGAATCGTATGTTTAGATACAACGACCGGAAACATTTGTAAACAAGTGAAGTGTGTTTATAAACGAACAAGTATTGTTTAATAAACAAAGACAAAACAAAAAACATTCAATAAAAACTGTTATAGGTATAAGTGATATCGAAAAATTAAAATGATAAGGGTAGTGATCCCTAAAGGACAGTAACGGCAAAAGGACATTAGCTTAGGAATGAGATTTAAATTTAGGTTAATATTAATTATAGTATTTAGCGAGCATTGATCTAGGAAGACCAATAATAGTTATATGTGTAAGCACGTTCTAATTGCAATGTAAACATACACGTACAATTAATAGACGGAGGTCAGGCTCGGCGTATAGCGTGCGTACATTTCCTATAAAACGAAAGTATAATGAACTAGAATGATTAATTGTTATTGATAATTTGAATAAGTCGATTGATATTATATCTGTGTATTTTTAAATGTATTAAACGATCCCAGTGATTTTTATAGAAGTGATGTTGTTTATTCTATTCCCGAATACAGGTTGCTAGGTAAGTGTTTGCCTCAAAGATAATATGCCTTTATGGTAAACGTCCAGTATACGAGGGACACTTACTAAGTAACCACCACAGTGGTCTTTCGCCGAAGAAACAAATTTATTAAGATCTTCATTTATTCTATCGCAAGCTGTTTGTATCATTTGGGGAGGGAAGCTGAAATATAGTTGAGTGTCATCAGCGTACAAATGAGTATTACAATTCAAGATCCATTTTAATAGTTGGGAAGTATAAATAGAAAAAAACAAAGGACCAAGAATTGAACACTGCGGCACTCCCGATAAAAGTGGAAGAAATTCCGAGAACGTATTATGAAGCAAAACTCTTTGTTGCCTATTTTTAAGATAATTAGCGATTAACACCAGAGAATTAGTGGAGAAACCTAAGTGATATAATATATTGATCAGCAAATCGTAATTTATTGTATCAAAAGCTCTACTAAAGTCCAATAGCACCAGTAATGTACATTTACCCTCGTTGGTGGCTTTAATAATATCATCAACAATATGAAGAACAGCCATTGTGCAGCTATAACCCTTACGAAATCCTGATTGTATACAAGGTAATAACGAAAATGAATCCAAATGCTCTTTCATCTGCATCTCCATTGCTCGTTCAATGATTTTTGATAAAGTAGGTAGAATACTTATCGCACGAAGATCTTTATACTCTTTTGGATTACTTACCTTAGGAATAACTCACACAGTTGCTCTTCCCCATACTGAAGGATACACAATCTCAGACAAACAAAAGTTCACTATATGAGTAATATAAGGAATAATATGAGGACAACAGAGCTTAATCATGGTAATATTTAACCCGTCAGAACCAACAGCATTTGTTTTTATGCCACAAATTGTATTATAAATAAACACATCGTCAATTTCATTAAACGTGAAATTAGATGTTATCAGTCTATTATCTCTGTAGAAGTTAATTAACCTAGAACTGGGCACAGTGTTAGGAATTGACTGAATGAAATATTTATTTGCGTTATCTGCGTTGTTTAGATTCTCGGGTATGTCTGAGTGTTCATCCTTTAAAAATTTATTAGTTTTTAATGTTTTCCACATTTCTTTAAAAGTATTTTTATTAGTTAATTGATAACAAAAATAAGCTTTTTTCTCTTATAATAGCTTTATTCACATAATTACGTAACCCCCTATATGACACAAGATGAACTTGTGATTTTGTGTTTCGATACCACGATACCTCTGCAGTGATTTATTTTTTTCCCGCATCATTTCATTTATTGAATAAGTCAGCCGGGAGCCAAGTAAAGGGTGGACACATTTGTCTTGAATATTTGGATAGTAAGTCTCAGCTAGCTGAAGTGTTAACTAAAGGTTTAAACATAATTCAGTTCTATCAAATTTGCGAAAAAATAGACCTAATATTCAGAGAGGTATAGCTAATAGCTATTATTTATAATGTATTCTGGTTGTTATTATTTAATTTTTTTTAGCTTAGCAATTTTGTGTAAAGTTTCATTAATTTGTTATTTGTTCCAATCATGTTTATTTTGATGTTTCTAAGTATCTATAGGCTATAGTAAAAGTATTAAGAGAGGGTGTTTGCAAATATATAATACTTTCCTTACAACTATTATTGAATCGAGATGGACTCGATATTTTAGATGGCGGTTGCTAATGTAGTTGTTGAAAAATTAATTTTGTTAGATAAAATAATGAGAATTGTCAGTTTTAGTTAGTTGTGTTTTAATACGTTTTTCCTCCTATGTAAATATGAGTTTGTCGTAGCTACTTAGACCAGGGCCGAAGCCTTCAAAAATGGTAAAAAATGAAAAAAAATTACAGTAGGATGAAACCCATTAGAAATGCAGGGGAATATGATCAAAATGAAAGGAAAAAATAAATTACGGTCGATCCGAGTTCGGGAAGTGGGAGGGGTTGAGTTTTTAAGGGTGAAAAATTGTTTATCTTGATTTTCGGCGAAACTACCAGTCCTATGGAAAAAAGTTGAATGGCAAAGTTGTAGGTCATAAAAAGATCTACAACTTTTGTATTTACAATTTTTTCACATAACCTCAAAATTTAGGTGAAAAATTCAAAAAACCAAGTCTTTGGTTTTTTATTTATATCTTTTTTAAAAAATTTTTTTTTCTACGAAATTTGGTGAAAACTTACCTTATTATGTCCCAAATATACTGTAATTTATTTGATTAAAAATATTTATTTTTTCGCCTCATTTTAACTTAATATCAAAAAAGCACCCTAATTTTCAATCGAAAATTCTGACGTTAAAATTTCAGCTTTTTTCAAAAAGTTTGGGGGCTTTTTGTTCGTTGAAATATCTACTTTCTGATGGTGTAAAAAAATATACATTACTATAGGAAATATTATTAGAAAATGCAAAAAATTGAAAAAACCTCAAATTCGAAATTTTTTTTTAATTACTATGTACAATTTTGAGGTATTTATTAAAATTTACAGTTATAGTTACAGTTATATTGTGTTTGATGGGTACCCCGAAATTAAAAAATCAGCTACTGTCACAACAGTACCAGCAGCTACTTCAACTAAAAGAGGAGAACGTAATCGTAGAAAAACCTCAGACAATATTCAAGAGTTCGATTATCAAAACCATACAAAAATACCACTTTCGCAAGAAAACTTTTTATCTAACGAGAAAAACAAGGACAAAATAATTAAAAGTTTAATGAAAAGATTACAGTCACAAGGATTTTCCTGTAAACAAGTTGAAGAAGATGCTGATGCCGACATAATTAAGACCTCGATAGAAGTTGCCAGAGATACTAATAAAACTGTCATAGTTGTGGGTCAAGATATTGATCTTTTGGTTCTTTTAAATCAATTAAATTCAAATAATCATGACATTTATTTTCTCAAACCAGGCTCTGGAAATGGAAAGGATCTATTTTTCACGTCTAATAGTTTCAAACATGAATCCTTCAAAAACATTGTTGCATTTCTGCATTGTTTTTCTGGTTGCGATACAACATCTGGATTTGCCGGAAAAGGAAAGAAAAGTATCGTTATTTCTATATTAGATGCGAAAAATTTGTCAAATTTGGCCAATGTTTTTTACAAAAAAGATGAAAGTAAAGAAAATATAAAAAAAATGGATTACAATTAATTAAATCTATTTATAAATGTAAAAAAGAAAAATTAACACTGAATCAATTAAGGTTTCAAAAATATCAATTGGCAAAAATTAAATCATCCTTCATTTTGGCAAACCTCCCACCCACAGAAGGAGCAGCAGAACAACATTGTTACAGAGCATATTATCAGCTTCAAACTTGGTTGGGTAACGAATTGAGAGCAACAGATTGGGGCTGGAAGCAACATCAGCGTGGCATTATGCCCAAATTTACAAAAAAAGATTTAATTCCGGAAGTATTGCTCAAAACTATTTGCTGCAGCTGTGAAACTGGATGTAACAGTTTAAAATGTGGCTGCCGAAAACATGGTTTAAAATGCACAAATTTATGCACTAATTGTCATGGTTCTGAAAATTGCTCCAATATGGAAGAAAAAATCTACGAGGAAGTAAATGATTCAGATGAAATTATGGATGAAGAACCAATGCAGACTGGAAATAACATTGGAGACGAAGATGATGGTCTTGAAGATTTCGACGATCAACTAGAGTTGGAAAGATTTGTCGAATCTGACGATGAAGAAATGCCTCCAAAGAGACAAAAACTAATGAATAACTGATTAGAATTTCAGATAAGGTATTTATAAATAACAAGATTAAAGTTTTTTAAAAAAAATTTAACGAATAACGTAATCAGAATTAAGTTTCTAAATTCAATAGTACGATTTACATGTATATTTATTTTGTATGAGATTTTCTATGACATGAATGTAATTCGAGTAAAATAAATAAACTTTTTAACTAAAAAAAATTGCAGCAATCACATTTTTTTGATGAAATTGTACATAGTAGTTAAAAAAATTTTTTCGAATTTGAGGTTTTTTCAATTTTTTGCATTTTCTAATAATATTTCCTATAGTAATGTATATTTTTTTTACACCATCGGAAAGTAGATATTTCAAAGAACAAAAAGCCCCCAAACTTTTTGAAAAAAGCTGAAATTTTGACGTCAGAATTTTCGATTGAAAATTAGGGTGTTTTTTTGATATTAAGTTAAAATGAGGCGAAAAAATAAATATTTTTAATCAAATAAATTACAGTATATTTGGGACATAATAAGGTAAGTTTTCACCAAATTTCGTAGAAAAAAATTTTTTTAAAAAAGATATAAATAAAAAACCAAAAACTTGGTTTTTTGAATTTTTCACCTAAATTTTGAGGTTATGTGAAAAAATTGTGAATACAAAAGTTGTAGATCTTTTTATGACCTACAACTTTGCCATTTAACTTTTTTCCATAGGACTGGTAGTTTCGCCGGAAATCAAGATAAACAATTTTTCACCCTTAAAAACTCACCCCCTCCCACTTCCCGAACTCGGATCGACCGTAATTTATTTTTCCTTTCATTTTGATCATGTTTCCCTGCTTTTCTAATGGGTTTCATCCTACTGTAATTTTTTTTGGTTTCAAAAATTATCGACCCTGGTCTAACTGTAGTAGAATCATCTAAAACTGATCTATAGACTTTTATTCATCTCCCAACATACAATGTTAAAAAACAAAAATCAGAAGCTACTCGTGACAAACTCTCAAATCTCCAGACCATCTGCGAAATTAACGAATCAAGAATATCATACAGCAGGATTTAAAAAAATGTCATGTCTGTAAAAGACTGAGCTTCATCGTCAACCTTCTCATCAAACATTTTCACTTTTCCGCCAACCCTATCTTCGACACGAAAGAAGTTTTAGTTTACCCCAAAAAAAGTTGGAATTTTTAAATTATTTTTACGTTTTCCAGTGAGAAACACGAAAAACTGGTTTTTAGAAAAAATCCTTTGTTTTTGTAACGGGTCTTGTTAGCACGATACAGCCTCCGGAATGCAAGACAACAATCTTATAATTTGGGATTGTTCAGGGCATCTCACAGATGAGCCCTTTTGATATTAAGCTCCCCAGAGCCAGTACAACGGTTCCTATAAATCCAGATATATTACATTTTTGGTAAATTTTGGAGAAATTTCGCACTGTTAGCACGATACAGCATTCGAAGTGTAAACAAGCGATCAATTTTGTGATTGGATATTGTTCAGTGTAATGTAAATAACACACGACAGTTTTTTTAACAAAATATACTGACTATTAATAATTAAAGCTATGCGTAAATTTTACAGTCAACCGTTATCAAAGACCGTTTAGGTTATCTTCCTTTTTTTCAGAATGTCATCTGGCCTTTGCCACATAGCAACATTTATTACATCTTTCCCTTTAACACAATAGCTCTGAACTACAAACAAGATTAACAAAAGAATAACAAAACAAATTAGTCCATTTTATAATCTTGGAAACGCGAAGAAACTTTTATAACCCTTCTGCTTTTGGTCTGTGTCACTGTTGGTGTGCGTGGGGCAAGGCTTCAGAAAAGTTAGTCTGAGTTTCCTTACCTTTAATTTTAGATTCCGACTCAATTCCATTTGGGACAGGAGTTACTGAATCTTCCGAAAGAGCATGTAAACGAGTCATAGGTTCATTAACAGAGTGTCTTAAGTGGAAACTATTTCGTCTCACTTCATTACCATTTTCTTTTTCTACAATATAAGACCTTGGCTCTTGTAACTTCTCCAGAACTTTAGCAGGTTGCCACTGCTTTCCTTCCTTAACGACCACATTATCCCCTTTCTGAAAATCATCTCTTTTGACTATAGTTCTGTCATAATAATGTTTATATAGACGCCTTTTATTCTCTATTTTTTCATTCTCCCTTTCATGATCTATCACTTCTGGTTTTAATAAACTATTTTAATCGGCAATTTTGTACGCATGCATCTGTTATTTAGAAGTTGTGCAGGCGACTTGTTAGATCCAGAAATTGGTGTGTTTCTGTACTCCAATAGGGCAACTTCCAAACTATTGTATTTTCTCAACATGTTCTTCGCTATTTGAATAGCTCTTTCTGCAAGACCATTAGCTCTAGGGTAATGCGGACTTGATGTGTTGAATTTAAAGCTCCAGCTTTGAGCAAATTCTTTGCATTCAAAAGAACTGAACGGCATATTATCAGCGACAATCTCTAGTGGTATGCCTATGTAGCAAAAACTGATTTAAAAGCATTGACTACGGATGTAGAATTTTTATTTTTTAAAGGAATTACCTCCAGCCACTTTGAAAAATAATCTATAATAATTAAAAGAAAGTTCAAAATATCACTTTCTAATTGTTGAAACGGCGAGTCAGATGAATCCCTTAAAACTAAAGGCTCTTTTGCATTACTCTTTTGCAGTCTTTCACAAATAACACATTTCTTTATGTGATCTAAGATATCCTGATTCATATTTGGCTAATACATTATTGATTTAGCTCTCTGTTGTGTCTTTGATATTACATAATAGTTTTCATGAAGTTGAGCTAACATATTTGGTCTTAAAGATTTCGGTATGATTATTCGGTCACCATAAAAAATGAGATCATCTAATAAGTAAATGTTATTTTGGTCCTTGAAATATTTTTTAATCAGATCAGGAACTTTTGTTATGTCGTTAGGCCAACCCGTCAAACACATATCTTTTAATCTATTCAGCTCAACATCTTTCTTAGTTTCCTCTTGAAAGTTTACTAGTCTCTCCTTAGTAACATTCAAGGAATGAACTATTTCAGTAATAAACTTATCATCATCCGATGCTTGTTTAATATAATTTCTGGATAGCAAATCTGCCACATTTCCTTTCCTGTTTTGTATTGAACATCTATATCATATTTTAGCAATTTTACTTTCATTCGTTGAAGTCTAGGGGAACTTACCTCTGCGACTCCCTTTTTCATTATAGATGTCAGGGGTTTATGGTCTGTGTGAATTAAAACATGTTTACCATAAATATAATTATGAAATTTTGTGCAAGAGAAAAGAATAGCATTAAACTCTTTTTCTATCTGACTAAACCTTGTCTCACAGTCAGTGAGCGCACGAGAAGCAAAAACAACGGATCTATGATTTTGTAAAAGTACACAGCCTACACCACTCTTACTAGAGTCAGTTTGTATAACAATTGGCTTGTCTTCATCAAAACTAACCAAAACCGGAGGAGAACTAATTCGTTTTATTATTAAATTGAATGAGTTTTTGTCCATAAAAATGTAGAATTTTTTTTAAGTAAACTTCGCAAAGGAGCAGATATATTTAACAAATTTGATATGTAGCTTCTAAGATAATTGATCATACCTAAAATGCACTGTAATTCCTTTCTATTTTTTGGCTCCTCAAGCTCCATAATTGCTCTGATCTTATCATCATCTGGCCTCATAGCATGTTTGTCAAATATTGCGACGATATAGGGATTTACTCCAACGCTAGGATTTCGGGTTGGGTCCCTCTCCGTCTACCAACATCCACGATGTCGCTACTGAATCCACTATTTGGGTCTGGGCGGTCGATTAAGAAACCACTCATTAAAACTTAACAAATGTATTGCAGAATAAATAAAAATTGACGAACTATGTACAGGATAAATATAAAACAACTATAACCAGCCCGATAAATATAAAACAAATATAACCAGCCCTTCCGGGCATATATTCAACAATAATCCTCAAGCTGCAATATAATATCCGATCCCAAAATTACAATTACAAAATTATACAAAATATGTATAATTACCTATTTACTTACATAAACATCCTAGGGCACGTCTTCTCTACTCGAAGGGACACTTTGTCTTCAGTCACGGTATACACTTCCCAGGTAGGCCTTTTTCGATTAACTTGACTATTCGCTTCGCTGGCCCGAAGACCAACTCCCCCGAAAAATTATATTTTTCGAACCAAGAAAGTGTTCTCTCCAAAAATGCTTAGTTTGTGGTTTTTTATATTAGAAAATATTATGCTCTACTTTGAAGTAATTAGCAAAACATATTTTAAAACATTGACCTACTTTTGTTTGCCCTACCATATACTGGGTGTTATTTCTAAACGTGACAATATATTACCTAAATATTTAACTTGTTTTACCCTGTATTGAATTTTACTACAATTAAATTATACTCCAGTAATTCTAGCTCTCTCAATAACCTTAATTAAAATTTGATCATGGACTTCCAAACTATCAGCTGATATCAGTAAGTCATCAAAGTAAACTATCACCCCAGGAATATCATCAAAGTTTTCGTTATTTATTTTCTGAAACAATTCTGGAGCACAATTTAGCCCAAATGGCAAACGTAAAAATTTATAGGCTCCGAAGAGAGTTCCAAAAGCGCATAGTTTACTTAATTCACTATCAAGTTCGACTTTATAGAACTTTAAAATCCAACACAGTAAAGTAAGACATATTTTTTAATTCAGTACCTATATTAGCTTACGTTAGTATTTCACAAAACTCTCTTTCTAAAGCAGAATTAAGATCTTTAGGATCTAAGCAAAGTCTAAGTGATTTGTCATTTCTTTCCACTATAACCAAATTGCTACCCATTCAGTAGAACCCTCTCACTTTGCAATTATTCCACGATTGACTAAATGATTCTTTAAACGAGTTTTAAGTGACAGAGGTACCTTCGAGGTGCTCTAGCAACAGGTTGTGACCCATTTTTAATTAGTAGTTTGCATTTCATTTGAAATTTACCAAGTCCATCAAAAACATCTATGTTATTTTTAACAAATTCATCCTTACTTTGACATAAATTAACCACATTAACTTTAGCAAAAATATTTAAATCAAGACATGACTTTAATCCAAGAAAAGGCATTGATTTTTCTTTAACAACTACAAATTTTAAGTTACATATCTGATTATTAAACATACAGTCTAGATTGACAGTACCTAATGTGTAACTTCATTTACCATTATAGTGGTCACTAAGTATTCTTCCGTATCCTCATCCTGGTTTTCTTCATCTTCTTAATTTCCAAAAATTTCCCTTACATACCTGACTGCGGCATACTTTTTCAAAATGTCCATATTTTTTACACTTATTGCACATTCTACCAAAAGCAGGACACTTTCTTGGGCCATGTGTGAAACCACAACTTCTGCAATCGAATAAGTTAATTTTATGGTCAACTCGAGGGTCCACTGTTGCATTTCCACTTCAATTTCCTCCAAAATGTCTACTTTTAGTGTGGGTATAATCTTCATTGCTAGATCTGCTGTTTTGTTTAATAACTTTCTTTTTTCTGATAGCCTGCACTTTTTCTTCTTCACTTTATACTTCCTTCAACTGAGCTCTTGCTAGCTGATTAGCTCGACACTTATCAATTGCTTTATCTAAGGTGAGATCCTCTGCATGTAATAATATTTCTTGCAATTCTAAGCTTTGAATACCAAACACAATTCTATCTCTAATCATTGAGTCACAAGAGTCTCCAAAATCACAGGTTTTAGAAAGTTTAGGTCTGTCAGAAAATTATCAAATGGCTCACCCTCATCCTGTTTACAATTATAAAATAGGAATCTTTCATAAACAACATTCTTTCTTGAGGTCATTTATTTTTCAAATTCGGTCATTACTTTATCGAAATCATATTTGTCTTCTTCGTTCAACTTTAACGTGTTGTAGACTTCTAGACCTTTATCACCCATAAGATTGAGTAGCAAGGCGATTTTGACTTTATCTTCCTTTTTAACTTTGCCGCTTGCCATTAAATATATTTTAAATGACTACTTGAACTTTCGAAAGTTTTCTGCCACATTGACTTCAAACGATAATGACTCTAGAAGTCTTACATCAGACATAATTCTTATTTTATGTTTTGAGCCAATTTCCACAATAAATACCGCTAAAGGATATTTTATGCTGTAAGAAGTTTTCAAAACTCTCCTTAATCAAAAGGTTTAAAGAACAATCGCTTTTTTGTTACTGAAGAGGTTTCTTTATTATTTATTAGATATGGAATGTGTTTTCTTAAAATATTTAGATATTGTTTCACCCCAGAATATAGACATAAAAGAATTTTTCATAAAGGTGATGACGAAAATATATTTCAATTTACTAAATTGTCACCAACTTAAAAGCAAAATAATTAAAAGATTCACTGTTTTCAAATTGAAATTTAAATTAAATCCGTCTTAAAAAAAGATACAGTACGTCTTTACCAGGTAACTTTATATGAAATGAAAAAGCTTTCCACTTTTATCAAATAAAAAAGAAATTACACATCAGAAGTTATATTTATATCAATTTCTATAGTTTATAATCCTGATAATGCAAATGTAATTTGGGAAACCGATCGAGTAATATATGTTATATTTCTGTTGTCGAATTTGTTATTTATAGATTTTATTTGATAATTAACTGAATCTATAGTTATATTTGAAGATAATAAAAGTTGTACCTATAGCAATATAATTATTTTCATGATTTGTCCCCCATCATACTTTACAACCTATTTATATTTATTATTTTTTTGTATCGTTATTTTTCATTATATGATTAGGTAAAAAGATAAAAATTATGTGTTTTTTAAAGATACCCATTTCCTATCAAAATCCAAGATATATAATGTATATTTTTATATATTTATGTTCCAAATTGTAAGTTTTATCATAGATTTCCATTTAAATAATATGCATTTGATATTCAAATTTGCCTCAATATGGCGGAAGGGGCGGGGTTTAGTTGCATTGTCGCCACTGTCTTGTATAGAGTCACTGTAGTAAAAGGAATATAGATACATCTATTGGATGAAGTTTGAATTAATAAACATGAACCCAATAACTCTCCTAGTACAATTGTGATCGAAAAAACTAGGGCCGTTACATTAGGTCAGTAATACGTTTCTCACTAGTCACAGTGTCATGCCCATTGAATAAAATTACAACCGAATAAACCAAAATAATACAGGCATTCAATAATATTCGTAATAAATATTTCAGTAATCCGTAATCAGTAAAAATAATATTAGGTACCCACCCCTGAAATCATCTGATCCGACCGTTTTATTACTCCGTACCGATTGCGATTTTACTATACTGGTCTGTTGACCGTATGTATTTCGAATTGTCGTAGGTATAAGTATGGGTGAAACTTTCTACAGTCCCCCCCCCACTATTGCTATTAAATCTTTTTGTATCGTTGAGTAGTTTTTCTCTGGTTTACTCAGTGTTCGACTGGAATACGCAACCGGTTGATCATGCCCATTGCATAGAACTGCGTCGATGGATGTTCCTGACGCGTCGGTTTTGAGTATGAACGTATTTTCTGGTAAGAAATCCGGATATTGGAGAATTGGGGAGGTCTTTAGTATTTACGTTTCTCAACTTACCAAAATATACTTGGCAGTTATCGGTCCATTCAAATGGGACTTTCCTAGAAGGGGCATTTAATGGAGCCGCGATTTTTTCGAAGTACTCTATATACCGCCTGCAATACGTTCTAATAATAATATCTAAGCTTCAATATTTGTAATATCACATCTTCTTCTTTTTTCTATAAACATATATTAAGTCAATCACAAGTTAGATCACTTCTTGGTCTAGCCAAAAATAACTACTAAACATCAGGTAGGCATCAAATAAAATGTAACTTCTGTCATTCTGACGATGAAATTGATTTATCGAAACAATTGTCGGCCGATCTGTAGTCATATTGCGTATTTATGTACATTGTGAACTTGGCCTTATTCATAGTCTAGTGTAAACTCGGCTTTACGTATTATTCAGATTTATAAGTTGGCAAGACATTTGTAGGGAAGTGAATCCCGCCTTGGAGGGGGAATGTCAATGGTCAGGCGGGAGAATCTTATCTTATGTTTCGTGTAGTAAGAGATGATGTTTTTTGGTTAGAAATAAAACAAAAATCACTTATTGTTTAAAAACAATTTCTTTACCGTCATCCTGTCCCCTACACATTAAATTTCAAAACTGAGTTCTTGTACATTTTGATAAAGGACTAGTTTTTAATTGTGGTCATTATCGTTACCGCTCTCGCTGAGGAACAGTTCGTTTCCATTTTTACTTAAAATCAATTTCTCATTGTAAAACCGCAAATTTGTTAAAGCCGCGACGCGTGTCAAGTTATTTTATTTTATTGTGATATTATTCGCAAATATAAACATTGGAATAAACTTTAGTTAGTGTCACAAAGGCCAGGTCTTTCACTATAATCCACTATAATTCAAACGATCGATTGTGGAACTCATAGTGTGTGGTACTTTGGTACATTAAATTAGAGTTTATTGTGTATGTTGTCGATTCGCTAATTGCATAATTATTAAATCTACAGTCCATTGTTCTTTGAGCGAACAACATTTTTTTTTGAAATTATAACTACAGTTGCCATCCAGGAAAATGAAGAGGTAACCGAATCACAATGTATATTTGAGTTTGAAGACCCTAAAAGTATCAATGAAATAGAAGTGAGTAATGATAAAATTATGCTAAGATATTTGACAAGAAAACTTTAAAAAACTTGGGTACTCGACTCACTAAACAATTCCAGATGAGCCTCTGTAACAAATCAAATAAAAACATGGCCTTTAGTAATCTTGTATCGATTAATTTATGTCCTTTTAAACGAGAATCTATGTCATCTTTAGTGAAAGGGTCAATTTGTTTTGGCAAATAAGACTTAATATACTTATTTTGAATTTGGATTTACTTTATATTATTTTATACAATCTTGCAATACTTTGCAAACTAATAATCATTCTGAACTTATTCTCTTATTGCCATCAGAGTATTCATGATTGTTAATTATTTTATTTTTCTGGTACGTTTTAGGAAGTTGAATATCCTGTGCAGGATTGGAATGTAGACCATATTGAATGTGAGGAAACGGAAGGTATAGATCTAGGAATTGACCACACATATAGTACTGTACCTTCACCTAAAACAACCCTATCTGGCAAATCCATAATAGAGGCTATTTAAGAGAATAGGGCACCTAGAAAAAGATATACAAAAACCACAAGGTTGATGGATACCATAGGGAATAACAAGCAGTTCCTCGAAATCAGCCAAAAAGGCATATTTTCTACAGATAGTTATAGAGAAAAAAAACTACAATTAATCACAAGACAAAATTATATGAAGAAAGACTATTACAAAAAAAATTGGAAGGTAAAGAAAAATATTATCAAAAGAAATTTAAATTCTTAATGAAGTTCCAAATTCATTTAACAGAATTGCAGCTGTATGTGAGACTGTGAAAGATTCCATTCCTGAGGAAGCATTGTGTTTAATGTAGTAGTATATATTTATTTTTGTTATTCTTATGTTACTAAAAAATTAGTTATTTTCTTTATTTATTAAACTCAGTTTAGATTACCTCTAATACTGTTACTGTTGGTATATAAAATATTTGCAATACTTATTTAAAAATGTTTTATTTTCCCCTCAAAATCAAATCTTAACCTAATGAATAATTAAAATGATTAGCAATAATGTTTTGCTGCAAATTCCTTCCAGCAACTAAATCAATAAAATTTGGATAATTTGGATAATTATACATGCCATACTCAGGCTCTTCTACATGAGGTTCATCTGGCCCTGGAATATTTCTCTCCAATCACAGATTATGGAGAACACAACACGCATTTACAATTTTTCCAGCAGTAGTTGGATGGTAATGTAGAGTACGATATCTCAACAAACACCTAAATCGGTTTTTCAAAACACCATTACATCGCTCAATAATGGATCTTATGGAACATAATCTTCCAATATAAAGCTGTTGTCCATCATTTTGAGGATTCACAATTGAAGTTAATAATCAAGAACGAGTAGGATAGCCTAAAATAATATCACCGAAATCTTTTAGCGAATCATTTACAAAAAAGTACAAAAAAAAACAAGAAAATAAATAAATTTTATTTTTCACATCTATAATCCTTACCGAAATCGCCCAATAAGAAAAACATATTTGCCGGTTTCCTCCTGTATACTTGTTCCATTAAATTGGATACTGCAGATTCTCTCTAAATGTGTGCATCATGAGTGGACCCTGGGAATTTTGAGTTTACATTTAATATTTTGATATTGTTATCACAAATCTGAAAAACAATGTATATATAAAGAGGTTGCACATTAAATGAATGATAATTCTTTCTGTTAACATAAACAAGATCAGGAAATTTCTCATTATTAACCAGAGTAGCCACAATGCTTACTTGGGTACAGGCAATACATCCAATTATTCCGGGAAACTGGTGTTTTTCATAAAATCTAAAAGAATTATACTCAGTGTTAGTAGAGCAATAGAAAAAATAGAATTATACAGACTAAACATTTTAATAATTTTTCTTTCTGTTGTTAATATCAACTTACCTAGTGCGAAGACTTTCCAACTCTACAGTATTTTGAGGAATCCTTATCAAATTATTTAAAATGTCAGGCTGGTTCAATGCATTTGTCACATCATTTATAGCTCTGCTGGTTGAAGGCTACAAAGCAATTGGAGCCAGTAATTACCTGGTAGCTGCTTGAAACATAAAATTTCAGGGCAATAAGTACCTAAAAACCATGCAAATTATTTTTGAGAAATAGGTATCAGTATCTACATATATACATAGCATGCCTTGACTAACTACTATATTTGCTTACCTTGGTTTGTATGGATAGAGCAGAGGTTCTTGTGGGTTGTGGTAGAAAATGGGTAACCCTGTCAATTATATTATGACAGAGGTCTTTATCGACTCTAAATCAATGGACAAATTTTCTGTCTGAAAGCTGGAATGGATTTGTCTGGTGCAAAACATCCCTACCAATACCCACTTCATCTAACGCCTCCTCCACATTCTCGTTAATTATATTATTCCCCAGAATTATATTGAAATCTTCAACATTCATTTTAGCGTAAAAATGATATTTAAAATCTCTTCCAAATTTTGGGTCGCCTTGAAAATAGAAATTTGTGCCAAAGTACTGTTTTTGATACTGAATCTAACAAAAAAAATTAAATCAAAATCGTTTGAAAAAAGCGGATTTTACAAGGGTGCTTCCAAACAAAAAGAGTCACACTGTATAAGAGAGAACTTAATTAAATAAAATTGCAATGCATTATAACTTACCGGGTATTCACATTTCGATGGAAATTTCTTCCCAGGCATTTTCGTTCATTAGTTGATTGTGATAATTTTTATAAGACGATAGATAAAGATGTGGATAAGCACGAATTTGATTGATTAATAGATCTTCATTCATTTTTAAGTAATCAAAAGGGAAACAAACACAAAACGGCGATTTTTTTCATTTTAAAATCTCTTTATTAACAATAGATTGTCATTCCCAAAATTACAATTCATTCAAGAAAAAGTGAAAGCCGATGGTCTGGCGATTCTTGAAATCGTTGAGTATAGCGTCTTTGGAGTGTATATGGCTGCTTGTGTTCAACGCATTATCCATATATTTTGATTCGTATAATAACTTTGCCCCCGGTATATATCTGTAGTTCCTACGGTATTTCGGCTGGGTTTTCCCTGAAAAGCAGCTGAAAAACAGGGTCTCAACAATTGATAAGGTTTTTAGATTTAGAGAAACTCAACATGGCAGATGTTTTTAATTATTTTATGAATTTGAAGCTGGGGGGTTCTTTCGGTTCAGTGTAAAGGGCTGAGCCGAAGTCGTTTCCCGCTTTTGATGATTGGGTTTAGGATGTACAACCAAGTTATATTTTTAACGTACCATGCAGAAGCCTACACCCACTATCATGAGCTTCTGCGCGGTTTACGGCATTGAGAGCTGTTCGAAGATTTTCTGGCAGACAGTTATCGTAAAAAAATTTCGAAATTGTAGTTACGAAGTCTTTGATAGTGGGTAGATCTGCTTTGTCATGTAACCATGAGGTTTTGGGGAGATGAGGGTAAGGTGTTTGGTGTTTAATTGCCATTCTCAGACACTTGTTTTGTACCACCTGCAGGGTGTGAAAGTAGTGTAGTGTAAGGTCCTGTAAGGTAAACTGGTGCTAAATATGTAAGTATGGGGCGTATTATTTGTTTGTAAATGGTAGGGGAAAGTGGGGTAAGATGACGAATCGAGTAAGATGGCGAATTCCCGATATTTCCTGAATGTACGAGCTTGGCAACACCGGTTTCAGTCAGAATAGAAAACGTGGTCCTACTCTTTCCGCGTTTGAGTACAAGCACAATACGGCCAGAGTTCAGCAAGTTACAGGCGTTGGTACCGATCGGATGTTGTTGCAACGAATATTTGTGCTTCCGAAATAACAGTTTTTACGATTTTTTCCAAGTATTTGTTAACTGTTAAATTTTTTTTCGAAACTAATATCTTTTGTGAATAAGTTAATCATAAAAAACAGTTGCCTTAAATAATAAATTTGACTCTATGATTTTTAAAAATAAAAATGGCACTTGCGGGTAAGGTGACGGGTTGTTCGTCATCTTACCCGACATAACTATAAATTAGTACTAGGTCATGTTTTTAATTCCAGGTTTAAATAAATATGGGTAAAATATACAAACGAAAAACTAACAGGCAATCATGGTCGAAAGACAACATGAAAAGGGCACTGACTGAAGTAAAAAACAACAGTTGAGTGTTAATGCAGCCTCAAAAGCATATAATATTCCAGAAGCTACTTTAAGATGATATGCTAAAAAATATCCTGATGAGGTAAACACTTGTGTATCCTATATATTTCAGTTATTTAATCAACGTCTTCTTTTGCATTACATAATTTTCCTGAAAACGCTGGTCGTTTAAACCAACATTTTCGGATGAACAATTAAACCAACTGAAAAAATACGTTTTAGATATAGATAAACGAGCATTTGGTTTCACCAGAGATCAGTTTAGGAAAATTTCATTCGATTTTGCTGTTCACTGTGGAATTGCCGATAGATTCAACACTACTAATAAAATGGTTGGAAAATACTTTACAGAAGCATTTATGAAGAAATTTAATCTATCATTCCGTAAACCAGAAGCAACTTCTGCTGCTAGATTAATGGCTTTTAACAAAGTTAACGTGGAAGCCTCAAGTTATACAAAGAACTTCATCAAAAATATTCATATTCTGCTACCCAGCTTCATAATATAGATGAGACCGGGTTTTCCTTAGTACCTACCAAGGATCCCTAAGTATTAACTCCAAGAGGTAATCGTCGAGTGGTTAAGATTTCTTCAGCAGAAAGAGGAGTTAACGTTACTGCTGTTTGTGGCATGAATGCTATTGGAAACTTTATACCACCGTTCCTTATATTTCCAAGAGCAAAGATGCAACCAGCTCTTAAACATGGAGCAGCCGAAGGAACCATGGCAGTAGCTCATCCTTCTGGATGGAGACATCTGAAAATGTTGTAAAATATTTAGAACATTTTATTCAATACGCTCGTCTACACGGACAAAATCCCTTGTTAATGTTAATGGATAATCATACCAGTCATGTTTCTTTGGAAGCAATTAAACTGTGCCGGGAAAATAGCATTACTCTGCTTTTTTTAGTGAGGAAACTCATGTTCCCCCGTTAAGGGATGTGTGGGACTCAGAACTCTCAAGGTGCCAGTCTCTGCCTACCCACCAAACCTCACGTTGCTCGTTGTACCAGTCACCGGAACCCACCTCGATTGAGGTGATAACTATCTCATCTAATTCGTTCGTCAATCTCTTTTGTTTCCATTATTTTCTCTATACTCTTCATAAAAATATGCTACTTTTTTTCTACTCGTGTCATGCACTGAATTAGGTTATCTGGTGTTAGATATGTTTCCAGTTCTATTTAGATTCGATATCTTATATCTTCCCACTTTGGACATTCAAATAAGGTATGCTGGGCATCATCAATGTCTTTGCTGTAGTTGCATCTAGAGGTTCTGCTTTTCTTAAATCTGTGTGCGTATTTTTTAAAAATTCCATGTCCTGATAGTACTTGCGTCAGGTAGTAGTTAGTAGTTCTGTGCTTACATGCAATCCACGTCTCTAAGTTGGGTATTAACCGTTTGGTCCATTGGGCAACTCTAGTTTCCTGATTCCACTCGTTCTGCCATTCTTGTATCATCTGTGCTCTTATTCTCCCTATTCTTGACGATGGGTCTTCTTCTCTATGCCCCCAATTTAGATCCCTTTCTCTTACTAATAAATATATTGGCAGTTCTCCGGCTATAACTTGTAGGGCCTTTGTGAAAGTTGTCTTAAAGGCTGAACAAGTTCTCAGAAGCATTTTCCGTTGCACTTTTTCCAGGATATCTTCATATTTGGCTAGTCTCAGGATATTAACCCATATTGAGGACCCATACATAGTCGAATTCACTACTCCATTCAATAGTCTTCTTTTACCATAACTTGGTCCTTTAACATTTGGCATTATTTTTTGAAGGTTGCTTACAACTTTTGTAGCCTTTTCGGCCGTTTTTTCTACATGTGTCTTGAAGCTTAATTTGTCGTCGAGCCAGAATCCGAGATATTTCATCGACTTCACCGGATTTATAGATGAGTTTTCCATTTTAAAAATGACATTGCTCTTGTCTCGTTTGCCTTTTGGAATAATCGCCACTGTTTTCTCTGGAGCTATGTTCAGTTTATTGGTTTTCATTCAATTGGCAATGAGTTGCGGTGTGATATTTGCCTTTCGTATTAGCTCATCCGCAGTGGTTGCTGTTACCATTATGGAGAGATCGTCAGCATACGCTACGGTGCAGCAACCTGTCGGAACTTCAATCTCAAGAACTGAATTGTACATAACATTCCATAGGGTTGGACCAATTACGGAACCTTGAGGTACTCCCATAAATGTCTTCATCTTCTTTGTCCGGTTAATTATTAATTCCCTTCCTTGGAAGTAATTCTCGATCAGTCGAACGATGTACTGACTGACCCCTATCTCTTCAAGTCGGTGAATAATTATTCTCCATGTGGCTGTGTTAAAAGCATTTTTCACGTCGATGGCAATAAGTGTGGTCCACTTTTTGCTAGATAGCTTATGGACTACGTATTCTACCGCCTGTATCGTTGATTTCCCTTTACGAAATCCAAACTGCCTATCAGAAAGACCGTGCTTTTCCTCCAATTCCCTCTCTAGTCTGTCCCTGAGAATTATCTCGAAGATTTTACAGAAGGTATCTATTAGGCAAATTGGCCGGAATGTTGGATTACCTTTTTCATCTAATTTTCCCTTTGGCATTAGACTAACCTTAGTAGTTTTCCATGATTTGGGCATACTTTGTTGGAATAAAATGGAGTTATGCCATCTAGACCTGGTGATTTCTTTGGTTTTAGTTTCTCTCCCGCGGACACAATTTCCATATCAGTGATTGGCGGACAATTCTGGACTGGAGTTCGGATTATTAGTGTTTCATTGCTCTCCGGAAATAATTTTCGAATTTGCTTCTCCTTTTCCTCATCTGCCAGAGTGTAGGGGCTTTCAAAATGTTTCAGCCCTTTCATGGCTATTTTATATCCAGCGCCCCAGATATCCTTCTCAAGATCGGCGCAAATATTCCGCCAACATTCCCTTTTTGATTTTATGATTTCCTTTTTGAGTATTTTCCGGACTTCTTTAAGATTGCTCTGGAGGTATATGATTTCGCCTGCCTTCTCGTCCGAATTAATTGCCCTGAGTCTAACTATTTGTCGTCTAATTTGATTTGCACTGCTTCTGGTTTCCTGTATGTCTTCATTCCATCAATATAGCTGGATTTTCCTCACGTTACGATACCTTCTACTTTGTTCTTGTGCCGCTTTCACACTGGAAATGAGAGTTTCTGTGTTTCTGATATAATCTCTCCTTTTGCCGAGTTCTTTGTGGAATTCCTTCTTATTGAACCAGCATCTACCTGGTTCTGGAAGTCTTGGTCTAATTTTGGTGTTCTCAATTTCAAAGGTGACATATTTGTGTAGACTAAGACTTTCCTCATCCAGAATCTTCCAGTCTTTAATGTTTATAATCACGTTCTCTGTTGCAAATGTAACATCAATATGTGAACGGGATTCACCTCTTACAAAAGTTGAAGCATTTCCTTCGTTTGCCGCTTATAGATTTAAACTTGCGGTCCATTCTGTTAGAATTTCACCTCGTGCGTCTGTAACCGGCGCGCCCCACAAGGGCGATTTGGCATTTAGGTCTCATGCCAGAATAACTTTCTTTCCAGATTTCCTCACTTCTTCCATAACTGTGTCTAGTCTCAGACTATACTCATTATTCGTCAAATTTGGTGAAATGTAACAACTGAAAATTACTATTTTTTCCAGAGTAAGTTTAACATAGCCGTTACCCTTGCTGTAGCCAATGGCTTTGACGTTCTTGTTTACACAGAGTATAGCACTATCCTTACGTCTGTCCACCATCCATCCAGGATTTTCGACTTCCTTCTTATTAGGTTCCGATACCAGAATAATATCAGCATTATTATTTAAAGCATTACTCTGCTTGGTTTTCCACCGCATACTAGTCATAGTATGCAACCGCTAGATGTGTCCATATTCGGACTTCGGACATGTGAAGATTTTTTGACAAGTAATCCAGGTCGTCTTATAACATTATATGATATTTCAAATCTGTTTGGAAAAGCATACTTAAAAGCAGAAACTGTTTCAAATGTTCTGAGTGGCTTCAGAGCCACTGGCAAATATCCTATTGATAGCCAGGTGTTTGACACACTTGATTTTGAGGCCTCTTTGACAACAGATCGAGATAAACCTATTTCAACTAAAGTTCCAACTACATCTGCTTTGGAACATGCAGAACTCAATGAAATACCAGATATTCCAGAAATGTCATCACGATCTGCTTTAAAAGAATTGAAACCTGAAGAATTTGATCAGATGTCTAACGAGATTTCAGAAATTCCAGCTACGGCAGGTTCATATACATCAGATATAGCTGCTCACACACCCCCTCATGGATAAGATTGTTTATTGAATAAGGGTCTACCTAAATTACCTGTTGCTGAAGTAAAATAAAAACGACCCAGAACGAAATTGCCGTCTCTCGTTATTTCAAGTACACCAGTTGTAAAGGTCTTGGAAGAACAGGAAGCTGAAAAAATAGAAGAGAAGAGGAAAAGGAGAATACGAGAGCAGAAGAAAAGTGAAAGACAAAATAGAAGCAAAGACTCTGCCCTAAAATAAAAAACCAACAGCGGATAAAATTAAAGAAAAAACAATAAAAAAAAACTAAAGTTTAACGACTCTTCTGACTCGTCAATAGATATTGATTATGCTGACACTGATAATGATTCAGAGGACGAAAGAGATTGCATTATCTGCAGTGAAAGGGGAAAAGATGAGATGGTATTGTTGTAGTAGGTGTGATTGATGCATGTAAATTATATGTTGCATTCTTTTCAATAGGTGCGTTCTTTTTGAGCACCAAAGCACCAAAAAGAACGACATCTCAATTGAAGCGCGCGATCTGTCGATAGATTTAAACTATACGACAGATTCGTATCAGCATCTAATAATGTTAATTAATGTATCCAAAATTTGTAACAAAAGAAAAATAGAATATGTGTGTTTATTGTTTATATGTCAATGGTTAAAACCATAAATAACCTTGGTTAAAACTACAAAGAAACCAAGCAAATCAAATATTTCTTCATCCCCCTCCACTTTATTTCCGACTCAAGTCCGATTCCACCTTACAACACATTCAGCATCGGTGAAGGGGGAGGAAAAATCTCAGCTTACTTAAAGTGAGTAAAACAAAAAGCTGAGCTGAGATTAACTGAGATCTCAGTCAAAAATAACGCACCTAATATAAACATATTGTACTTTCATTTGTTTACTTTCTCGTATACCTACCTTTTTTCTTTAGAATAGTTACATCGTCATTTTACCCTACACATTTCGTCGTCTTACCCTCCATGCAAGATAAGATGACGTATATGACGTAGATAGATATGTTTCAAAATTTTCAGTCCAAATATTAACCCTTAACTAATTTAAATTTAATATGTAAAATACTAATATCAGCCAATGACCTTGTAATTGACTGTATCTTGTTAGATGTATAATAACAGTTTTATTAATTTTTTAAGCTTACCATCGTCATCTTACCCTTCTTTCCCCTAATTTTGTTCTTAGTGGAAAATTTACTTTGTCTGCTTATGAGTGGGTATAACTAGCCCATTGCAATCTTAGCTTTTCGGACTTGTGAGCTAATATGCGTATTTGCATTTGTATTCCCTTGTATTGTGTAACCTAAATATTTTATTGTTGTGCTGGGGGTGATACTATGTCCGTTTATACAAAGCTGAGATTGCAATCGGCTGGTTTTGGTGGTTTTCCTCCTGAGTAATAAATACTCAGTTTTAGAGGCGTTTATAGTCAATTTTTGGTTGTTGAAGTATGGTAGAATTTTGGTGTTAATGTGTGTTTGTAATAAATTGAGTGCGTGATCGGGATTTTTTGCCGATGCTACAAAACGGATGTCGTCGGCATACATTGCTGTTAAAATGTTAGGGGTGGTTGGGATGTCGCGGATGAAAATTGAATAGAGCAAAGGAGATAGAACTGACCCTTGTGGGACTCCGGCCTGTTTACTATATGGCCCTGTCAAGGTTCCTTCGATTTTTGTATAAAATTTTTTATTTGTTAGGTAGGTTTTCAAAATTTTAATTAAGTAGGAATGTCTGTGGGTATGGTGTACACACTAGATGTAAATTGAGTGAATGTAAACGACGAGTACTCAGTGTGTATATGTTTATTAAAACGCGCGTAAATGTGAGTGTTCTTGTAATGGTAGTAAACATTTTTTTAGTACATCTACTATCTAATTTCTCGCATGTCTGGAACATCCTGTACTATTGAAGTTCAACATCACTCCTCCCTCGAAATATGAGAAAAAACGTATTTTCTGCAACGCTGATTTTCAAGTCAAAAGTAATTTCAGTGTTATTACCTATTATTAATATGTCTTTACCGATGCGGAAAAATTTAATTCTGTCGTAACAGGAATGGGTTTTTAAAGCTTACCCTCTTTAATACTTAATTATTACATTTTCGTTAACAGATTTTCTAATAACTAACCTAAATATTAATTCTACACAACTAAATTCTATCGTAGGCGTATTGAATAAACACCACCTACAATCCTGATTGCGTACTTATTGCGATAAAATGCTGTAATAGATTGATTAACGCGGCTTATTTTAGAGATATCGACAGATAAAAAACAACTAAAAATTACTATTAAAAAAATTCCACTCTTCTAACAGTCTTATAAAGAAGAGAATAATGAATATTTACGATTGAGGTTTATACTGGATGTAACAAAATATAGGTCATAACCAAAAACTATTCTTCGAATACTGAAACATTTGAGACAAGAGAATGAAGAAACGACATTAAACATAAAAGACAAAGACAGTTTACCTTATGAGTAATGAGGAGAAAATCATGAAACTTTGAAGAACTTCAAGGACACAAGTAGATATAATAATCAAGTTAGATATATACAGGCAAGACAAGGAATTGAAATAGATCCCAATTAAAAAATAAGGATAGAAGAAATTAAAGAAGCTTATGAAGCTTATAGGACATGTTAACGCAGGTCGCACACTATCGCGGAACGGAACGGAAATTTCGGAAGCATAGAATTAAGTTAGTAGCCGCACACTACCGCGGATTGGAACGGAACGGAATTTATTGCATAGCTCACTGAGCGAATTTTTCTACGATTCCGCAGCCCCCTCTACTAACCACCAGCCCGTAGCCATTAATCAGTACAACAAAACGTGTTCACTCCTAGCGCCTGAATGCCCCAAACAAAGGACCACCTCGGCCCGATGCGCGAACTGCAACGGAGAACATCCTGCCAACGCCGAGGTCTGTCCGGAATACATCAAACGTCGTACATGGCTTGAAGAAAAGCGTGCAATTTAGCAAAAAGCAAATCCTACTATAAATAAATTCATCCCAGCTCCCATCCCCAGTACAAATCCATGGACTCGCTCATACAACAACCAAGCCGAATTTCCCAGCCTCCCTCCCAAATCTCTCCCTACAAACATTCCGCAAGTCATTCCCAGCACAAGCACAAACAAAAATGTAAATTCAAACAGTGCAGTAAATCTAAACAACTTTACTGAACTAAACAGTAAATTCAAAGAACTACAGCAAATGATCGATTTAGAAGAACTTACGAGAGTTGTCACTGATCTTACAGAACAGATGAGAACGGCGAAGACGAAGCTCGAAAAATTCACCATCTATAATAACTTGCCGGTATAGACAGCTATGACATCTAGGCAGGTAGGTGGTAAAACAGACTCTCAAAATCGATTTAATTTCAAAATCATCTTTTGTAATATACAAGGAGTTTTATCCAAACCCCATTTAATCAGACATTTTCTCGAGATTCACAAACCTGATATTTTCATTCTAATCGAAAGGCTCCTAAAACCAAACTAAACTTTTAATTTAGAAATTCCAGAATATCGTCTTCTCAGACAAGACCGCACCTCCGATGCCAGAGGGGGCGGTATCATTCTACTAATCAAAAAGGGCATAAATTTCAAAATATTACAACACGACAATTCTTCAATTGAGCATATCTCGATACTTCTAGATAACAAAATTAAAATAGTCGGTGCTTATAATACACCCCTTAATAATTAAAAAGAAGCAGATTTCGCAAACATAATGAAAACTCATAATAAAGATTTATTAGTTGGGGACTTAAATTGTAAACATCCCTTATGGTACAATTACGCCACTCACCCAAACAAAAATGGAAGTACCCTCCAAAAATTCTGCGATAATTCTGATTGCAATATTTTCGCAACCGATGACCCCACCCACTTTCCTTTTTCAAACCACGCCCCCAGTACAATAGACGTAGCCATTGGCAGAAACCTAAATAATATATCAAAAATCAAAACCCTTATACCGACCTAAATTCCGATCACACGAAAAATTTTACGAATTTTTTTACGAAAAATTTTACGAAAAATTTTACGAAAAATTTTTTTTCTAAACTTTTTCGTCAACTGTCATCAACTTTTTCGTCAAATATTTCAACTTTTTCGCCTCCTTTTTCGTCTGCGTCTATGTTGTTGGAGCGTTGAACGAGCGTCGGACGAGCATCGAACGAGCGTCGAACGAACATCGAACGAGCATCGAACGAGCATTAGAACATTAGATACGGTTTAATATTTCAGTTATAGTCATTTATTTTTGGCGTCTGTTAAATTTCTAACACACTGGGCAAGGAGAGTGAAATGATGCGATCAAACAACGATTGAAAATAGTGTTTTAAATGAAACTCAATGTTTCTAGCTAATTCCACAATATAATAAAAAATGTTGGAAATTTTAAAAAATTGTCAATTGTTTCGATAACTGAATATCATCGTCAGAATGACAGAAGTTACATTTCATTTGATGTCTACCTGATGTTTAGTAGTTATTTTTGGCTAGACCAAGAAGTGACCTACCTTGTGATTGACTTAATATATGTTAATAGAAATAAGAAGAAGATGTGATATTACAAATATTGAAGTTTAGATATTATTAGCCCTATGGTGATATCCTGGATATCATTTTTCCAATTAAGATCAGTATAACTGTGCAAAGATATAGAAAACCAGGAAAACTATATCTGCTGATCTTTACAATTATCACTTAAGAAGACAGTTTAATAGTGGAAAACTCCCTAGGTTTATCTGTTTACTGACGACTTCATATTGTGGGTTTCTTAAGTATCTTTTAAATTCCAACTCTTCAAGGAAATCCAGTTCTTGTTTCTTATCACAAATATGTAGTACTTCTAGTTCTGTATTAGGTGTCATGAATGATTGGTGTCAAGTAGATGTTTTGCGTAATGGGATTTATCTGGTTGTTTTAATCTGTATGCTCGTAAGTGTTCACTGTATCTGATTTCAAAATTTCTAAGGGTCTGACCCAAATAGACAGCATTACATTCTGGACATTTGAGTTTATATTTGATAATCTTAGCGATAAACAGTTCAGTATGTACTAACAAAAATTCAGTGTTGCAAATTTTGCTTCTGCACGAATAAAAATAATTTTTTTATATTCTAGTAGAGATGATTAAATGATATGACCGCGTCTACTAGTAAATTACTTAATTGCTGTGAAAATTTAACGATAACCTGGTTTTACGGAGACAAAATCATACGCTCCGGGTAAACGATATAAACTACAATTGGCCTCGCCTCTAATTTTACCTACCACCTATCTACGGGGTGGGCGAGAACTATGTGACAAAAAAATATCTAAATCTTGTTAAGTTACATATACACAAAAAAATCGTTCATACTAATCGTGTGTATAATCTTACTATAATATCTCACACAATAAAATATTATCTATAAAACGATCGGTGAACAAATTATGAGCCAGGACCTACAGATTTAACTGAACCTATGAACTTGTCCAGTAAAAAAATAAAAAAAAGGTTATATGTTCTATCTATGCAAACATCTGTTATCAATATCAAGTTTAGATCAGCGCACACAAAAAAAATAAAACTTTCCCAATTAATCTTAGACGTGTTCAAAAACTTACGGTGTGGAAACTTCCTTTCTCCTGTCTCTGCTTACTGACTGATTTCGATAGTTATCTATAACGGCGGAGACGCTAAATTTCTAATACACGGTGTCGGAATATGTTGGTTAACGGTCGGAGATAATTCACTCCGTGTTGCTCCCAGGGAGCTTTCACTGTCAAGGATATCTGAGTATCGCTTTGACGCCCTGACACAACGGAGAGAGAAATTCTCCCTATAAACCCGCGAACACAAAAAAAACTGACACCCGTCACCGTGACAGGGAAGTACTTTTTCCCTTCGCGTTTTTTGCCAGACTCTGTGTCTTGTCTGCTCAGAACTCCCTTCTTATCATTCCCCCAAATTTGTTCGTGATTTTGTGCTGAATTGCAAGGTTGCCTATTTTGTTTTAGAGTGGTCTCGATTTTTACTAACTAACCGTTTGTATACAAAACAATAATTTTTATTTAACCTAGTTCATTGTTATATTGTTGCAAAATGTTATGGTCCTGTCTCATTTTTGCTAAGCTAAAAGTTTGTCGAATTCTACTTTTATTATATTTGAAATAAAACATATATTTTACCGTGTGTTATGAAAGTTACCGATTTAATTTTTCCCTATTTAGTATTCGCATTTATTACAGATCTTTGGAGAGGGCTTTTTGGAGTCTAGATGTTTGGGGGAAATCTTCGATTTCCTCGCAGTAGATTCTCTTTGTTTTTGTCTAATGACTGTTTTATACTCCTTGAGGTGAGACTTCCAATCCTCTTCGTGTCTGGTACTTTTTACCTTGTTCAAAGATGTCCTCGCCGTCCTCCTGGAGTGGAGGCTCCAATAAGATCGACCCGCCTGAGTGGGCAAGATATCTTATATGCATTAATTATGGTGATTTAAATAGTTTCAGAATAATTTTCCAAATCTCCTTTATTGTAAGGCAACATGTCCTCGAAGAGTCCCTTTCAAACAGTGGACATATTTTGTCTGGTCTGTTTTCCTGGGGTCGCGAGTTAGTGTGGGGGTTGTGAGCACCAGTTCTATTTCAAATTTTATCTAGCGGTGGTTCTACATAGAAATGTGAAATGTGAAATACATGCCAGCCGGAGATTATATTCGAAATGTTTATAGTAGATAAGGTAATATCTATTCGCGTTTGACTTCGAGAGTTAATAAAAGTTGGTTTAGTACCTCTATTCAGAAGACAGAGATTCTTGTTAGTCATGTTATCGCAAAATACTTACTTATCTCTAGTCTTAATATCTTTGCTGCTCCAACTTACTTGGTGAGAGTTTGAATCGCAGCCTATTACCAATCCAAGCTTCTGTGTAAGACAATGTTCCACAAGGTCCTCCAGTTCTTTTATTGGTGGTGGTTTGGCAGCGCCTGAGGGGAGGTATGTGGATACCAATATTA
This sequence comes from Galeruca laticollis, assembly GCA_963921935.1. Taxonomy (NCBI): domain Eukaryota; kingdom Metazoa; phylum Arthropoda; class Insecta; order Coleoptera; family Chrysomelidae; genus Galeruca; species Galeruca laticollis. Next base: position 33,612,146 of record OY998175.1, read on the forward strand.
ACACTTTCTTTTGACCTTCCTGCGCATATTCAACATTCATTATCGTTGCTGATTGCTTGGAAAGTTGGATCGTATTTGGTTTCAGATGTATGCCCTAAATCCTTGTACTCTAGCATGCATGCTTTATACATCTCACTCAATTTAGTATTCGTTGCTAAGCGCTTTTACAACACTTAAAATTGTTTCAACGTTTGTTCTCTTGAGCAACCTAATTTAGTGATTAATTCCTTAAATGGATTCTTTACCACTGTTGCGTTCCCTTGCCGTCAGTTTCTTATATGGTTCTGAACGAACGAGAACTTCGTGAGAAATTATATTATTTTTTATGAAAAAACACTGCTCTTATTTTTGATTAATATTTTTATTACTCTTAACAGGACTGTCACACTATTTCAATATATTATTGCTTCCATAGTAAGAAATAAATGCCACACAGTTGGCTGGACTTTATTAAGGCACACAGACCGTCCTATTGACTTTGTTTTTTTTTAATTAAAAAATGATAATGCGAAACTGAACAACCACAAATTTTCCATCTAGCTCTCTAAACGTGCTCTCACAGATCAATTGCCCACATCCTTGTTCGTCAGATGACAAAATCTCACTTTAACCAGGTATTTGGTCAACAAGCAAAAATGGCTCTAATTGATTGTGTATATTTACCATATGTAATTTACATGTATTATTGTTTGAACTATTTTCAACCCCAAAACTTATGTTTCCAGATACTATCCACCCTAACTTAGTTTTGTGAAGTTTTGATCCCAATTTAATTTGACCAACACAAATAATTTCATAAAAAAATGTCTACGCCCAGTAATAAATCCACATTACCTGATTTATAAAATTCAGAATCAGCCAAATGCAGATTTGTTGGAATATCTAATTGAGACACGGGTATACCTTGATCCGGAATTAGACCACTTATTCTATCGACAACCGAACAAGAAATTATTCTTTAATAAACAGTATAACGTGATCTTACAACAACTTTACAGCGATGTCCAATTGAAGAAGGAATGTATTAATACCACACAACATAATATCAGCAGAGTCTTTCGTTAAATTTAATTTATTTACCAACTCTAGAGCTATTAAATTGGGTTGTGACCCTGTGTCCAACAAAGCCTTATAAGGTTGTAAACTACCATTGTTATTAATAATTTTAACTACTGCAGTTGACAACAGATCTTCTCCGGGTCAGAGATTCTTGTTAGTTGTGTAATCCGGGTCCACATCAGTAGAAATATGTACATAGTTCGTCGTTGTTCGTCGGGGTATTTATTGATGTGGAGGGGGGGAAGTACCAACCCGGTGCGTCTCCAGGTGGCGGATAGGAGAAGGGCCTCTAAGATGATTTTATATGAGGAGGAGGTCTGCGGGGAAATACCTGGGGCCCGTTGTGTCTAAAAACTCAACTGGCAGCCCTCGAATACCCTGCCGCGGACCAACTTTACCTGTCCCAGCTGCAGTATCGTGGCTAAGGGATGGCACACAGGGTTACGATGCCGGGTGAAATTTCGAGCTTACCTCGAAATCACCTGTTATACCAATATCTCCTGGCTGACTGTGGTCAAGTCACGCGGGCCAGTGCCAAGACCCCCGGCTTTACTGCCCGGACCAAAAGGAGACAAACTCATTAAAAACCTAAAGTCATGGTGGGAAACCAGGCCGAAGAATGCGTGGCTATATAGACGAATAGTCCTTACTGGTTTCGACCTTGGAGCACCGGGGGAAACTCCATTGTATTGAACCCCTTACCTTTGCATGCGGGGCTCTGCAGCGGTGGATTGTAATGACCCTAGCTTCTCGTGGGACCACTCATGAAAAGAAAAAGGAAGACTTTCACCGGAAAAGTAGTGGAAACAACCTCCATCTCTTCATCCGGGCACCTCACAGAGGAAAAAAAGGCCAACCGGCACAAAGGTCGTGTGCCGTTCGACCTCCCAAAATCGGGAGAACCGGGCGGCATAGACGACCCACTGAGAAAAGACCTCACTGGAGCAGGGGTGCGGAAATACCTGCTACTCCTCACTCAGGGAATATCCCCTGAAGAGGCCAGGAAGCAGGTAATTCAGCGCCCAACCCCCCCGAAGGAACCACCAACGGGGAAGACAAAGATTAAAAGAGGCCCGGAGCATATTACTCCTCCGCTGCGGCCTCTAAGCAAGAAATCAAAAACAGCTGCAACGGTAACCGGGCTAGCCACTGGTTACGCAGCAGCTGTCAGAACAGAGAAGGCTTTTAGGGTGGGAATAATGCCCAGGGATTATCCTGGGGTCATTCTGAGAGCAGAGCAGCTCTTCACACTGCAAGACACTCTGGTGGAAGAGCTGTGCCAGAGCAAAGAGAATGGAATCCACTTCACAGGTATCCATTTCCGTTGTGGAATGATACTGGTGGACTGTGGGTCACAAGAATCGGCAGACTGGCTCATGAGGTCAGCGCCGAAATTAAACTCTTGGGAAGGACCCGAATTGGTGGCTCGAAGTGGAGACGACATCACGAAGCCGGTCACCATAATGGTGTTCTTCCCAAGAAGCCAAGACATGAAACTGGAGAAGATCCTCCAACTTGTCGAGGTTCAGAACTCCAACCTCGGTACTGCGGCTTGGAAGATCCTAAACTCTAAAAAAGAGGGACAGGGAACTATCCTCACGATTGGGATCGATCACTAATCTGGGGAGGCTCTGAAGGCAGGAGGTTACGCGCTAAACTTCCGTTTGGGCGTATCCCTGTCTCGGGGCTGGGAACAAAGAAGAGCCCCGCGGAGGATGCAAAGGACATGGAGATACCCTTCACATCCGGAACCTCAGGAAAGGGGGAAAAATGCGAAAGCTTGACCTTGGGTCAGCCCGAGATCTCCTCCGGCTCTGCTGGAATGACTGGGAATGCGGAGACTGCCTCTGCATCCCGGGAAGCTGGGCAGAGCAGCCGGGGGGTCGAGAGTCTAACTCGAGATCCTCGATTACCGAGGGAGATACTGCCATGGTAGGCGAGGAGGGTCAGGGGGGGAGAAAGGAGGGGGATGAATAGAGACTGAGTAACTCGGCCTCTCTCATCCATAATAATTCACCTTCACGTTAACGAATGTAGCTCAGATTAACCTGCATCACGCGAAGGGAGCTTCAGCCATGATTGCAAGGTTATTTGCTAGACTACAACTGGATATTGTACTGATCCAAGAACCATGGATCTACAAAGAAAGCCAAATCAAAAGTTTGGCATCTAAGAATTCTAAATTGATTTATGATCAAAGGCAAGTATCTCCGCGTGCCTGTGTAATCATAAGAAATAACATAAAATATATTTGTGTTTCTGAATACGTGTCACGGGACCTTGTTCCAATCATGGTTCACCTCAACATTGGGGGTATCGACTGAGACATCGTCATTGCCCCTGCCTACTTCGCTGGAGATGGGCCGATGACACCGCCAGAAGAGGTACAAGAGCTAGTGAGACACTGCAAATGCAGACGGCTGCCAATAATAATTTGTTATGATGCCAACGCACACAATACCGTGTGGGGAAGCACCAATAACAACGCAAAAGGTGAGTGTTTATTAGAATATCTCTTAGCAAATAACCTTGAGACCTTAAACGTGGGGACAACCCCCACTTTTGTCACGAGAGCAAGAGAAGAGGTCCTGGACGTAACAATTGTTAATGTTGCTGCTAGGAAAAAATGTAAAAGATTGGAGGGTGATGAGCGAGCCATCACTTTCCGACCATAGGATTATCGAATTTAGGATAGAGGCAAATACCACCTCGATTCCTACAATCCGAAATCCTAGAAATACTGATTGGTCTCTTTACAAGACCAATCTGAAGGACAATTTGGAACACGTCGAAGTGAATGGGGTAAATCACCCGCACTACGACCTGGAACAAAGAGCCGAACAGATCAGTGAGGCAATAATGGAAGTTTTTCATTCCAGTTGCCCACTCTCAAAAGCTCGTTCAGAAAAGGATGCTCCTTGGTGGAATGAGAACCTGTCAAACCTCAAAAAAGAGGCCCGTCGGCTCTTTAATAGAGCCAAACGTGACGGTAATTGGTAGAGGTACCCTGAGAAGCTTACTCAGTACAATAAAGAGATTAGGAAGGCCAAAAGTCTTAATATTGAAGCCTTTTGTTAAAAGATCACTTCCACTCACACAGCGGCCAGACTACAAAAGGTCATGGCAAATGGGGGAACTAACCCCACAATGTCGCTGAAAAAGCCAAACGGATCATACACGTAAGGTGAAGAGGAACGATCGATTCTTCTTCTTAGAACCCACTTCCCAGGTAGTGAACGAGCAACAAGCACCGAAATAGCAATGAACTACATAAAAAAATCCCGCAAGGAAGATTGGGACATTGCTAAGAAAATATTCACCAGACAACGGTTGGAATGGACAATAAGTACTTTTCAACCATATAAATCACCAGGAGTGGATGGAATATTTCCAGCACTCCTACAGCAAGGGATAGAGGAGATTTTTCCTGACCTGCTGAAGATCACAAGAAGCAGTCTAGCAGTGGGTCTAATACCTAGAAAATGGAGAAGGGAAAGGGTAACCTTTATACCAAAAATAGGGAAAAAGATGAGACTGATCCCCGATCTTTTAGACCCATCTGTCTAACATCGTTTCTACTCAAATCGATGGAGAAAGTAGTGGATAACTACATAAGAACAGAGAATCTGGAGAATATACCGCTTCATAAATGTCAGCACGCCTACAGAGCGGGTCGATCAACCAACTGAGACGGCTCTGTATCAGCTGACCTAAGTCATCCTGAGAACTCTGAACAACAAATAAATCGCAATGTACGCATTGCTGGATATATCAGGGACCTTTGACAACACAACTCATGTGTCTGTCAAAGAAGCACTAAAAAGGCGAGGAGTGAATGAAACCATTTTAAAATGGATGTATGAGTTGTTGACAACGAGGATAGCTGAGACACAGGTGGGGAATCAAACCACCTCAGTTAAAGCCACTGGGGGGACACCTCAAGGGGGAGTGATATCTCTCCTTCTATGGAGCCTCGTAGTAGATGAGTTGCTCTACAGGCTAACGGAGCTTGGCTTCGAATGTATGGGCTACGCCGATGACATTGTTTTAATAGTCAGATGCAAGTTCGAGAGCACCTTGTGTGATTTATTACAAAAGGGCATCAGAATCATTGAGCAATGGTGCTTGTCAGTGGGGCTAAACATTAACCCAAGCAAGACCATAGTAATTCCATTTTCTCGGAAAAGAACACATCCAGCCATGAAGCCCATATCCTTAAACGGTGAAATCATAGAATGGAAATCAGAGATTAAATATCTAAGGATAACCCTAGACAGTAAGCTTCTGTGGAATAAGCATGTTGAAATAACTGCTGGTAAAGCAATATGAGCTTTGATGGCGTGCAGAAATCTAGCTGGTAAGAAGTGGGGCAGTAACCCAAAAATACTGCGATGGATGTACGCCATGATTGTGAGACCAGCAATTACGTATGGGGCAATAGTTTGGCACACAAAAGCAAGTCAGTACAGCACGAGAACGTGTCCAACTAGGGCACTTGAGATCATTGCAGATCTCATACCTCTACATCTGGTGATAGAAAGATCTGCCCAAGAGGCAATTCTCAGAATATCTAAGGAAGGTTCAGGCAATGAGAGTATTAAAAATCAGGGAGCTTGGTCCTCTTTGACAAGATACATCTCATTAGCGAATCTTCCCAGTGACGAAATGATCAGGAAAGTAAGCATCGGAAAGAATTTCACCACGATGCTAAATACGAGGAGAGACTGGGAAAGGAAATACACCACCCAAACTCTCAAAGAAAACACCATTAAATGGTATACGGATGGTTCAAAAACCACCATTGGAGCAGGCGCTGGAGTATTTGGGCCTGGCACCAGATACTCATTATCGTTAGGCTCCTTCCCGAGCGTCTTTCAGGCATAAATACTTGCAATCGAAAGATGCGTGGAAATGAACCTAGAAAGAAACTACCCGAAATGTGACATATCGATCCATTCTGATAGTCAAGCAGCTATCAAAGCATTGAGCTCCCATGTCATTGACTCAAAGTTGGCATGGGAGTGCCGAAGTAATGAATTAGGCAAGAATAACAGGGTCTCTTTAGTCTCGGTTCCTGGCCACTTGAGAATCACGGGAAATGAAGAGGCCAATACACTTGCCAGGAAAGGAGCACAAATGCCCTTTATTGGCCCGGTGCCTTTCTGTGGTGTAGCAAAATGCTCCTACAAGAAAGAGTTTCGGAAGAAAGACGAAACCGAGAGAGAAGCACTCTGGCGGTGCCTTCCCGGGTTGGAACGTTCCAAAAAGTTCCTGTGGGACTTTGACACTGCTAGATCCAAAAAATATTTAGACCTAAGTAAAGATAAGCTACATGTCTTCACGGGCTTTCTTACAGGACACTGCCGCCTTAGGAAGCACTTAATGAGAATAGGTCTAGCAGAGATTGACGAGTGTAGATTCTGTGGGGAGGAGGATGAAACTCCGGATCACCCAGTTCTGAAATGCCTCGCCATTGCAAGCCAATGCAAGAAATGCTCCGGACAAGAAACTTGTAAGAGTGAGGACCTAACCTCGTTGAATCCGTCCCAAATACTAGAGCACACACAAGGAGATTACTCAAAACTAAAAAAAAGAACTACCTAGAACATCAAATACGGGAAATAGACAGGGATAGAGGCAAGAATCAGAAAAGAAAGTTCTTTAGGGAAGTAAAGAGAGTGAGGAGGAATGGGAGTGTAGGAGGAACAAATGTTATGTGAAATGAAAGTGGAGAACTGATAATGACGTAAACGGAAATTGTTGAATGATGGAAGGAGTACTTTAAACAATTACTAAATATTGAAAGGGAGTCAGAGGAAGAAGAAGACATTACCTTCCACTCAGCCGATATAATAATACCACCACTAACACTCCAAGAAGTAAAAAATGCGATAACATATCTCAAAGATCATGAAGCACCAGGCAAGATGGTATAAATGCAGAGTTGTAAAAAAAGCTAGGAAATGTAGGTCATAATACCTATACATAAGAAAGGAAACAAAGAAGAATTTAGAAATTATAGAGGAATATCACTTATCAGCACAACATATAAAGTATTGGCAACCATACTAATGTGAAGGTTGACCTCTTATGCCGAATACGTTATCGGCGACTATCAATGAGGATTTCGTGCTGGAAGGTCAACGATAGATCAAATATTTACGATCAGACAAATATTAGAAAATAACTGGGAATTCAACCGGGATGTTCACCAAATCTTTGTTAATTTCCAGCAAGCATATGGCTCTATAAGAGAAGCAGGTTGTGGGTGGCAATGCTACAAATGGGAATCCCAAGGAAATTGGTGGAGCTAACAGAAATGTGTGTGGTAAACTCATATGCACAGGTGAGGATAGGAAGCAGAAAATCAACTACATTTAGGGTAACATCAGGACTCATACAAGGAGATCCCCTCTCACCGTTGTTATTCAGTTTGTCCTTGGAGTATGCGGTTGGTAAAATAACATCGGAACTAACTGAAGGTTTTGCTAAGCAGGGTTCAAAACTATTGTTGGCTTTTGCTGATGATATAGATACGGTGGCTCATTCAACGGGAGATATGAGAGAAGTGTTCTCCCAACTCGAGGATGAAGCAGGTAACCTGGGTCTACGAGTAAATGAAGAAAAAACGAAATACATGGTAGTAACCAAAAACCCAAGACCTACAATCAGACAGAATATTTCCATTAATGCGTGCAACTTTGAAGTGGTTGAGGATTTTAAGTACCTAGGAGCGATAATTACAGATGATAATCGAGTAGAAAGAGATGTCTCAGCAAGAATAATGGCGGGAAATAGGGCGCTATATTCTCTTACAACACTCTTGAGATCTAAACTGTTAAGAAGACAATCCAAATTAACAATATACAAGTCAATTATTCGCCCGGTGGTTAAATATGGCTGCGAAATCTGGACCCTTAATCAACGGGAAATAAATAAGCTTCTTGTCTTTGGAAGGAAGGTTCTTAGAATGCTATTTGGACCGGACACTGGAGAAGACGCCACAATGCTGAGTTGTTAGCGCTGTATGGCAGTGAGAACATAATCAAACACATAAAGGCTTGTAACGGCACAGTCGTCTGAACATAAAATAACCCCGATAAATAATCAGAAAACAGAACTCTACACGAACCAAACTAGACGGAGTTGGGCACCCAGCACCGAGAGGGCAGCACCTTCGCCTTTCCGCTAATAACTTGACCGATACTACCAAAGCAGACGTTCTGCTATATACCAGGCAAGCTCTACTTACGTAGAATAACGATAGGAAGCTTCAACTGAAAATTACCGAAGTGTTGCACTATATTCCGGAACGTGTTGAGCCTGGAATTGTGAACACATAATATCCCGCTTGTCGTTGACCCCTCGGTGTGCGTTGAACCCGAGGCTAGACGCCAAGCAAACCCTCTATATCGGACGAAGTCCTAAAGCGTGTTGAGCTTAGAGCGGACGCCAACTACCCTAGGTCAAGCCCTGCAGCGTGTTGAGCGCAGGACCGAGGCCTTCCCGATTAGCCGAAATTCCGGAGCGCGTTGAGCCCGGGACGGAAGCAAACTCCCGACCTCCGAGATCACGCTGTGCGTTGAACGCGGGATCTCGACCCTGACACGCCCCTTTGGTTATAGGAACCTAGCGTCCCAGTGAGGAAGCTGGACAACCGAGAAGAATAATCCGCGACCCAATCCGACGACCACCCTAGAGGGACTGCGAACCTGACACACCCCTTTGGTTATAGGAACCTAGCGTCCCAGTGTGGAAGCTGGACAACCGAGAAGAATAATCCGCGACCCAATCCGACGACCACCCTAGAGAGACTGCCCAATAAATCATATATATACTTATTGTACAGAGTTTTAGGTTTTAATTGTAGATATTTATTGTAGGTTGAATAAAGAAATATATCTAACCATCCAACCCCTTTTATGCTCTACCACACTGACGAACCCTTACAGGCTAATCGAATTAGATGGGGAGGGCATGTATTGAGATCAGAGGACCTTCTTCTTCTTCGAATGTCGTCCCCATTTAACGGAGGTTGGCGACCACTCTCTTAAAATCATCTCTGTCCTTAGCAATATGAAAAAGTTCCTCGACGCCTATGTCTGTCCATTCTCGGATATTCCTCAGCCATGATTTCTTCTTTTTCCCAATTTCCTTCTTTCCTTCAACTCTGCCCTGCATAATCACTTGCAACAGAGAGTATTTATCGTTTCGTAATACATGTCCGAGCACTCCATAAATCTCAACCGGAGTATTAAATTCAAATTTTTATTGCGAAACATGGATTTAAATTTTAGAAATGCCGATCTTGCCATTTCAATCCCTACACGGATTTCCTGGTCCTGATTTAGGTCTGAGGTAACGAAAGCACCCAAGTATTTAAACTTTTCTACCCTTTCTATTGCTTGATCGTTTATTATTAATTGATCATTATGTGCGGGTGTTTTGGAGATTATCATGAGTTTTTTTTTGTGTTAATATCTATTCCCATTTGCTGACATTCCATATTAACAGCATTTACAAGCATCTGCAGGTCCCCCAGACTCTCTTCCAAGATCACAGTGTCGTCAGCGTATCTTATCGTGCTTATTACTTCGCCGCCTATTTGAACCCTTTCGCTTCTTTCCCAGAAGGCTTTCTCAAAGATACTCTGAGAGTACACGTTAAATAGTGTTGGTGAGAGAATACATCCCTGTCCACCTCGTGCAATCGAAATATCATTAGTTTCTGTATTATTGATTCTCACTGTAGCTGACTGTACAGGCTCTTTATTATTTCGATATCTTTTTTGTCTAAATTGATGTTTCTAAGTTCTTCTATTGTTTTGTGTGTTGTACTTGGTCAAAGGCCTTTTGGAAATCTAGGACCACAGATTGTTAAAAACAGTATTCCTTGAGAAACCAGATGGTAGAAGATCAATAGGCCGACCCAGGAAAAGATCCCGTCGCAGCAGATGTGTCTGGAAGGAATGGGAGTCCAACAGTGGGAAATGGAAGCACAAGTTCGAGGAAGATGGAGGGCGATAGTGGATGCGGCAAGACTCACCCAGAGTTGTAGGGCCAGGAAAAGAAGAAAGAAGAACTTTAGTTGGGGTTAATGATTGATTCATTAATACAAATCGATAAAAAAATGGAATCTCTTAAAAAGAAAAGACACAATTGTGCATCTCAACTCGAACGTAGTAAATTGGTAAACGGCCAACAAGGAGTGTCGCGATACATTCAAATTACAGGTTCGAGTTGACATGCTCACTAGAACTCTAGAAACTTATATTGATACCCAAGATCAGATAGATCACAAATATTACAGAGATGAAGATGAAAATAGGGAAGATTTTGAACTTCTAAAATCGAACATTCTCCTTCTCATGATAGTAACATAAAGTTACCTAGCATACACTTAACAACATTCTCTGGCAATTTGCGTAGAATATCCGTCATTCATTGATCTTTTTAATGCATTAATAGGAGATAAATTAGCTTCTAGATCTGAAAAATTCTACTATCTTAAATCGTACCTACGGGGCAAAGCGTTACAAATAGTGGAAGAGATACAGGGAACGGATGATAATTACCCGATAGCTTTGAAGCTTCTTGAAGATCAGTATAGGAACAAAAAACAAAACGTCATAAATCATTATCAGCAGTTGTTGGCTCTTCCCACTATACAAAAGTGTAATTCTCAAAGTATGCGACAGCTTTGTTCTAGCTCCAAAACTATACTAGATGCTTTGGATTCCGTTGAACCTAATAAGGAAACACTGTTTTACTCTTTAATAGTGCACTTACTGGAACCAAAGCTCGATTTTAACACTCGTCGCGTTTTTGAATAACAAGCCAAGGTCAATAAATTATCCACCTCTAAACAATTCTTCGATTTTTTGCGAAAACGTTGTGTAGTCTTGGAACACATAAATCCATATTTATATTCAGATACCAAAAATGTACCTAAACAATCTCACTATACTTCAAAAGCTAACGCTCCTAAAATTCACACTCAGGTGGTTCTTCACTCAAGTTCCACCGACAATCGTTCTACATTTTCGTACTCTAAGCCAGTCTCCATTTCTCACTCTTCTCAATCACAAAAAGCTCTAATGTCTTTGTTAACAAAAACTGTGATTATTGCAAAACCAGTGGTCATCGTATTTATAGCTGCAATGGTTATCGAAATATCTCTATTCCCGATAGAATCAATTTCGTCATAATCAACAAAAGATGCTACAACTGCTTAGGTTTGCAGCACTCTATTCAAAATTGTACCTCCAAAGGTTCATCTGCTACTTGCAGAACAAGCATCACACTCTTCTTCACCTCACTAATGCTCATTCAAGACATGCTCTCCTCTAATCAGCATCCGACGCAAAAGCCAGCTTCAACTTCCCAAGAAAACTTGAACGCTCAACCTCAGCAGGCTACAACCTTGTCTGCGCTGAACACTGCTGGTTCTCACATACTACTAGCTACCGCTAAAGTACACTTATATCCTAAAAACGGAAGGCCAATAGTAGCGAGAGCTCTATTGAATTCTGGAAGCCAAACTTCATTCATACTTTCCTCTTTAGCTGCAAAAGTGAAAGGAACTCTAAAACCATATCATCTGCAAGTGGCAGGTATTCTTAAATAACATAGTGTCATTAGAGAAGTGATGAATGTAGATATATACTCTCATCGTTCTTCATCTCAGAAGTTCACTGTTGCCTGTGCCGTGGTGCCAAAAATCAGTTCTCAACTTCCTTAAGTGTCCATAAATTATTCCAAACTGCTTATACCTTCTCATATCAAGACCATATTAGCGGACGAAGAATTTTATTCTCCAGGAGAAATATTTCTTCTTTTAGGAGCTGATGTTTATTATGAACTATCACTAACTTGTGTCGAATCCTTGGGAAAAGATTACCCTACTCTAGTTCAAACCCGATTGGGTTGGATACTTTCGGGAGCCGTGACTCCCCAGTGTCTATCTACTCTGTCTCGCTTTGCTCATCCCGCCTATTCTTTCCACATTACTAGCATCACTCAAGAAGGGAGGCTAGAGGAAATTTTAGAAAAATTTGTGAGCCAAGAAAATAGTTTTTACCCCTCAAATATTTCAAGACAGTACCTAAATTGGACTTGTCCTTAATTCACCCTCTAGCTCAAAAATACTTCAGGGAATCATTCACTCAGGCTCAGAACAAATTTATTTCATTAGAAAAACGGTTAACAAAAAACCCACAACTCAAACATCAGTACAAAGCAGTACTTGATGAGTACTTACTCTTGGGTCATTCTCGATTTATACCTATTTCTCTGCACAACGCTTCTATGGAAAATAAATTCTTTGCCCCACACTTATGTGTTGTGAGAGAACAAAGTTCTAGCACTAAAACTAGAATAGTGACTTTTCTTCAACCACTACTTCTAGTCTTTCTCTTAATGATATCGGTTTACGAGGACCCTCCCTACAACCCGAGTTATATGATATACTTACACGGTTCAGGCTCATTAAATATGCACTAACAGCAGACATTACAAAGATTACACAGAATCTACACTCGTCAGTTTCTGCTAGACCTATTCTCATTAGGTGCTTTCTAAGGCGGCAGTGTCCTGTAAGAAAGCCCGTGAGGAGATGTAGCTTATCTTTACTGAGGTCCGAATATTTTTTGGATCTAAAAGTGTCAAAGTTCCACAGGAAATTTTTGAAATGTTACAACCCGGGAAGACACCGCCGGAGTTCTTCTCTTTCGGTTTCCTCTTTCTTCCGAAACTCTTTCTTGTAGGAGCATTTTGCTACACCACAGAAAGGCTCCGGGTCAATAAAGGGCATTTGTACTCCTTTCCTGGCAAGTGTATTGGCCTCTTCATTTCCTGTGATTCCTGAGTGGCCAGGAACCCAGACTAAAGAGACCCTGTTATTCTTGCCTAATTCATCAAGTTTTCTTCGGCACTCCCATGCCAACTTTGAGTCAATGACATGGGAGCTCATTGCTTTGATAGCTGCTTGACTATCAGAATGGATCGATATGTCACATTTCTGATAGTTCCCTTCTAGGTTCATTTCCACGCATCTTTCAATCGCAAGTATTTCAGCCTAAAAGACGCTCGGGAAGGAGCCTAACGATAGTGAGTATCTAGTGCCAGGCCCAAATACTCCAGCGCCTGCTCCGGTGTTTCTTTTTGAACCATCCGTATACCATTCAATGGTGTTTTATTTGAGAGTTTGGGTGGTGTATTTCTCGTATTTAGCATCGTAGTGAAATTCTTTTCGATACTTACTTTCTTGATCATTTCGTCACTGGGAAGATTCGCTGATGCGATGTATTGTGTTAAAAAGAGGACCAGGCTCCCTGATTTTTAATACTCTCATTGCCTGAACCTTCCTTAGATATTCTAAGAATTGCCCCTTGGGCAGATCTTTCTATCACCAGATGTAGAGGTGTGAGATCTGTAATGATCTTAAGTGCCCTAGTTGGACACGTTCTCATAGCTATAGTGATGCACACACAGGCAAGCCTTTGAACTTTGTCGAGGGTCTTCCTCGTGCTGTACTGACTTGCTTTTGTATGCCAAACTGTTGCCCCATACGTAATTGCCGGTCTCACAATCATGGCGTACATCCATCACAGTATTTTTGGGTTACAGTCCCACCTTTTACCAGCTAGATTTCTGCACGCCATCAAAGCTTTTATTGCTTTACTAGCAGATATTTCAACATGCTCATTCCACAGAAGCTTACTGTCTAGGGTTATCCCTAGATATTTAACCTCTGATTTCCATTCTATGATTTCCCCGTTTGAGGATATGGGTTTCATGGCTGGAAGTATTCTTTTCCGATTAAATGGAATTACTATGGTCTAGTTTGGGTTAATGTTTAGCCCCACTGACAAGCACCCTTGCTCAATGATTCTGAGGCCCTTTTGTAATAAATAACACAAGGTGCTCTCGAACTTGCCTCTGACTATTAGAACTATGTCACCAGCAAAGCCCATACATTCGAAGCCAAGCTCCGTTAGCCTGTAGAGCAACTCATCTACTACGAAGCTCCATAGAAGGGGAGATATCACTTCCCGAGTGGCTTTAACTGAGGTGGTTTGATTCCCCACCTGTGTCTCAGCTATCCTCATCGTCAACAACTCATACATCCATTTTACAATGGTTTCATTTACTCGTAGCCTTTTTCGTGCTTCTTTGACAGACACATGAGATGTGTTGTCAAAGGCCCCATATATATCCAGGAATGCGCACATTGCGATATCTTTGTTGTTCAGAGTTCTCTGGATGACTTCGGTTAGCTGATACAGAGCCGTCTGAGTTGATCGACCCGCTCTGTAGGCATCCTAACATTTATGAAGTGGTATATTCTTCAGATTCTCTGTTCTTATGTAGTTATATACTACTTTCTCCATCGTTTTGAGTAGGAACGGTGGTAGAGAGATGGGTCTAAAAGATCGGGCATCAGTCCCATCTTTTTTCCCTATTTTTGGTATGAAGGTTACCCTTGCCCTTCTCCATTTTCTAGGTATTAGACCCACTGCTAGACTGCTTCTTGTGATCTTCAGCAGGTCAGGAAGAATCTCCTCTATCCCTTGCTGCAGTAGTGCTGGAAATATTCCATCCACTCCTGGTGATTTATATGGTTGAAAGATTGCCCATTCCAACCGTGTCTGGTAAATATTTTCTTAGGCAATGCCCCAATCTTCCTTGCGGGTTTTTTTGGAGTAATTCATTGCTATTTCATTGCTGTTGCTGGTTCACTACCTGGAAAGTGGCTTCTAAGAAGAAGAATCGATCGTAACTCTTTACCTTCCGTGTATGATCCGTCTGGCTTTTTTAGCGACATTGTGGGTTTAGTTCCCCCATTTGCCATGACCTTTTGTAGTCTGGCCGCTGTGTGAGTGGAAGTGATCTTTTCGCAAAAGGCTTGAAAATTAAGCCTTTTGGCCTTCTTAATCTCTTATTGTACTGAGTAAGCTTCTCAGTGTACCTCTGCCAATTACCATCACGTTTGGGTCTATTAAAAAGCCGACGGACCTGTTTTCTGAGGTTTGGCAGGTTCTCATTCCACCAAGAAGCGTCCTTTTCTGAACGAGCTTTTGACAGTGGGCAACTGGAATAAAAAGCTTCCATTATTGCCTCACTGATCTGTTCGACTCTTTGTTCTAGGTCGTACTACGGGGGGTTTATCCCATTCACTTCGACTTGTTCCAAATTGTCCTTCAGATTGGTCTTGTAAAGAGACCAATCAGTATTTCTAGGATTTCGGATTGTAGGAATCGAGGTGATACTTCCCTCTATCCTAAATTCGATGATCCTATGGTCGGAAAGTGATGACTCGCTCATCACCCTCCAATCTTTTACATTCTTCCTAGAAGCAACATTAACAATTGTTACGTCCAGGACATCTTCTCTTGCTGTCGTGACAAAGGTGGGGGTTGTTCCCACATTTAAGGGCTCAAGGTTATTTGCTAAGAGATATTCTAATAAACACTCACCAAACCTATGTAGACGATATTCTATCACGAGCAGACTCAGAACAAGACTTAAACGTTGTATACAATTCTGTGATTACTCTACTTCTCAATGTGAACCAGTCGTTAAACAATTCAATCCCTTTGTAAAGTGCTAGGCCTTCCCTGGCAGCCTATTTCTGATAATTCTCAGATATCTCTCACTAAGTTGCAAGAAATGTCCCCTATCACTAATAGAAAAATATTGTCACATGTAGCCTAGTGCTATGATCCGTTAGGATTAGTGAATCCTGTAATAGTACAGGGAAAATTGCTCATGCAAAAACTGTGGTCCAAAGGTATTGAATGGGGCCAACCCATCACTGAATCCGATATAGTTCATGACTGGAACAATTTTCTGTCTAATGTCTCGAATTTATCTTCGTATATAATTCTATTGCACAAAACCTTAACAAGATACGAATTGCACGGATTTTGCGATGCCAGCACCACAGCTTACGGATGCTGTTTGTACTTGCCCACCTCTGTCACGTCCTCTTTGATAACCGATAAATCTAGAGTAGCTCCAATAAAGAAACCGCTCACCATAATTAAATTAGAACTTTGCTCCAAACTGAAAATCAAAAGGGTTAATCTGTGAGATGCACTGAACAATATCCAATCATAAAATTGGTCACTTGTATACACTCCGGAGGCTATATCGTGCTAACGAAATGAAATTTCCCCAAAAATGCGGTACTTCAAGTACCATAGCACCCGTTGTACGGGCTCTGGGGAGCTGAAAATCAATATCGTTCATCGGTGAGATGTCCTGAGTAATATTCAATCATAAAATTGCTGACTTGTTGCACTCCGGAGAGTTATTCTTGCTGAAAAAATAACTCAAAAAAAATCCAAAATTCCAATTTTTTTGGGGTTAATCTATACTTTTCTCAGTAATGGAGCAGCACTAATTCTGACTTATTTCTTATGTAAAATAACATGGGAAATCGCCAAGGTCCATCGTGGTAATTTTTGACTAAATTCGATCTGCGCATGCGTCAATCATGAGGCGGCCATTAGCAATCTTGTACCGCGTGCGCATGTCATTCACCTTGTGCTGAAAAGCTTTCGATAATTATACATGATGTAGTCATATAGGTAAGAAAACCATATTACTTTACTTTCAACGAAGCAGTTACGACCCCCACCCCTTCTCCCCACACCTTTCTACGATGGTATGAGTATAAGAGGTCAAATTTTAAGGCTTTAGTATTCGGCGATCGTTGGAACTGTTAAGATGGCTAGCTCCAAAATGTTTAGTGTTTCCCAGCTTTACGGTAAGAAAGTTAAGGCGACCGATGAGAGATTTGGATTGTGGCTCCTGTTGGAAAATTTGGATGGTAACAATCGGGTTACAGATATTGGAAATATTAATGACACAGAAGGCGAACACCCACTGGGAGATGGACTTATACGAATTACAGAACTTTTTTGCGACAACATAATACTTGTAAAGGTATGCGGCTTAGAGGACTGCGATCGAAATTCTAAACTTGTTAAAAAATAAATATGTGGTTCTATTAATATTTATATACGTGGAAATTTTGGCGAATTGGTTTCTGCAAAACATGGTGTTAAAGATAAGCTACCTTTCCTCTTACTAAGTAACAACCCGCTTGCCATTGGAACAAGAGAAGTAGTCGGAGAAGATTTGGAAATTATTAAAAGGAAACATAACCTGTGTGCATTCCATACAAAGTAGAATTGGCGGACGTTAAAGTCGACAGGCTACTTAAAGAAATACCAAATTTATTGGAGCAACTCTGGAAGGAAGATTACTACCCAATTGACTTAGACATAACGCAGGATTTTGCAGGAGTTTTTAACAAAGAGGAAATGATTTATTTATTTAATAATTTAACAAACAACTTTAACTTTTGCATCCAAGGAAAGGTGCAACGTTATTGTAAAGAATGATAAAATAGTTGGCATAGATTGCCCTACTTGGCTCACATCTAACGCAAGGGTTAAAATATGAAGGACTGTAGCCTTCTCCATGGAAATTTCCAATTGGTTAGTTATATATCGTAGCTTCTAATCTGGTAATACCATGCTTCTTGGCCAATGCAGATGAGAAAGTTTCCTTTAATCTTGCGTCTGAGCAGTTGACGAAATCTATAATATGGTTTCCAATGCTCTTGTTAACTCCAGGAGTGGTTATTTGACAAATAAATGTGTTGTGTATTTTAACCCTTGCGTTAGATGTGAGCCAAGTAAGGCAATATATGCCAACTGTTTTATCATTGTTTACAATAACGTTGCACCTTTCCTTGTACTTTCCTTGGATACAAAATTTAAAGTTGTTTGTTAAATAAGTAATCATTTCCTCTTTGTTAAAAACTCCTGCAAAATCCTGCGTTATGTCCATTAGATAGTAATCTCCCTTCCGGAGTTGCTCCAATAAATTTGGTATTTCTTTAAGTAGCCTGTCGAGTTTAACGTCCGCCAATTCTACCTTGTATGGAATGTACACAGGTTCTTTATGTTTCCTTTTAATAATTTCCAAATCTTCCCCGACTACTTCTCTTGTTCCAATGGCAAGCGGGTTGTTACTTAGTAAGAGGAAAGGCAGCTTAGCTTTAACACCATATTTTGCACCAAACCTTCCTCATATATAACTATTAAAAGAACCATATATTTATTTTTTAACAAATTTAGAATTTCCATCACAGTACTCTAAGCCACATACCTTTACAAGCATTATTTGGTCACAAAATAGTTCTGTAATTGGTATAAGTCCATCTTCCAGCGGGTGCTCACCTTCCGTGTATTTAATATTTCCAATATCTGTAACCAGATTGTCACCTTCCAAATTTTCCAACAGGAGCCACAATCCAAATCTCTCATCGGTCGGCTTAACTTTCTTACCGTAAAGCTGGGAAACACTAAACATTTTGGAGCTTGCCATCTTAACAGTTCCAACGTTCGCCGAATACTAATGCCTTAAAATTTGACCTACTATACTCTTACCATCGTAGAAAGGTGTGGGGAGAAGGGGTGGGGGTCGTGAGAACTGCTTCGTTGAAAGTAAAGTAATATGGTTTTCTCACCTATATGACTACATCATGTATAATTATCGAACGTTTCTCAGCACAAGGTGGATGACATGCGCACGCGACCCAAGATTGCTAACTGCCGCCTCATGATTGACGCATGCGAAGATTGAATTGAGCCAAAAATGACCACGATGGACCTTGGCGATTTCCCATGTTATTTTACATAAGGAATGAGCCAGAATCAGTGCTGCTCCTTCACTTTTCTCGCATATTAGATAGGATTGGGCGGAAAAGTAACAACACCTGAGCAGTACCTGATACTTCATACAATGTTAAAGAAATCCAAGATCAATGTTGATCTAATTAAAGATTTATACGTTTATCAGTTCATATTCTTAGATAACGTTTTCATTACGATCATTTCGTATTCATTATTATTATTGATTTCATATTCGATAATGATGGCTCACGTTGTATATACAAATATTTCTATCTAATATTTTTGCATACCAATGACAATCTGAATAAATTATACAAAATTTCAACAATCGATAGGTATGTAGTGATAACCAAAATATCGATAAACAATTATCTCATTATTTTTTTTTTCAATGAACTCATTTGGTGTAATACCCTAGTTCACGCATGGCTTTGTCGACAACGAACCAAAGGTTTTTCCCCATCAACTTTCAGAGTAATATTAGAGAGAAAACTGGACCATTACGAGTTTTGAATCAAACATGGACTTATATATATTGTTAGTGTTCGCTATTATTTATTTAAACTTAACATCATCCAGTACGATTAGACATACTCAGAGTAAGTAGAATTATTTTTATTATTTAGTAACAAATTGATCAACACAATCATTCATTTAAACCACAAATTACACTAAATTATAAAATTATTATTCTTGTTTTTTTATCCAAGTATATATATATATATATATATATATATATATATATATATATATATATATATATATAATTAATCTGCAAAATACATTGTGGGGAGTGTCTATTATTTTAATTTACTAGATTCTGTATTAGGAAATAATTTTATAATTCCAGTAATTAAATTCCAACGTAAGATTGACATTTAAAATAAGGTTCACTGATATTTCAATTCATAGTATTATTGTTTGGATATTTTGATAATTTTTTGATGTCAACAAGATGTTATTTCGGAATAAATTTAATATATTTATAAAATATGATAAAAATTGCCAAGGACATTTTTGTACGTATTCACATAAGCATTATTACCTAATATAAATATAAATTTCGCTCTTTTCATTTAAAAATAGATATCCCAAAGAGAGTGTTTTAAATGAAACTTACTGTTTCTAGTTAACTCCACAGTTTATTGGAAAATGTTAAAAATTATAAAAAATTGATAATTGTTTCGATACTACCTAAATATCATCGTCAGAATGACAGAAGTTACATTTCATTTGATGCCTACATGATGTTTAATTATTTTTGGCTAGTCCAATAAGTGACCTATTTTGTGATTCACTTAATATATGTTAATGGAAAAAAGATGATATGATATTACAAATATTAAAGCTTAGATATTATTAGCCCTACGAGGATATCCTGAATATCATTTTTCCCAATTAAGATCAGTATAACTGTGCAATGATATAGAAAACCAGGAAAACTATATCTGCTGATCTTTACAATTATCACTTAAGAAGACAGTTTAAAAGTGTAGAACTCCCTAGATTTATCTGTTCATTGACGATTTCATATTGTGGGTTTCTTAAATGTCTTCTAATTTCCAATTTTTCAAGGAAATCCAGTTCTTGATTCTTATCACAAATATGTAGTACTTCTAGTTCTGTGTTAGGTGTCAATGAATGATTGGTGTCAAGTAGATGTCTGGCGTAGTGGGATTTATCTGGTTGTTTTAATCTGTATGCCGTAAGTGTTCACTGTATCGGATTTCAAAATTTCTAAGGGTCTGACCCAAATAGACAGCATTACATTCTGGACATTTAAGTTTATATATACCAGATTTCTTTAATGGTGATATTTTTGTTTTTATATTTAATAATTTTGTACTTATGTTACTTTCTGTTTTAAAAAAAATCGTTGTATTTCTTGCTAAAGATATTATCTTTGAAATATTATTAGAAATATTTCCTGCATATATAATGGTTTGGTTTTATAAGTATTTATTTCTTTAGTTTGGTTAGGAAATATTAGTTGTAATGTCACGTTTCCTCTTGTTTACTAATTAGTTTATTTATCATATGTAATGGGTAACCCTTGGATGTTACTATTTGTTTAATTGTGTTAATCTCTCTATCAAAATTACATTTGTTCATAGGAACTGAAAATGCTCTAGGTATCATTGAATTATATGCCGCTTGTTTATGGGACATAGGATGATTGGAACCGTATGGAATAGTCACATCAGTGTGTGTTGGTTTTCGGTGAATCGAATAATAAAGTACATTATTAACTCTTTGAATTTTTAAATCAAGAAAATTGATTGAACTATTTTCTTCAACTTCTAATGTAAATTTAATTTTTGGGTGTAAATTATTAATGTGGTTGAAAAATATATCTAATTGTCATTCACTACCCATATAATATGTCATCTACATATCTATACCAAAATAAAACATTTTTTGAAATATTACTTTCAAAGATTTTTCTTTCTAAACTGTCAATAAAACATAAAAATGCTTGCCAAAATTGGCGATATAGGGCTTCCCATTGGTAAACTTTCATTTTGAATATATATCTTATTGTCAAAAGTGAAATAATTCTGATTAATACATAGATCAAATAAATTAAGTATATCTGATATTATTCTATTATTCCTGGATTATTATTTTTATCTTCTAGTAATTTTCTTATAAGTATTATACATTCTTTAGGAGGACATATTGGTAACATCAAATGAAATAACCTTAAAGCTATCTTGCAAGTTGGATGCTTTTAATTTTTTGATCAGTTCCATTGAATTTCTAATTGAATATTTAGATATATATCCGTAAGTATATTGTTAAGTTTCTTTGCCAATATAATATTAGGAGTATTAACATAAGAAACTACAGGTCTAATTGGTTTCGTTATTTTATGTAATTTAACGGTTCCATATAATTGTGGAGAATGTGGATTCTTATTTATGATGGACCTCTTTTCGTAATCACTGAAA
Source organism: Galeruca laticollis (assembly GCA_963921935.1). Taxonomy (NCBI): domain Eukaryota; kingdom Metazoa; phylum Arthropoda; class Insecta; order Coleoptera; family Chrysomelidae; genus Galeruca; species Galeruca laticollis. Next base: position 33,633,866 of record OY998175.1, read on the forward strand.
AGATAATTTGAATTATTAACAATATCTCTAACATTATTATTAATTGGAAAAAATGATATCCAAGATATCCCCATAGGCCTAATAATATCTAAGCTTTAATATTTGTAATATCATATCTTTTTTTTTCTATCAACATATATTAAGTCAATCATAGGATAGGTCACTTCTTGGACTAGCCAAAAATAATTAAACATCAGGTAGGCATTAAATGAAATGTAACTTCTCTCATTCTGACGATGATATTTAAGTAATATCGAAACAATTGTCAATTTTCTAGAATTCTTAACATTTTTCAATAAACTAGAAATAGTAAGTTTCATTTAAAACGTTAATATGAGTAGATTCCACAAAGTAAGGGTTGATACAGTTAATTTCATTGAAAAATCTTCAAGAGAAGATTTGACCCGACTGTACCATTACTACAAAAAAGTTACAAAGCATCACAAAACATTTGGTTTAACCAAGAATGCTTTAGAAAAGAGGTAATACCAAATTATGTGAATATAAAATGCCATACTAAAACACCTCAAGCACAAAAAGCTATAAAATGTGCTCAACGAGTGTGGCTTAAAGAAGAGTGTAAAAAATGGTTTAGAATAAGTGACTCCTTAGACAACTACATAAAAGTGGTACATTCTGAACTCACGTTCCAACTACATCCAGTAGAATTAGACTGTTTAGATGACAAAATTAGCACGATGAAGCACAAGAAATTTAAGAAACAAGAACAAAAGCTACAGAAACTTGAACACACAGAACATAGAGTTCAATACTATAAACATCATGAAACTGTAAATAATTACATACCAACACACTTTGCACCACGATATGAAAACCTATCAGACACTAATTTCACAGATAGTGAAATAGAATTATTGAATGAAGGTTTAAAGTACAGCATACCACCAAAATTTACGAATAATATTAAACGGATAATTGTCAGATAAGAGTCAGAAATAGCTTTAAAATCTAATTCAAACAATTTTCTTTATGAGAAACTTAAAATTGCCAATTTAATCGAAAATATTGAACCTTCAAAAGTTAAACGTCAAACAAAAAATGACATTACAGTTTTAAATTCAATAAAAAAGATAAACAGTTTAAGGGATTAAAACTAACTTTTCCGCATCTGTGGCCCTGAACAATATTCTATCATAAAATTGTTACTTGTATACACTTCGGGGGATGTATCGTGCTAACAAACCGGAATTTCTCCAAAAATAACCAAAAATTCAGTATATCTGAATTTATAGGACCCCCTGTACTCGCTCTAGTCAACTGAAAATCAATAGGGTACATTCGTGAGACACCTTGAACAATATTCAATCATAAAATTGATCAATCGCATACTCTCTGGAGGCTGTATCGTGCTAACAAACTGAAAATTCTCCAAAAATGACGAAAGTTTGGTACTTCAAGTACCATATCACCCGTTGTACTGGCTTTACTGAGTTGAATATCAATAGGGTTCATCTTTGAGACGCTCTGAATAATATCCAATCATAAAATTGGTCACTTGTATATACTCCGGAGGCTGTATCGTGTTAACAAACTGAAATTTCTCCAAAAATGACAAAAATTTCGTACTTAAAGTACTGTAGCACTTGTTGTATTGGCTCCGGTGAGCTGAAAATCAATAGGGTTCATCAGTGAGATGCCCTGAATAATGTTCAATCATAAAATTGGTGACTTGTTGAACTCCGGAGGCTGTATCGTGTTAACAAACTGCAATTTCTCAAAAAAATACAAAATGTCGTACTTCAAGTACCATAGCACCCGTGGTACTGGCTCTGGTGAATTGAAAATCAATAGGGATTATCTGTAACATGTCCTTAACAATATTCAATCATAAAATTGCTGACTCATTGCACTCCGGAGGCTGTATCGTGCTAACACGACATATAAGGAAAAGTGGCCGACGACAACGACGATGACATACACACAGGATTTGTTTTTCTAAAAACCGTTTTTTCGGGTTGTTGTTGATGGAAAACGTGAAAATAACTCAAAAAAAAATTTCAAAATTCCAACTTTTTTTGGGGTAAACCAATACTTTTCTCGCATATAGAAAGGTTGGGCGGAAAAGTAAAAGTAGAAGATAATAACCTAACAGTTACAAAATCTGAGAAGGAGAACGCTACTGTCATATTTACAACTAATGATTATAATTCAAAGATATATAACTTTATAGAATATAGCGATGTAAAAGTTCTTAGAGCAGACCCAACAAAAAAGTTTTCTAATAATGTTAGAGATATTGTTAATAATTCAAATTATCTTTTCAGTGATTACGAAAAGAGGTCCATCATAAATAAGAATCCTCATTTTCCACAATTATATGGAACCGTTAAATTACATAAAATAACGAAACCAATTAGACCTGTAGTTTCTTATGTTAATACTCCTAATATTATATTGGCAAAGAAACTTAACAAAATACTTACGGATGTACATCTAAATATTCAATTATAAATTCAATGGAACTGATAAAAAAATTAAAAGCATTCATCTTGCAAGATAGCTTTAAGCGTATTTCATTTGATGTTACCAATATGTTCACTAAAATTCCTCCTAAAGAATGTCTAGTACTTGTAAGAAAGTTACTAGGAGATAAAAATATTAGTCCAGGAATAATATCAGATATACTTAATTTATTAGATGTATGTATTAATCAGAATTATTTAACTTTTGACAGTAACATATATATTCAAAACGAAGGTTTACCAATGGGAAGCCCTACATCGCCAATTTTGGCAAACATTTTTATGGACAGTTTAGAAAGAAAAATCTTTGAAAGTAATATTTCAAAAAATGTTTTATTTTGGTATAGATATGTAGATGACATATTAGCCTGTTTTATTGCTAGTGAACGACAATTAGATATATTTTTCAACCACATTAATAATTTACACGCAAAAATTAAATTTACATTAGAAGTTGAAGAAAATAGTTCAATCAATTTTCTTGGATTAAAAATTCAAAGAGTTAATAATGTACTTGATTATTCGATTCACCGAAAACCAACACACACTGATGTGACAGTTCCAATCATACAGCATTTTCAGTTCCTATGAAGAAATGTAATTTTGATAGAGAGATTAACACAATTAAACAAATAGCAACATCCAACGGTTACCTAACCATTACATATGATAAATAAACTAATTAATAAAAAGGAGGAAAAAGTGGCATTACAACTAATATTTCCTAAACAAACTGAAGAAATAAAAACTTATAAAACCATTACATAAACAGGAAATATTTCTAATAATATTTCAAAGATAATTTATTCAGCAACAAATACGATTTCTTTTAAACCAGAAAGTAACATAAGTACAAAATTGTTGAATGTAAAAACAAAAATATTACCATTAAAGAAATCTAGTATATTTAAATTTAAATGTCCAGAATGTAATGCTGTCTATTTGGGTCAGACCCTTAGAAATTTTGAAATCCGATACAGTGAACACTTACGAGCATACAGATTAAAACAACCAGATAAATCCCACTACGCCAGATATCTACTTGACCCCAATCATTCATTGACACCTAACACAGAACTAGAAGTACTACATATTTGTGATAAGAAACAAGAACTGGATTTCCTTTAAGAATTGGAAATTAGAAGACACTTAAGAAACCCACAATATGAAGTCGTCAGTGAATAGAAAAATCTAGGAAGTTCTCCACTTTTAAACTGTCTTCTTAAGTGATAATTGTAAAGATCAGCAGATATGGTTTTCCTGGTTTTCTATATCATTGCACAGTTATACTGATCTTAATTGGGAAAAATGATATCCAGGATATCCCCATAGGGCTAATAATATCTAAGCATTAATATTTGTAATATCATATCTTCTTTTTCTATTAACATATATTAAGTCAATCACAAGATAGGTCACTTCTTGGACTAGCCAGAAATAATTAAACATCAGGTAGGCATCAAATGAAATGTAACTTCTGTCATTCTGACGATGATATTTAGGTAATATTGAAACAATTGTCAATTTTTTAGAATTTTTAACATTTTTCAATAAACTATGGAGGTAACTAGAAACAGTAAGTTTCATTTGAAACACTAATATGAGTAGATTCCACAAAGTAAGGGGTGAGACAGTTAATTTCATCCCAAAGAGATATTATTTTGGAAATAAACCTTTTGTTCATAAATTATGTTCAAAATTTAGAACTGCGTGATTTTTGTTTGAAAAAAGGTCAACTCTTAAAATGTTCAGTTTGTCAATACACTTACTACTGTGGATAGGCTGGCTAAGAAGAAGGATGGTCAGTACATAAGTTGAAAGGTCAATATTTGAAGCAACTAAGACCCAAAACATTACCAAATGCTGTTAAAATGTTGGAGAAAGGAGGACATAACACTATACTATTTTTCAAATCTGTGCCAACTAAGACAAAATATAATTCCTGTTTTATTAGCATACTCAGTGACACAGAAACCCGAAAACCCAGTAAATATTATTTTATTTCAAAAATATTTTAGTGCATGTTTATAGTAAAAATCATAATAAAATATAAGAATTTGAGCGCTATCATCAGTAGTTGAACATTCCTGTTTGTATTCAATAATTTTTTTGCTGTAAGAACTGGACAAACCGGCTCATTCCTATGTCAGTCTTTTGATGTAGATGAACTAGATTATTGGAGTGGACTATTGTATTTGTCGATACACCAAAGGTTTTGTTTCCCTTTGATTAGGTTTTAGAAAGAAGGATCAGTCGTAATTTTAAGTAACGTTTGATAAAAAACACTTAAATACTACAATATTAGCAACGTAAATCAAAACTTGCAAAAAACAGATAAGGTAAAAGCACAATATTCCGCCGCAGTTTAGGATTTTTTGAGTTTGAGTTCAAATATTCGAAAAACTGACTTTGTTACATCCAGTTTGGCATTTTTTAAATGTAAAATGATATGTTGTCAACTATAGGCAAATATATTTTTTAAATAATATAACGTGCTTCCTTGGTAAAACAAATATTTTTTAAAAATGCCACAATCTCCTTATTCCGACGTACATTTTTAACTAAGACCCTAATTCCGACCTGAGAGGTTCCTAATTTCGGCGTAAACTTTTATATTGTTTTTTTAAATATGGTTGTAATTAACACAAAAACACATTGAATTCGAGAAAAATATGCAGAACGATATATTTATTGAAGTAAATTAAAAAATTATCCGCTTATAAGAACAAAAAAATAAAAACTTGTAACAACTTTGAATATAGGTTTTTAAGAATTTACTTACATCAAATATAAAATTTATGTTAAGTATATCACTAAAACAAATATTGCACGTTAGTCTTGGCGCAGCAGCATCACTATTCCCATCTCCAAAAAGGGGCAAAAGACAGCACCTGAAAACTACAGGGGCATAACCCTGCTAAGTACGTCCATGAAACTGCTCACTAGCATCCTAAAAGACAAATTGGAATCACGTATCAAGAACAGAGAGGAACAGCTTGGTTTTCGAACAAACAGGTCAACAACGGACGCTCTCTTCATAATGAAACAACTAAAGGAGAAATCAATAGAGTTTAACAAGCCTGCTTACATCTGCTTCATAGACTTAACAAAGGCATTCGACAAAGTGCGCTTGACAGACGTCCTACAAATTCTAACAAAAAGACAATCCCCTTCCCAAATCACCAAACTAATTAAAAACTTAAATACTGGAAATGTGACAAAGATCAAGTCAGGAGAACAAACTACATCCAACATAAAAACACCAGGCGGAATTAGGCAGGGTGACAGCCTGAGCCCTTTCCTTTTCAACCTCCTGATGGATGAAATAATACAACAAGTCACATCCTTGGGGTACAGAATGGGCCACTCAAAAATATCTATGGTCTGCTATGCAGACGACGCAGCTATTATAGCAGAAACGGAGAACGATCTTCAGAGACAGCTGTTTAAATTCTATCAAGTCAGCCAACAACTCAACATGGCAATTTCAATATCAAAAACCAAAGCTATGACATTCTCCAAAGAACCTGTCAGGTGTAAAGCGGTTGTAGAGGATAAGCCAATCGAGCAACTCAATGTCTTTAAATATCTAGGCATGGACATCTGCAGCTACCACGATCCGGCGAAAGAAGTAAGAAGTCTCATAACTAAAGCAGCAGCTCTGTCAGGATGTCTTAGAGATGTGATATGGTCAAACCAGCACATGGGAACAGATAGCAAGATGAAGATCAATAAGACTTGCATCAGACTTATTATGACTTACGGAATAGAAGTACGCGAAGACACAAATAAAACAAAAAGTATACTGCGCTCGGCCGAAATGAAAATCCTACGAACTATCCTAGGGAAGACCAGACGGGACAGGATAAGAAACACTGACATACGAGCTCAATGCAGCATAGTAGACATAGTCAGATGGGGCAGACAGAGACGAAGAGAATGGTACGCGCACGTACGAAGAATGGACGAAAACAGATTACCGAGAATAATGATGGAAAGCAAGCCACACGGAAATCGCCCACCAGGAAGACCCCCAAAAAGGTGGCAGGAAAGCTGGCAGTCCACCTCGCAAGAAACCATCCAGAGACGGCTTCAGCAAGCAACAGACCAATAGGTCTATTTAAAAGAAGAAGAAGTCTATACTTTCTATCTCAGGAACAGAATAAAATCACCTCCTATTGACAAGACGAGGAGCACTTATACGAGAAACAATTTCATCTTTTTCATACCATATGACATCCTCGACAGCTGGTCATCTCCAATGTATCCCAATGTTCCATCGCCTTAATAAAAAATTTGGATTTATTTTCATCAATAACTTGTCCTGGAAAATATTCATTTTCATATATAGAAAATACGTAATCATCTTGTTGATAACCGCTCTCTTTTTTGCATTTACTTTTTACTCGTTCGGCTTTTGCTTTGTTAATCATATTTTCTGATTTTTTTCTCTCTTCTCTTCTTTTTCTTCCGCTACATTCTCCTGTTTATAAAATTTTGCCTCTTTTGCTAGTTGTTCTGGGTCTGCCTCTTTTGTTTTTTTGCCATTTGATTTCTTAGGGATTGTTTTAATTTTCGCATTATTTTTCTGGGCCAGTCTTTCTTTTCTCTTTTCCTGTTTTGACATTTTTTCGGCTTCTAGTCGCCTTTGATACTCTACATATTCTTCAGCTATGGCTACAATCGCTGTTATCTTTTTTGTTACTCGTTTTTTAGCATTCTCTTTCGGCTTTTTGGGAAAATCAAATTCATTTTTGAAAGGCGTGGGAAATTTGGGAGGTGCTCTAAAATATGACGAAGATGACTGACATGGTTCCGGAGATACCTCAGTTAATGGTGGGTTGAAAAAATCGGATTTTTCGAAAATTGCTTGATTGGGCGGTGTAAGATAATTGTTAATTACAGAAATATTTTCTTTATCATGGACTGTAGGGTCATGAGCATCATATTGTACTGATGAACTAGGAGGTGGCTCATTTGGAGGCTTGATTGGTTCAAGGTATTCTATTTTTAAAATTTTAATTTTTTTGTGGTATTGTTGTCAATTGACTTACTATGACATGGTTTTGGAGAGGAGGTTAATTTTGCTGTTGAATGAGCTTCCAAGATTGTTTCAATACTTTCGTCTGTTGATTTTTTATGGTTGTTGATTGAATTATGAGTTGTCATGTATTCGTTATTTTCAGCGACCAGTTCTAAAAACCCATCTCCTCCATAATGCTAAATACACTAAAATCTTCATCATCATTTATGTTGTTAATTAACTAATGTAACGAGGTCTGTTCATCATCAGACAACAGTTCTTCAAGGTTTTGGACAAGATGTGCAGTTTCATTTGATAGCTTACCGTAAAACGGGGTTACTTCGACAGGTTTTTGGCATGTTTGTTGCTCTGTAAAGGAAACTATACGCTTGACAACCTTGGCTCCTATTCCATTGTAACAATTGAAGCCTTGGATCTATTCACTAAAAAAATTATTGTGGCCCCACCCCCCCTTCACCTTTTTTTTTAATTTCTTTTTGGTGTCGAAGTTACCCCGGGTTGGGGGTAACTTCGACACCATGCAGAATTATGCATAAAATCGAAGTTAGCTTTCTCCAGGGTAACTTCGACACCGAAAAATGTAAAAATAAATATATAATAATAATAATAATAACAATAATAATAATAATAATAATAATAATAATAATAATAATAATAATAATAATAATAATAATAATAATAATAATAATAGTAAATGGGTTGTTAAAAATAATACTTGCAGAAAATCATTTATATATTTAGCAACTTTGGTAAGGCATATATGGCATATAAATCTAAACTAAAAAACATCCTTTTAACTAAACAAAAACTCTTAAATAAAGTAGGTAACACAAGTATAAAAAAAATCTAAATATGCTAAGAACATAGGAACAAGTCAGGGACAAATGCTTAATCATCATCGAAACATGAGGCACATTCGTAGCTCGCTTGGTTGGAACCCCCGTTGCAGTGTCCACAAACCCACTTTCCACAAGTCACACACTTAATTCAAGCTTTTTGGTTCGTGTATTCGGAAAACTCTATTAGACAAATGGAACAGCAATTGCAGGCAGGACATTCATATTGAGGGTCATTGGAGCCAAGATTGCAAATACCGCACACCCACTTCAAACACGAAATGCAACAAATCCAGTCTTTGTCTACAGTATAGTGTGCGTAAGAACATTTGCATACAGAGCAAAGAGAATCAGAATCAGTGACTCTATCTCGATGGTCCAGGTGCATCAGGTTCAACGATTTTCATTTTCAGTGGTTTAGGGCGACTTGCCTTTGAGTTTTTCTTCGGGTTTTGCGTGATGGAAGTTGTTTCAACATGAACAATTTCTGGTAAATCAACTTGTTCCATTGCTGCTTCCGAGCGGGATGGAGTGCTTGTTGCAACTGGCATCTGCATTTGTTGACCTGGCCGTGTTGCTATTTTCTTTCCTCTTTTGCGAGGCGTTGCCTGCGCATTAGAATATCCTCTAGATTCCTTTAGAAATTCTAGTAAACTGGAATCTAGCACCCTCTCGGAACTCAATTCGTTGCCAAGAAGTTTGGCGAAAACTCTTTCTGGATCAAATGGGCTTAGCCCTGTTGCCCTAAAGCCAGATTGCAGGTTTGTGGAAGCGTTTTCTGCTATATGAGACCACAAGCGATTCAGCAAGTTGGGGAATTGTTCTTTTGGAATGCTTCCTTTCCGACGACACTCCTTCCTCCACGTATCTAAGACTTCTCGCCATTTTCGCTTCATGGGTGCAAAAAAACTCACATCTAAAGGCTGCATCAGATGTGTGGAATTTGGTGGCCGAGGCGTCATGTAGATATTATTCGCTATTGCTGCTTCAACGACACGAGGAGAGAAATGTGACGCAAGGTTATCTCCAATCACAACCTTTGTTTCTTCTGGGGAGCTATTGGCGTTTATGTGAGGGATCAAAATATCGAAGAACCATTTTTCAAATGTTGTCATATCAAACCAACCACTTGGCGTGACCTCATATACTGTGCCCGCAGGACCTCCTGTCGTCCAATTTTCGTATAAGTGTTGGGCTTTGTAGACCACCATGGGTGGAAGCAGGATGCCCTTAGCTGTTCCGCAAATCATTATACTGATCGATGTCCTAGAGTGCTCTTGAACTCGCTCGACTCTCTTAGTTCCTCTGGGCACCAATACTTTTTTTGCACCAGGATCATCAGTGATGTTAGTTTCGTCGTAATTATAGACATGTTCCGGTAACGCATGTTCCAAGTTGTCTTTAATGTTGTCGAAAAATTCTTTTATTTCCGGTTTACCCACCGCAGAGCGCTGACGTTTGATATTTGAAGCCAACCGGGTTGTCAGGTTGTTTCTTTCAGCAAATTTGTTTATGAAATCCAAACCTGTTTCGTTGTTCTTCCATCCCGGAATATCCCTGCCTTGCTTCGTTACAAACTTTGCCACAACTATGCGAATATCTTGGTGCGTCATGGGCAAGCCCCAGTTGCTAACTGCACCAAGGGTTTTTGCTATCATCTGTTCTTCCTCGACAGTCAGTATACATGGACGACCCGGTTTTAAGAGATGGGTTCCACTAATTTTATCGATCAAAGTTGTTCTTGGAACCTTAAACTTTAGACTTGCTCTAGATTTGGACATGCCTTTCTTCACAGCTTCAATGGCTTTCTCCATGCTCTCCTTATTATAGTTTAGGTACGGTCTACCTCCCAGCTTTTTGACGTAGGTGCGCGGCATCTTACAAAAAAATTAGGTACGTGTTACCTGAAACAATGAGGAAAAACAAAACTAGAAATAATAATAATAATAAAAACAAAAAAATAGTAATCATGATAATAATAGTGATACTCGTAACAATAAACAATAAATGGATAACCGAAAAAACACTAAAAAGTCAATTTGTATGCAAAAAACATGTATGATATTATACGTGTCGAAGTTACCCCCGCTGTCGAAGTAACCCCGTTTTACGGTATTCAATAGTAGCTGATCATCCACTTCCTCTTTGGGGCTAAGTGATTTCCAAAATTTAAAAAGTTTGGTATAAGATGCATTTCCTGACCAACCTGCATTACTAGATTGTTTGATAAACAGGCGTAGCGTTTTAGAAGATAGTTTGCTTTCAGACACTTTTTTGAAATCTGGTCCTGATACAGTGATTTCGTAACAGGCCTGTGAAGAAATAACGTGTGGGACTTGAGTTCTATTTGTTTGGAGTTTCTCAAATTTAATTTTTTCGACGTTAAAAGGATATAATCCAGTACATTCAAATGCACTTTGAATTGTTTGAGGTTTTAAGGTCTTATCAAAACATTCTTTTACTAGCACAGAAAAATATGTTCGTTTAATTTTATTAAATTCATGTTTAATTCTAAAATCATGGACTATTGTTCGCCACTTAGCCTTAACGGGACGAAACACTGGTACCTCTAATGGCTGCATTATGTAGGTGGCATTCCGAATCAACGCTACCAATACAATTTCATTTGCTTTGCAGAACTCACTTAATGCTAATGAAATATGGCTGGTGTGGTCATCAAGGAAAAGTGCGACGGGCAGTGTGATGTTGTTTTTCGTTAACCAGTTAAAGAAAACGTTGGTTACATATTCAAAAAAACCTTCCGCATTCATCCAACCACTCTCGGTATATCCACAACCCCAACCGGTTGGCATAGATTGAGGGATGTTTTTTGGCATCCGGGACTTATATGGAAAAACCGCCATCGGCGGAGCAACTTGACCGTTCGCAGAAACGTTGGCTAAAACTGTCAAGCAATTCTTATCATCATTTAAGACTCTGTTATAGACAGTCTTTGAACCTTTTTTCACTAGCACTTATTTTTCTGAAGTAGTAAAAAAAATGCAGTCTCATCACAGTTATAGATACTGCTGGGTCTTCTAAAACTTCCGTTATTTCATGTTTCACAAAATATTCATGCACTTTCACAAACCAATTCCTATTGGCCTTCTCAGTTACTCCAGCTCGGCTTGAAGTATGGTTTTGTGCTATTCGGCAAGACACATCTTGGTTTCGTTTTAAAAATCCTTGGCACCAATGTTTTCCTGGTGTCCCATCCTTAAAAGGATTAGGTCGATTTAAGTTTTTAATCAATGTGGATACCACGTGAAATAATTCAGCTCTAGACACTGGAAACCCAGCATCTCCCAGAAAATGAATCCAATCAACTACTAGCTTCTCTTCTTCAGCTGTTAAGATACGCGGTGTTCCACTTGTCTTGAAAATATCTTTTTGCTTTTTCTTGTCCTTTAATGTTGTCTGTGGTATGCCGTAAATGTTGGAGGCTTTATAAACAGACATACCTCGTTTTATTTTTTCAAGAGCTTGTTTAACCGCGGCTTCTGAATGCTTGTTTTTTCGTTTATTTTTAGCTTTAATTAATACTGTAGGTGCCATTTTGCTGGAAATTAAAAAAAAGTCTACGTAGGTCAGTATCAAAATATCGTAACACATAGGTGCATGAGTCAATTTAAGGCGCAATTACCTCCTGGACTATAAAAAGCGGGTCCTTATGCCGACGTACTTTTTTTTAATATTCTCCGAGATAGGTATAAATATTTAGGAACAATATGAATTGGAATAAAATCTTGAACATACCTTTTACTTAAATTGAAAGTGTTTTCACTTTATAAGAATATTTTTGGAATAATTGAAAAATTAAAGATTGCTGTGGGTATAGCTATAATTTAAAATAAACTATTTTTGGGACACACTGTCTAAACATAAAAACTTAGTTTTCTAGTGAGAAATCTATAAGACATATTTTGCTCCTAGCATATACTAAGGCCTAATTCACAATTTACAAATATGTTTTTCCTGATTGCATTCTTATAGGTTTTAGAATTTAATTTGAATAAAATAGTACAAAATTCTTATTTCGACGACATTGGCTTTGGATACAAAAATGTGCCCTTATTCCGACATATTTTTTTAATCATATTGGTATGAGTTTCTGTCAAAATAATAAACCAAAACCATTAAAAATCTATTTTTAAATCGTTTTGTTCAACATAAAAGAAAAGTGCTACCAGCTTGGTTAAGCAAAACTTGATTTTCGAAATATTTTTAATAACTGGTTCAATCTAAGTAAGTACTTACCAAAATGGAAACGTTTTCCTCTGACTCCTAGACTGACCTAGTCGATACTAAAATACATTACGCATACTATATCCAAGCAATGATTGCGTACAACACCACTTTGGCGCTGTTGTGCAATCTAATAAATTCTGTAACGTATTTTAAATGAAACTCAATGTTTCTAGCTAATTCCACAATACAATGAAAAATGTTGTAAACTCTAAAAAATTGACAATTGTTTCGATAACTGAATATCCTCGTCAGAATGACAGAAGTTACATTTCATTTGATGCCTACCTGACGTTTAGTAGTTATTTTTGGCTAGACCAAGAAGTGACCTACCTTGTGATTGACTTAATATATGTTAATAGAAAAAATAAGGAAATGTGATATTACAAATATTGAAGCTTAGATATTATTAGCCCTATGGTTATATTCTGAATATCATTTTTCCAATTAAGATCAGTATAACTGTGCAATGATATAGAAAACCATGAAAACTATATCTGCTGATCTTTACAATTATCACTTAAGAAGAGAGTTTAATAGTGGAGAACTCCCTAGCTTTATCTGTTCATCGACGACTTCATATTGTGGGTTTCTTAAGTGTCTTCTAATTTCCAACTCTTCAAGGAAATCCAGTTCTTGTTTCTTATCACAAATATGTAGTACTTCTAGTTCTGTGTCATTGATTGATTGGTGTCGAGTAGATGTTTTGCGTAATGGGATTTATCTGGTTGTTTTAATCTGTATGCTCGTAAGTGTTCACTGTATCGGATTTAAAAATTTCTAAGGGTCTGACCCAAATAGACAGCATTACATTCTGGACATTTGAGTTTATATATACCTGATTTCTTTAATGGTGGTATTTTTGTTTTTACATTTAACAATTTTGTACTTACGTTACTTTCTGTTTTAGAAGAAATTGTTGTATTCGTTGCTAAAGATATTATCATTGAAATATTATTGGAAATATTTCCTGCATATGTGATGGTTTTATAAGTTTTTATTTCTTCAGTTTGTTTAGGAAATATTAGTTGTGATGCCACTTTTTCCTCTTTTTTATTCATTAGCTTATTCATCAGATGTAATGGATAACCGTTGGATGATGCTATTTGTCTAATTGTATTAATCTCTCTATCAAAATTACATTTGTTCATAGGAACTGAAAATACTCTATGTATCATTGAATTATATGCCGCTAGTTTATGTGACATGGGGTGATTGGAACTATATGGAATTGTCACATCAGTGTGTGTTGTTTTTCAGTAAATTGAAGAATCAAGTACATTATTAACTCTTTTAATTTTCAAATCAAGAAAATTGATTGAGTTATTTTGTTCTAACGTAAAATTAATTTTTGGGTGTAAATTATTAATGTGGTTGAAAAATATATCTAATTGTCGTTCACTACCTATAAAACAAGCTAATATGTCATCTACATATCTATACCAAAATAAAATATTTTTTGAAATATTACTTTCAAAGATTTTTCTTTCTAAACTGTGCATAAAAATGTTTGCCGAAATAGGTGATATAGGGCTTCCCATTGGTAAACCTTCGTTTTGAATATATATGTTACTGTCAAAAGTTAAATAATTCTGATTAATACATACATCAAATAATTTAAGTATATCTGATATTATTCTTGGATTAATATTTTTATCTTCTAGTAATTTTCTTACAAATATTAGACATTCTTTAGGAGGAATTTTAGTGAACATATTAGTAACGTCAAATGAAATAAGCTTAGAGCTATCTTGTAAGTTGTATGCTTTTAATTTTTTGACTAGTTCTATTGAATGTCTAATTGAGTATTTAGATGCATATCCGTAACTATTAAGTATATTGTTAAGCTTCTTTGCCAATATATTATTAGGAGTATTAACATAAGAAACTACAGGTCTAATTGGTTCCGTTATTTTATGTAATTTAACGGTTCCATATAATTGTGGACAATGAGGATTCTTATGGTAGTACAAAACAACTTTCTGAGAATGGCAATAAAACACAATACAAACTAGCCAATATATTCTAGGAACTCTTGGTTGCATGACATAACGGAAATGCCGACTTTCAAAGACTTCATCGTTAGAATATCTACAAGTTTTCATAATAATTGTCTGCCAAATGATCTTCGAAATGTTCTCAAAGCCGCAAATCGCGCAGATGACATCCGCTATAGTAGGTGCAGGCTTCTGCATGTATTGCTAATTACATTACAAAGTTGTTAATCATCAACCCACATTTCAACAATCAGGGGTACACTCAGTTCGGCACAAAACCAAACTGAACTACCCCAATTTTTTCCAAATATAAAACAAATCAAAATCAACGTCTGACATGTTGCCTTTCCAAAACTAAAACCCCAATCAATCATTGAGACCCTGTTTTTCAACTGCTTTTCAGGGAAAATTCAGCTGAAAGAATCTAGGAGCCATATCTATATGCCGTGAACAAAGTTAGTAGCATTAACGAAATTTTTTGGATAATGCTGTTACCGAAAGGAGCCTTAAAACTACTCACGACGTACGTCGATAACAGGAATAAAGCCAGAACACCGGCATACACATTTATTTCTTTTTGTTATATGCAATTTTTGGGAACCAAAACATTTTAATAAAGTACCTTTTTAATAATAAAATAAGTCAGAAACTGTCATTATTCAGGAAAGACAAAAAACTTCGTAATTATACTAAAAATGATAAATTAACACGGCAAACTGAACAAATGTGTGTCCTATACAAAGGTCTAACATGGAATATTTAGAAAAAATTTTAGATGTTTTGCTCAATTTGACTTGTTAGGTATTGGAGAGAAGCAAATATATGAGTTACGATTCATTGTAGATTTTTTTATTGTTAATTTATTCATTTGAAATTGTGTCTCGTCGAAAGATTATACACTGTAAAGTTATGAGCAGAAAACACTTGCTATTATTAAGGGACACACTTGTACGGCTTGGATATCCATGGTCACAACATGCTCAACTCCTCTCAAATGTTCTTCCTTGTCATTTACCTTTTCCGCTCTAGCTTTTTGGTGTTGGCGGTTCTACCATTCTTCTTCGGCAAGTTTTTTTCCTTGTGTTGACAACAAGTATCACATTCATCTTTCTTCGGCTTATAGAGTGAGATATTTTTCTTTTTTAGCAATTTTGCCAGGGAACTTTGGCTCGTTGCAGTTTGATTAAATTCGTTCGCGACATTTAGATACACTTTGTAAAGCTCGGTAATTGTCGTAAATGACTGCTATAAATAGATTTTATTCTCTACAAAAGTGCGAGGGCAATTTATTCAGGTTATCTATAAATGTGTTCATGAATTCATTGGGTACACGAAAAGACTTTGAGACTCTTTTGATTTTATTTATTGTTTGGTTTTCATTTATCTCATATTTACTGTTATCAACCCAATTCTTTACTTGCTGTTGATGACGACAAGTGTGGATAAAAACATTTGCTTGCAAACGGGGATATTGTCCTTATAAGCTTTCAGGGTATATCTGAGTGTTTCACAACATTGTGGTTCTTTATTTTCAATGTTGCGTTGTTTTGGGCTTTCTTTGGTAACCGTATGACACACGAATGTTTTTTTGATCCCAAAATTTTGAAAACATCTCTTGTTTTTCATCTACAGACAAATCTTGGAATTTTCTTTTTGTAGATCTAGCACAAACCTGGTATTTTCTCTTTTTAGATTTAGCACAAAACGACGAGATACATGTTGGTTCCAATTTGTACTCCTCTCTCTGTGTATCATGGAAAATATTTGATTGATTTGCTGGTCTTCGATACCTCAGATATTTTTCCTTTTTCCTTTAGTTCTCGATTAATTCCCTTAGCATTGATACCCAGTATCCCTTCTACTGCTTTTTAGACCTATTTTCGTGAGCAATAATATCTTCATTATGCCGAATAATGTTTTGGAAAGACTAGTCAGATAAGCCATCATCAGATTCACAGTCGTCAGTAGGATGGTAATCACTGTCAATATCTGATTCTATCCATTGACGGCATCAATTATGATGATGGATCATGACTGATGGGATTCGGATATGAGATATTGATAGTGCTCAAATTTTAGATATTACCGTGTGCCAACTCTCTATGTTCTTGCACTAAACTCATAATCGTAGTATGAGAATCCAGGTTTTTTCCAAATTGTTGTTGACTGTATTCAATTTTTGATCATTATTTTGAAAATATTTTGAACCCTGTTCACTGGTATTTGTAGTAGAGGTTTCAAGATTTCCAATTATTATTAATTACTTTATCCACCGGAAGGTCCATTATATTGAATAGGGACTCATTATTTTGTTTTTCATTCGTTAAGATATCAAATTAAGCATTCATTCGCAAGTTTGGTAGGTTTCTTTGGGCTCCGTCCTTTAGATTGCATAGATCCAACGTTATTTTCGTGCCTGAATTCATTTTTAAATTACTAAGTGTACTGTTTTTCGACCCCGAAAAAAACAATATCTCGTAGTTCAATTTCAGATAATCATTCAGTATCTCGTAAGTCAATATTCAAAGAAAACACGACTCAAAAGTATTATTAATAAGTTATAAACAAGGTTTTAATACGGAAAAACATTTATAAACCACTTACTTCTCTTTTTAAAACATCCACACCCAAAATCAATTGCAAATTCTAACAAATATTATCAACTTATACATAACACACACCTAATACACAACTCTTACATATTCATATAGGCTGACTTACTTTTACTATACATTTATTGACATTGATTTACGACTAATTTATTTCGCGTCATTTCTTTGGTAAAAAGGTACATTTTCACGTGACGCTGGAAGCTCAAAAATGAGCTTCACAAGCTGTCACGTGACTAAATGGAACGCTCAAATTTGTAGCTTCCATGTAAAAGGTATTCCAGCGTCAAAATTGGAGTGTCTTGCAAATAAAATACATATACAACCTAAATTTAATTGTTCCTGTTAATAATTATATTAATAGGCAAGTGTAAAAATGTCAAATAACGATCGATATGGAAAATATGTTGCCGAATATCATCAAAAGTATACTGAAGGGTATAATCGGAATATACAATATTTAGCACAAGTGTAAGGATTGAATATAAATTATAGATTCCAGTTCTTCATTCATTTTACTCAATATTTATATACTCTTTGTTAAAGGTACATTTTCACGTGACGCTGGAAGCTCAAAAATGAGCTTCAAAAGCTGTCACATGTCTACATGGAACGCTCAAATTTGTAGCTTCCATGAAAAAGGTATTCCAGCGTCAAAATTGGAGCGTCTTGCAAATAAAATACATATAAAACCTAAATTTGATTATTCCTGTTAATAATTATATTGATAAGCAAATGTAAAAATGTCAAAAAAAGATCGATATGGAAAATATGTTGCCGAATATCATCAAAAATATACTGAATGGTATAATCGGAATATACAATATTTAGCACAAGTGTAAGTACTTAATATAAATCATAGATTCCAATTCTTCATTCATTTTACTCAATATTTATATACTCTTTGTTAACACATTAATAAACCATAGAGCAAATAATACTTATTCGATTTGTCTATGGAGTAACACAGTTCAAACCACTGTTGCCAAAGGCGTCGATTTTTCCTCAAATTGGGGATTTTTTAACGTAGTGACGAAATTATTAGGGATTTTAAATTTTATTGGTAGAAAGTGAGAACCTAGTAAATTTGCTTACTTTTCATTAAGGTATCAAGTTATATTCTGTTCATTTGTGATGAGATATAGAAGACTGTTCTTATTTTGAAGTTGTTATGTGCATTGAAAAAATTGTATCTTGATTTTATATAATTTTATACATTTTATAATAAAAAGTTTATCTGTACAAATTTCGTTACATTTAATTTAATATGTTGGGAACTTTTAAATCACGGTTCGCACAGTTTTGATAAGATGGTTGAGGATGTAAATATTTTTCGCCTGGCAACACTGGTTCAAGCTGAAAATCGACGCTGAAAGTTGGTTTAAAACGAACTTCCTAAAGCGAAGCTAAAACTGCATATTTAGTCATGTGATCACCGGTTTGAGCGTCAAAATTTGAGCTTCGAGCGTCACGTGAAATTGTACCTTAACACATTAATATACCATACAGCAAATAAAAGTTATTAAATTTGTCTACGGAGTAACACAGTTCAAGCCGCTGTTGCCAAAGGTGTCATTTTTTCCTCAAATTGGGGATTTTTTAACGTAGTGACGAAATTATTAGGGATTTTAAATTTTATTGGTAGAAAGTGAAAACCTCGTAAATTTGCTTACTTTTCATTAAGTAAGGTACCAAGTTAGAAGACTGCTTTTATTTTGAAGTTGTTATGCGCATTGAAAAAATTGTATTTTGATTTTATATAATTTTATGCATTTTATAATAAAAAGTTTATTTGTACATGTTTTGTTACATTCAATTTAATATGTTGGGAATTTTTAAATCACGGTTGGCACGGTTTTGATAAGATGGTTGAGGATGTAAATATTTTTGCCTGGCAACACTGGTTCAAGCTGAAAATCGACGCTGAAAGTTGGTTCAAAACGAACTTCCTAAAGCGAAGTTAAAACTGCACATTTAGTCATGTAACCACCGGTTTGAGCGTCAAAATTTGAGCTTCTAGCGTCACGTGAAATTGTACCTTAACGCATTTTTGTAAATGGTTCATCGTTAAATAGATGATACTTTAAGTTCTAACGAAATACAGTGACTTTATACAAGATAGTGGTGACAGTTGGGAGTTGGGTATAATCCGCCATTAACAGGCCAATGTTGGTTTGTTTACATTTGTTTAAATGCAAATAAACCCTTTTTGAGAGAGTTTTACCACTTTTAAAATAGTTTTGAATGTGTAATTTTAAATATAAGCCCTTTTATAAGATGTATCACAAAAATGGAAACGAATGGTAAATAAACATTTAGCCTGTTAATGGCTGCAAAAATAGGCCCACCTATTGTCGCTACTGCCTTGTAGAAAGTCATTGTATAACGAAAGTAAAGGCGTAAAAAACCGAAAATTTTAAATTTCGCACTTGATGATGCCATCGATATTTGAAATTTTAATTTTATTTGCAGGGAATATAATATGTTATTATCTAAATGGTTATGGAGTGAATATAGCCCCTCCGGAATCACTTAATACCACGTTGTGTACACATATTAATTACGCATTTGCAAAATTGGATATAAATGGTACTTTAACGCATCAGAGTCCTTTCGTAGATTTAAAACAAAGTAAGTAGAAATTTCTTTACCACTGCTTCTGTATATAGGGATGATCTAAGTTTGACAACATTTATTTTTGAAAATTTCTCCTGAAAATTCATATTTTTATTCTTTTATTTAGCTACCCAACCCTGCATAATGCCGATATACAATAGAAATTCCATCTTCGGATGGCTTGTAATTGAAGGCAGGGCAGATAGGGCTATCAGTAGGTATGATATTAAATGAAATATATGATTGCAACAAAGACTAGCCATATAATAGAATATCCATTAATAATAATACGTTCATTACAGAGTTAATTATAATAATATTTATAATAATCAATTATTTTTATATTATGATTTACTAGAACTATAGAACGTATTTACAACACGGGGTTATTAATATTATTCGAACACGAAATATTCCTTGCCACCAATCCTTTCACTTGGGCCTATATTAACTCTATTGGGTTTAGCTCGCGATGGTAAGGAGGAAGTCGAAGTATTGTTACGAAACAGCACACTGGTATAGTCCCTAAAACCGACTCTGTCTAAGCCAGGTATAAAAGTTAAAATTATGGCGGATACGCAGTTATAAAAAACTGTTTACGAGTTCACGACTATCTTATGTAAACATTGTTTTTGTTATCAGAGTTATCTAGAAAAGGCCAGAAAAATTATTCGTGACTGTGTAAGCCGCAGCCCAGAATTTACTGGTAAAAACGGCTTTAATATATAAGGGACTGATCAGGAAGTGAGTTTAATTTATAATTTGACATCGTGAGTTAAACAGTAAATAAGTGAATATAAAGTGTTTATATAAACTAGTTTGAGTGAATATACAGTTAATATAAATTAATAATTAAGTGATTAGTTAAGTATACAGGGTGTCCCGGGACTAATGGGAAAAAAGTCAGGAGCGTATAACCTGATCCAAAATAATGTTAGTACTTCATATAAACTTTTTCTATACAGGCCCTCGTTTCCGAGTTATAGGCCTCCAAAGTTTTAATTTTGAATTTGGATTTTATTTTTATTTTTTGTACTAGTTATTTGATCTTTATAAAATTTACGGCAAAGCTATAATATACGTGTATGTTTATTTTGGAAAGGTAAACAGTTTTACAGTAGTGCCTTGAAGCCAGGGACGGACTACTCGCAATGGTTAGTGATCCAAAAATTTTGCAGGGATGGCACACCCTGTATGAAATTATCGAAATTCACTTCCCCACACATTAAGCTAACGAAAAGGTACTCTTGTTGGAATTCTACAAAATAAGCCGTTTGGCTAATATTTACAGTTTTATTAATGTACTACGTACCAATTTACCTAACTAACTTATTAATACGATGTCCAAGATTTACCTACAGTATTACAAAAAAATAAACGGTTTTAAAGATTAAAACTAACTTTTCCGCATCTGTGGCCCTAAACAATATTCTATTATAAAATTGTTACTTGTATACACTTCGGAGGATGTATCGTGCTAACAAACCGAAAATTTTTCAAAAACAACCAAAAATTTAGTATATCTGGATTTATAGGACCAGCCGTACTCGCTCAAGTCAACTGAAAATCAATAGGGCACATCTGTGAGACACCTTGAACAATATTCAATCATAAAATTGATCAACCGTATATTCTCTGGAGGCTATATCGTGCTAACAAACTGAAAATTCTCCAAAAATGACAAAAATTTGGTACTTCAAGTACCAAAGCACCCGTTGTACTGGCTTTAGTGAGCTGAATATCGATACGGTTCATCTCTGAGACGCTCTGAATAATATCCAATCATAAAATTGGTCACTTGGATATACTCCTGAGGCTGTATCATGCTAACAAACTGAAACTTCTCCAAAAATGACAAAAATATCGTACTTAAAATACTGTAGCACCTGTTGTATTGGCTCTGGGGATCTCAAAATCAATAGGGTTCATCAGTGAGATGTCCTGAATGATATTCAATCATAAAATTGGTGACTTGTTGAACTCCGGAGGCTGTATTGTGTTAACAAACTGAAATTTCTCAAAAAATGTCAAAAGGCCGTACTTCAAGTACCATAGCACCCGCTGTACTGGCTCTGATGAGCTGAAAATCAATAGTGTTTATTTGTGACATATCCTTAAGAATATTCCATCATAAAATTGGTGACTCATTGCACTCCGGAGGATGTATCGTGGCCGACGACAACGACGACGACATACACACAAGATTTTTTTTCTAAAAACCGTTTTTTCGTGTTGTTGTTGATGGAAAGCGTAAAAATAACTCAAAAATGTTTGTCAAAATTCCAACTTTTTGGGGGTAAACCAATACTTTTCTCGCATATTAGATAGGTTGGGCGGAAAAGTAATGATTTGATGATAGCAGATGATAAAAACATTAAGAACTCATTTAATAGGAATTGAATAGGTACGCAAACAACGTAATCAGTTGCTTTTAATCAAAATTACGAACACAAAATTATTAAACTATTAAGAAAACCTCAAAAAACACAATTTATAAAACATTGGACTAAAACTAATTCCTAAACAACAATAAAAACTAACGTTATTCTAATAAATGTTCAATATGAGCTCCTCCCACTTCCACGCACATTCTAAGTCTACGAAGGTTGTTTCTTTGCACTTGAAAGAGCAGTCCCATATTATTTCTAATAACATTGCAGTGTAACACAATTCTGTCAATTAAATCTTTTGCCTTGTTTGCACGGGTGTTGCGTATACCTTACTTTTGAGATAACCCCAGAGAAAGAAATCCATAGGATTAACGTCTCCTGATCGCGGTGGCCATTGAAAAGGGCCTCCACGACCAATCCATCTATTAGGAAACCTTGTGTGTAAATGCTGTCGAACATCTAAACTGAAATGAGGAGGAGCCCCATCATGCATGAACCATAAATTCCTACGAGTTTGTAGTAGCACATCATCAAACAGGTTCCATAACTAATTTTGCAAAAACTCCAAATATCTCTGACCGGTCAAAGTATCGTCAATAAAATATGGCCCTATCAAATGATTGCCAACTATTCCTGTCCAAACAATAACCATGAATCTATGCTGGTTCCTAGTTTGGATAATGCCATGTGGATTCACATCATCCCATAAATGCATATTATGAGAATTTATGACTCCATCTCTGGTGAAACCGGATTCGTCCGTAAAGAGAACGTTACTAATGAATGTATTGTCTGCTTGTTGTTGTCGCAGAAACCACTGGCTATACTCAAGTCGTGCAGGATAATCAGCCACTGTCATACTGTGTACTTTTTTCATATGAAAAGGATATAACAGCTGTTCTTTTAGGACGCGATGAACGACTGATTTCGAGACGTTATGTTCTCTTGATAATTTTCGTAAACTCGTTGATGGTTCATTATCAACTGCATTTAACAAATCTTGTTCAACTGCCACAGTACGTACGCTTCGTACTGGACCTTCTCCACCTTTTTTTGGCAAAAAACTTCCTAAAATTTAAAATTTTGTTTTCTATACATGGAAAATTACATTTACTTATTCATACCTGTTTCTCGTAACCTGAGATCAATACGCTCAAACAATCGTCTGTCTGGCAATGCTCTGTTTGGAAAATGTTCTGCATAAAGCCTTCTGGCCTCTTAACAGTTTCGAGAAGCCAGTCCATACATTAAATGCATATCTGCATACTCAATAAAAGTGAATTCTGCCATTGTAACAGTTAAATTAAGGACTTATGAATTATTGACAAGTAATGACAACGAACTATTACTTACGAATTGATACGTCGTTAATGTTTTTTATCTTCTTGCTATCATTACATTATTTTTTTGTAGTACTGTAGGCAAATCTTGGACATAGTATTAATAAGTTAGTTTTACCTCGTTGTGTACTTATAAAAATGGTGAATGCGTAAATAGGTACGTAGTGCATTAATAAAACTGTAAATATTAGCCAAACGGCTTATTTTATCGAATTCCAACAAGAGTACCTTTTCGTTAGATTAATGTGTGGGGAAGTGAATTCCGATAATTTCATACAGGGTGTGCCATCCCTGCAAAATTTTTGGATCACTAACCATTGCGAGTAGTCCGTCCCTGGCTTCAAGGCACTACTGTAAAACTGTTTACCTTTCCAAAATAAACATACACGTATATTATAGCTTTGCCGTAAATTTCATAAAGATCAAATAACTAGTAAAAAAAATAAAAATAAAAACCAAATTCAAAATTAAAACTTTGGAGGCCTATAACTCGAAGACGAGGGCCTGCATAGAAAAAGTTTATATGAAGTACTAACATTATTTTGGCTCAGATTATACGCTCCTGACTTTTTTCCCATTAGTCCCGGGACACCCTGTATATAAATTAAGTGTTAGTGAGTTAGTGTTTCAATAAATTAGTAAGTAGCCACCCGTTTATTGTCTAAATAAATAAGAAAAACATTACAGTATTATAATATCCCGGCTTTGTGCCATTTCGTCAATAGTGTATCTTAGGAAACGATGTTTATGTATATTTACAATTACAAGCAGCTCTTTTTTTAACATATCCTCTTTAAATGTAATTTCTTTATGTAAAATATTTTTTCCAAGCGGTGGTAGGCAATTTCTCACATATTCTTGAATGATAAGGAGCGTTGTCCAAAAGAATTATCGATTTGGGTGAAATTAGAGTTATCATTTGTGAAAAATAGTCCTCATAAACATCAGCATTCATATCTTCGTGACAGTCTGCGGTGTGAATTTACTCAAATGCTAACAAACCGTCTTTCTTTTTCCTTAGGTTACACATCTTCAACCGTATTGCTTTAGTCAAATTATAATAAGCCAGGGGAACGCACTTTTTTTTACCACAATGTTGAAGCACACCCTGTATAATATGATTATTATCTTCTATCTCCTTGTTGAAGTTTTCATTTTCCATATCATTTTCATTCACTCGACTTTCTTTTTCTTTCAGAACCTGTATATTTTTATTTGTTTTGATTATTCCCTTTTCTAATTTTCTAATATTTCCTTTCACTCCCACCAAGGACGTTTGAACTATTTCTAAATTGGTGTAGTTCGATACAAAACTTTTATTTGGTGATTGAATATCAGATATTTTATTAATATAATTTTCGTGATTGTCAATTTCATTATTTTCTATAACGTTTTCAATTTTAAATAAATATGACAAATCAGGTACTGAATCTATTTCGTTTGCATTGAAATCGCAATTTGGTTTTATACCTGATAAGGAATCAATCGCAGGATTAGATTTACCTAAATGTGTTTTATTAACTAAACTTTTTCTATTTGCTTTATTCTCAGGAATAGATTTTAATAATTTTTCAGTTGGTCTGATAGAAAATTCAAATTTTAAATCTGTGGGTTGCCTAAATTTTATAGGAATGGAGACATGATCGCCAACCAATTGTTTATTATTAAAATCTAAATTTAAATTCATTCTCATCATGTCTTCAACACCTATAATTCCATTAAAAAAGTTATGAAATTCGAATAGTAAAAAGTGTAATCAAATTCTGAGATTGCAGGTATTTCTGCCTGGAGACTTATCTTTTTACTTATAAGATTAGTGATGCTTTAATTTCTGCATTTAAATTATAAATACTATTCGCGTAATATTTCTCGGCAACTGAATGTCGAAGTGTATATTTTGTACTGCCTGTATCAACCAAAAGTTTTGATTTAGGTCTTTTTTTATTTAGATATACGGTAATAGATTATTTGAGACTATATTGATTTCTACTAACTCCGATTTTTTATTTGAGGGGCTATGATTCCTTGGATAATCTGCAAAGTTTATCGATTTTGTTGACATCGGTTCCGGTTTTGATAGTTTATTAGCAGGTATCTGGTGAGGTCTAAATACATTACGCCTTGGCCCAAACACCTGAGTATTAGTGGGGTCATTTCGTGGTTGCTGAGGCCGTGGTTGAATATTTATGGGTCGACTTGGAAAAATTGGTCTTTGAAAATTACTATCATAATTATTATATTGATATTGACAATAACTGTTATTTCTAGCATAATTGAAATTATTATTTCTATGACTAAAATTATTATTCGATGACTTGAAATTATTATTTTAGATTTTGGTTCATTAAATTGATCATAAAGTCTCAAAATTCTCAAATTCTCCTACATAAGCCATTACGTCTTCTAATAAGTTTGGTTTACTAATATACATTTTATTTTTAAGGACGCCAGTACGCCGGTTAATAGCAGATTTTGAAGTTGCTGTAGCCATTCTTATATTATTTAGCTTATTAGATAAATCTAAATTCTCTAAACTATGTTTATCTATTTTTTCTTCAATATTACACTTATCAAATATACTTAGTAAATATTCAATATCGATCATAAAATAAATTGAAAATATTTTATTTATATTTCTTTAGTATTAAGCGTATCAACTATTCTTAATAAATCTTCTTCTTCTTTATAAAAATAAATTCAAAATGTCTTTCCTCTACCCTTTTGAAAGGTAAGGTAAGTAAAAATTAGGAACTTGGTACTCGCAGTTGATTGTGGCACTCAGGTTCTTCTTCAGCGATCGTAGATTCTTCGAACCCGCACTAGATGTTGAAACATCAAATTGTGAAAGTTCTTTAATCGACTCGATATGAGATTCAGCTGTACAATTATGTCGAACTAAAATAGAGAATAAACTACATCATATATATATATATATATATATATAAATATATATATATATATATATATATATATATATATTAAACCAGATATCATGGATATTAAGAGAATTAGTTCCATAAAACTATGTTGCTAGTATGAAAATGTATGAAAATAATATAATTTAAGAAAACACAATTAAAAAGGAAACACTTTTCTTAATTCAAAAGCATATCAAGTAAAGATATATTAAATAATAGCCTATAACAATATAATAAATAAAGAAATTACCTCAATAATAACATAAAATATAGAGATTGCCTAACCAATGTAATGATGTAAATAAAGTTGCCTAAGACGAAGAATATCTTCTGTAACGTGATCAGCATTTTATCATAAGATGATGCTTAACTTGTTTCCATGTAATCTGTCTATCTGTTTATAAATTGTATAATAATTCCATGTCTATATAAATCTTTTAATACTTTTCTTTCACAGCATATTGGTAATATTTTCATGTATATTCTTCACATAAATTCTTGTATGTTTTAAACCATCTAAATGTTTCTTGATTGTTAATACTATGTCATTTTAATGAGCCACAGAAGCTCCATCTCACGTTATTAAAATTATGTTCATTTTACGCATGACTGGATTTTGAGCATGCGCACCGTTAAAAATATAAAATCAATAATTTCTTCAGAGGTGACCATAGGCGTCTCAAATTATTATTATCACATATAAAATATTGAATTTAAAATTAAATGTTGTTGTAAGTAAAGTGTTTCTTTTATTTAAATGAAGGTAATACGTTTTGAATGCCAGGACTCGAAGAGTAGAAAGTGTTTCATGCTCCCGAATAATTAAAATAAAATAAATTACAAACAAAATAATAATAACCAACTGAGCTAGCCAAATCTAAATAAAAATTCTAAATATAATTTTATAATCATCTAAATTTCATAATAAAAGTAAGTATTTAAGTCACATATTGTTAATAATATATATATATATATATATATATATATATATATATATATATATATATATATATATATATATATATAATGGATATTTTTGTGGGGATGTGGCAATAAGACTCCAGAGTAAATTCTCCAAGATATTTATTCCCGAGCTTTCGAATAATTTTTATTCATTATCAAGGGCTATAAATAATTGGTCAATGTTATCACTATTAACAATTAAATGAAATAATAAATACTTACATAAAATCTATAGCGAATTTTGGAATAGTTGTAAATTTTTATAATAAATTCTTTTAAACATAAATCAATGAAAAACTCAAAAAACAATATGACAATAAACAAAATATTTGATCTTGAACTACTACAATTTTTATTTCTTTATCATAAAATTAAAGATTGTTATGAATCTTCTGTTCTTTTTTTTACATAATCTAAAAGATATGCATAGATAACACTAAGGTTATTTAGATCTGTTTTTTTATTTATTACATAATTTTGTTCTGCAATATATGTTGTTTACAAAAAAAGGCGTTTTCTATAATTACTTTCGATTGCTAAGACTTTGGCAGATTGATAATTCATAGAATGGCAATAGAAAGTAATTATAGAAAACGCCTTTTTATGGAAACAACATATATTGCAGAACAAAATTATGTAATAAATAAAAAAACAGATTTAAATAACCTTAGGGTTATCTATGCATATCTTTTAGATTATGAAAAAAAAAGAACAGAAGATTCATAACAATCTTTAATTTTATGATAAACAAATAAAAATTGTAGTAGTTCAAGATCAAATATTTTGTTTATTGTCATATTGTTTTTTGAGTTTTTACTTGATTTATGTTTAAAAGAATTTATTATAAAAATTTACAACTTTTCCAAAATTCGCTATAGATTTTATGTAAGTATTTATTATTTCATTTAATTATTAATAATGATAACATTGACCAATTATTTATAGCCCTTGATAATGAATAAAAATTATTCGAAAGCTCGGAAATAAATATCTGAGAAAATTTACTCTGGAGTCTTATTGCCACATCCCCACAAAAATATCCATTACAAATGAGTTGGCAAATATCTTTCTTCAAATTAAATATATATATATATATATATATATATTTATATATATATATATATATATATATAAATGCTGACGTTGCATTCTTCTGTTGTGCTCGAAATTTCTAGGCCTGTAACTTTAGTAGTGTCACAAATACTTTTTCCCTTAAATGTATTCATATATTATGTTGCAATGTTTACTTTTTAATAGCTTGAGTAGATAATCTAATGTTTATCAAAAGCATAGTTACATTGTAAGATTGACGCACGTCATACATTTTTTATCTGTAAATCTAATTCAAGAAAGGAGATTTATTATATTAAAAGTTATGAATCATTAAATATAATTAAGTATAATAATTGTACGTGTGTACAAGTACGTTGATAATTAGTGAACTGTTATTCCAATTATTATTGAATATAGTTAAATCAAAATGAAATTCGGACACTATTATTACATTTACACAGAATTACTAAACTATTCACACTGATTGTTAATTGTACGACGTTTCTTTACGGTAGCGAATATTTACTACTAAATAATTACTCGTTTACTAATCGACATACAGGTACATTACGCGCATGCGTTCGATTGCCACGCATTCACTCTCGCTCTGTCAATTTATATTCCCCCTCCCCAGGAGCGTTGAACGTTTAACGTAACAGTGCTTTCGTACCCCCTCTATGGTAGCGTTAAACGTTTATCGCAACCTTGTTGGAAGTCGCATTAGAAGTTTCACTTCAACAATTCCGAAATTTCTTGAGAATATGTAGCTCAAATATATAAACTCACGAGATATATAGAGAAACAGAAGAGTGAAAATAATAGAATAACTTACTAGAGTTACTTCCGTAAACTACTGAGATACAACTTAATCTTGACTCAAAGTCGGAGCTGAACTGATCAACTTATGAAACATTCACGACTGATGGTTAAAATTGAGAACTTCCTAGCAATGAAGATCGTATGCCATCAATAAAACACCTACAAATCTTACAACGCGAAGAGATATTTGCTTTTCTGTGTAAAACTATATTGCATCAATAGCGAGAGAATAACCATCTTTACAAATTTTTATAGAATATTTTATGAGAGGTAATGCGACATAGTATATTTCGAACGAGGCCAATAAACACTGAAGATTATGATAGGGATCACAGTGGTTCAAGCCGCGTGAACAATAGTTTTTAAAACTACAAAAGGGGTTGTGAATTCTGTCGCAGCACAAAGGCACAAGAATAAATAAATAATATTTATTCTTGTGATAAAGGGTTGTACATTCGATACAAAGGAGAGAATCCTTCAGAGAGAAAAATGTATTTTCGAACAAATTAATTATAATCGTATACCTTTTAATATAATAAATTTCCTTTCTTTAATTAGATAAAAAGTTTATGACATGCATCAACGTGTTTTTTAATGTATGAAGTATATGCATTAATTTTAAGGAAGAAAATTCCCAACCAAATGAAAAAACGTAAGCAAAAATATATTGAAGTTGAAGGACGTCATTTTGAACAATTAATGAGATAGCAACGTTTTTTTAATTGTAGTTAACTACTACCTACAAAATAGTTTACATAAATTTATTCAAGAGTTTTCGTGTACAGTATTTTTATTGACAGTATGAAACTAAACGAACAAATTCCAAAATACTTTTTAATTGCAGAGCTATTACTTATTATTCTATAAAAACGTATGGTTAAATTCTTTGAAAAATATCCGGCACTACGAGATTTGTTTGAAAAATATCCGAAGTGAACATGAAGATGGCAGAGCATTTCAACTAAAATTGGGGAATGTCTTGAACATTCAGTCATTTTGCATAGTCAGTTATTGTTTGACATTCACTTGTATCGGTTTTCATAAAAATGGGAAAAATTAAGTACCGAGCTGTCTTAAAATATTTGTTTTTGAAAGGTAACAAGCCCACGGAAAAGAAAGATGAGTTGGACGCTATATACACGGTATCCCAACGAAAAGTACCTACCCTAAATAACTGCGGAGGTAATAACAATTTGTGTTATTAGTATCAGAAGGTAAATGCGTAGAAAAAGCTGTCCTGGATGCATATTCGTAGGGGAGGTTGGGGCAATGTGGACTACGGGGGCAATGTAAACCACCTAGTTTTTTTTCATAACAGCGGCAGCAATGCAACATATTCGATTCTACTTATGTGCATACGGGTCCTACCGATACTCAGTAAGAACTTGGCAGCCGTAGAGGATTGTTTATCAGAGTTTAGAGCCAAAACGTGATTTGCGGAAGCGTCGATCTAACAAAAGTGTTGACTTTATATCAGAATTACTTGGTAAGTAAATGTATTTTTATCTATTTTTTAGTCTCCATACGTTGTTTAGAGTGTGCTTAATATATGCCAAACGGCAATGTTACGATTTTTTATAAACATTGAATATAAACTACATGTGTTCAATTTATTGTCTATGTGGGGCAAATTGAACCGTTAGTGGTCCACATTACCCCAAGTACATTTTTATATATCTAATTTTATTTTCCTTGTTTTCAGGTGCCTAGTCAAGATGGTCCGTAATTATAGAAGAAACACGGAGAAACAAACATGGTCACTTGTTGCAAGCAGTTAAAAGCGGACAAATGGGCTATTTGAAGGCAAGTAAATGTTTTAATATCCCAAAAGCAACATTAATTCGACGATGTAAGGAACAAAATAAAATAATTTTACCCAACGAAAAAGGTTTGGGGTTTTATAAACCTGTGTTTACCAAACAACAGGAGAAAGAATTGGAAAATTATATTCTCGATATGGAAACCAGGTTCGTAACCGTCATCCAAACATTCCGTTGCGCAAACCCGAGTCGACTTCTGCTGCAAGGGCTCAAGCCTTTAACCGCCATAATGTCAAGCAATTTTTTGACCTGTACAAAAACGTTTTGGATTCTAAAAATATCGCATTAACCAGAATATTCAATTGTGATGAAACCGGGTTAGGCACTGTTCTAAAATGTAACAGTAAAATATTAGCTAAAAAAGGAAGGAAGCAAGTTTGCCGTCTCACCTCTGCAGATAGAAGTGGAACCACCACAGCACTTATTTGTATGTCGTCATCAGGAAACTTTGTACCACCATTATTAATTTTTGCAAGGAAAAGGATGAAGGTCGAACTCCAAGATGGCGCACCACCTGGAACAATATTTGCATGCAGTGAAAGTGGCTGGATTAATACCGACATCTTTTTAGTCTGGTTTAAGCATTTCGTTCAACAGGTGGAACCCACCGACGATGATCCCGTCTTACTAATTTTAGATGGGCATAGTAGCCACACAAAAAATATTGATGTGATTGATATAGCCAGAACTAAACATGTACATATTATTTGCTTGCCGCCCCACAGCACTCATCGTATGCAGCCAACAGATGTCGGTTTCATGGCCCCATTAGCACGCTACTACGATATGGCCCTGGAAAAGTTTTTGAATAATCATCCAGGCAGAGTTGTCACGGTCTTTCAGATCGCCAAAATTTTTGGTGATGCGTACTTACAAGCAGCAACCCCCTTAACGGCTATTAACGCTTTCAAAAAGTGTGGATGAGCCCCCTATGATCCAAATATTTTCACAGATTTAGACTTTGCCCCGTCTGCTGTTACTGACAAAAATCTAGCGACAAACGAACTGCCACAATCTGAAAAAGAAGAAATAATTTCTCCAACCTTTACTGCAGGGAGCACCTTATCGAAGCTCACACAATGTAAGTTGGATGAAGCGCCTCCTACAGAATCTACTTCAAACGATCCTTCACATTGTAACGATAAAGAAGCAACGGCTTCAACATCTACTGCCGACTCGACTCTATCACAGCCCATACAATCTAAGCTGGAAAAAGAAGTTCCTTCAGCATCAGCATGTCTTCGCTCTACAGAAAACCAAAGGAAAAGTAGTTTTGGATCAGAAAGTCCTATCAACATTCGTCCACTTCCAAAGACTACTAAATCAAATAATAAACCATTACGGAAAAATAAAAAGGGCAAAGCAGCAATACTAACATCTAGTCCTTATAAATTGGAGTTAGAAGCTGAACTAAAAATAAAAGAGGAAAAAGAAGCAAAGAAAAAGGAAACAGTTAAAAGAAAAATTGATAATCAAGAAAATGAACCAAAGAAACAAAAAGTAGAGTCTAAGAACAGTCTTTCTAAATCAGATAAAGGAAAGCAGAAAAAAAATTTGTAGATGAAGATGCAGACGAGGGAGACCACGATGCAGAATGTTTTTATTGTAATGAGTTGTACTCAACATCAATGGCCGAAGAAGGTTGGGTGCGCTGCTGCGGATGTTCAAGATGGGCTCATAAAGCCTGCGCAGGACTGGACCCTGAAGATGACGAGGCATTTAAATGTGAATTTTGTGCAGAATGTTAATATTTCAAGTACTCGCATTTTTAAGTTGGTAGTACCATTATTTTTATGTTCTATACCTAAATAAAGATTTAATTTTGAATTTCCTTTTTGTGGTCCATATTGCCCCACCCCATGGGGCAATATGAACTTCAGACATGTGTTCAGATTTTTTTTTAACAAACAAGTTTTAAAAATGAAGTCTGGTAAGTTCATAATGATAGTACAAGGTTCACTGAACAATGTTAGTTCATTACAATTTCAAATTTCATCTTAATAATGAGGCTATACAATTTTTTATCTTAGATAGTTCACATTGCCCCAACCTCCCCTAAATATCCGAAGTTTTAGCCACCCAAAGTTGCTTCGTAAATAGCAGACCTGTCGGACTAACGTGTCAATTATGTTGTTAACACAATAATGGCAGTAGTATAGAAGAGGAAATAAATACTAAGAAGGTAGATAATAGTATATTCTATATTAAGGGCGGAATAAGCCAAATTCTACACGAATAGAAAGATTTGTTTCCCGGACCGAAGGGGGCGGATATAAAAAAATAGATAAACTATTTTGACAATCGACACTTTTACAGTTGACAATTGTTGCTAGATAGCGTTTTCTATTTTCTTCTTTTTTTCTTAAAAAGTGCCACAACATACACTATGCTGCAACTTCTGGCTCTAACAATGTAAAGTATAGATACCTAGTGTAAAACTTGTGAATCTTCATTGAAACGTCATTCTATATATAAAGTTTTCTCATTATCATTAACCGCTTACATATTTTCTTTAAAATCATAATTAAACGAATAATTACCACGTTACATGGTGTCAGAATTATGAAAAAACGTGTTAAATAAAAGAAAATTCGTGAGAAAGTTGTAAAATGGCTAAGAAAGACGCAGTATCTGGAATCAAGCCGCCAGCTAACCTACAAATTGATTCGAACAAATCAACGTGCCGGAATAAGTGCCTACAACAGTTTGAGTGGTATGCAATCGTTGTTCAACTAGATAAAAAGCCAGCCGAAGTCCCGGCAGCAACATTTATGCGAGTAATAGACTCAGAAGCGATCGAATTATAGACCACAAAAGCAATAGCGTCATAAACATGGCCGCTGACAGCTACTGAGAGAAAACAAATATTTATTTACGCTCATTTTACGTTTGTGATATGCTTAAAAATGGCTATTGTTAATTTGTCGTGCATTGTGGAGCAGTTTTGTAATGAAATTAAAGTGTTAAAGAAATGTGGAGACAGTTTAAACAGTGGATATGTCGTAGAGATAGAGTATGATGGAAGTTTAGGAGCGAAGAAATAAGGCATACTTATTTGATAGTGACTGCAGTGACACTTTACAAATGAACAAACGAATAAACTTTTAAAATATCACAACGGTCGGGACAAACATAGGTTAAAGACTCATGCTTATCAGAAGGGCACCAAGCGACATCTGCGTAGTTTCGAGAAAACGCCGTCTGAAGTTGCAACATTGCAACACTTACTTAATTACTTTCAAATAACAACATTTATTTATGAATGATGTGAATAATTTAATTTACTCAATTTCTTAGAAAAAAAAGTGTCCTAAAGTACGATTTTTTAATTAATTTTGAGACTTTTGTCGTTTAGTTCATTTCTAATAAATAAGCTTAAATACATTTCACACTAAGAAATATGATTTACAAAATGAAAATGAAACGTCAGTTGTTGTAAAATATCTATTTTAACTAAAACAAAAGTATTTGACTGAACAAAAATTGAGTTTAATGCAAAAATATTCCAATTTAAATTTTAAATCATTGTTAGTTTCCTCTTCAAACTCATTTTCGAAGTCCAGATCTGGTCCAAATCCCTCCAGGTCACCTTCGAATTCTGCTCCCATCAAATTTTTATAAAATTGTTTTGCATCCACCTGAATAAAAGGCATCAACGCGTTAAGATCTGCAAGTTTTTTTGTTGAAATTCCTTTCCTTCTGGCCAAAGCAATTCTAGATTTGTATTGAAATTTGATTGGGTTTTTTTCAAATTCTTCTGAATATTAATTTCTTTGAATGCATCATTATTGTTATGGGTATATTTAAATAAGATACTGAAAGGTTCTCTTTTAGTTATTTTTATAACTCTGGTTTTAAGCCAACTAACTTTTTCTTTGTTTTGATCTTGTTTTCTGTTGACAACTGCACGTTCTATTGCCTGTACAGAAAAGAAGTCTTCTTTCTTCATTTCTGTTACAATCAATGGTTTTTATGTCGGCAATGCTTCATTATGTTTATATAATCATTGCCAGTATAAATCCTTTGATTAGTCTTTATTGCTTTTTCAATAAACGAATAATATGAATCATTGGGTAGAAATCTGTGGCCCGGTACTAGATACAGGAAATAAACTGTTTCTAAAGTTTGATGATTTCTGAGAATTGTTTTCATCATTAATACAATCTTGATATTGCGATTCTGTCCTCCGCAACTATCTGACCATATTATCAGCGTTTTTGTGTTTGGATTGAGATGATCTTCAATGAACTCCTTCAGGACAGATCCAACTTCCTGGGCCCCTCACCCAGCTGTCTCCTCTATCCATACGAAGCAGTATCCATTTTTCAGTATCCATTTTTCCCACAATGGACACCTTCATTGTACAACCAGAGTTGCATTTTATAAAAAACTAAGTTTGTGGGAATATTGGGCAGTGGTAGAGTTTTTTCCATGTCGTAAGTTATTGTCTCAAGATCAGAAATTTCTTCCGCTTCTCTCATATCTGCCTTTAACGTTTGTCTGGAGGTTTCAGCTTCTTGCAGATGCTTCTCATGTGCTTCTTTCGTATTTTGTTGGCTTTTAGATGCCTTAAATCTATCGCATACGCTACATGTGTCTTTTACTAATGGCTTTCTCCGCTGATTGAAATTTTCGTAAAATATTTTCTTGAATATAGTGAAAGAAAGCTTGAAATTCAGATTTTTCTCCAAAAATAACTCGTACATCTTCCGTTCCGTTATATTGTAGCCTAAGTATAAACTTTGTGTTGTGGCTCTACAGTAATGGGACTTGTACGTTGGAAATTTTTTAATATGTTTTATTACGGCTTCGACAACCCTGTTGCAACATGTGAAGTGCCTCGATCTCTCTCTTTCATCTCTTTGTCACTTGGAAGTGGCGGTTTAGCAAAACGATCTATTCTCCTCTTGCTCCAGAGAAATTGAAACAGCTGATATGTACTGTCATATAAATAGCAAACTTTCCACAATCGGTCGGTATTATTATCTTCTCGACTGGTTACATCCACTAAATGAATTGTTTGTCTCAATTTGTAGAATCTCCGTAGAGCCATATTTTCATAGACTATCCGAATTCCAGTTGAATAATTCCAATACATATCACCAACTTCAAATTCCCCATAATAATATGAATTCCTATACATTTTTTTATTTCTTCAATTGTAGTTGAGGGAAATCGATTTATCTGTTTTTGAACAGCATATAAATTAGTAATGTTCATATTTTTGTCTGTTCTGGAATGTATTTGTAAAAACAATCTATAGTTGACGGTAAGTGATGTGGATAATGTGCCCTGAAATACTGACACAAGATTAGGTTCGTGTCACTACCATTAAGCCTCGTAGCAGGAACGGAATCAATAAAATGTCTTCATACAAAATCATTGGTTGGTTTATTATGACTAAAACTGGTACTTACATAGAGCGGTATACATTACACTTACTAACACTTACCTATATTATTATTCGGGTCTTTAAATTCTACATACGAGCAACACTAACCTACGTCTACTATTTTAATTACTACATACCTATATTAAGGTATGTCACTGTAAGGGTTCTTCAGTGTGGTAGAGCATAAAAGGGGTTGGATGACTAGATATATTTCTTTATTCAAACTATAATAAATATTTACTATTAAAACCTAAAACTCTGTACAAAAAGTATATATACAAGATTTATTGGTCCTGGAGGCGTGCAGTCTCTCTAGGGTGGTCGTCGGATTGGGTCGCGGACTGTTTTTCTCGGGTCCAGCTTCCTCACTGAGATGCTAGGTTCCTATAACCAAAGGGGTATGTCAGGGTCGAGATCTCGCGTTCAGCCCACAGCGTGATCTTGGAGGTCGGGAGTTTGCTTCCGTCCCGGGCTCAACGCGCTACGGAAATTCGGCTAGTCGGGAAGACCTCGGTCCTGCGCTCAGCACGCTGCAGGGCTTGACCTAGGGTAGTTGGCGTTCGTCCTAAGCTCAACACGCTTTAGGATTTCTTCCAATATACAGGGTAGAGGTGTAAGAGAAGTAACTAATCGTTACTCGTGTACTCGTTACTTGTTCGGATTCGAAGTAACGAATACAAAAATTACCAGCGTTATAGTTACTCGAGTACTCGAAGTTCTCGCGAAGGCTAATGCTCTATTATTAGATAATTAACGAGTACCGACACCGAAGCATGTCACTGATAGTGTCGTCCATCTATTATTTGGAGTACGCTGTCTTTTATGCAATTACAGATTACTGTTTCAAAATAAGCGGCTGGAGATAAAAGCAATAAAATGAAGTTCACGACTTAGTCACTACGTTTTGATTTTTTGCTGTATTATGTGTGTGTATTTCCCCGGAAATCTGCGGCTTAGTTAACGTTATTATTGTAAATGTAAATATATCGATTATAAAAATAAGTGTTAAAAATTTTGCTAGGAAAGTGCCTCAGAATATTACTAAAGACATATAAATGTTTCTATGTTTAACTTTTGTTATTAACCTAAAGTTATCATTTATTTAAGCATGTCTGAAAATCAAAAAAGAAGTTAAATTTGGAACTATTTTACCCCATTATCCAATCAGAGGAGAACGTAAAAATATTCTTCTGAACTTACAACAATCAATGGCAACTAGATTTGGGAAAATAGAAGTGAACAATACAATAGGAAAGTCTGCGTTTCTAGATCCCAGGTTTAAAAACCGAGCTTTCAGTTCTGACAAATATTTTAAGAGGATTAAAGATAAGATTCAGGAAGAAGGAATAAGGAAAGAAGTGAGACTGAAAAGGATACCGAGGCAAAACAACAGATGAGAGAAAATAATCAGAGCAACTCGGTTGAAGATGGTATGGTTTGGAACGACTTTGATAAACAATCCAAGGTATCATTAGATCGGGCACCTCTCTCTCAAGCGGTAATTGAAATGAGAATGTATATGTTGATGATTCACCTATAGACAGGAAGTAAAACCATCTGGAATACTGGAAAAACCGTGAATTACAATATCCAAGGCTATCCAGGTCAGCAAAGAAATATGTATGCAATGTGGCCACTTCAGTGCCATCAGAAAGATTTTTTTTTCAAAAGCGGGCGAGGTGGTTTCTATTAGACGTAGAACTCTTGAGGGCAAAAATGTTAAAAAAAATTTATTTCTTAATTGCAACCAAAATATAATATAATACATACTTAATACTAGAGTCTATTTATCTACTCAAAGATCTATCTACTCAAAACAATTAAAATACTAATAACTACTCGTATACCCATAGCAAATATCTACTCAAAGATCTTAACCAACGTGAAACATATTACTTTTACTGAATACTCTGAATATTGACTACCGATTATCGATGTACCGAATCCATTTCCACCACAATATTTTTACCGAAGCATATACTTATACAGAATGAGTACTCGAGTAACGAATACTTAGTAACGATTACTTTATTGAAAAGTAACGAATAGTTACGAGTAGTCAATAGTAACGATATTTTACACCTCTAATACAGGGTTTGCTTAGCGTCTAGTCTCGAGTTCAATGCACACCGAGGGGTCAACGACAAGCGGGATATTTAAGTGTTCACGATTCCTAAGCTCAACACGCTCCGGAATATAGTGTAACACTTCGGTTATTTTCAGTTGAAGCTTCCTATCGTTATTCTACGTAAGGTAGAACTTGCCTGGTATATCACAGAATGTATGCTTTGGTAGTATCGGTCAAGTTATTAGCGGAAAGGCGAAGGTGCTGCCCTCTCGGTGCTGGGCGCCCAACTCTGTCTAGTTTTGGCTCGTTTAGAGTTCTGTTTTCTGATCATTTATCGGGGTTATTTTATGTTCAGACGACTGTGTCGTTACACCCCTCCCAGGTCGTAAAAATTTTGGGACGAAATTTTGGCTTCACGTCAGTGGTGTGGGACGCTGTGGCGCTCGGTTTTCTCTGCTTGGTTTAGTATTTTTTGCTAATACTCCTTCCGTTGGCTAGTCTGTATCGGTACCTTCTCCTTCCTGTCTTAGGGTTGTAATAGTGGCTCTGTGTTGTAAATGCCTTTGCTAGGTTTATTTTAACTAGTTCAAACGTTTCCTTAAGTTTTGCCCCTTTGTCGGGAGTGGTCCCATCTGTACTCCTTGCCTTGTCATCTACGATTTTACTTGGTAGTCTTGACTCGTGTCTTGCGGTGTTTATGGCGAACGTTAGTTCCGGTATGTATGTGTCCCATTTTTTGTGATTGTTGTCGCAAAATTGTGCAATCATGGTTTTTATTACCCTGTTTGCTCTTTCTACGGGGTTGTTTTGCGGTGAATAAGGCGGCATTTCTTGCTTTTGTATATTGAAATCGGTTAGTAATTTTTTGAAAATTTTATTTTCATACGATTTGGCGTTGTCCGTTATCACTATCTGCGGGCAGCCAAACTTCATTATCACTTTATCTTCAAACTGTTGGGTGATTACGTTTGCGGTTATCTTCCGGACTGGACTCATTTCCACCCATTTGGTAAACGTGTCTTGAAAAACTATTAAGTATTTATTGCCTTTACTGGAGGTTGGTAGTGGTCCTATGACGTCGGAGCTCACTGTGTGCCATGGTTCTTGAGGGATCTTGGTCGATTGCTTTTGACCCGGTGTTTGTAGTTGCGACGGCTTAAATTTCTGGCAGCTTTGACATTCTCTTACGAACTTAGCTGTGTCTCTGAACATTCCTGGCCAATAGTATTTCCTGGCTAATCGTGCTATTGTTTTTGCTATTCCCAGGTGTCCTGATGTATGACTGCTGTGGTTTTCTTCTATTATTTTATGTTGCTCACTTGTGGGGATGCATAATTTCCACGAGTTTGACATTTCTGTCTCCTTTAAGTCATATTTATCCCAAAATTGTCTGTATAATTTGTCGTCTATGATTGTGAAATCCGAATGCTTTTGCGGTTG
Organism: Galeruca laticollis; assembly: GCA_963921935.1. Taxonomy (NCBI): domain Eukaryota; kingdom Metazoa; phylum Arthropoda; class Insecta; order Coleoptera; family Chrysomelidae; genus Galeruca; species Galeruca laticollis. The sequence goes on from OY998175.1 coordinate 33,673,899, forward strand.
TGTTCCTACTTCTGTTTTTGGAGGCTCATAAAAATGGAAGAGAATACAAGATAAGATGTGACAACGGAGGCGAGTTCTCAAATTTAAAACTAAAACAGTGGTGTAACATGAAGGGGATCGTATTGGATTATATAGTACCTCATTCTCCGCAGATGAATGGCAAAGCTGAACGCCTAAACCGAACTCTTCTAGAAAAGGCGTGAGCATTAATATTCGACTAACAAAAACAATTTGAGGTGAAGCTGTTTATGTAGCCACTTATCCACTTTTTCTGTAAGTGTGACTCAATAAGACTCAACAGATAGTTGAATAGTTGTGGTGACATTAGTGTATATTTAAAAAATTGGCCAGCATCATCTACTTCAGCATATTTTACCAATATCTCTAAGAGACTGTGAACATTTCTTTGTCGATTTAGGGGTCTTGTCTTAAATCTTATTTTTTCCGAACATCGTAGCTAGACAAACCGTAGTAGCTGCTGCAGTCAACAAAAGCAAAAACTCCAATTCAAATTCTTCAGACAACATCTAAAACAAATATTTATAGCTATAGCCAAATTTTACTGACCAATGTCACTAATAGTACCTAATCAAATTGTATTGTACAAAATAGAATACTGCTACCATAAATAACGTTTCCGTAGGTTTAAAAAGTTCTTCCTGCTTCCAACATTTTACCAGTTTTCTCTCCCAATAATAAAATAATGAGTAGCGATCTACGTACTAGCGAATATTCTTTTGTTCGTACCCCAAAAATAAACTACCCGCTTCCCCCGGTTTACAAAGGTTCGAATTAATCACAAGAAGAACATTAGGTTCAGATTTATTGACACAAAAGTACCTAATATACATTAATTGAAATATACTGAATTCTGAAAATATTTTAAAACGAATTCTGTATATATCTACTGTCAAGACTGACAGTTCTACGACTACTATTAAAATTGAGTCTTCTGCTCTACGACGTACTCTCACCTGAAAAATGTCTATGAGCGAAAACACATTTTTCACTTAACAAAAGAGAGGCCAAACATTTTTTCTAAGTACATAACATTTTCGTTCAGAAAAGTAGAACCCACCGTTTCACTTAAAGAAAACGCTTTATTCTCCCGCACAAACATTATCTCCTGGATCAACAACCGTGTCTGGTTCGTGTGGCTTTTGACAACCACTTATTTCTCCATTGCCGCTTGGCCACGAACTTTCATCTTGAAGATGTAAATTAGAATCATCCTTACACTCTAACGAGTATAACCTTTGCACAGGTCTCAATAATGTCCCACGAGGGGTTTGCACTCGAACAAGACGAATCTGTCCATCTTGGCTGGGTAGAACTTCTATCACCTTTGCAATCGGCCAGTCTATGCGTTTACTATTGTCATTGACGACTAAAACAACTTCGCCGACTGTAATTTGCCGATAAGCCCGTTTGTTACACGAAAATTTTAACTGTGCTAGATATTCAAAACGAAACCGAGTTTGAAGAGTCTCGCATAAGGCTTGCTATTTTCTTATTTTCTTGCACAAGGAACAGCGGTCTATATCATTACAATCAGGAAGACCGTACTCTATTTGATGGCGAAGAAACATCGCTGGTGTCAACAATGTTAAGTCTTCAGGATCATCCGACAGGTACGTGATAGGTCTAGCATTAACAGCCTCGCAATCGCGCAAAATAGTCAACAAATCTTCATATTTTAAACGTGCGCGGTCTAACACTTTCTTCAATAACGGTTTCAGCACTCCGATCAAACGTTCCCAAAAACCTCGCCACCAAGCAGCCGCAGGAGGGTTAAATTTCCACGATATGCGTCTTACGAAACTTTCACGCACAATACTGTCCCAATCCAATTGCCACATAGAATTTTCGGCACCTAAAAAATTTGTTCCATTGTCACTATAAATTGTTTTGGGCCTTCCACGTCTCAACACAATATATTCTACAACGATCAAGGTGCCGCGATTTCGGTCAAGGTGAATTTCATGGTTAAGCGCTGTGTTTACATAAACTATTATTTCATTTGTGTATACTTGTTATCGCGCGCTGTTTATAATATACTTGCAATAACTTTTAATTTAAAATATTAATTGTTTTACGACCTTCATGTTCTAAATTCTATGATGCCTAAAATTAATTATATAGGTATTCACTACAAAACACTTGCGAAATCGGTTGTTGGTGCCATGTAAGTTCGGTAGTCGCATATTGTAAATCAATATCATTCAGCCAAACAATATTTTTCCTTCTCAGTCAAACCATTTTCATCAAAAAATGATTTAATCTCCCTTTTTTTCTTCTGTGCATTCTTTTTCTTTACATTTGCCCCTTTAATTTCCATAGCATGATTTTCGTCATTGAACTCATTATGGTCTCCTTCATTTTCATTTTGTCTATCAAAACTCAGTTAATACTCTAGTCCTACCTCTTCATTTAATTATTCTAGAATCTCTGATCTTTCATTCCTCACGTCTAAATCATCCCCTCGGAAATCATTTTCTTCGTCCGATAAATCTGGTAGATCAAAATCGTAATCATTTTCTGAGTACTTCAGCATTTCTTCATGAGTATGGGTCTATTTGTTATGTCTAGTCATTTTCTGAAAAAAATATGGCTTTTTTCAAACGAACAAGATAAAGAACATCAAAAGTAAAAAAATATGAAAAATCTAGCTGAGCGCGTAATTGGTCAACCAACTGCGTTTGTCTCTAGTGAGGGACAAACATTTCAAACTTACGATAAACTATCAAAAATATAAAAAAAGCAATGTAGACTTATACTAGGACAAAATACGATATAGTACTCACCAATTTTATCAATAAAACTAGAATTTTCACTAATATTAACGTAGATTCATGAACAAACTTGCACATGCAATTCAACAGTAACCTCAATCTTGAAAATGGTGATGTTAGACTGACTTTGATAGTTTTATAATCGTCTCATATCTGTCACCACTTGTTAAGGTGCGTTCAGTAGTCGATCCTGTGTAGGGACAAATACGGTTCATTGACGATTTATGAATTCCGTGAGCACTACATCGTATATTAAAATGTGTCCCTCCCCAGGGACAAGTACAAAGAAAAAGTTGATACAAAATAGAAAATGGCATTTTGTATTTCAAATAATTTCATTTCAAAGGTTTACCCAGCTCTGTAAGTTACACATTAACACATTTTATTGCAGTGTACGTATGAGAAAACTTAGTGTATTCTGCTGTGCCAACCCCAACTAAAAATGTTGCGCGCCAGTTGACTGCCACCTGTCACTGTAGTCAATTCATTGTCATCACGATTGGAAAATCCTGTCTGTCACTATTATGAGGTCATCAGTATTCTCTCATCTCTGTAATGATGTAGATGATAAGATAGGTACTTAATGATGTAAGTATTTCTACACACTCGTAAATTTTTATATCCATCCATGATACGGGAAAACTATTCAAATGGTTATCATTATCTACATTTGCAATAATATCTAGATTGATAAGTAGATAAATATAAATTTGAATATTTAGGTACCTCATTTGCCTTCATTATCTTAAAAATTATTTAAACATAAACAACGAAATGTATCTACATCGGCTATAAATAAAATTGCAAAAATTTCAAAATAATAAACCTGTGAAAATAAATAAATAAAAAACAGTGACTCAAGGCGGTAAAATTAAATCGGAACTTGCTTTTCGTCTCATTTAAAACACGATTTTATAACGTAAACAACAGCACAGTGTGCTACTTGCAGACTTTAAATTTAGTTTTAAACAATATAAAATACATATTTATGTACCAAAGACGAAAAACTGTCTATCATAGTCGATACTTCAGAATGATAGCCGGGGCTAGCAATCAGGCGAGAGACATTAGACATTTTTTCGTCGAGGTGCATATTACATTTTTTCGTCGATCTCTACCTACCTTTTATGAAACTAACCAAGCACCCTCCTGTTTGCTAGCCTCGGCTACGTCCCACTTTTCGAACTGCAGACTCGATCATAATTTTAATAAATATATACAAAGTATATTCTGATTTGAGTTGTAACAAGTCTTTATTTTAATTATATAGTAAATCAATCTCGAAGATGAATATTGAACGTACAGTTTGTGCAATTATTGATATTAATTCCTGCCGTCGAAGAAGATGCAAGAGACAAGTTTTGATTTTGGGTACTTGTTGATGCAACTTCAGATGCAGATGCTCCAGGTGCACTATTTTCAAAACTTCTCTCTTGGAATGTTATACCTGTTAAATTGCTTTTGGATGCGTTTATTTGATTGGGAATGGAATCCTCAATGTATCCCTCGGCGACTGTTGAGGATTTCCATCTTCCGTGCTGTTTTAATGACAGAATATGTGCGCCGGCATTGACCAAAAGTGTTACAGATGTGCGCCGATAACAATGCCCGGTGTACTCTAGTTCGTTTCGCAATTTTGAGTATATTATAATCAAACTAGGTATCTCGCAAATGAATGCACACCAATCACTTGCACTGTACACTATAATTGACAAAAAATATACAGGTTGGCAAATTAATTTTGACAGTCGGAAGTTTGGCGACGTCCGATGCGCCGTTGCGAGGACGTATGCGGATTGCAAGAGCTCACTTCGCTGGCAGAATTCGTAAGCTTCGTTTCGACAGTACAGTTCAGAGGAAAGTGTGATTACCGGGGTTGTGCAATTTAAACTTGTTATAGCCACTTCAGAAAGTAATCTCTGCGGAAACAAATACATTCTTTGGGTTTTCGTTGGACCAACATGAAAATCAAGAGAAGTTTGTTAATGGAACGTCACGAAATCAGACATTTACGCCTACTATATTTTAGAAACATAAAAAAGTGCAGAGAACAGAACAAACTTATCATTTATATGGATGAAACATACATTCATTCATGTCACACGCACCTTAAAGGATGGAGCGACAAGAGTAACGAAGGATTAAGAAAACCCGTTTCAAAAGGTGATAGGCTCATCATTGTGTATGCAGGAAGTGAAAATGGTTTTGAACCTTATGCTGGTATTATGTCGAATTCCCAGTCAAAAACAGATTATCATAATGAAATGGCGTACGAAAATGATGAGAAGTGAATTTACTGTATTATTATGAAATTTTGAAGCTATTATAATGATCCAAGTCTCATTTTAAAGGAAATTTTAAAAGCTATAAGCTCTGTAAATTTAAATATTTTTTAACGGGTAGTTTTCAAGATTTTTGAGGTTAAGAGGCTTCAGACACGTGACTATTTCCCTCAAGAGAAAACGTCTACTAGCCATAACATTTTTATCGTACAAAAATGAAAAAAAACCAAAATATTCTGTAAAAAATAAGCTATATTTTTCGTATCTACAATATTTTGTAAATTATTTTCAAAAATATCAAATTTTTCTTAAAATTGCTTAAACTTGCAGAACACATAGTTAACACATAAATAAAGTAAATTGCAGAAGGATTTTCTTTTATTTTATTTTTATCAAAAAATTGAGAAGCTTAAGTAATTTTTTTCAAAAAAAGTGAAAATTCGATTTTATTTTCATCAGAACTTCGTTAATTTTTATGCTAATGACTTGAAACTGGATTCATTTTAAAGATTTTTTGAAGTACTTTGAAAAATATACTTTCTTTGGAATCTTCAACTTTTTTATTTATTTTACGTTAAATGCATGTAATTTAGTGACTAAAAATTTTTTTTTCTAGCCGCCGTATCTCGGTAATAATTGCACCTATGTCATTGACAAACCTCTCAATCTGTTCCTTTTTTTGTAAGCTTTATTTTAGATCCGACATGTTTTTTCGTAGCATGTCAAATTGTTGACTTATACAAGACAAACTCATAAAAAACGTGATTGTTTTCATAAAAAACGAGCATTTTCAAACAAGAATAACTCAGTAAATATTGACTTTACGAAAAATGTTTATATGGAACTTTTTGCTTGAAATTAACCCCTCTATCGATTTCCGAATTTTTTTAACATTTTATTTTCCACCCCCGAGAAGGGGTGGTTTCCACCCCCTGGGTAAAAGCGCACTACGGAACTATATCAACTTTGCTTTTTATGGTATTTTATAGTTACCCTCCAAATTTTAGGTCAATCGGACCTGATGTTTATTTTTCTTAGCAAAAACCCCCCATTTACTGTACTAAAGGTGACAAAACGGGTTTTATCATAAAATTAGTTCAGATAAATTAACTCCAATGTTAAAATGTCATATACCTGGAAATGTTATTGTCACTTTGCCATCGATAAAAAAGGTGCATCCTTTTTTATCGCGATAAAAACTTCTCTTCCTCAAGAGAAATTTATCCGATAAAAAAAAAGCTCTTGTGTTTTTACTGTTGACAAATATTGTAGATCAGATAGTTATCTAAAAAAAATTGTGAAATACTTTTTTTCTAAGTGCCACCGTTTCTAAGATATAACGATTCAAAAAGTTGGAAGCTGCGATGGACATTGTAAAAACTATGTTTGGAGATAATTTTGCCAAACAATCGCAATCCATTCCTCTATCAAATGATAATGTTGCTCTCCGAATTGGTGATATAGCTGAAGATGTGAAGCATCAGCTTATTGAAAAGTTCCGTGACAAATTGTTTTCGATTCAGCTTGATGAGGCAATAGATAGATAGCAATAAAGACGCTCATTTAATTGCGTATGTCCGATTTTGTGATGGTATATCGGCAGTAGAAGAACTACTTTTCTGCAAACCCATAGAACTCAAAGCAACAGCACTCGCTTTGTTTGATATTTCAAATGATTTTATTGATGAGGCAAACAGAGTGGAAGAATTGCGTTAGAATCTGCACCGATAGTGCTCGTACAATGTCTGGAAAATTCCAAAGTTTACAAGCACTTGTTAAACAAAAATCTCCGTAATGTGTCTGGACCCATTGCATGATCCACGGAGAGGCTATGGCTTCCAAAGAAATGAGTCCAGGTCTCAATATTATGCTAGCGACGGTTGTAGCTGTAGTAAATTATCTAAAAATTAGACCCCTAAAATCAAGAATCTTGCACCTTGCAAAGATACGAGTGCAGAACATTCGACGTTGCTATTTTATTGTGAGGCCACATTGTTATCGCGTGGGAAATTTTTACAACGTGTTTATGAGTTTAAAGATGAAATTGCCACTTTTCTAGAAGAGGAAAACCGGCCGGAAGCCGAAAAGTTTCTAGATGCTTTATTTGTGATGAGATTGAGTTACTTGGTCGAAATATTCGAGAAATTAAATACTCTGAACCTGCAACTCCAAGTAGCCAACACACATAATGTTGGAAACCAGTGATAAAGTCAGTGCTTTTTGTAGAAAGTTGGAGCTGTGGAACAGAAATGTGCAACGAGAAAACCTAGAAACGTTTTCAAATGTGAATGAGTCTGTCAAAATATACAAGAAAGAAGAACAGTATGTGGAAGTTGTTTTTGTAACAATAGAAAGTCATTTAGCCATGTTGGCACAGAACTTTAAAAAGTATTCGTAGCAAGTTACGAGTGGGTTAGGGATCCATTTAGAACTATTCCCGAAAGTCTCTCAACTGTAGAAGAAGAAATTTTCATAGACATTACTTAAGGCGGCGAAATCAAAAGAGAATTTAGTGATAAATCTCTCTTTGGATTTTGAGCGGGAGTGGATGATGCGTTTTCTCCATTGAAAACCAGAGCATTTCATATATTATCGCCATTTTCAACATCCTAACTTTGCGAAGCCGGATTTTCTGCGGTAGCTGCTTTAAAGACAAAATATAGACAAAGAACTGAGAGGCTATTTCTAATATAAAACCTTCTTTTCAAAAACTTTGCTGTGCGAGACAGGCCCGAGAGAGTCACTAATAATTATTAAAGTACTTTTTTTTATTTATTTAATGTCGCCCGAACCACTTAGGTTATAAGCGACAACAGTTATAATTGCTTAAGGGAAGTTACTTATGTTCTACGTTAATATACAGTGTATTCTCTACATTAACATTATATATAGTTATGTTATTAGTTATGAGGTGTGATCGTTTTAAATTTAAATGTCTCTCATGTTAATCTCCTTAAGAAACTTAATAATGTTGTCCATGTTGCTATTGTCTCTGAGTATGTTGGATATGTTCTGTGCAAAGTTGAATTTATTTCTGGTGTTGTTGAATTTTTGACATTCCACTAAAATGTGTTTTACTGTTAAGTTAGTTTGGCATGTATCGCAATAAGGGATGTTTTCTTTTGTGATAAGATGGAGGTGTGTGTAGCGAGTGTGGCCGATTCGAAGGCGTGAGAGTGTCACTTGCTTACCCCTAGATGGTAGAAAGATTGGTCGTTGTAGCGCGTTTTCTTTGATTTCACTTAGCTTCTCGGAGCACTGCGACCACTTGATTTGCCACACACTGTGGACTATATTTTTAATACGTCTTTTGTTGCTGCTTCGCGTGTCAGATGGTCCGCTGACTCGTTTCCACTGACTCCGATATGTGAGGGTACCCAGATAAATACTGTCTCTTTTCCTCTTTTTCTGGCGTACTGGAGTTCTCTGTTAATTTCTTTGCGTATAGGGTTATTGGGATACATGCGTTGGATCTCTCATAGGGCACTCATTGAGTCCGTTATAATTGTAAATTTGTTTTGGTCGGATTTATTAATGTGTTTCAGGGCTTCTAGGATTGCGTAGAGCTCTGCGTTGAAAATGCTGAAGTTATTGTGTAGCTTGAAATTGGCGTTGTGGGTTTTGGAGAAGATTGCTGCTCCTACTCCTTCGGCTGTTTTCGAAGCGTGAGTGTAAATATGGTGATAGTCGTTGAATTCGTATATTATGTCACTGAAGTGGTTTTGTATAACGGCTGCTGAGATTTCGTGTTTATTAAATTTCGTGCTCAAAATTGATCATTGAGGTACTCCGTTTTCTTGAACTCTGGGTGTTGATATTTTTCCATTTGATCGTACTCTGAATTTTCTAAATTGAAGGAAATTTTGAATGAACTTTAGTAAATGTCCGTTTATGCCCAGGATTGTAGCTTTTTGATGATACCGAATCTCCATGTGCAATCATAAGCTTTTGTTATGTCACAAAAAACAGCCAAACAATGCTGCTTGTTTATTAGCGCTTCATGAATTTCGGATTCCAAGTCCACTAGATTATCGGTGGTAGATCTGTTCTGGCGAATACCGTGTTGTTCGGGGATCAGGAGCTGTTTGTTTTCCAAGAACCATCTTAGCCTTTGATTTATAATCTTTTCGAATAATTTACAAGTTGACGAGGTTAGAGAAATCGGTCTGTAGGAGTGGGGGTCTGATTTTGGCTTTTGAGATTTAAGGATGGGGACTATATACGAGTTTGACCAAGATTTTGGGAAGTGATGTTGTATCCAAACTGTATTTAGGATGTCAAGGAGATATTTTCTCGCACTAGAACTTGATTTTTGGATAAAGGTTGGACGTATGTCGTCTGGACCAGGAGCTCAACTTCTCGTGTTAAATAAGGCGTCGTCTAGTTCTTCTAATGAAATAGTAGAGTTCATGCTGTCATTGTCGTTATATGTTACTTGTATTTCCTCTTTTTCATTTCTTATGTTGTATTGTAGAAATTGTTGAGTGTAATTATCGTTGCTGGAATCTTGTTCAAAATGCGAATTTTTCTGCTATATCTTCTGTTGTAGAGATCGTTTTGTCTTCATGTTTTAAAATTTTGATTTCGCTGTTATGCCGTTGTCCGGATAGCTAACGAATTTTTCCCCACATGGTAGAGACGGGAGTGCAATGGTTGATGGATAATACAAAGGTTTTCCAGCTTTCTTTTTTCCTTTTTTTGGTTTGATAACGTGCTTCAGCTCCGCATTTTTTATATTCTACTTTGTTGTCAGTTGTGGGGTGTCGTCGATATTTATTAAAGGCTTGCTGGTATTACTTTTCCGCCAACCTATCTAATATGCGAGAAAAGTATTGGTTTACCCACAAAAAAGTTGGAAATTTGAAATTTTTTTTTGAGTTATGTTTACGTTATCCATCAACAACAACACGAAAAAACGGTTTCTACAAAAAAAATCCTGTGTGTATGCCGTCGTCGTCGTCGTTGTCGTCGGCCACTTTTTCTTGCAAGTCTTGTTAGCACGATACAGCCTCCGGAGTGCAATAAGTCACCAATTTTATGATGGAATATTGTTAAGCACATTTCACAGATGAACCCTATTGATTTTCAGCTCACCAGAGCCAGTACAACGGGTGCTATGGTACTTGAAGTACGACATTTTGTCGTTTTTCGAGAAATTTCAGTTTGTTAGCACGATACAGCCTCCGGAGTTCAACAAGTCACCAATTTTATGATTGAATATTATTCAGGGCATCTCACTTATGAACCCTATTGATTTTCAGCTCACTAGAGCTACAGTACTTTCAGTACGATATTTTTGTCATTTTTGGAGAAGTTTCAGTTTGTTAGCACGATACAGCCTCCGGAGTATATCCAAGTGATGAATTTTATGATTGGATATTATTCATAGCGCCTTAAAGATGAACCCTATTGATATTGAACTCACTAAAGCCAGTACAACGGGTGTTGTGGTACTTAAAGTACCAAATTTTTGTCATTTTTGGAGAATTTTCAGTTTGTTAGCACGATACAGCCTCCAGAGATTATACGATTGATCAACTTTATGAATAAGTATTGTTCAAGGTGTCTCATAGATGTACCCTATTGATTTTCAGTTGACTAGAGCGAGTACAGCGGGTCCTATAAAACTAGATATACTAAATTTTTGGTTATTTTTGGAGAAATTTCGGTTTGTTAGCACGATACATCCCCCGAAGTGTATACAAGTAACAATTTTATGATAGAATATTGTTCAGAGCCACAGATGCGGAAAAGTTAGTTTTAATCTTTAAAACCGTTTATTCTTTTATGGCTTCGCTGCATTTATTATCACACCATGGAGCTGGGGTGTGAGTTTTGACAGTTTTGGTTTAGCCAACTGCTATATGAGCTGCTTGTAATAATGCTTGTGAGAATCGTGAGAAGGTTGAGGCTATATTTGAAGTGGTGGGGTTAGGAAGGTCTTGAAGATATTGGTTAGCGAAAAGTGTCCAGTTAGCTTGGTTTAATTTCCATGTTGAGAAAGAAGTGGTATTGGCAGTGGAAAAAGTTCGGTTTATAAGTATGGGAAAATGATCGCTGCCATATAAGTAGGGGTAGACATCCCAGTTTGAAGAAGTTTGTAGGGCAGGATTGCACATAGTTAAGTCGATGGCTGAGGCATCTCCGGATTGAATGTTAAATCTTGTAGGTTCTCCTGTGTTTAGGATATTTATATTGTTATTTTCCAGCAGTTGTTCGATAACTCTTCCTTTCGATGAGCTGTGTTTAGATCCCCAGTATGGGCCATGGCTGTTGAAATCTCCTAATACGATACGAGGGGACGGGATCTGTTGAAGTAGTTCCTCGATACCGTGGATTGTGAGAATTTCATTGGGTGGAATATAGAGGTTGCATATTGAGATTTGTTTGTCGCTGTTGATGTTGACAGCGACTGCCTCTAGGGATGTATTTAAAGTGATAGATTTTGTTTCAACAGTCTCATTGACGTAGATGGCTACTCCGCCACTTGCCTTATCTTTATTGGTTCTGTTTCTGTAAAAACATTTGAAATTTTTTAATGCGGCATGATAGGAACCTCTAAAGTTGGTTTCTTGGAGACAGATTATTGATGGTGTGTTTTGAGAGATTAGAATTTTTAACATTTCATAACGAGTATGGTACCCGTTAAGGTTCCATTGCAATATGGATTTGAATGATAAGAGCTGAGGATTTTCTTGGGAGGAGGAAAGATCGCTGTCTGGTATTGCGGATATTCGGAGTTGGTAGTTAATTCTCCGATTTACCTTTGAAATTCTTGTTTTCATGCTTTTTGAGCATTTGGCATATATTGTATTCATAACGTTTAGGAACCCTGGTATGTCGTCTGTGTACGTTTTAAGAAGATCCAAAATGTCTGCGGTGTGGAGGGATGATTAAAAAAAATTTAGAGTTTGGTTGAAATTTAGCGTAAAATTGTCTTTGTTGTAACGGAAGCATTTCTTCTTCTATAGATTTTTCTGATTTTGTTTTCTTTGGATTGGGTCTTGGAAATACGGGATTTTGTTTGAGGTCTTCTATCGGTGGGGTTAAATCTGATACTTGTCGTTTAAATTTACTTTTAATTTAGTACTAATGAATTTATTATTAGTTTCATTCGGCATTTGACAGTAAGTACCTACTGATACAATCATATTTTTAATATACTTATGAATAGTATATTACATTAAAAATGTATTGTATTTACTTAATTTTTTCTAATGTAAGTATGAATATCATTTTGTTTCTCTTTCTGAGAGTAAAATTTTTTATTAATAATTAGCGTTTCTTTTTAATTTTGATGTGCTGGCGCGCCCCCATGTAGAGTTGTGGCGCCCCCTAGGGGGCTCGCCCCATAGGTTGAGAAACGCTGATCTAGCGGATTTCGTAAATAATTATTAATTTGACAACAGCAAATGACAATTATCGTCACAGTGTCATTGTTTTTATTAAATCGCCGTGGATATACTAAAATGACTCAATCGGCCCTCTCGCACCGTGCCGTATCATAGTGACCACAGCGGACGAAAAGATATTACGAAATGCGGACGAAAGTCTCTGCAGAGAAAAAATACTTGCGCTCAATAATAGTCCATTTTTCATTCGGAAATTAGTACGTAAAATGTAATTTTTTGTTGAAGTCGACGGGAAACATTATTTACTTATTTATTAACCAACTGTTAGGTATTGAAAAAATGCTATACACAAGAAGTGATATGAAATTAACAATTTGGGTATTGACAAAAGGTTTTTTACCTAATATCTAGTAACGGTTATTACTCAATGTGATTTACAAATTTAAGTTGATAAGTAAACACTGCTATCAGGTCCGGTATTTCACCTCTTTTTTATGTCGCCAACTATTTCAAGAGAATTGTTGCTGCGTCATAAAATAGATTAATTATTTGTATGATAATGCGGAGTCCCTTGTTGAAACTGTAATTGCATCCATAGAGAAAGTAATATATTAAGATAGTCTTCGTTCCTGTATAAACAGTTGGCATCGCGTTGATCGAAGCGCACCACTTGCGGGTGTCAGAACTAATTTTTACCGGCGGGATATTTAAATTTGGTAGTTTGGATTATGGGTAGATAAATTTTACAATTTGTCTTAAAATTGTTTATTATATAATTATTTCATTACAATAAATAAAAATATATTTCATTTTTGTGATCAAAAAAATTATAATAAAAAATGTTGAGACAAATGATTTAGGTAAATAAGAAAACCGTACACATTTAAATTTTTTATTAACCTGCCCATAATATAAAAACCAATTACTAAAATATTTTATTATTATACACGTTATTCTATATACATTATTAACTTAGAAATTCTTATTCTATCTTTGGATTTATAGTAAACGATAATATCACAAAATACAAAAAATTTGATTAAATTATCAGTAACATTACTATATCACTTAAAGCAGTTTAACATAAATATTCTAACCTGACTAGAAAATTTGAATTGGTATCACAAAACATGAAAAAATTATTTATATCTATATGAATAATTTATCAAACAGTTACATATTATTATTAATCACAAAATTACATATTTCTACTAAAAATACATTATATTTTAGAAAGTTATTCCAAAATTACATCAAATTGCACAATAACTTATTTAAAATTATGGACAAAACAAATTTTAATAAAAAGGAGTTAACTAGATTCCCCATTTCCATGAAGACAGAAACATGTGTGAAACAAAAAAAATTAAACGCAGTACATTAAGTTACCATGGAAAATATTTCCTCTTATCATCATTATCATATTTTCTAATTGATAAGGGGACAAAAACTTTTATGAGTTGAGAAAATATGTATTATTTATGTTGTCAATAAGTGAACCAATCAAAATTCATATGACCTTTTGCAAAGGTTTTTTCTGTAAAATTTTCTACATGACTTAATAGCGGTAATTTACCAGGAACTGTTAAACTTTCAATGGTAGCAGTTATAGTGGTCTCATTATTTTTGTAGCAACTGAAACTTTTATTTTAATTCTACTGTTTCTATGAAGATCAAAAAATGATTCTTTAATTTTGTGCAAAGCATGAAATTTTTTTGTTTGTTCAATATAAAAGCATTTTTAATATGTTGTAACTTTGCACATTTATGGATATTAAAATAAATATCAAAATTAAATAAAGTATTTCTGGAAAATTTAAAAAGATGAGGGGGGTCATATAAAGTTATATTGTTTTCTTTTCATTTACAAAAAAATAAGGACGAGGTTTTTCAATCTTCCAGTGTTTACTTAATTGTCTGCTCGATTTGTATTCCCTAGATCTCAAACAATTGCCATTACATTTAATCCTCTATCTTGTAGTGCTGAAATTACCTCTACAATAATTAACTTCAAATCTTCAATTTTAACCTAATCATTAGTAATATATTTACACAACTATGATGAATTGAATGACATTTCAAAGGTTCACTAACTTTTATTTTCTTTATTAGAACATATTCATCTTAAATAATTTAAAAAATGCCTAATCCTACTCACCCTTGTACCTTGCAACGCCATATTTTTCGCAATTGTTATTTTTTACACTGTCACTTTCAATTTGACAAACACAAGCCAGTTTCACACCAACCAGTGTAAGATTGTTTTAGTTATTTTCATTTTTAGTGACTTAAAAGTTAATATAGTAGGATATTTTATAATATGTTAAAATGTATTGTAATTTAATATGTTTGGAACTATTTTATCCTATTTTGTTCATGTAAAACGGTCTTGTAGTTCCCGATTGGAGAGACTACACGCGCGGGTCAGTTGCACAGAAACGTTTTGCTACATACCGCCTATATCAAACCGTCTTGTTATTTGATTTGTCTATGATTTTACCAGCTTTCAATATCATTCATTTCAGGAATGTATGCTAGGACTCTATCATTGAAAAAAACGAATACTGACCTAAAAGTCTTGATTAGTGTTGGAGATACAAATGCAACCACGTTTTCTGCAGTTGCTGCAGATCCTAAAACAAGACAGCGATTCGTGAATAGTTCTGTGAACTTTCTAAAAACACATAGCTTCGATGGATTAGATGTCGATTGGGAGTTACCGTACTCAAAAGACGCAGTAAGTGATGATATGTTTATTATTTATAACTTCTTGATATTCACTGCTTTGATTTCAGGACAATTTTATAACGTTATTAAAAGAACTAAAAGAAGCATTTAAAGAACGAAATTGGTTATTAACCGTAGCCGTATACCCAAACCCATCTGACGGTTATAAAGTCACTGAAATAATCAAGTAAGCTTTACCTATTTTCCAAAAAAACTAATCGCTACCTCACTTTTGTCCCACCCTGTATGAAACTATGTATTTCCTTTTTAGGTACGTAGATATGATCAACTTGATGTGTTACAATTATTACGGCCCTTGGAGTGCTTATACAGGGCATAATGCTGCTCTTTTTAGTTCACCTGTTGAAAGTGCATATGAAAAAAGGCATCTTAATACGGCTACGTCTCTTCAAAATTGGATAAATGCCGGAGCTACTAGAGATAAAATCAACGTCGGAATTCCGTTTTATGGTCGAACATTTACGTTACTCAATGCCGATGATCATGCATTTCATTCGCCCATCACCGGCGGAGGTCATCCCTTAACACCGTCATACAAACAGGTATAGGCACTTGAATAATTAGATGTCAACGCGATATTTGCATACTAACAAAAAAAATTACTTGTTTATCTGTTTTGATTTTAAAGTGATTTGCATGAAAGTTTTATTTATTAGATTTTTATGAACGGTGTGCCAAAATTAATGTAAGATTTGAGTTTGCCACCATTGGTGCAGTGAAATGTTGGCAACTTCTTCTACAACGTGAGAACTTGCGTGATTGGCAGAAAAAAACGCTAGGAAGTACTTGTATGCAAAATGGTGATCGGTAAGCGCTGTCAACTACTAAATAGCTATTTTCCTCTAGGACGCTAAACGCTAAGTTAGCTTTAACTGGGAAACCTAACCTAACTTAAATATATATTTCACTATTTTTTGTGCTGAAATAATTAATTTTAATAATAAGTTAACTTAATTGCACAAAACCACTTATGAACTGATTTCAAAACAAACGATGCGAATACCTAAGCAAAATGGTGGATTTTGTGAGCGCAATACGCGCATTTAGTGAAAACGTCACGAGTGCCATTTTCTTAATTGTTAGGGTGACAATGAAAACAAAACTTTTATTTCTATGTTAATACCACAGAGCATTATTTAAAGTTTTACTTTTAAATATCCCTATCTTTATTAAGCATCGAAAAAAGTTTTAGGTCAAAAGTATCTCGAAAAATATATATTATATTGGTAATATAATATGGTGACTATACTGATTTGATAGTGAGGTTCTAAAGGATAGGTTATGTTTTAAAAAAGAGAATTAGGCAATCCAACGACCTGTCAAAATAAATTCAATATGGCGGTGACGGTCAAATAAATAACAAAGTTACTGTAGAGTGTGATTGTTTAACCCACGTTAAACTGATTTTCTGTCTGTTTATTAGCCGTAAATTGTGGTTTTTAAATAGTGTAGTGTTTGTCTTCCATATGTATTGTAGTTGGTTGTGGAAGTCGTTCTAATCGTGATGAAATTTCGTTTTGTTCCCGCGGAAACAAAACACAGGTTTCTAACGAAGAAAAACGTTTTGACCAAACTTGGCAGGGCTGCATGGATATCTGTGGCATGGATCGCAGCAATAAAGAGAGACGATCAGACCGAATCTATATTGAAACACCAGAAAGTTTCCTGTAGACACTTTATAGCTGGTAGGCTTCTTATCAAATATATCAACTCTACTAGCTCCTAGTTCACGTAGTTTGTACTCAAGTAGGTATTAACTCACTTTAGGCAAACTTGCTGTCCTCAAAGATAAAGAACACCCTGACTGTGTCTCAGAAAGTAAAAAAAGGGCTGCAGATGTTGACCGAAAGAATCGCAGAGATAAAAGGACAAACCTGACTGACACTAAGGTAAAAAATAATTAATAGTAGTCCTTTTTTATGCAAATTGTCTCAAGAGCTAAATGACAATTGATTGGGATATGTGTAACTGATCGTCCTGGTCAAGAAAAGATAGTCGATGAGCATGTTTTGCACACTTTATTTTGATAAAAAGAATGTTAATTTTTATTAATAGCAATGTTAAGTTATGTATTGATAGTTGCTGAACATTGTTATAATTAATTACTTTGTCAACAGGTCATGGATATTGATGAAATGCCTCAACAGTTCCAGGATGATCAAATTGAATTTATGGAGACGGTGGTGTCTGTGATGCTTAAGTATTTATGTTTTAGTTTTGAAACTAAATATTACTTTGCAACTTTTATTATTTCGCAACATTTAATGAATGTTTAATTTTGATTTGTACTTAAATTAGTAATAATTATTGTCTCTTCATAATATGTATAACGTTTATGTACCTACTAAGTGTTATTATAGTAATATATTTTTACATAGCTTTGTCAATAAGATCAAAATCTTTGAACAATGAGGCTGAAGTTCATTGATTTTACTCATGTTAATATTAGAAATATGTATTGTAATGTACACATACCAAAATGAAATAAAATTTATATTTTGCAGTGTAAAATAATTGTTTTTCTAATGCATTAAATGTCACACACTTTAGGGACAATAAAACCCTTATATAACAGTTTATTTTTCCAAAAACAAAAAAAAAACTAGAAAATAAAACCCCTAAGGTCATAGAAACAATTTCACAAGACAACATCGACAAAAAACAATCATTTATAAACTCATTACATAACTCCAAATACATATATAATTCCTCACAATGAATGAAAGGCTAACTTAGTTCTACATTTATTTACGAAAAATAAAATACAACACTGATTTAATAGCAGAAGGTTACACATAATATATCTATTAGCTAAACTATTTATGTTTCTCCAACATCTGGATTTTTCACTAATAACGATTTAAAATAAGCACTCTTCATCTTAAAATAGGAAAATTGTCCTTCTCAAACACTACAAAACACCTTAAAACCCCACAAAATACAAAGTGAACCGTTTTATAACTATAAAACTCTGCAGCTTTTTAAACATAAATGAATGTACTGAATCCAATGTTTGACCGTCGCCGCCATATTGACAGCTAAAAAGTCACGTGGTTTGGATTGCCTAATATCGAATTTTTAAAAATAAGGATGAATTTATCTAACGTGTTTGTGTTAAACAAGATTAACAACTCAGATTAACAAATAAAATAAATATGTTTGTTTTGATTATTTCTTGCACCAAACATCGAGTCACAATCTAAGCTCACTTGCGGACACTTCCACTGCTTTGCCATATTTACAAACTCTCTTTAGTTGCAGGAAAAATGAAATTAGAAGTTTAATTGAAAATGTGTTAAAAAGTTATGCAAATAAAAATAGTCATACTAATTTATGCATTTGAATCGCTACTTTTAAAATTAATTAATAATACTTGAATTTTATTTAAGAAAGGCTTATTCTTATATAAATTTTAAATAAGTATTTGTTGTATGCTCAGATACCTTTATTGTTATAACTAAAAGTGGCAACATTGCTCAAAATTTCAGTACCTGTTTAATGTGTCAATAGTAATCTATTTAGTAGTTCTGTGCTTGTTTAATTACCATATAAAGAGAGATACAAATGTCGTCAGAGTGTGATCGACGATCATTTCGAATACGCCGTAGTATCGTAGTAAATAATGTCAAATGTGGTTTGTTTATACGAGCGCCATTACGACTAGAGAGTAAACATTTAGTTCTTTCGCTCTGATGTGTTTTTCAAGACTTTTAGTGACAAAATAAACTTTTAACTTAATTAATTTAATGTTTTTGGATTATCATGGTTCGTCGGTGCCAAGTTTGTCAGAAAAACAGTCGAAATTACCAAGGCCATGTACCTACAAGACAAGCCCCGCTTTTGTAATTCATTCATTATTTCACTACTGGCGTTTAGAATTGCTGGCCGCAAAAATTAACGTGTTTATGAATGAATAGCCCTCTCTATGCTTATTATTACTCTAAGATAAACACCTATAAATCTACGATGTACAGTTGCGGCAGAAAAGTGGGACAGTTGTTGTTGCCAAGAGTGACTGTGACTTTTCCGTTTCTGGGAAAAATGGGATAGTATTGTCATATATTTAAATGATAATAACACTAAAGTGTCAATAATATTGTTTTTCTCCAAATGACATTAAAAGCGGCCTTTTAATGACACTTGGCAGGCTTAGAAGTTGTATTTTTAATGCCTAGGCAGAAAAAGTCCACTTTTACTGCCTAGGCAGAAGAAGTTCGTTGCTAGGCAACCTTCCAAGTAATAATTTAAATCAAACTGGTTATTAAAATTGACAGTGACATTAAGAAAACTCAAAATGATTCTGAAGATTATAAACTGGTTTTATTGCATTAAAACTACAAACTACAACACGAAATTTTTTATGTTCAGGGTAGCTTTCAACATCGAATAGGTAGACCATAACATTGAAGGCTTCAATTTCTTTGAAAGATCGGAAAAATAGACAATCAGCACATTTTCAGAGAAAGATCCTATATTTTTCTTCTGTCTATATTCCATGAATCTGCTGTATGTGAGTTCATATACAGTTCTTGATTTTTCCGGTGAAAGGTTAAATTCCACATCTCGCGCCTGGTCTCTTATCTCAGGTGGTGTTAATTGCATCAATTCATCCTCACTTTGCAGTAAATCCATTTCTAACATGACAACTTTTCAAAATTGACAATGACAAAGTAAACAAACGTCATCAGCGGTAAACATAGTAACGCAGGGCCCAGTTACCTTTGATAAAATAATTTAGTTATTTGGATATTGATAATGAAATGCAATTTAAATATGAAAAAGTCGATTTTGCGTGGAATTGGAACAAATTTGAAGAAAAAATTATATGTTTCACACGGCAGAAAAGCAGATTTAATGCCTTGGCTGGTTTCATAGCCACGCTACGCTCGGCTATGAAACACCAGTCGCGGCATTAAATCTTGTGCTTTTATGCCTAGTAAAACAAATAACTATTTTCATTATTAAATATCAAAGGGTACTAAATAATTTTCAATAAAAAACAATTAATATTTAGTAATCCCGTCATTATGCTCTATGACTTCTCTTAATCTACTGGTCATCGATCTATATAATGTGGTTATTTCCTCCACGGCATTATTTACAAACTTTCAACGTTTCTTGATCTTACTTTTGCCTTTCGTATTTCTCTTACTAACATTGTCCAAACATTTTATACTGGATTCAAGTCAGGGCTTTTACTACACCAGTTAAAAACATTAATATTACGTGTCCGAAACCTTTCGGTCACTACACCAGAGTTATGCACTGCATAGTTATCATGGTGGAAGATAAAATCATTGTTAGGGAAAATAATATCAACAGAAGGAGACATAACATTTTCTGAAATTCTGATACATGCTTGACTATTAAATCTTTCGCCAATATGCCATAGAACTCCACGTCCGCATATTTACAAAAAAAACGACCACTTTTATTTGTGAAATTGACGTAATCTCGTCAAACCGTGTATTCGGTGGGCGATAGATACGAATATTGCAGCTATTTGACGATTGGAAAACCTTTTCATCCATAAAAATAACGTCGTCATAAGCAATATGCTCTAAAGCGAACCCCATTCTTGCTTCTATGTGATTATTATTTAGTAATAGTTTCCTTGCTGCTGCGTGGTATTTCATTTCAGACTGTGCTACTCTGCGATGGCCCGTACGACAGGATGCTGGAAAATTTGTTGCTGGGACAGCTTGAACTATTGTTTCAAATTGATTTGCTGTTAAATGGTTAATCAAAGCAGCATCCTGTTCAGCAGTTGACATTCTCGGATATCCTGAGCCTGGAGTTCTATTAATTGTTCCATCGTATCGCCATCTTCTTAAAATACTTGAAACTGAGTTCTTGCTTACATTGTAAAATGCCGCAGTTTGCCTCACTGACCACCCATCATCTATTTTGCGATTATTCCACCTTTCGTCACTGAATTTAAATGCGACATAATTACTTTCGAATTTGAAATTGTCTGACAGATGTCAAATATCAATGTTGACATATGACATATTCATAAGACAAATTCAAACAGCTAAAATTAGAGAAAAATCTGCTATAAGAGTTGTCCCATTTGTTATTGGCCGCATCTGTATATACCTTTTAGTTCGTTTTAAATTAATAAAATAAAAGCACATAATTTATTTAACAAATACAATAACCTCAACGGATTCTTATTATTGTCATCTAAAACTTTGATCTATCCCAACAGATGAAGCGCAGCACTAAATGAGCGTTAGCAAACTTGTTCTGGCCGACAATTGTATAGCTCGTTCCTCGGCGCTAGCAAGCGCTGTCCAACGCTTTTTTCTGCCAAACACACGGAATAGACACTTTTAGCTTGTTATAGGTTTTTACACGTACCCGTATTGGAGATACGTTGAGGCACAGTTTAAAGCTTAACAGCTTCTGTTAAGCTTTAAACTGTGGTTGAGGTAAACAAGTTGTCAAGAAAACCTTTTTAGCAGATAACGTATCGTTTCGGGCTAAAACCGGGATGGTCAAAGCACTATTCTTTGGTAAAAGTAAAAAAATCATGAAAAATAAAACTAATAACGAACTTTGTGGTTATAATCAACCAAACCAATATCAATGAAAACCTGTAACAGAATACTGATTTTGGTCGGGATACGGATACGTATACGGAGAAGGGTAACAATCAGTTCAACGTATCGTATCGATTGTGCCGTAACGGCTCTACACATGCGCAGTTCGTTACGGATACGTGAGAATTAAGACAAGCTTTAAGTAATATTAGTGTTTTAAAATGAAACTCACGGTCTCTAGTTAATTAATTAACTAGAGACCGTGAGTTTCATTTTAAAACACTAATATGAGCATATTCCACGAAGTAAGGGTCGAGACAGTCAATTTCAAGCTTTAAGTACCTACTGTGTTCCTTCTATTTGTTCCGAACAGGTACGGAGTAAATACTGAACATCCACACTCTCACAGTTACAAATAGAAAATAGAGAAATGGACTGAGCGATAATAGACACTTTTATCTTGTCACACATCCGTATTGGAGTTACGTTGACGTAAAGAAGCTGTCAAGAAAACTTTTTTAGCAGATAATGTATCGTTTAGTGCTAAAACCAGGATGGTCAAAGCACTATTCTTTGGTAAAAGTAAAAAAATAATGAACAATAAAACTAAACATGAACTTTGTGGTTATAATCAAACCAAACCAATATAAAAGAACAATACGGATACGTTTACGTATATGGAGAAGGGACGTAACAATCCGTTCAACGTATCGTATCGGTTAAGCCGTAACGGGTCTACACATGCGCAGTTCGTTACGGATACGGATATGTGAGAAATTTAAGACAAGCTAAAAATACCTATTCTCACGAAAGTGACCACTTTCTAGAAAGATACAAAGCAACCGTGTTGCCAATACAACTACTGGCCATATATTCGCTCTATCTCTCTCGTATTTTTCGGTCTGTTTTCACTCCACAATTGAAAACGGATCACTCAGTACCATAGAAAAAGCATATAATTTTTCTATACTCAGTACATTTCTATACTATGTCTATGGTTATCGCTTAACAGTAATTATTAAAAATTTTCATGCGTATTCTGTTATAATAATGTTATTTTAATACTTTTAGATCTGTACAAATTTTATTAATTATACTCAAGTTTGGAGCGATGAACAACAAATTTCTTATAAGTATTATAAGGACCAATGGTTGAGTTATGATGAAGAACGATCGGTTGCAGCAAAGGTTTGTAATAAATATTTATAATTAAATAGTTTACTACTCACATACTTCATCTTCATACCCTATACATACCTTTACATGTATCTGCTTATAGTTTTCTACAAATTAAATTCCATTTTCGTGGTTATAAACGTCATAAACGTTATTTTATTGGTTAAGAAATGAATTGAGAACAATTTTAGAGAAAGTATAGTACCTACGAATGATTAGAGCAAACTTCATCCATTTTAGTTATTGCATAGATCACCAGTCGTTTGATAATATATTGATATTTTAATATGTTGTTAATTACTTTCAGGCTAAATATATTAAATCACAGGGTGTTGCTGGAGCGATGGTATGGCAGATAGGTCTAGATGATATAAATGGCGATTGCGGTCCTAAACAAGGATTACTTATAACCGTACACCGATATTTAAATGAAGATAATTAAAAAAATTCTATTATTTATTAAGTAGTATTAAGTATTATTTAAAAAATATATTTATTTTATTATTCTTTCTTTTTTCGGATTTTCCGGAGTAACCTTCCTTTCAAGATCGATTTCAGTTCCTTTCTACAAAATTATGCTGTTCCCGTTTTATATTGATTAAGATGCCATTGGTAAAAATCATTAATTGCGAGTTGAATTATTATGATTTATAAACCAATTACTCGCTCGATGAAATAGAAAATTCAAAACTTACCAAAACTAGATAAATTCAAAAATATACATATTATGTTTATGTATTTTTTCTACGGCTATTATAGAATTTCTATATTCCGACGTAGTTTTTGATTAAGGAATAACTTCATTCTAACCCTAGGGCAAGAATATTCATTCCCGCCCTTGGTATGGAATGAATATTTGTGGCGCCCTCTAAATGTGGCAGTTCATTTGATAGAAAATAGGCGTGTTCCGTTTTTTACACCAGCTGCACTGGGCAGAGTAGAAGTAGTGCAGAAATACCAAAATGCATAAAAAATCCTCTATAGTGAACGTAAAATGACTAATATGGTCGTCGAGTATTAATTGTTAGAGCCAGAAGTGCAGCATAAGTGTATTTTGTGGCACTTTTTAAGAATAAAATAGAAAGCGCTATTTAGCAACAATTGTCACCTGTCAAAAATTTCAATTGTCAAAGTTGGTTAATCATATATTTTTTTAAATTAAAATTGAATAATACGTCATAAAAAGTAAGTATTAAATTTTATTTGAATCATAGGTATCACATAGCTTCATTCCTTTTTAGTGTTTGATACTGACAGCAGTGATGATTTCACCACAACTACTCCAGAGATTAAGGAGTTAGCAAATCAATATATGTTGTTGTAATTAAAATAAATACAAGGAATGCAGTTTAATCTTGATGTGAACTTTTTATTCAGTAAATTAACATAACTGTTCGCTTATGACTGACAAGTTAGAAAAATTGAAATTGAAATCAAATCATTTATTTGTAGTCAAGGTAACGACTACCGACTGTCTTTTAGAACAATTAACATATAAAGTACAATTTTACTTTAACACTTTCCCTTGTTAATTGTTGTAATAATAATGAAATAAACAAACAAAACATCTTAGTACCCACTATGTTACTTTAAACCCAATTTATCGCGTAATATTTGTAATCGTATTGCACCCAAAGGCTTCGTCATAATATCTGCCAGTTGATTCTCAGAAGATATTTGTTGAACTGCTAATTCGCCTTCGGTTACCCTCTCTCGAATAAAGAAGTGCTTGATGGCTATATGTTTTGTTCGTCGATGAAACTCTGGATTTTCGCTTAAACGCACTGCTGCTGTATTGTCGACCTCAATTATTGGAACTTGCTTTAAAGTTACAATATTTTTAAACAATCTTGAGAGCCAAATAATTTCTTTAGCTGCTTCACTTGCTGCAATAATTTCAGCTTCGGTAGTGGAAGTGGCTACCGTAGGTAGTCTTTGACTCATCCATGAAATAGCCCCTCCTGCATACTTAACTACGACACCAGAAGTAGAGCGACCAGTTTTCGTGCATCCTCCAAAATCAGCGTCACTGAAAGTCTCAAGAATACCCCTCTTTACCTTACGAGTATAGGTTATTCCTTTCGTCAATGTGCCTGCTACATAGCGGAAAACTCTTTTAACGCGAGCTGCATCTTCCAAAGGTGGATTTTCCAGTGATCTTGATAAAAATCCAACGCTGTATGCTAAGTCAGGTCGAGTTCCTAGCATCAAATACATGAGAGCTCCGACCGCCTGTCTGTAAGGGAAATTATGTGCTTTGGAATTTTCTTTCCCTGATTGAGAAATCTCAGAAGCTTTCAACATTGGCGTAGAGACTGGTTTGCAATCTGAAAAATTGAAACGTTCTAGAATCTTTTTAGCAAAAGCTTGTTGATTAATTGTAATGTAATCATCTGTTTGTTCAATTTCTAGCCCTAAAAAGTATGAAGCTTTCTGTGAAGTGATCTTGAATTCTTTGCTTAAATCTTGTAAGAAAATCTTCAAATCTTGAGGATCTGTTGCGGCAACTAATCCATCATCTACGTACAGAGCCATGATAATACTTTTGTCATTTTCTTTTCGCATGAACAAACATGGATCTGCATCACTAACTTTGAAGCCGAGACTGATACTTGCCAAAACGTTTGAACCAGCATCTTGGAGCCTGTTTCAAACCATACAAACTTTTTTGAAGTTGACATACCTGATCAGTACCGTTTTTGTAGCCTTCTGGTTGCTGCATGTAAATAACCTCTTCAAGTTCGCCGTATAAAAATGCTGTAGATACGTCAAACTGTGCTAGATGCATCTGCTCACTTGCAGCTATGCTTAAAATCGACCGAATAGTTGCCATTCTTGCTACTGGGCTGAAGGTCTGGCTATAGTCAATGCCGTAGCGTTGACTGAAACCTTTTATAACTAGTCTTGCCTTGTATCGATTGACCGAACCATCTGGATTGGTTTTAACTCTGTAGGTCCATTTACATGGGATCGCTTTTGCTCCTTCTGGCAAAGTTGACAGCTTCCATGTGTGATTTTCATTGAGCGATTTCATCTCATCATCCATGGCTCGTTTCCACTGTAAACTTTCCCTACCTGAAACAGCTTCTTGGAATGATTGAGGAGTTACATACGTGTCAATAAAATCAGTGTTTTCAGCAATGTGTGCATATTCTTGTAGGTAACTTGGCTTTCTCAACTTCGAGCGATCTCTCAAAGTTCTTGCAGGTACTGGCGAGGGCGTCGCTGGCTCTTCCTCGTCATCGGTTGCCGATTCAGGTTCCGTGCTTTCCGACTCGTACTCAAGTGGTTCATCTTGTTGAACTGGTATCTCGGGGTACTCCAAAGGCTCTTCTAGTTCGACTGGAACCTCAGGATTTTCCTCGGTGTTATCTTTCTGTAAATGAGAATCTTTGAGTGGTAACTGAACCTCATGATCGCAATCTCTCGTTAATTCGCGAAATTGAACGTCTCTTGAGACAATAACTTTGTGCTCTTCCTTGACATAAATTCTGTATCTTTCATCGTTATCGTAACCTATCAAATAACCCTTGATTGCTTTCTCGTCCATTTTTCTTCTCTTTTCTTTAGGTATATGAACGTAGCAAGTTGATGCAATGATGCGTAAGTGCTTAATTCTCGGCTTACTTCCAATCCACAGCTCGTAAGGACTCACACCGTCTACTGATGATTTGCCTGTTCTGTTCAATACGTACGTAGCTGTAGTGACTAATTCTGCCCAAATGGCTTCAGGAAATTTCACGTCGGGATTGGAGTACTTGAATGTTCTAGCCATTTCAACGATTGTGCGATTTTCTCGTTCAACGCAACCATTTTGCTGTGGTGTATACGGAGCTGTCAATCTGTGCGTAATTCCATTTTTCTCTAGAATAGCCTTGACCTCCACATTGTCGAACTCGCCGCCGTTGTCACTCAGCAGCGCCTTAATCGAATGACCTTGCTGTTTTGCGTGAGCAATCATTGACTGTAAAGCTGCTGTGACGTCAGACTTCTCTGCAATTATGTAGCAATATCGAAATTTAGTGAACATATCTTTGAATATGGCCATATACCTCTTCTTGCTAAATGATACATCAAAAGGACCACATAAATCTGTAGCAATCAGTTCTCCAGGTTGGCTTGCTTTTCTTCTAGTACCGAAAGCTAAACGATGGGCCTTACCGTAAACGCACGGTTCACAAATTTCTCTGTCTAACTTGACGTTAATACCCAATTCTTTTTGTAACAAGTTTTTCACGTGCTGCTTGTCCTGATGTCCCCACCTCTCGTGATACAGCTGTAATTGAGAACTATCAGTAACAGCAACATTGAAACTTACATTACCAGCGGGAAAAATCGGTTTGATAGCTGCTTTGAATAGTGTTCCGTGAACATTTCGGACTCCACTTAGCAGTATCTTGTTATTCACTTTGAGCGAGCACCACGTAGCTGTTGATTCAAACATACTGTTTAGGTTTCTGTCTTGAGCTGCTAGAACAGAAAACAAATTCTTCGATATGTCGGGAACGTACCAAACATCGTGCAAGGTTAGGATGTATCGCTCGTCGTTCACTGTTGATACAACTTTTACGATGCCTTTCCCTACTGCTTGCAAAAGCTCTTTTCCTGCAGCCTTTATGCCACACGGATTCTTGAATTTTTCAAAATCTACAAAGAAATCGAAATTATTCGTTGCGTGCCTTGTAGCACCGTTGTCGATCCACCAGTCTGTAGTGTTGATCTCAGTATTGAAAATCTCTGAAAATGACAACACAAGACCTTCCTTAACCTCAACAGCATTGCTCTGAAATTTGTTTTGGTTATTTTTGTGGTTAGCTTGGTTTTGAGAGTCATTAACGGACTTATTTTTGGATGGTCGTCCATCTGCGATCCACTTTCTGCATTCACTGACCCAATGGTTTTTCTTACCACAATAATTACAGGTTGTACCTGCTCTCGACTTCTTTTTCGCGTCTTGTTTTTGCGTCTCGCCTTTTGCCACTAGAGCTTCTTGAGAAAATTTGTCGTTGTTGGTGCTTTTCTTGAAATTTCTTTCGAACATACACAACTGTGTAGTCAGCTCGTCAAAGGTTTTCTCTGTGTCTTTGGTGAGCAGCATCCAACTGGACCTAAATGTCTCAAATGCAGCAGGTAAAATATTGAGCGTTTTACACACAAGCATTAAGTCTGGTAACTTGTTTTCATTTCGAGCAGTGAGACCGTTGTTGAGATCACTCCAAAGACTTCTCAACTTAGCTAAATGTGTAGACACGTCCTCACCTAACATCCAACTAAAAGCGAAAAATGAATCACAAATTTGAAAAACTTGATCCTTGGATGTCGCTTCAAACTGCTCTTTAAGGGCCTCGAAAGCATCACGCGCGGTTTCTTTATCGATGATTTTCTCATACACCGCATCTGTAACTGAGCTAGCAATCATAGACTTTGCGTAGCTATTTGCCTTTCGAAAGAAATCATACTTCTCTTTGAATTCTTTTTGTTTAGCCGCACTAGCGCCGTCAGCTAGAGGTTCTGGTTTTTTAATCTTGTTATCGATAATGTCTAATGCACCTTCATGATAATCGAGCAGATCACGAATCTTCCGCTTCCAGATCGGCCAGTCTGCCTCACCGGCCAAGGGTTTGATGTGCTTCGCCAAATCCATCTGTGGCTATTCAACGATACTTCACAGTCCAACCGTTTCTTATACGAATTTATTCTTTCTTGAATAAAAACGATTCTAGTACACAATTAAGCGTGCTGGGCCCATAACCAATTAAAATAAATACAAGGAATGCAGTTTAATCTTGATGTGAACTTTTTATTCAGTAAATTAACATAACTGTTCGCTTTTGACTGACAAGTTAGAAAAATTGAAATTGAAATCAAATCATTTATTTGTAGTCAAGGTAACGACTACCGACTGTCTTTTAGAACAATTAACATATAAAGTACAATTTTACTTTAACAGTTGTGTTTTTATTTGATAGTCGTAGCAAAATTATAATCTATAACACGCGTGGAATTCAAAATTCTACACTCGTAGAATCGTTTCCCTCACCTACGGCTGTGGAAACAAATCTTTCTACTCGTGTAGAATGTTGTTTATTCCACCCTTGATATAG
Source organism: Galeruca laticollis (assembly GCA_963921935.1). NCBI lineage: Eukaryota > Metazoa > Arthropoda > Insecta > Coleoptera > Chrysomelidae > Galeruca > Galeruca laticollis. The sequence continues at coordinate 33,702,898 of OY998175.1, forward strand.
AATCAGTGGCGGCCTTACCCATTGCGAGGCTCCGGGCAGCAGGTCTTTGCGAGGCCTTTTGTCCTCCGTGAAAAGTATGTGATGCGAAAGTAGGTCTGGTCTGTTTGGTTTAGGTATTTGTCATGTTTAAGGAGAAATGCTAAAATTGTACAAATAACTCAAATTTGAGTTTTAAAATATTTTACATTGAAAGATTTAATTAACAAATACAGAGATGATAAATTTTAAAAATGATGTTTGCGGCTTTTCTTAAGACTAAAATCTTTAATCAAAGCACAATAATCTAATTAATGAGCTACGTCATTTTCGATTGAAAGAATAGCAAGGGCTGAAAGCCGATCTTGTGGCATCGAATTCCTCAAATATGTTTTAATAATTTTGAGCCTCGAGAAACGTCTTTCAGAAGACGCAACTGTAACAGGTGTGGTAGCAATAATTCTCAGGACTATTTCGATAGTGGGGTAAACTTCAGTTATTTTTCTTTCTATTATGTATTTTAGCACCGATATAATGTCACCGTTTCCTTCATACACACGGATGAACATATTCAGTTCTTCGTACAATTCATGTCCATCAATACCACATGATTCTCCTACTGTCATAGATATTTGTAAGTCGCTGCATTGCTTTAAAAGTTCACTATAACAATTTCCTTCAATTTTTTTATATTATACATGAAACCAAATATGCTCTCATGATGTTTAAGAGCCTCAAACCTAGGATGACAGCTTGCATTTCTTCCGCTTTCAATTCATGAGCTTCATCTTCCCCTTCATAATCAAAATGCCTTTTTACGTCGTCTTCTGACTTCTTTGAAGTGTATGTCAATATCATTTTTCTCGGCTATTTCTCTTGCTGTTACAAGGAATGACTGAAAACCATTTTCTCGCCAGCCAATTTGGGAATACGTCTAGGTGTTGTATAGCCACATCTTAAGTGCATGTTTTCGCTTTGCCACATTTTACTTATAACATTTATCTTTGTAAGAATGTCATACCATATGACAAGTGAAACTACAAATTCATAGGTAGTTAGTTCCTTTTCTATAGAATGGCATTCACTGACTAACTGACAATTGGTTGTGTTTTCTGCTAAATCCTTTAAACCATCACATATATCACTTAGTTGGTATTTAATGGCCTTCGCCGATGCTACCCTGCACTCCCATCTAGTTTCAGAAAGTGGTTTTAGCGACAACGATTTTACATGAGCATTTAAAATAGCCCACCTCTGACTTGAGCCGGCAAACAGAGTCTACAACCTTTGTAGCAACCAAAAAAAGATTTTGCTTGGACACTAGACGATGCTGCATCTCCTAGGATGAAATTCCAGCTATGAGTCCCACAAGGTAAAAAATAAGCAAGTGGATTAATTTCAAGAATACGTTTTTCGACACCACATTCTTCACCACGCATATTGGCACCATTATCATATCCATGGCCTCTGCAGTTTTGCTATGATATACCTAACTGTTCTAATTCTGTGATAATATAATTAATCAAATTCTTTGTTGTGCATGGTAGAAATTGGAGATGGGTGAATGCCTTGTAATAAATCACTTCGAATCCTGATTAAGATTCACTTTATTAATTGAAGGAAATATAATGCACGTGGTAACTCGGTAGCTGCCATCCGACGAAATTGAATACTGTGGGTACAAAATAAATAAAAATGGAATTCAAAAAGTGACAAATAAAATTGACGCAATTAGTAAAATTCCCATTACGAAAAACAAAACGCAAGTCCGCGCTTTTATCGGTCTCATAAACTACTATCGAAGATTTTTTAAGAATGCTAGTACGATTTTGTGTCCGTGAAATAACCTTTTAAAAGACGATGTGTCGTTTAGGTGGACCAGGGAATGTCAAACTACTTTTGATGTCGCGGAAATACAAATACAGTCAGATCAAATTTTATGTCATTTGCCAATCAAACCCTGCGATCTTTTATAGCCACTGCTAAACTGCATTTTTAACGCCATCTATTCGCTTGGAAGGTTACTAACGAACTTTATTTTACTGATTGCTGTAATACCGTCATTTGTGAATTTACCCTAACCAAGCTGTTTGGATGTCAATTTTAAAAAATAAAGTAATTTTTGACAAATGGGTCTATTTATGTGGAAACAGAAGGTTGAAGGAGAAAATGACATCTGAGAATATTTACAACAATTGTAGAGTGTGTGCTTCACACTTTTTACGATTTTGGTCCAAATAAAGTTCTGAAATGAGGAGTTTTCCCATCAGTCAATTTACCAGGTAAATCTATAATAATTAAAGAAAAAAAAACTAACAACTAACTAGGATACATTTATTCAATAATTGTTTTTATTTTCTAGAATATTTAGAAACAGTAACTGATAATGTTCCTCAATAATTGAAGCTGAACCATCAACCTCTTTAGCTGTACCAAAATTGGCACTGCATCTGTAACTGAGAGTCCTAGGACTTTAAAGTTACAGGAAGCTTTAAATGCTCAGTTTGTAAAACTGAGAGCTAAAAAAACACAAGAATCCCGTGCTATTAATGAGGCTAGTTGTAGCTATTCAGTTGAACCCGAGCTAAAATTATCAACACATGCTGTTCAAGATTCTACTTCTGTCATACCAGCAGACTTGAATGCCACAGTTACTCCAAAAAAAAGTGAGTGAATAATTAATTGATTTATTAATATATAGGTGTATAACAAAGACATTTTCACAGAAATAGTAGATAGTCTAAAATAGGGTTTAAAATTTAACATTTCAACAAAAATGTTATCTAAATGCAATGTATATTGCCAATTCATATTATGTTTTATTGCTAATGATATTATTTTTTAATTTAGAAAGATCTGATTTACTTGCTGAGGTGAATGTCTCTAGGGTTAAAGACCTATTACCAAAAGCCAGATGTCTCTATCAAATAGCCACTCAATTTAAAAAAAGAGCTACCCAGTTTAGAAGAAGTCGTCAGTTGCTGTTAAAAATGTATGCTGCTGAAACCTTTAAAAAAATCTGAACTTTTTGAAAAATATGTATCCATTATACTGTATCATATGTGTAATATTTGTTAGCACATGCTATTATCAATAAATTATTGTTATCTTAAGTTTGAGAAGAAAATAAAGAAAATCACCTGTACTATTTTAGAAACAAAATTTTATATTAAATTTTTGAAACTATTTGTCGACATTCGTCTTTTAATAAACTATCCTGGTTAATAAAAACGGATAAAAGCTTTAAACATCTTTTGGAAACAACCTATCCTACTTTTAAGCCGAAATAAAATAACAGGTTGTTTCAAAAAGTGTTTAAACTTTGTGTGACTGTTTTTATTTGTTTATTTAAGAAAAAACAATATACTTAGGCATAATTTAAAAAACCTTCAGTATTTGCTTGGCTTGCCATCTAGTAGTAGCTAGTAAACTGTGACTAATCATGCAGGTCTCTTCCTTTATTTTTTCCCTGTTGGTGAATAGTAACCTTCCACCACAATAGATGGCGCAGCACTCGACAAAACTTTGTGGCTTCGGACTTAGTACAAGAGATTCCATTCTTCCCCGTATTAAAAGTATTTATCTATGTCAAACATTAACAAAGACTCGGCAATAGTACTCTCAAATTGATAAAGAGGCTTACAGTTTAATATTCGGCGTTAAAAAGTTTTACCAGTACCTTTGCGGTAATAAATTTACATTATTTACCGACCATAAACCGTTAATACATATATTTTCTCCATAAAAAAGTTTACCGTTAGTAAGCGCCACCAGAATGCAGCATTATGCGGTATTTTTACAAGCATTTCAATACGATATTAGTACAAAAGTACAGGAACACACGGAAATGTAGGCGCACTATCACGTTTACCTTTAACTTCCGAAGACCATCGATTTTCGACGAACCTGACGTTTTTGAGATTAGTCAAATCGAGACTTTACCAGTTACCGTTTAAACATGTTAGCAAGAGCTACGGCTCAAGACGTAACACTAAATAAGTTGTTGAATGGATTACGCACTGGTAAAATAATTCCTAGAAACGATTGATCAAACTGAATTTACTTTACAATCAGGTTGTATCATGCGAGGACAAAGAGTTTTAATTCCTGTTTCTTTACTAGGTAAAATACTAGCCGAACTTCATTCCGCCCATTTTGGTATCGTTAAAATGAAAGGATTAGCTCGTAGCTACTGCTGGGGGCCGGTATAGATCAGTGTATTCAACGCTAAATCGATTACAATCATTTCCTGTCATTTAAAAAACAGCATGTTCAACAATACATTTTCGATATCAATCGATCGCTCTGATTATAATCGTTCTAAAATTATGATGCTATTGAAAGTAATCGTAAATCGGAAGCATTGGTCGAAAAATTTAAATAAACTACCGTTTGTCTATGGGTTATGTGATGTGAGTGATATTCTGCAATTGTATATTACATTTTTAGTTTAACAGAACAGCTTCTATAAAATTGAACGTGATTAAACTAAATGAACTTGTGAAAAGTGTGAAATACACGTGAAATGAACTAAAATAATGATGAGGTTATGTCACTAAAAATGACAATTTTTTTTGGTCGTTCAACAAACATCAATCCGTTTTCGATTTCGATTATAAACTAAATCGGAATCAAGATCGAAGTGTTGAATAGCACTTGTGTTTGACTGTTTTATATGCTGTGTGTCAGCTGTCGTTGTCATGCATTACATTTATTATGAAATAAATAAAGTTGATATTAATCAAATAATGTATTTAATAATAAATGTATTGTTAGCTAGTTAATGATACTAGACATATTATAAAGAACTCAAATAAATGCCAATTAGTAATAATTTAGTTTCGGTTTGTGAGTTAATAATTTGTTTAAATATTTCTTTTGATTCTTGTAATTTTAGGTAAAGAAAGGATTTCGTTACCAAAATTGTCAAAAAACTATTGATAACAATGGAGACCGCGCTGAAAAGAATTTGTTGAAAATTGGATCTGCATTACCTAAGAAAAATAAGCGAACTTTTTGCGTTAGATCACACAGCACCTTAAATGCATCAGTAATACAGGATACTGCTGCTTTTTGTAGATCAATTACTTTACATACACATCCTGATGGATTGTATCATGTATCACGAGTACCAGAAGAAAAGGAAGTGCATCCGGATAGAATAAGTTTAGACAGACGAGGATTAGTTTCAATTCCAATTATTGATGGGGAACCTAAGCTGCGATTATTATCATTACAACATAATTTAATTACCAATTTGGAAATGATAGCAAAACAATGTTTTCCCACTTTGTTGTTTTTAGATGTTTACGATAATCAATTGGAACAGATTCAATATTTAGATGAATTGGTTAATTTGAGAGTTTTATTGATGGGAAAAAACAGGTAACTAATTATTTATAACAATAATGTATATTATTTAGAAAAAGTGGTACAGTAGACTCGATTTTACAAGCTAGCGAGGGCTGTACCATAGCTAGGATAATTTGTGACTCATATAACCTGGATTTTTTGTTTTCTCCTGTACCCATCAGGTTAGCTACTTTGTGTTGCTTCTGCAATTCTGGGATTCCTTGTAAGACCTGTGTCAGAAAAGATTGATGATCAGTCACTGCTGATCATCGGTTGAGTCAATTGTTTTCACATTAACGGGTATCATCAGTTGTCAACATGAATCTGAGAAATACACAGCATCGTGTTGTTGTCGCTTTATGTGTAAAAAGGTTAATTGAAAAGCAAAAAAGAAACTAATATCCAGAAGGATATTGGTGCATCATCTATTTTTTTCTTCTCTACTTACTGCTATTTTGCATTCCAACAAAAAAAAGAACAGTGAAGCTTAACAGGCTTGCAACACTGCATCAAAACTAGATCTGATGATACGCCTGCATGTGAAAATCTCTATCAAATGGCTCTGACTTCAACTGATGATCCTCAAATGCTACAGTCTAGACCCATTCCCATGCGCTTTTTTCGGTCAACCTATGATATGCAGACATATAACTGCACACATAAAACAATGAATAGGATGGATGGTCACTCCTGATTTTCAGTCCTTTGTGAAACGAGCCTATTTTCCCTATGTGTTAGGACTGACGCTCGAATAATACTGTTGATGCACCTGTCTTTTTAACCTTCGTAAGGCCAACCTCTAAAGTTTACATTTACGTCCAGCAGGGGTGCGAACACACCCCCATAAAATTTTACTGTGAGTAAGAACCTGCATTGCAAATATGCTTAAGATATACATAAGGAATTTCAAAACAAAATTGGCAGTAGGTTTATAACAAAATATTTAATTTAAATATAAGCATCAATAATAAGACAGCACTGAACTTGTAAACAAATTAAACATTACAAGGATTACATACAGGCTCATTTTTAGAATGTTTCATAAGCACAAACTTCTTACATTTAAAACATGCTTTTCTGGATTTTCTATCTTTCTTTCTTGGACAAACGTGGCACCTTCGAGGAGGTAACTCCTCGAATTTCCTCGGAACTCCTCTTGATATAATTACAGGGTCAATCAACACAAACAGCTATATTTCAGTGCACTCATAACGTTCTGAAATTTTTGGGAAAAATTATCTGAACGAATAATTATTTATGGATCTTCTTAAGGCATATTTCAGTTTTAATCGATATTATTTGATCGTTGGCATTGTGTGAAGATAATAGATGGCAAATGTTCCTTTTCAGGATATCCATTGAAATATATTGTGGGAGGATTTTACATCTTGAAAACTTTTTAGGACTTCTTTTCCAATACCTGAAACAACCTTAAATAATTGAATTAGACATTTTTAATAAGGAAAATTCTCCTGCGTAAATATTTGCACTAATTTGTCAGGAGCAATTTATGACAATTCAGAATTGTATGTTGATGTTATGTAGAAACGATGGATGTTTGATTAAATTCATTTTAATTAGGAGATGATTCTATCTTCAGCGTGTTTCTAATTGACTTTAATTTTGGTCGTGTTATATAAATACTAAGTAATCTACAATTAAACTTACAATGGAATTAGAACAGAATATGTTCATGGTCTTTCAGACAAACTGTACCTATATTTTGTGGAAAATTTTTAGCTAAAGTGAATTATCTTCTTAGTGTGTTTACTAATGCCAATTTGACAGATTTTGAAAGGAAAACAGTGATTCTGAGGATCATTCAAGTTTGTCCGATGAAGGAGTCTGATATAGACTCAGAAACGTTACACAACTTAATTTAACGTTTTATTTATTTATTGTTGGCAACATTTTTAACCCAATTTGCTCCTGACAAATTAATGTAAAAATTTTCATTATTGAAATTTTTATAATTGAACTATTTAAATTTCTTTCAAAATATTGGGACAGGATGCCCTAAAAAGTTTTCATGTCTCTTTTCAAGTTGTCGTATAAATGAGTTTGATAAATGTATAGCAGGGTAGCATATTTAGAGTATTATTATTCAGTGATGTAGCAGATACGATCAGAGATGCAGTATTGACCAATATTGTGGATGATGCTAATTTTTTAATAGCAAGACATGAACTGCAGAATACATTTAAAACAATCCTAGATAGGTTGTTACCAAGTGAGTCAAGGAAAAAGGATAATAATAATCACAACATATTTATTTTCGAAAAAAACTCAGCGAAACCCAGCAGTTATGAAAATACAAAAAAAAACTAAAAAGTATTGACAGTTGTTTAAATAAAAACGTATATAAACAAAACAGTCTTAAGATTTCATGTTGAACTCTTTTCTTGAAGGTTTGTATAGACTTGGTCTGATCTTGACAGTTTTAATGGTTGACATCCTCGTTGACATCCAAGAATTTGAATTGGACCATAAAAAATTTGGTCTTCTTCAACTTCATGTATACCGTCCTGCTTAGGCCATACAAAATCTTCCAACTCTTCTTTCAGGAATTTAAATTTTATTTTAAGTTTATTTTCTTTATGTTCTCTTTTTTCATTGATGGTCTTACCTATGTACATAACAGCATAATATTTTTCCATTTCAATTTTTGTTTCTATTTCATCCTATAAATTTTCTGTATACTCACATTTATCAAAAGAATCATATAATAAAATTTCTGACTCTTTTTCATCGAAGTCAGATACCAGAATTTTTGGTTTCATGGTTTTCTCTGGTTTTTTACTTCTCCGCCCAATCTATCTAATATGCGAGAAAAGTATTGGTTTACCCCAAAAAAATAGAATTTTGAAATTTTTTTTTGAGTTATTTTTATGTTTTCCATCAACAGCAACACGAAAAAATGGTTTTTTGAAAAAAAATCCTGTGTGTATGTCGTCGTCGTCGTCGTTGTCGTCAGCCACTTTTTCTCACATGTGTTGTTAGCACGATTCTCAGCTCACCAGAGCCAGTACAACGGGTGCTATGGTACTTGAAGTACGACATTTTGTCATTTTTTGAGAAATTTCAGTTTGTTAGCACGATACGGCCTCCGAAGTTCAACAACTCACCAATTTCATGATTGAATATTATTCAGGACATTTCACTGATGAACCCTATTGATTTTCAACTCATCAGAGCCAATATAACATGTGTTACAGTAATTTAAGTACAATATTTTTGTCATTTTTGGAGAAGATTCAGTTTGTTAACACGATGCAGCCTCCGGAGTAACGACAAGTGACCAATTTTATGACTGGATATTATTCAGAGCATCTCAAAGATGAGCCCTATTTATATTCAGCTCACTAAAGCTAGTACAACAGGTGCTATGGTACTTGAAGTACCAAATTTCTGTCATTTTAGGAGAATTTTCAGTTTGTTAGCACGATACAGCCTCCAGAGAGTATATGATTGATCAATTTTATGATTGAATATTGTTCAAGGTGTCTCACAGATGTACCCTATTGATTTTGAGTTGACTAGAGCGAGTACAGCGGGTCCTATAAATCCAGATATACTAAATGTTTGGTTATTTTTGGAGAAATTTCGGTTTGTTAGCACGATTTATCTCCCGAAGTGTATACAAGTAACATTTTTATGATAGAATATTGTTCAGGGCTTATTACTGTAGAATTTATTCTACTCGATATTCTACGATCCATATTCTTGGTATTTGTCCTAGATTTGAACCTTTCTAATCTATCTGAACTGAGTTTTGGAATGTCCTTATCCAACACCCAACTTAATGATGTTTTTTTCACAGTTTCAGTTGCACCATTTTCCAGAACAATTCTCAAAAAAGTACTTTTTGATTTATCGTCAATCTGTTTATGAGAGTAATCTTTTAAATTTCTGTTTCCTTTAAAATGTTTCAAAGATTCCGCCTAATCTTCATTTTCCTCATCATCACTTATTTTTTCTTCCAAGTCATTAACTAAAGTGATATCACATAAATTGTCTCTATTTTTATTATAAGTGATTAAATACAAAATAACAATCAGTTTCATTGTCAGCATCACATTCTGAATTGCAGCCGTCATTTTCTTGTAAATTTTGTACTTCTGTTATATCCATCATTGATGTTTTGTCATAACAATTCCCACATTTTGAGCTTTCTCTATAGCTTCTTTTTGGGCTTTCAAAACAATAGCTCCTATGTCTTCATCAATAATTCTCTCAAACTCTGTTGAAAGTACAGCACAATATTTGCTACTTCTTGGAAAATAATAACTCCTCTGCAGATCATTCTTAACATATAAGCAGGGTTTCCGAAGGCGAGATTTGTCCAAGGAATCCTTCTTACTGAGTATCAGAATCAAACGAGATGGTTGAAGTAATGAAAAATTGGTCGCTACTAACAGTATCCCTCTAGGTATGAGTCCATGTGTTTAAGAGATCTATGAAATTTCGCTTCGCTTAGGTAGAAATTAACATCAGACAGTTTGCACATGCAAAAATGATACTCGAATTGACTTAGATATCCTTGGATCTTCCTGCATCTTTTCCCAGTAGATGCACAAAATCCCCTCGGTCGTTACCCCCTTGGTTACCTTCCTTGTCAAAACATTTAAGTCGTAGACATTCAGGATCTTCTGCCAATACGCTAATATCTCTTATTAAATTATCATACTGTAGACATACATATGTATGGAAGATTTAATTCTTCCCTATATCGCATAGCAAACTGAATCGTTTCTTCATTGTCGAAATTACCTTGTAAATGTTTCATTCCTCGAAGAAATAAATAAAAATATGACGAATAGTCATCGAAGCTTTCATGACAATCCGGCATATTTTGATTTCTTCAAAAACTGCATGTCAGAGGTGATTTTTTACTTCAGTTTTCATGCATACAATAATAATCTCTTCGATATCCGTAAATCATTGGCACCTTAACTCTACTTCGCAGATTTTTATCTTTTCAGTCGATTTTCGTTTATTTGAATGTATTATATTTATTTTTTATGCACTGAATATTAGTTTATTGTAATTGTAATTATTTATAATTAATTATAATTTTTTGTGAATGAACATTATTACTTATTTAAGCATTGCTTCATACTCGATTTCCTTTCAAAATAACACATGCGATATTGTGTCTTATTTTAAAATGAAGTTTTATGAATTCTGTGGCTGGTGTGAATAACTATTTCAAAGGAATGGTTATTTATGAATATTGCAGTAAATACGTGAGAGTCTTAAGAAATCACTCAGCACAGAACAAACACCATCAGTAACATTAGATAAAAGTCATAAAATGACAAAAAAAAACCATTAAAATTAAGGCAGTATACTGTGTAGATTTGCTACTCCGTTATTGTGCACATTTTACCTAGTTAAACATTGCGTTTAAATTCCGTTGTTTTTCGTACTGTAATGTTTTTCTTATTTATTAAAAGTTTTTATTACGGGAGGGATAAATTTCAAACACTCGGTATGGCTACTTACTAATTTATTTAAACACTAAACTAATCACTAATACTTAATTTATGTATACAGTATATTCACTTAAACTAATTTATATGAACAGTTCACTAATTCACTTATTTATTTGTTCAACTCACGATGTCAAATTATCAACTCACTTACTCTTCCTGATCAGTCCCTTTATATACTAGTGCCTTTTGTACTAGAGAATTCCGGGCTGCGGCTTATACACACAAATTTCTGGCCTTTTCTAGATAACTCTGGTCACAAAAACCAGTTCTAGATAAGATAGTCTCAATCGTAAACAGTTTTTTATAACTGCGTATCTGCCATAATTTTAACTATTATATCTGGCTTAGACAGGGTCGGTTTTAGGGACTATACCAGTGTGCTGTTTCGTAACAGTACTAACAATTCATTTAGTGCCTCAAGATTCATAGATTAATTCATCAAATATAATCAAGTGGTCCATTACAATTCTACCATTAAGATTTTTTCTGTGTTATAAACACTTTTTTCAATATTAGTAAGAGATACAATTTGATAAGACTAATTGACTTTTAAGTACTACCTTATAGTCTTGGAATTAATACCAATATGTATACCATATTCTTTCATAGTTCAGGAATTATTAGTGCTACATTTTTCGTTTGTGATTGTTATTACTTAAGCATTTCTTTTAAAATGGCCAGTAATTGTTCCGTTTGCAGAGATGTACTTTCTGACAGATTCGTTGCATGCGATAGTTGTCATGTTACCATGCATCCTGCTGAAACTTGCACAGGATTGGGAGCATCCTAGCTTTGGGCCGCAGTTGTGCAGAGAAGAACTAGTATATTTTTGCAGCGACTGTCGTTTGGCTTTTAAGAGGGTGCCGAAGCTACTTTGAGAAATTGATTTTCTTAGAAGCGAAGTTAAACTTTTGAAGCAAGATGTTCTAAGGTTGAAGGAGAGCTGGAGTGCTGATACATTTTCAATGGATGACGTGATGAATGAGTTGCACGAACGGGAAAAAAGATCTAAAAACCTGTTAATTTTCAATCTCTCAAAACGCTTCAGAAGGCGCTTCACAAATTAAATCTATTTTAACTATACTCTGTTTTTAAATGGCATGGAGTAATAAAAGCTCATTAGGTATGAAAAACCGATACAGGGTGTATAATCAAATAACTCCGAAGTTTATCTAATTTTGTACTAAAATTTCTCATTTGTTACGAATTTCAGGTAGACACCCCGTAACTCTGGTTGGGTTGCCTATTGTATTGAAAGGGTCGCTCTATTGTATTTGAATGAACAAATAAACAATTTAATCCTCAGAGGCATGCAATCAGGACAAAACAAACTTGGTATATGAATATGAAGGCACTATGAAATTATAATTACGAAAACTATTCAAAAGAGTTCACAATATCGATTCAATAAAAACACATTTTTTTGTGTTCCTATGAGTAAACAATAAACATAAAATATTACATAAAAAATAGCAAATTTTTTTGCAGTAGGTATCAACTTTACTACTAATATACCGTTTACAATAGGAGAGGAAAAAAGTAAAATGCAGTTATAAAGTACGAATTAATGTAATATTTATTAAAAAAAAGTCTAACAAATAATAGTAATAACTAACACAAAAACTAGTCTATATATCAGAATCAGACGATTCTGTCGAGCTTCCATTATTAACATTGATTATAAATGGTTCAATCATGTGTTCACTTATATGATCCATTTCCCACATATTTAGTTCTTCTTGTATCACGTGTTCAACACATTTCTTCCAGTTTTCTTTGGTTACGTTACCTAACGCGTCTTCGAATAAAACTTTTACGTCACTCATTTTGAATGTCGTATTCTTTCTTGAAACTTCCCCTTTCACTTGGGCCCATATTAATTCTATGGGATTGAGTTGACAGTTATAAGGAGGAAGCCTCAGCACCGTTATACCACGCGCTGATGCCATTTGATCTACACCGTATCTACTATATTTGTGTTTATGTGAATTGGCCAGTTGCAAGAGCTCATTTTTCAGCGGGTTATCTGGGCATTCAATATTTTTCGAGGTTAGCCAATCGTGGATATCTTGTTTACGCCATGCAGTTGAAGGTAATTTCTCCACTAACACGGAGTGATAACTTGCGTTATCCATAACAATGACTGAGCCCGTTGGAATTAGATTTAACATTTGTGAGAAATATTCTTCGAAAACGTCTCCATCCATATCTTCATGATAATCTCCGGTTTACTTCGACTCAAAGCACAACAATACACCTTTAACAAAACCTTCGGCACTTCCGATATGAGTAATGATGAGTCGACGTCCTTTTCCTGCTGGTGGATTGAGGCCTGTTGACCACCCTTCAAGAGCTGCCTGCCTCCTACTTTTGACATTCGTGTCTTGCCAAAACATTGAAACAGTATGACCTTCATTTAACCAAGTCTCATCCAAATAATAAATTCGTTTTTGATCTAGTCTTTTTTTGCGAATATTGGGCAAATAACTCCTCCTCCAAATGACAATGTCGTCTCTATCAATCAACATTGCGTTCCGATAATTTTTTTTATATTCAAATCCAAATTCCTTCAAAATTTTCCATAATGTACTTCGAGGCATTTTCGGAAAATCTGAATCTTCTTGAACCGAAGCCATAATTTTGGAGAGAGTTGGGATCTCTTTTCTAAAGAAAAAAGCATGCACCTTACGCCTTATTCAATTCTTCAAGTCGTCATCCATTTCAAGTTTGGGTCGGCCTGGGGACTTTGCTGGGGCTGTGATGTTTCCATTTTTTTCTCCTTCATTAAATTATAAATTTTTGTTTTTGAAACACCCATCATTGCTGCAGTAATCTCTATTTTAACTAGTACCATCAACATATATGAGGCTAAAGTTTTCCGATTTGGTAAGAAGAATAAGAATGGGCATCGCTCCGTAAAGGCAGTTATTTCTTCAGCTGATGGGGTTCTTTCAGTTATAAAGAACAAACGAATTATTGGTCGTGACAAGATAGTCATATCTAACTGTTAACCAAAGAAAACTATTAGACTCTGTGCGATCCGAAATTCAAGTTCGTCAGCAAGCTGGTGAACAGAACTTGACAATTAAATATGTCAATAATATTCCTAAAATTATTCAAAAAAACTTGTGAAGCTTGGTGACTTGGGAAAGCTATCTGTTTAGTATCAAAATGTCAGAGGACTTCGAACTAAGCTTATTGAATTAAGCCTAAACAATACTAATAGTTGTTATGACATAATCATTCTAACTGATAATATTAGTGATACTGAACTTGGACTATCTAACTACAATATCTACAGGCAGGATCGCACTTCTGAATCCAGCGAATCCTTGAGAGGTGGCGGTGTATTGATAGTGATTTAAAAAAAAAATCCCTTCAGTGTTAATCCAGTCTGGCTCATCTGTTGAGCAGCTCTTTGTCCAGTTACATAATAAATTTATTCTGGGAGCTCTATATGTTCCTCCCTAGCCTTCAGCTAACATTTACCAGGTTCATTCTGAACAACTTATGGATTTGAGTGAACGATATCCAAATTCCAAACTCTATATCTTTGGTGACTACAACCTTCCATCTGCTACATGGGAAATTGAAGATTATTATTCCTCAGCTACTGCACAACCCACTTCACCTCTGGCAGTATGTGAAGCTATTGAAATTGTCTCAAGCATTTGTGCCCTCCACAATCTTTTTCAATGTAATGATGCTGTCAACATTAGAGGAGTTCTCCTTTATCTCATCTTGTCACCTGATTCTCATTATCCTCCATAAGAAACAACGTTGAATTTGCAATTTGAAAATAACACGACCCCTGATAAAATTGAATATTATAGTGATTTTCGTAATGCTGATTTTGCAGCTATCAATCATTGTCTAGAAAGATAGAATGGGATCACCTCTTTCAAAGCTTAGAATTTTCAGAGATGATTTGTGTGTTCTATGATATATTATACTCTCTTATTGATCGTTTTATCCCACTTAAGGGAACTGAACTCGTGTTCAGAAGTTTCCTTGTTGGTATTCTCTAGAACTTAAAAATTTCTTACATGCTTAGAAGTCGATGTAAGCATCTGTCAAATTAGTGATATGCTAGGTATGTATGTTTTACTGAGCATTCTATTCAGAATAATGTGAAGGCTTTTTAGAAATTCATAAGAAGTAAACGTGAAATTAATAATATACCTGACTCAATGACACTAGATGATTAAGTTGTTTCCTATGGTATTGACTTTGCAAATATATTTGCTAACCATTTTTCATCTGTGTACACTAATCATACTCTAAGTTATAGTGGTAACCAGATCCAACCTATGTTGTGCATACCAACGTACCACATTCATATTTCCAGAATTTATGAGAAAATTTCAACATTGAACATTAATAAAGGACCGGGACCTGATGGTATTCCACCCATTTTTCTGAGAATTCACTTTCCTCCTTTCTCGACCCCTAAACATATTTTCAATAAATCTATGTATTGAGGTGTGTTTCCTGACCCTTGGAAACTTTCTTACATTATGCCAATATATAAATCTGGCAATAAATCTGAAATCAAGAGTTACCGCCCTATATCAATTCTTAGTACCATACCCAAAGTATTTGAGAGCATGATTGCAAATTATCTTACCTATGATTCTTCAGGTATTTTAAACTCTCAGCAATTTGGTTTTTCCTCAGGCAAATCGTCTGAGCTTCAGTTTGTTAACTTATGTTGACTTTATCTCTGAGTCGCTTGAGAGAGGAGAACAAGTGGATTCCGTGTATAATGATTTTTCCAAGGCTTTTGACAGGGTGAACCATGGTCTTCTACTTCAAAAGCTTGATTTGCTTGGCATTGGAGGTTTGGTCTTGAAGTGGCTTCGCAGTTATTTAACCAATAGAGCTCAAAGGTTCGGATAAATCATTTCTATTCCCACAAATTTTCTGTGACATCAGGGGTTCCCCAGGGTCCACAGGTAACTATACTTAGGTTTGTTATTGGCATCTCTGCTGTATATAAAAGGTACAATGTAGGGACAAGTACACTTCCTTATGAAACACCCGCGGCAATTGGTTGTAAGTCTGTATTTTCTTTCAAAAAAATATAAGTTGCATAAATAGGACTTTAGTAGGATTTCGTGCATATCATAATGTAAACATTTTTAAGTTAATATAATAATATACAATTTATTTCAAACTTTATCAAAGTAAGTCTTGGGTTACATCTAAAAATACAGCAGAGCAATATCGCTATCTTCTATAACCTTGTTGATTTTTTCAACCACTCTATGTTTTTATTCTATTGTCCTATGCTGATTTCTGAAACCAAATTGGTAGTCAGGTACAAGTTGCTTCATTTTAATAATGATATTAATCGTCATTATGAATATGTTCTCAAATTCTTTGGATAGTATAGGACAGGGGTGGCCAAACTTTTGACCTGTGAGGTCTACTTGTGCTCGAAAATACTTCCTGCGGTCGACTGCAAGGTAGAATTTAGAAGAGAGAAATAAAACATTTTTGTAATAAGTTTGTATGTATTTATTTATTGAATATTACATACTTAATTCGAATTTTTCATTGTTTATCATATTGGGGAGTGTACGAAGTAACTGCGATTTGCAAACAGGAAGTTAAGTGAGCGTCTGTTAAGCGGGAACGATTTTTGGTTTTTATTGCATTCATAGTTGAAAACGTTGATTCGCAAGGATAGGTAGAACCAAAAAATGAAGTAAAATATAAAGCCACCTTTCTTAGGCATGGAAACTTTTCTTTGCAAATCACTTTCCAAAATTCTGTACTACCAGATGCTCTAGCTTTCAGAAATATATCGCCTCTCATTTTTATTATTTCTTCTTCGACCACAAGAGATTCAGTATCGGTTAAGTTGCCGATTTTAACGGACAAGCTGTCAATGTCTTCATTGAAAGGGAATACCATGAAACCTTCTTTCGAACTCCAGATGCAAATTCTCCAGCTGTTCAGCGAAAATTTTGTAGTCTCGATTTGAATTGTGCGTACATTCTTCTTCCATGTTTTTATAATTTTTTAGTTCACCTCGTTTTAATTGAGATGCATGCATTTGAATTTGACTTTTAAAAGTTTTAATCAAAGATGTCATGTCAATGACGGTTTTGTCTTTCCCTTGAAGATTTAGGTTCAACTCATTGAGTTTTTCTGTTATGTCACTAAGAAAGGCCAGCTTCATAAGCCATTTTTCATCTTCAAGCTCAGGTATATTTTCTCCTTTTGATTGAACGAATATCTTGATTTCTGGCAGTAATTGGCGAAATCTCTTCAAAAAGGCACCACGGCTAAGCCACCTAACATCTGTATGTAGCAAAAGGTCTGAGTGTTCGGCTTCTGTCTCTTCAAGAAGAGCTCGAAATTGATGCATTTGCAAACTTCTGGCTCGAATAGAATTAACTATTTTAAAAGCAATTTTCATAATAACATCTGATTCCAGAATTTTAGAGCACAAAACTTACTGGTGTATGATGCAGTGATAGTTGGTGAAACTTGGAATGTTGTCATCATTTTTGCACAATGAAATAAAACCAATTCTTTGTCCCAGCATAGCGGGTGCTCCATCTGTCGTGATAGTAACTAATTTGTGTATTGGAAATGCAGTATTTTCTACAAAACTCTTAAAAGATCTGTAAATATCTTCACCTCTGGTTTGCCCCTTCAATGGAATCATTGTCAATAATTCTTCTTTTGTTGTCATGTCTTCAAAAACTAGCCGCACGAAAACGCACAATTCAGCAATGTCGGTTACATCGGTGGATTCATCAAACTGTAGTGACAAGAAACAACATTTCTGCAAGTCTTCATTAAGTAATTGTTCCAAATTTTCACTTAAGGCTTTACTGCGTCGCATTACTGTGTTCCGTGAAAGTGAAATATTATTTATCCTTTACCATAACGAAAAAAAATTCCTCTTCTCACTCACTGTGATAATGGTGTCTTACTTTTTTTAGCACTCGAACTAGATGGCCCACTCATTCTGAGAAAATAGTTGAAAAACACTAAGTCTCAAGGCCCCTACGTTAACTTTTAATAATCGCGACGCAACAAATTAGTTGTAAATACCTACGTTCGCACTCAAGTCGAAACTAGTACTGGCTCTTGTTATTATTTGACCGATCCTTCGTGGGCGAGGTCACAAAAAGAGAAAACAATGCGAAATGAAAAGAGACAACAATATACTAGCGGTGAGTCGCGTTTACACGACTGACTCACACACGCACGCAACATTATACCACGTTACGAGTTACGACAGACCGAAGCGTGTGAGTACCTACTTATATAGACGTGTTCTTGGCGCGAAAAGGAACATTTTAAAATAAATGATATTATTTTTAAATATTTTCTGTTCAGTTTATTTTTACTCTCGCGGGCTACCTAAATCGTCTTCGCGGTCGACCTCTTGGCCATCCCTGGTATAGGCAATAGACTAATTGGTCTGTAAGAAGAAATTTCCTCTGCTGGTTTACCTGGTTTGGGGATCATTATTATTATTGCAATTTTCCATATACATATATAACCGGTTCTAATAGCCACATGGAAATTTTTATTAATCTAATTTACTAATAAAATTCCTAAATCACATTAGGGGCAATTACGTCACACATCAGGGGGGGGAGGGCGAGGGGTGAGTCAACGAAATATGACAAGGGTCAAATACTTTGTGACGTCACATGATGTATGGATGGAAAAAAAATAAAAAATCGTTAAATTTGTGTGACATAATTTATGGTGGTGCCTTAGAAGAAATGTAGAGACAAACAAATCATTGAAACTTACCAAAATAAACTAACATTTATCTTGTCCCTTCAACATTTTAGGGTTGAATGATAATTGTAGTTTTTATTACACAATTTAGCATGTTTAATCCTGGTAAAAATACAATAATATTTAAAATACACCAATATAAACAACGACAGCCTATGCGAGGTTTGGGAATGCACTGCTGTGAAAATAAAACTAAACACTTGCAATGATAAACTAGTTTTTCTGTTTGGACAGTAATTGAATAACTCACTTTTGTCCACTCCACTCCAGTATAACTAAAAACATTTCAAACTGATGTATATTGATGACATATTATGTGTTTTATGATATTAATATTGGGGATATAAATACGTATATCAGTAGCACATTTTTACAAATGTTTCTTGAGAAAAACTATTTTCTTTCTGGTTTGTTAAATGAGTTTTGTACATGTTTTATCTTGCAAACTCACCTTTTGGTTATTTGTAAACTGTTTTAATATCAATTTCAGAATAAAGAAAATAGAAGGATTAGAAAATCTCACAAATATAGAAGTACTTGATCTCCATGGTAATTTAATAACACAAGTCACAGGGTTATCGAAACTAACCAACTTGAAAGTATTAAACTTAGCTGGAAATCAAATAAGAATTATAGGTCTAAAAGATTTAGAAGGCCTCCATTCACTTCAAGAACTAAATCTAAGAAGAAATCGATTAAAGAAATTACTTGGTTTCGCAGAAGTTCCTAATTTAATAAAATTATTTGTTAGTAATAATGAGATACAATAGTAAGTATACATTTATCGTAATTTAAACTTAGCAAATATTATTAATTGATATTAAATAGCCTTGAGTATATTTTCATATTTACAACTATTGGCCACGTCCAAATCAACAAGTTTGTTTGATTAAGTTTATACTTTTTGATAAAATTATTGTATATTTTTGGATAGAAATATGAGTGAATATTTTGAATGAAACTGAAAGCTAAATTATTGAAAATAGTCAATTCGTCTAAAACCTCTTACCTTGATAGGATATTCGATTTTCTGGCTTTCGAATCATTGCTCTGGTGCCCGTTCTTCCCGTTTTAGTGAACTGTATTCTTGTTAGTAAAATTGAGTGGTTTGAAACAGCACATTGAAAAGTATTTAAATTTTGAGAGACCTTTTTGAACTTTATTAATTAAATTGTTTACTTGGATATCTTCTAGTTGTTCAGTCTTCTTTTCTCCCTATATGTTCTATATTTTCTTCTTCTGTTTGCTCTATTGAATTGAGTAACTATTTCCTTAAACTTGATATCTGTATAAACTTTTGTTTAACTCTTATACCTGAATTTATGAAATGGCATCCAATTATGCCGTTTCAGGTGCTTTCCTTTTAATGACTTATTAGTTGTTACGTACATACAGTAGTAACGCTGAGTCTTTTCCATCATGTGACTGATACGACATGAACCATATGCATCTTAATCAAAACAATGCAACAAACACTTGTATTGAGTTTCGGTTTTTTTCTGTTATTAGAAGAAGACAGTATGTGTTGAATAATATCGTCAACTAAGTCACGTGATGGAAAAGCTTCACCGTTTCTTCTGTATACTATTCAGTATCGTTTTAGCATTTACCAGTGTACTGGTTGTAGTAGTGGTTCCAGAAAGGCAGTAGTATGGATTTTAAGTTTCAGAGCTTAGCACTGTAGGTCTAAATAGGTTTAATGTCTGTTTTATAACTTGGTAGTATATTTTTTAGGATAGTGTGTTTGTTTTCCGTGTCAATTTGCTATACAAATGCAGACTAAGGTATTTTACACATTATGCTTTGTCAGTACTTCTTGATTGAGTTGTAGTGTGTGTGTAAGTACTGTAGGGCAGAATATTCTTCAAGAGTGAAAGTTATGTGTCTAAAATTAAATATGGAAACAATTTGAACATACAAATTAAGTACATGATATTGCATGTAGTTTTCAGTCGTGGCTCCTGAGTTTTTTACGGGGGGAAGGCAAGGAGGCGCACTTGCTAAATATCTAGTATAACAAAATAAAATATAAAATCTTACCTTACAGGACCAATCAACTATCATTTCGTCTATTAAACTGGTATTTTTAAAACTAAACTAAAACTATTTGCATACACTACCCACATATTTAAAATGTTTATATTGCTTCATCACAATTACTTCTTAACACTCTCAACGCCAGTGTAACAAAAATGTACACCAGCAGATTTTTGTATTAGACTGAGGTGTATCGTTATTGTTACAAGAACCGTTGATTTCATATGGGGACACCATTCCTATGGCGCAGGGCTGTATCAAGGCATAGAGAACTTTGGCCTGTGCTGATCTTAAAGTAGAAATGGAGATATAGTCCAAGAGGCAGAGCTCAAAAAACTCTCTGAATTTATTAAGTCTGGTTTTTTCTCAGATGATTATAATCATAATATACAACAAAATGCTGCGGTCAGTCAAGTGGATATTAGAACAGGTGCCTCAGGTGCGCGCTCAAACATGTCGTGATTACTGACATAATAAAATCAATTTCTTAAGGCTGAAACTCTATGAACTTTTTTTGTTTGTTTATGGAAATCAAAATTATGATAGTCAGTCAACGTCCTATGGGGACACAGCTGGTCAGTCAGCTCTAATGTACGTAGCGAGGTTTATAAGGGTGCAATTCGTTTATTAAGCGTAAAATTTGTTTTGTAACTACTACTGACTATATATGTATTATTTATAAATATAATGGTCAGTCAACCATTCCGTAGAACAACGCCCGTCAGTCAGTGAATAAGAAATTAAATTTTTCGCTCTCTATAGATATTTCATGCGGCAGCTCGTCTTAATCTGAGAAATAAAATTCGTTCGAATACAACAGTGAACTTAATGAACGCAGGTATATACACAGGTAAGAACTCATTGATTTTTAAACATTTTTAACTCATATATTTATTTATTTCATGAAGAATTCAAAATTGTAACAAGCTATAAATTATCATCTCATAATTCATCATCTTAATCTTCCATATCATTAATCTCACTATCGTGATCTGAGACGTCAAGCTCAGATGTTTCAGATTGGCAATCTAAAAAATTAATAAATTAATTAAAAAAAATTATTTTTGTGATTGTTTAATTCAGATAAAGATATTTGTATACCTATATTTTCTTGTAAAGGTTGAATAATCTCATCCTGTACAAGTTCTGGTAATTGTTCGCCTTTTAACCAATCAAACTCATATTTCTCATCAACTAATTTCCAGCCGTAGTCTGTAGGAGATAGCTCCTTTGGAATTTTACGGTGAGCATTACGCCAAATATTGGCAATGAAGCTCGCTCTTAGGAACTGCCGCATCAATTATAATTGGCATGGTGGCATACTCGAGCCATCTACATTCTTGATTTTAATTTTTATAGAATCGTTTGCAGCGCTAGAACATTTATACGTCTTTCAAAATAAAACAAATCTTGGATCGTCTATTGATTTTATTTTTTTCAAACCGTATGGATGGCAAACAAATTCTTGAATCTTATTAAACATAGCATTCTGGTTACTTTCATCTGAAAGTCCAAGGTCAGCGAATGTTTTTTGAAAATCTTCGCATTGCTTCATTAACTGCAGAGGCTTTTTTTACCTTTCTTGTAAAAATCCGGGTTAAAATCACATCCGGTGAAAGCGTGCAGTCCTGGAAGAGCATTGCAAACAGGATTTCCAAATTTTTGATGCATTCTGCTGACATTGATCATCCTTTGATGATTACCAGTTCCAACTTCTATCCAAATTGTTGATGAACTTGACAAATTTTCCATGTTTCCTAACATAATAATAAGAATGTCTGTGTCCGAGCACCTAATTAAAATGTTTGAATCTTGCACGATTTTGCAAACATGGAAAATTATTTTCGTATCAGCCTCTTCATGTGCTTCGCAGGTTAAATTTTGATTGATATTTTTTTGTATTGTGCCATCTAAAACTGCGTATTTATAGCACTTATAGAAGTTTAATTTTACGGTTTTAACGCCAAAATATAGCACTAATTAACGAGCTGCCGCGTGTAATACCTATAGAGATCAAAAAAATGTAATTTCTTATTCACTGACTGACGGGCGTTGTTCTACGGAATGGTTGACTGACCATTATATTTATAAATAATACATATATAGTCAGTAGTAGTTACAAAACAAATTTTACGCTTAATAAACGAATTGCACCCTTATAAACCTCGCTACGTACATTAGAGCTGACTGACCAGCTGTGTCCCCATAGGACGTTGACTGACTATCATAATTTTGATTTCCATAAACAAACAAAAAAAGTTCATAGAGTTTCAGCCTTAAAAAATTGATTTTATTATGTCAGTAATCACGACATGTTTGAGCGCGCACCTGAGGCACCTGTTCTAATATCCACTTGACTGACCGCAGCATTTTGTTGTATATTATGATTATAATCATCTGAGAAAAAACCAGGCTTAATAAATTCAGAGAATTTTTTGGGCTCTGCCTCTCCGTCTAATATGAAAATAAAGGTATTGTAGGATACTTTATATGTGTTTTTATTTCAAAAAATGTTTACCTATTTGTATCGTTTATAATTGTTTAAAAAACCATAAATTTGTTTTCTTGACAATGCCGTAGCAAAATATATACCAAAAAACAAAATCTAAACTCTACAAAAACTGTTTGTATGAAAAATAAAAAAAAATTGCACAACTAATGTTTTTCATTAAAACACGGTTTTCAGTCATGTGGATTAGTGGATTACCTTCATAACTGTCACAAATGTTCCACACCAAAGACGCCCATTTCCTTTTTCCATTTATAACAACTCCCTTCTTTCCATATCTTTTGTGGCATTCGGTACAACTAGCTCTTTTCTTCGCAGGGTGTTGAATGAGGAGGTGAACATTTGTGGCATTTCTTCCGCGTCGGTAGTAGCATTAGCGTCACGGGGATTTTCTACTGGGCTTTCTCTGAGCGATTTTATTATAGACATTTTGAAGTCTGTGGTCGTCATCCTTCCTTGGCTCACAGAATTTTCTTGATACAGATAATAGGCATTGACAAAACTCATACCCCAAATAATTTCAATAATAAGTTTTCTGTACCACTTTCTGCACCGACGAAGCGCCTTATTATATGAAGCGAGTTTGATCGCTTACATCTACTGAGGATTTTCCTTGATCATAATCAAGAATGCAAACTGTTTCTGTCTGACCTTTACTGTCGTGTTTTCGTCCCCACGATGGCGAGTAGTCAGCATCAGAGCGTCACGTTGGTCTCTCCATTCCAGCACTGTCACACCCTCAGAAGTTTCCTTCACAATTAATTTGCCCTTTTTCAGTTTAACTTCTTCAGGAAGGTATTTACGGTTTGATCGGAGAGTTTCTACTAAATGGGTCTTCTTGTCAAGAAGTTTGAAAGCTCATGGTATACTGGTATAATAGTTATCTACGTATAAAGTTCTTTCCTCATTCAGAAGACTCTGAGCTAATTTCATGAAAACTGACTCGGTTGCAGAAGCTTCACCATCAGGATCTTTGCCAATGTAAACTGACATGTTGTAAGTGTAACCTTTTTCGGCGCATAACTTGTAAAGTTTAATGCCGTAGCGGTGTCTCTTTTTGGGGAGGTACTGACGAAACAGGAGACGTCCTCTCCAAGGAACAACAGACTCGTCAATACGTATTTTTTCTGCAGGGGTGTAATTGCTCTGAAAATTGCAGATGAATTTATTTATAATATTTTCAATTTTGGATAAACGATTATGGGCATCTGCCTCTTTGTTATCAGCAAAATGCCAAAAAAGCAGCAAAAGCTCGAATCTATTTCGAGACATAACTATTTTTGGCAATGGTATGGAATATAGTTCATTTGTACTCCCAAGGCCCATCCAACCTAGTAATCCAATTAATCTCTTCATTTCACCGGAACAAGTAGGATACCATTTATGAAGTCGCGATTGTGGACGAGCATATCCTTTCAATAGCTGTTGGGCAGCGGATAAATTGGTTTGATCAGCCATCAAATTTATCACATCTTTGCTCAAAAATAATCTAAAATATTCGACTGGGTCTGCCATGGCTAAGAGAGCACTTATATTTACATCCATTTCACTTGTTCCAGTGAAAGCGAACTGGTAGTGCAATCCTTCTGGATCCGACCACTTAAGTTTAGAAAAATCCAGGCCCGCGGCCACAGTAGGATTAGCTGGATACACTAGTTGAGGAGACGTGGATCTAGACGAATCTACACCAGGCGTTGGTGGTATTTGTGGTGAAGAAGATCTAGATGAATCTGACCCACTTAGTATTAATGTTGGAAATGTTTTTATTTTATGACATTCAAGAGGTTCAGGAGCGTTTTCATCACTTTCTGAATCCTCAGCTGACAATTCATCACTAGCAGTAGTCGAGGGTTCTTTGAACCGTGGTTGTCTGTACTTGGACGCTGTATGGTCCGGTAGAGTGGATGGTCTGTAGACGGTCCGTAGAGGTCCTTAAAGGTAAGTCCGTGGAGGTAAAGCGGTAAACAGTCCTTACAGGCTGCAGAGCTGTAGGGGCAGAAATAAAAAAAACAGGAGAAACTGTAGAAAATTGAAAATTGGAAAGGAGGAATAAAATGAACAGGTAGGAGCTTATACTCCAATACATACAAAAATTTGAATTTAATTTTCAAAATAAAACCACAGATATCTGTTCATTCTTATCCGTCCTGTTCCCAAAATAATCAGAAAAAGCAAATTTAAATCAGTGGAAAATAACCATATAGAGAATCTGTTATAAATTCGCTTCATAAAATAACTTTGGGCGCCACCAGATTTTTTTAAAGGGAACGGCGATAAAAAAATGGAAACGCCATAACAAAAGCATTGTTTTTTTTAAAAACGAAATATTTTAACTAAATAGAATGATTTGTAAGCACACAATTACAATTTGAAAATATATAGATAACTTACCAGCGAAGAAAATTAAAAATCACACACAATATATTATTTAAAAGCTGAATGCTAAATTACTTCTTAGCGAAGAATGAACAAAAGAGCGAGTTCCCTGAATCGTAGTTTCAAATAGCCATTTAATGATGGTAAAAACTATCACCGATACGTTCCTAATATTCGAAATAAAAGGATTTGGAATTAGAGGTGGGAGTAGCCGACGAATAAGTAACGCTCCAAAATAATTGATGAAAATAGTAACATGTTTCAGCGACATGTTACACCCCCTGTCCTCGGAGAGAAAAAGGAATTCGAAGAATTACTTTTTTTGTAAACCTGAACAGCCTACAAAGAAAAGTAGCCAAAACAACAGGAATGTGGTGACCAGATAAAAGAAGATGTACTAGTGCTAACAAATTCAAGAAAACAAACAAGAAATGAATAGAAGATAAAAAAATAAAGAAGAAAAATAATAAGAAGAAAGGAACATATTCAATGAAAGCCCAAGAATTGTTGCTTTCTAATTCAAGACTTCAATTCATTTTGAAAACTAACAAAAGTAGAAATTTAATAGGTGCTTAGGCCTATTATCAATAATAATAATTGCAATTTAAACGGAATTATACTAAAAAAAATGTAAACAAAATGCAGTAAGCAATTATAATAGGAGCTCATTCCTATTAACAAATATTATTCAAAAATTAAACGATCTCAGTTATTGGTACCATACTGAGATTCAAGAATAACCAAAAGATTAAATTAGAGGGGCAGCCTCTACCAAAATATGAGACGCTAAACGCCGAAAAAAAATCAGAGGATGAATAACCTCCACTTAGAATATGAAATGCTAAACGCTTTAGCAAAACATTCAAGGAAACATTAGAGAGGTAGCCTCTAATAAAATATAAAATGCTAACATCTCAACGATATGACAAGAGAATAACTATATTCTTCGTATAGAAAAAATAATCACTAAATGTGATATAGGGTGGTTAAGATCTCAAGTAAACTAACCTCAAAAGAAAAAACTAAAACAACCAAAAAGAAATAAGGAAGAAGTATTAGGAGAGCAAGACCAACTCAGAGTCATAGATGGATGAGAGCATCAATCATGCAGGAAAAACCTCGCGGGAGATGTTAATCGCGTCGTGGTTATTTATTCCCCACAATCAACTTCGCATCTCTACAACTACCGAACTGTAGACATGATCGTCCAACAACTACATTCCTTGCAACTGGAAACAAAAGAATTAACAAAATCAAAAGAGAAAAGAAAAATTAAAAAACGAAGAAATTTTTGAGCTGCTCGGGTAATTAACAAACCCAGCGTTATGTAGAATCGCCACAACTGAAATGACAATTTCCAAAGAAAATTCCTTAGCGAAAAAATGACTGGATCTCTAGATTTATAACACCGTGATGCAATGCCCATGTGACACATCCTTCCAGTGCGATAACATGAGAAGTCATCAAACCACCCTTTCGGAAAAACGGCGTCCCGTAGGTACGATACGTTATGGAATGATGGCACACCTCTGAAATTCAGTTTTCCACTTAAAGATGTCACAAGACTAGCATCACGCCTGTCACAGAACTAGTCCTTAACTAAGTTAACCCGGCCTTGGGACTCTGCACAGGTTGTGAATTAGGCCTTAGTTACACTATTTTTTATTACCTCAATTGGGATAAGGTGAATCAACAAACAAAATGGATTTATTTGACACACAAGGATAAATTTTCATAAACCGTATATTCTCAATACAAATACGAATAAATATCAGTTATATAGTAAAAATGTCCAACTCAATATTTTATATATACCAAAAATAAGTTAGGGACTTATATTGGGAAGACTCGGGACGTACAGCTCGCAGCAGTAGTCGAGGGTTCTTGAGCCGTGGTTGTCTGTACTTGGACGCTGTATGGTCCGGTAGAGAGGATGGTCTGTAGAGGTCCTTAAAGGTAAGTCCGTGGAGGTAAAGCGGTAAACGGTCCTTACAGGCTGCAGAGCTGTAGGGAAAGAAATAAAAAAAACAGTAGAAAATTGGAAATGAGGAATAAAATGAACAGGTAGGAGATTATACTCCAATAAATACAAAAATATAAATTTAATTTTCAAAATTAAACCACAGAAATATGTTCATTCTTATCCGTCCTGTTCCCAAAATAATCAGAAAAAGAAAAATTAAATCTGTGGAAAATAACCATATAGAGAATCTGTTATAAATTCGCTTCATAAAATAACTTTGGACGCCACCAGATTTTTTTAAAGGGAACGGTGAAGAAAAAATGGAAACGCCATAACAAAAACATTGTTTTTTTTACAACGAAATATTTTAACTAAATAGAAAAATCGAAATAGAATGATTTGTAAGCACACAATTACAATTTGAAAATATATAGATAACTTACCAGCGAAGAAAATTGAAAATCACACAAATTATTATTTAAAAGCTGAATGCTAAATTACTTCTTAGCGAAGAATAAACAAAAGAGCGAGTTCCCTGGATCGTAGTTTTAAATAGCCATTTAATGATGGTAAAAACTATCACCGATACGTTCCTAATATTCGAAATAAAAGGATTTGGAATTAGAGGTGGGAAGTAGCCGACGAATAAGTAACGCTCCAAAATAATTGATGAAAATAGTAACATGTCTCAGCGACATGTTACAAGTTTGGGTCCTTGTCAGAATCGTCAAAGTATTAATCACTGATATCAACGTCTGCTCCATCTACATGATTTAGGATCTTATTCATTTCTTCCTCCAGCTCCTTCTGTGTCGGTGGTCTAGCCATGATAACTAAACTAATTATTCAAATTTGAAACAAATGAAAGGAAATTTTACATTTTCCATATGGTGTACAAAATTGTTACACCTGGCGTAGGAAATCAATTTCTTTCTAGCGCCAGTGTAACATTTTTGTACACCTAAGAAAAATTGCTAAAAATTAAAAAAAAACATCAATTAATAATTTAGAAAAACCAAACATAACATATTAAATAAAAAAATTGAAAAAATAAAATTTGGCCCAGGGCGTCTAAGACCCGAATTTGCCCTGGCGGTGAGAGTTAATGGCACTGGTTAATAAACCAATAGGCCAGTCTATTGTAATGAATATTTTATGCGATTATTATCTTTTTTTGGATTATAGATTAGACTTTATACATTTGGATTTTAGATACAGTTGTTGACATTTTATCTTTATTTTTATTTGGTTTAAAGCACTTTTTTTTACTTATATATGTTTTTTTTCTCATTTTTTCATTTCATTCATTTTTTTTGTGATTATTTAGTTTTTTCTCATTTTTCATTTCATTCATTTTTTGTGCTTATTTTTTTTTTTACTTATATATGTTTTTTTCTCTCATTTTTTCATTTCATTCATTTTTTTTGTGGTTATTTAGTTTTTTTTCTCATTTTTTCATTTCATTCATTTTTTTTGTGCTTATTTATATATTTTTTTTCTACAATATCATGTTAGTGCTTTTAGTTAAGTTATAAAGGAGTCGTTTTACTTCTATCTCTTCTGATGCTAGTATGGTTAAAATATTAGCTGGTAATGCTATAAACTTAGTTTACTGTAAAATTTGATGCTGCTTCATTGAATTTACACTCTAAAAGACAATGTTCCAATGTTCCGATCTCGCCACATCTGCAGTTCTCGTTTTCTGTTAGTTTAAATGTCTTCATACGTTGTGGTGTGAGGCAATGTCCTGACCTTATTCTAGTGAGGGTTCTAATAAATGATCTATCACTTTCTTTGTAGAACCAGTGTTTGTGTTTAACTGTGGGTTCAATAACTTTATATTTGTCCTCCAGGGTATTCTGAGTAGTGCTTCTGCCAATCCTCTTTTAATTTTATTTTGATTTGTTTGTTTATGTCTGATATCGGTAGCTTGAAATTTATTATATTTTCTCCTTATCTGGTAGCAGTTTTTGCTAATTTGTCCACGATTTCGTTTTGAGGTATGCCACTATGTCCTCTTATCCACACTATTCTAATCTCCTTATTTAGGTTTGCTAAAATATCCAGAAGCTCCCAAATTTTTGCTTGAATATTATGTAAATCTGCACTAGGGGAGTTATTTTCAATTTTCATTACTGCACTTCTGCTGTCGGTGAAAATTACAAATTTGTTATTGTATTCGTACTCCATGCAGTATTCTAGTGCTTGTTTAATTCCCATAAGTTCTGCTGTGTATATTGATGCTAGAGGGGGTAATTTCTGAATATTTTTGATTATTTTCGTGGTAAAAGACGAACCCTACTTTGTTATTTAAACATGAACCGTCTGTAAAAATAAGTTCAGAGTCATTCCATTTTTCTGCGACGTCTTTCAGAAATAGCGCTTTATTTTCAGCATGTTCATTTATATAATTTGTATACGTAACTTTTGGTTGATTTAAATAACATTCATAAGGAATTGTGTAACAAGGGGAGATTTCATATTCTAATAATTGGTTTTCATAGTTGCTCACCCAGTTGTAGCTTTCTATAAAGTTAGGTGATCTCTTCCTTTCCCAATATTTAGTAGTTAGGCAAGATATAAATAGGTTGTTTAAACTTCTCTTGCTATCTGTTTTCTTTGCACTTATTTTTAACATTAGTCAGTTCGTTAACATTTCTCTTCTAATGTGTAATGGTGGTTCTGAACATTCTACTTCCAATACATTTATAGGTGTGTTCTGCAGAGCCCCTGTACATAGTGTTAAGCAACGATTTTTAATATTTTCAATTTTTTGTGTGTGACATTTGGCTGCAGATCCATATAGAATACAAATGATTTGTAAAATAATAAACCTATGTTTGGGTCTGCACCCATTTATGGTGACTGATAACTTTGATGATATTTATTGCATTCTCGCATTTTTTAATTATCTGTGATATTTGATCTTTCCAATTCAGTTTTTTGTCTAGAAGAATGCCGAGATACGGTAGCGGTGAGAGTGTTAAAATTAAAATCAGCTCTACAGTCTTTGGTAGAAACAAAACGTTTTAGCACTTTATTTTCAAAATCGCACACAAGGAAAGCGATATACTACATTATTAACATCACATCCACAGATCCACGTACATCGTTTAAGAATGTTTGGCACAAAACCTCCTGGTAAACGATCTTTTTAGAGCGTTTCTTTCAGTTTTTTGATCTAATAAGTCCGGTAATGGCTTACCTAATTCCTTTATTTTATATTTTTTTCCAAAGAAAGTTTAGTAAAGTCAATTTTTAAATTATTAGCAAAAGAATTCATCTTGTAAGTATAGTGAGTGGTAATTACTGACAATCTGTGCAATTTACAGAAAATGAAATAACTACTAGCACTGGTAAAAGCAAGACAGCGGACAGTTCAAAATTAAAACTTATATTAACACGAAAACGGACCTAGCTAAACATTACATGTTACCACCAAATGATATATTGATACTCGCCACGCTGTGTCAGCGGTCAGATACGACCCTTCTGCGTTTATGTGGATGTACAGAGCAAGTGCGCATGCCGTTATCATAGCAACCGGGTCCGCGTTCTGCCTACGGCCAACTTACTTCATCCTGAGTTTATAGCTTGGATTTCTACCTCATTCTGAGTTTCTAGAGAAAAGTAAATAGAAGAGGAATTATTTATTTTAATTTTTTTTATTTCCAAATTTCAAGGAGGGGCGAGCGGCTTCGCGACCTTATACAGGAGCCGCGACCGTAGTTTTTCTTAGAGAAATTATAAAATTCTTATTTTTTTTTAGTATAGAAGATATGAGTAGCTTAGCAAAATCCACAAACATAAAAGAAATATCAATAGATAATAATCCTGTATTGCTGAGAGGCGACTGTATGTCGTTTATGGTATCCTATTTACCTCTTTTGAATAAAATCAATTCCATGCAAATAACCGATCAAGTACGAAAAGCCGCAATGGCTTGGAGAAGAAACAAAGAAGTATCATCTTCAGTGTTTATGAATCTCACAAACGACGTGTCGCTTACTTGTCGACGAGACGAAGTTATATCTAACGCTCGAACTAATTGGGAGTTTTTAAGATCACAAACGAAATGTTTAACTTCAAACGGAAATGTTGTGGAAAAGAGCTTGAATAATCTCAAACCCGACTTGGATTTCATCATGACTCCTTTAAATAAAACTTCTAAGTCTTTCACTAAAATTCCACTGTTGCAAGAAACTAAATTGAATATAACGAGAAGTTTATCTCAGGACACTGAAACTTCACAAAATACCAATTCATCAAATGAATATTTTAAATTACCTCCCATATTAGTTCCTATTATTGATAAAATTGAAGAAAAACCTTCGGAGCTTACTATAGACAGTTACGTTAGTTCTGTGGCTAGTAGTAATGACCTTACTGAACCAACTTATTCTTGTATTTCCAAGGAGGAATCTGATTCAGACAGTGAATCAGGATTTGACGTTGAACTTGTCAAAGAAGACTTCATAAAACAAATTCCTCGAGGGTAAGTGTCTTTTATAATATTTGTCGTCTTTATTTATTCTGAACGATGAAATAAAACAATCTAATTTGTTTAAAACTTCATTTATTTGAAATAATGCTCAATTTAAACTGGTTGACGCGTTTAACTAACACAGTAGCTTTCTCAAAACGAATGAAGGTATAATTTAAAAATAATAATAAATTCTTTATTGTTCACCATATATAGTATGTACAAAAAGTACAAGGAGTAATAAACCCTAATTAAGTATGCAAAACCTTTACAGGGAGCACCATGAAATTTTTGATAAATCTCTTACTTTAAATTACATTTCTTCCGTAAATCTAAAAACCAGGTAGATCGACCCCGTATTTGTTTCAGTTGTAGCAAACTTTAGGGTTTATTCATTGTTAAAGGATTAGCAGATAAGCAATAACGCAATGCAGTGGTGTGTATTTTGGGAAAAAATACGTTTTAAATTATAATATAATAAAAAATGAAAAGAAATAATTATTGGAATACATTTATTACTTACATTTTATTCTATATCCGACTCGGAAGAGGAAGAATCGTTGTTGACATTAATAATAATAGGGTCGATTAAATCATCACAAATATTGTCAATTTTCCACATATTTGCCTCTACTTTGATAATATGCTCGATACAGTTTGTCCAATTTTCCTTACTCACATGACTTACAGCACTCTCAAACAATTTCACAACATTGTTTATTTTAAAAGTAGTATTTTTTTTCCAACTTCCCCCTTTACCTGAGCCCTTATTAATTCTATGGTATTAAGTTCACAATGATAAGGGGGAAGTCGAAGAACTGATATACCACGAGAAGAAGCCATTTCTTCTACCATGTAGGTTTTGTATTTATTCTTGTTCATTTTTGCAATTCTGTAAAGTTCTTTCCTTAGTGGATCTTTTGGAAACTTAATATATTTCGAAATAAGCCACTCCAAAAGCTCTGCTTTACGCCAACGACTTGTGGGCAATGCTTCTTGTAACCGTGAATGGTAACTTGCGTTGTCCATAACAATAACAGCCCCTTTTGGAATCAGATCCAACATTTGAACAAACCATTCCTCGAAGACATCCCCATTCATATCTTCGTGATAGTCCCCCGTGCGTTTTGAAATAAAAGTTAATAATCCACCATCAACAAAACCTTCAGAACTTCCAACATGGACAATGATAAGTCTTTTTCCTTTTCCAGATGGTGGCTGCAAACCTAACGACAAACCTTTCACGAATGCCTGCCTTCCGCTTTTAATGTTTTCATCTTGCCAAGATTTGGAAACTGTATATCCAGCATTTATCCATGTTTCGTCTAAGTAGAAGATTTTCAAATTTTGTTCTCTGGCATGTCGAATGCTTCTTAAATAGTCTCTTCTCCAAAAAACTATTTCCGGTTTATCTATCAAGAGAGATTTTCTATTATGTTTTGTATATCTGAAACCCACATCTTTCAAAAGTTTGCATAATGTCATTCTGGAGAATTTTGGATAGTCCGTATCTTCTTGCACTGATGTCATAATTTTGTCAAGTGTTGGAATTTCCTTTCGTAAGTAAAATCCATGGACTTTACGCCTTAGTCTTTGTTTTAATGACTCATCGATCTCAATTGGTTTTCGGCCTAAAGGAGTTTTAGGGGGTTGAAGAGTTCCATTCTTGCTTTCTTTTAGTAATCTATAAATTGTTGATTTAGCAACACACAACATAGCAGCCGTTAATTCCACAATATCATCAACACTTGCACTTGGATCCTTGTTTTTCAATGATATATAACAATTCAATATCAGAGTTTTTTCATTTAAAGATAATGGACCTGTTTTTGGTCGTTTAGATGGTCCTTGGCTTATCGACATTGTTTGGTACTTGCACAATTAACATTCAACAAATGTTTTAAATATATTCCAACTGTTTACAATATTATGACAACCATACAACTTTACTCAAAGAACTAATACTAAGTACTGATTTAATATACCTACTTTCTTTTAAAATAATATTCCCAATAATGTTTCTAAGAAAACTGGGTTGTTTGGAAAATCCCTCTCAATAATCGAATAATCTGTAAATAGGTGTAATCGTATTAAGCCGATTACAGTAGGCCACTTGCCATTTAAAATTTCTGAGAAAAATTCCACTAACACTACATATAGGAGTAATACAAATAAAAAATATTATGAATAAACGGGCATATCCGAACTCTGCCACAAAATAAAATTTTACCTGACTTGTATCAATTTGAGGATTACTGAAATGTTCGAACTGTGCCACAACCATTTAGTTTAATCCTATTAGAGTCATTAGGGTTTATAATAGATAAAATCGGAGGCCCATAGAATTATGTATATTTCTGAAAGGTTTCAAAGATTTCTTGAATTAAATATTTTGAAGAAATCTTGATTGTTTTGATCGATATTTAGGGGATTAGGGGAAGGATGTTGATGCACTTACACTATTGCCTAAAAATCAGGAAGAAGTATTTAATAGTGTTCGTGAATTACAATTACGAACGAACCGAGAAGAGGAATTTCTATTAACAGCAGACCAGGTATTTAAAATTATTGTGTTCTCCTGTTTTTCCAACCTTAATTTTTTATGTAATTCGGATTGTATTTTGATGGATGGGACTTTTAAATATTGTTCAACTTTTTTTTACCAAATGTTTACCATTCATGGTTTTAAAAACGGCTATTACGTACCTCTTGTTTTTTGTTTGCTGCCGGACAAATCAAGTCAAACATATTCAAATTTGTTTTTAATTTTAAGACAAAAATGTAAAGAAGTAGGCTTAAATTTTCAACCTAAAGAAGTCGTAGTAGATTTTGAACTAAGCATTCATAACGCTATATATGAATGTTTTGGCAGAGATCAAATTCTTTTTGGTTGTAAATTTCATCTCTGTCAAGCTTGGTTTCGTAAGATTCAGGAGTTTCATTTGGTACAAGAGTACAGACAGAAAGGTTCTGTAATTGGCGAATACTTAAAAGTACATTTCGGTATTATGTATCTTAGTCCTGAGGAAGTTGTAGAATTTTTTTAAAATGAACTACATTTTTTGCTTCCGAATGACCTCTACCTCTATCACTTTTTTTTATTAAAATTAGTACATTCCGTTACCTCTGACCTAAATCGTATATTCTTTAGCATAGCTGCAACTCATTCGTTCAATACAAAATGTACCTTACGGTATACCCTCTTAAAATATATTTTGGTACGTCTATGAAATCTACTTAAATGAATGATTTATTACTCCTTGTCCTTTCTATATAGACTATAACAAAATACAACTCAGTAATACAATTAATGAGAAAAAAAAGATTGTAAACAAACGGTTAGGTGATAGGTCTATTGACCAATTCTTCCTCACCAACCTCAAGAAAGAAAACTAAAAAAAAACCAAACCAAAAGTTACCTAAGATTAATAATTAATAGTAAGATTCTGAATAATGTAAAAATTCAATAACCTGACATTAACATAACATTGTTATATTAAAATCAATTAGTGTGCTGAAACAAGCCTCTTGACTAAAATGAAATTTAACTTACTGATGTTGAAACAATTCCTTACGCAGTTTATTCCTAAATGCTGCCAGTGACAGCGAGAACCTAGGCACATCCAGAAGAGCACCAGCTGAGGCAATTTGATAAGAGAAGAAATACTTAAATAGTTTTTTTTTTGACGAGGGATAGTAATTTTATTCTTTGATCTTAGATTTAAATTGTGAACATCTGTCCTAAATTTTACTTTCTTACATAAATATGACGGGCTTTTGGATTTCAAAATTTTATAAAAGAGGCAGTAGGCATGCAACTTCCGTCGATTAAACATACTAAGCCAGCCAATTTCTTTCAGCTTGTAGCTCATTCTGTTTCTTCGTTTGATGCCATATATTAAGCGCAAACATGAATTTTGAACTTTCTGAATGCGATAGCAGTCAGATTTTCTGAGAAAAGATCCATATACAGTATCGCAATGAGTAAATTGGGATAAGACCAGTGAATCTGTTAATATTTTTTTAGTTTTGATATTGATTTCTGAGCGATGAGGATAAATTAGTTTAAGTGAATCATACGCTTTTTTAATTTTTTCAGAAACATGTTTGTCGAAATGGAGTTTGTGGTTAAAAATTACACCTAAATTTTTACACTGATCGCTAAAACACAGCATTTCGTTACCAATAAAGATATGCAGTTGTTGCATCGCCTGTAGTCTGTGCGTTTCATGGCCAAACAATATTGCACATGATTTTTTGGTATTAATTTTTAACATATGTTTTTCGGATAAAGAATCAATTTTTGATAAATCTTCATTGATTCTTCCCATTGCCAAAGTAATTTCAGATAAGGTAAAAGAATAATAATATTGGTAATCATCGGCGTAGAAATAGTAATTACAGTTAAATACTTGTGAAAATTAGAAGTGTATAAAGTGTACAGTAGAGGGCCTAAGATACTTCCCTGAGGTACGTCCTGTGTTACCGAGAAACAAGTTGATACATCTTGATCAATTTTTACGAATTGTTCTCTGTCTGAAAGAAAGGACTTCATTAATTTAATAGCTGAAACGTTAAATCCCAGGTAATGTAACATTGCAATCAAAATGTGATGGTTTAGATTGTCAAATGCACGTGAATAATCGAGCAGTATTAAAACGCAAAGATTATTACTCTCTAGAGAGCCAACAATATCATCAGTAACAGCTGTCAGTGCCGTGGCGCAGCTGAAGCCACTTCTAAAGCCAGATTGATTTAATGGCAGTAAATTTGAAGTGTTAAGATGAGTCCAGATTTGTTTTTCTAATATTTTTTCCAATATTTTGGAAAATGTAGGAATAATACTAATGCTTCTTAAATGACTAAATTCGGTGGGATTAGATATCTTAGGTAATGGTATCACATACACTCTTTTCCAGGTATTAGGAAAGTAGCAGTTATCTATACATTTATTAAAGATATGAACAAGAAAGGGACATATCGATGGGCAATAAAGTAATATAATTTGAATATTTAAGTCATCTACACCGTAAGCCTTGGATTTAATGTTTTTAATAATGTTGAGAATCTCATTTTCACTGGTGTGATTAAATCTGAATTGTTTATCGACAATATCAGTGACATTATTATTGTAATATTGTAGTAACTCTTTGTCAGGAATACGGATGTCTTTTGTTTCATTTATTAAAAAATTGTTATATTCATTTGCTTTTTTCAAGGAAGCAGGAAGAACCATATTTTTCTTTTGAGTAACCTTTATTTTATTCATCTCGTTCCACTTTTCTTTGACAGTACAATTCGAGAGTTTGAATTCCAAATATGCTTTCTTCTCTCTTTTAATGCTAGCTGAAGTAAAGTTGTGCAACTGTTTGTAATAGCCCCAATGGGAAGGATTTTTTGATTTTCTGAATCTGGTCAAAGCTTTGTCCCGTAACTTTTGCATTAACTGAATGTTTTCTGTTATCCACCGTTGCTTCGATTTGTTAAGTTCAAGAATCTTTGTTTTTATTGGCGCATGTTTGTTAACTAGTGATAAGATATTATGATTTAAGAAAAGAATTTTATCGTCAATAGATTCAAATTGAAATAGAGACGACCAGTTCACTGATTCTACGTCAGACTGAAACTGTATTAAATTAATTCTATCAAAATCACGATATGTGACTGATTTTGAGGAAGGCATACTTCCAGAAAGTTCAAATGTGCAGAAAATTAAAAAATGTCTGACCAATTGAGTATCAAACACTTCAGAATGCTTAACTTCGAAGTTGGTATAAAGATGATCAATTAAGGTCATTGAAGTTCCCGTTATATGTGTGGGATCTGATATATTTTGAATCAGATTAAATGATTCATAGATAGCAATTAAATTGCGAGCCCAAGTTGATTGTAAGTTATAAAGGTCTATGTTGAAATCTCCAAGACATATAATGCCATTATATTCTGCATTTAGTGTAATTAAAGTGTTTTCGAACTTATCTAAAAAACTGTCATTATTAGAGTTTGGTGGCCTATACAAAATACCAACTATATATTTTTTATTACCCATTTTAATTTCAACTCAAAGATGTTCACAAAATGTCTCTTGTTCGGAGATTATAACTTTATATGATAAAGTATTTTTAAGATAAATTGCTACCCCTCCTCCTCTCTTACTTAATCTATCATTTCGAATAATGTTATAACCGTTAATATTTAGTATTCCATCACCAATTCTAGGAGTAAGCCAAGTTTCAGAAACTGCAAATATAACTAAGTCCTTAAGATTCATAAGTTGCTCAACATCAGCAAGTTTAGGTAGCAAGGACCCAATATTAATGTGTCCCACAGAAACAATCATAGTTTCAGCACAAATTGATTGATCAAAACTACAAAACCTGTTTGATGATGTTAATTGTAAGTAGCTACAGAAGAAAAAGAGAGAATTCAAAACAATAAGTATAAACTAAGTCCAGCTCAAGTAGTTTACATAGGTACCTTTTCATACAATATTACAATTAGTCTAGGAGCCAGATTTTCAAAAGTGAAAACTTAAATTGTAAATACTATAAAATTTTAAAAACTACTACATTAATTGTTTTTGTTGGTAAGTCTGGATTAGTCATGGTTTTTTAAGTGGCTTCCCGTTGTCTTCGTTTTCGCGATTTCTTTTGAGAGAATTGCTTCCAGTTGATGAAGTACTATTGCTGCGTATTAAAGCGGGGGGATTTTCAGTTTTATTACCAATTGATATTGTATGCACCTCTTCTATACTGTATGCAATATCATCAACAATAAGAGAATTTCCTTTTATGAATGCCCTTT
The DNA here is from genome assembly GCA_963921935.1 of Galeruca laticollis. Lineage (NCBI taxonomy): Eukaryota > Metazoa > Arthropoda > Insecta > Coleoptera > Chrysomelidae > Galeruca > Galeruca laticollis. The sequence continues at coordinate 33,741,666 of OY998175.1, forward strand.
GGCCCGTTCGCCGAGCCAGTTTCTGATAATGAAAAAGGGTTTTTTTCTTCTGATAATCTTCTACTGGATAGTCTGGAGAAATGTATATGCCGGTGCCCTTTAGTCGCTTAGCCTGCTTTAAAATTTCAGTCTTGAGCCTGTTGTTAACGCATTCCAATAGAATAGGTTTATGTTTTAATATATACAGTGCATAAATACAGAATTCTATTATTGTAATGTTAACAAAGGTATTGAAGGAATTACCTCGAAATTCATTCACTACAAACATTTCTAAGCTATCTTCTAGGTAAAAAGATTTAATAAAGGAGAGTGATTGATATCTATTTGGTCGTTAATAAGGTTACCTGAATATTTATTTTTGTTTATCTCAATAAATTCTCTAATAAATTTAAACTAAAGGATTTACCGACTACATGTAAAATTTCAAAATTTGGGTCGAGAATGTGTTGGTTTTCTAATAAATGATATGAATAGTTAGAATCTAATTTTTTGTTGTCATAACTACGTTTGTGTTCCGAAATTCTAGTTTTAAAATTTCTACAAAATTCTACCGATATAAATTTTATCACAGTTGTCATTACCACATTTTAATTTATAAACTGCAGATTTGTTTAATTTTGATGATTTACATTTGTTATTTTTAATGAGTGGGTAAACTGTAATCAGTTTTAAAGCAAATATTCATGCCTAAAGTTTCTAAAAATGATTTAATTTTTAAGGATGGTGTTCCAAAGTATGTTAAGCTTTTAAATTGTTTATTATTTTTTTATCAGAAGGGAATACTTGTTCTAAAGTCTGTTTTTTTATCTTTTTATTTATGATATTGTCAATTAAATTTGGATCGTAATTATTATCAACTGCTATTTGTTGTATTATATATTAATAATATTCAAGATATAATGCTACCCCCTAATTCTAAATTCATATCGTTCGATGTAACAAATCTATTCCCTAGTATACCTCCTAAAGAAACTATAATTCTTGTTGATAACTTGCTGACATACATGTTAATCCTATAATTCACTCTGATAATATTACATTATTAAAAGTGTGTTTGAATCAAAATTTAGGTTTAGGTTTATAGCAGTAAATATGGCATTGAATAAAAGTCAATGTTTTATTCAGAAAAATTACTGTCATTCACCTTTGAGCCATGGATGATATTTTCCTTTTAAATATGGTTAGATTATGGGCAACCCCCCAGCCCCCTAATAGCAGAAATTTTCATGGATAATATAGAAAAAATAATTCATAAACAACCCCTCAGTAAAAAAATTATGTACTGGCACCGATATGTGCACGACATTTTAGCCAGCTTCATTACTTATCATAAAAAAATATAGTAGTTAATAATAATTACGATCCAATTTAATTGACAATATCATATATAAAAAGATAAAACAAGATAGAACAAGTATTCCCTTCTGATAAAAAAAATAATAAACAATTTAAAAGCTTAACATACTTTGGAACACCATCCTTCAAAATTAAATCATTTTTAGAAACTTTAGACATGAATATTTCCTTTAAAACCGATTACAATTTATCCAAACTCATTAAAAATAACAAATCTAAATCTTCAAAATTAATCAAATCAGGAGTTTATAAATTAAAATGTGGTAACGACAACTGTGATAAAATTTATATCGGTAGAACTTTTAAAACTAGAATTTCGGAACACTAACGTAGCTATGACAACAAAAAATTAGATTCTAACTATTCAAATCGTTTCAACACATTTTCGATCCAAATTTTGAAATTTTACATTAGTCGGTAAATCCTTTAGTTTAAATTTATTAGAGGCTCTTGAGATAAACAAAAATAAATATTCAGGTAACCTTCTTAACGACCAAATAGAACGTTTAGGAACGTTTGTAGTGAATTAATTTCCAGGTAATTTCTTTCAATAGCTGTGTTAACATTGCTATAATAGAATTCTGTATTTATGCACTGTATATATTAAAACATTTTAAAATTAAATTGATTGAATGAAAATGACGAGTACTCAGTGTGTATATGTTTATTAATATGCAGTACTCGTCATTTTTATTCACTCAATTTACATCTAGTGTGTACACCATACCCACAGACAGTTCTATTTTTAAATTATACCTTAATTCGTTTTGAGAAAGCTACTGTGTTAGTGAAACGCGTCAACCAGTTTAAATTGAACATTAGTTCAAATAAATGAAGTTTTAAACAAATTAAATTGTTTGATTTCATCGTTCAGTATGGATCTTCATGAAGTAAAAGCCTATTCAATTTATTTATTCTATATCCAAATACTGCAATATCACTGACTTTCAAAACGCTGCACCAAATGGAAAACTTTTTTATTATCCATTTGTCAGAAAATTTTACAATTGATAAAAATTGATGCATAGCGGAAAACTGGCATTTGAGTTGTCGAAATTCTAAATTTTCAAACGGTGTGCAGGGGAGAACAAAAAATAGTTATTTGGTCAAGAGTAAACTACCCTCGACTACACTTCGATATTATCAACAAATTTTATTTAGAAAAGTTGTTTGCAATTAGAAACAATATTTCGATTTGAAATCACAGCTACCTATGCAAAAAAAATTATTTCATGTTTTTTTTGTATACAGAAGAAACTGCTTGGCGAAAATGCTTGGCTCGGTGTTGTCTATCGCATTGAACAGTGTCGGCCGTTACCCCCACTAAAACCCATCCGTCATATCTTTCCGTTTCCACTTTAGGATTTGTTTTGCCATCTCGTTTACCATATGCCAGTTTTCTTAACTATCTAGCATTTAGTTTATTATATTCTCAGGTGTAGTAGGACCTAGCAAGTTTTCTATTTTCCTGCTTTCTTCCGACTATCTCAAGCATTCGAGAAAGCTGTATTTGGCTGTTTGCAGTAGATTCATCCGTAGTACTTATTTTGAAGTGATGTAGGTATGCCTGTTAGGTGTCCGTATTCAGTTAGTTGTGTTAAGAAGTAGTTTACCTGTCTATGCTTTCGGTTATTCCATGTTATCTTGTCTGGTATATAAAAATTTAACCACTCCCCTTTTCCTTCCTAAATTTTCCACCTTTCTTGCCATTTATCCAATATTAATCTGTGATTTTTTCTTTGTTTCGCACTGTTCTATAAGCATTCTTTCTTCTACCAGTAGGTATATCGGCGGCAATCTAGCTATTATCGTTGTTTCCTCAGTAACTTTTCCCATTTGTCAGCTCCGTACACTACTATGGAGTTTACCGTTCCAAATAGTATTTATTCTTCTTGTTGATTCCTTCGGTCCTCCGATGTTTGGCATTAGCCGCGTAAGATTCCCATTTGCCTTTTCAGCGATTTTACGAATGTGGTAGCCCATATACATATTGCGGTCTATATTAATCCCTAGATACTCTACTGCTTCTTGGCTTGGTGATATATGTGTTTTCTATCTCGATTGTAATTTCCTTCCAGCTGCGAGTGAGACTATTTCTGTTCTGTGCACATCTTCATTGGGAACAGCTTTTTAGCAATTATTCGAAATAAATCACTGTCAACCATGTCAGTTTGTTTTTCTAAATATCTACAATTTGCATAATTATCTCTTCTTTTTTGCACATTTCTATTGTACCGTTTATTTTGTATTCACACAACAATAAAACACCTCTAATCCTTCTAACAGTTTACTAATTATATTTTGTTAGACAGTATGGATTACATATATAAATTAGACAGTTTTTTGTGTGGCGTTCCTTGTTAGACGCCATGACAGGACTGCCTAGATGAAAGCGCACATTCCTCAATAATAGCTATTGCCGGTACCCTTCTAGGGACTAATTATGTCGGCTGTCAAAATCCCATTAAGGTGCGTTTACACTGTCGCATATATTACACCGTTAACACTGGTAGACAAAATATTTTCAAAGTATTTCACCCACTTCAAGAGTTTTTGATTAAGTGTTGATTAAAGTAATAAAATTTTAGACGCCCTCTAACGGAATCTGATTCAATTGATGATAGTGTATTGAAGAATAGTGAAGACACTGCCATGTCGAGTATCTTAACCGAAATCACAAGCTCATCAGATACCACAAATTGTGATCATTCATTCGGCGACACCAAAATAACGACTAGGAACATTAGAAGCGCCGGCCACAGTAAAATAATACCCGCCAAACATTTTTCTAGAGCATCTACGGCCAAAGTAAAGAAACAAAATTCTCCTGCTTTACCAAAAGATAGAGAGCAAGGTCAGTAGTATAAAAATTTCTGCCCCATCACTTTTAAATGATTCAATGATGTATTCCACTTCGGTTTTTAATTTATTTAATATCTGTGTACAAATGAAATTATTTTTAGGGGGTGATTATTTAATTGAAATATGTGGTAGACACCTTAACGTTTACGGCCAAGGTGCTCTAAGATTTATCGATAAAATATGGAATAACAGTAAAGCTCACGACGTTACAACAATCAGATTTAGTTATGTAAATTTTAATAGCATAACTGGAATTCTGAACAAAGTCAAACATCGCTTTCCAAATATAGGGCATTTCGTTTTCAAGGAAACTAACTTGACTTATTTGGGACAGATTAACGCTTTCGCTGAAATTCAGGGTTTATCTTCGCTCTATATCGATTCCGAAGGCAACCCTATAGGTGGTAAAAATTGGAAAAACTATGCGATATTCAGATTGGCCCATTGGGGTCTACGGATGATCAATAACAAAGAGGTACGTCATGGTAGTAAAATTGGCACTATGAATTCTATACGCACTGGGAATTAAGGAAAATTTGCACTGGCATAAGTTTCGATAACCATCTTTAGGAACTGGCTACTGGTTTTGCTGTTTATATTGAATAGAAAAGAAAAGTTGATGTTTCATAATCAAAACTAGTTGTATAGTTTTCCAAAGTATTCACAGGAAGTTATGCATGTGCTTGAACCCAACAAAAATGTATTCAAGTACATAAAGGGCTCAGGACTCGTGTCGTGGACATAATAGCCGTATTTTTTGTATAATCTACTTTATATTTATTGGAATGCATGGCAACTATATACAATCACAATGAAACCTGAGATTTCCATATAAAAAGCATGATATTTTGTCAGGTACACATAGCACGATTTTTGACTCCAGTCAACTGTAATAGTAGTTTATTTACCACAAGTTTGACAAAAAAATCCCGCTTCTGATCACTATTGGTATTGATGTTTGATGTAATAATTTCTCAGGTGTCAGAACAGGACATCAAAATGGCAAATGAAGAGTATCAGGGATTGAGCGATTTAGTTCTGTGGTCTTTACCGGGGTGTCTTCTGCAACCTTTATTAGTGCGCATGAGAATCGATATCAGCAATAATACTACTGGAGAAGATGCAAAAAATTGGTTACTTACGGCAGATATCGATTTAAAAACGGTTATCAGTAAAGAAGCACTTCAGTGGAAAAAACCGTCACAAATACAGGTACACTTTCTGTTGCAATTATATGAATTAATTCATAAGTAGTTTGACATGTTTATACTTTTTTTTTCAATCAATGTGTTCGTTTATAGAAGTTCCCCGAATTTCATGCTTCTGAACATAAATGGCAAACCCATAAGTAAATATATGATAACAAACTCCTGGACAAAACCCACCATCCACTCACCATGTTTTTATAATATTCAATTAATATTTGTAGAAATAAGCCATTGTTGCGAAATGGGGTTACTAAATGATCACGCTTTTATTTAATTATTGAAAACTTATTAAATTTGATATAAACACTTTGGAAGGTGGATCGTATAGATTAGATCAGATTAGATTTTAACAGGGTTACAATGCATTGAAACCTAAGGTTTATTGTGCCCCCCCCCCTATCAGAGCTGTTCTCGCTATTACTACAGCTTGCCTTCCAGTTCCAGGGTTCCATTGTATTTGGGACGGCTTCGCCGAGGTTAGATCCTCACTCTTAGATAGATAGATAGATAAATTTTATTGTGCATAAGATACATCTTTTCACAAGGGTTCGGTACATACATTACATTTATTACAATGATCCATACGGCATTTTCAGTAATTATTTACAGTTATTTGAGTTAGAACATATATATTTGTTTTTAATTGCTATTATTATATTGTATACAGTGTTGGGAGCATTACGAGGGAACATACGTTTTACCGTCAATCTGTTAGAAAGAGACAAAATACATATAAATTCAGTGTATCATTCTTTTTCGCTAACAGGATATCATAAAGTGGAAAACGTGCAATTACTGTATGTCTAATGGGATGTCTGGCAGGCACCGCCTTCGAGAAGCGTGCAGTTTCAAATAAACAAATTAGAAATCCATTCAGGCTATTATTAGTCACTTTACCACAGCAAAATGTTGCATAAACAACTCATTATGTTAAAGATCGCAATGAAAGAAGTTAATGTTAGAAATACAGATGTGTAATGTGAACAGTTTAGTTTATCAATTGAGAAATAATAAGATTGTAATATACTGATAACTTAATGCAATGAACGATAAAAAAATCAACATTTCTTTCGTTTATCCCTTCATGATTAATTTACAAAGAAATAATTCAGTAGTAATAAACTAATTCACTATATCAGTTCGGGTAGTACACGCTAATATGATTTGAACAATAAATTAAAACCTACCTAGTAGGTATTTGAAATAAGTACCACTAAAAAATCACTGGAAGATAGCTAAAAAAATTACATTCGTCGATATTGAGGGTACAATTAATGAATATAAGCATAATAATTTTCATTAACATCATAAGGAATAATCTATGGCAACAATACAGAGTCCAAAAGCGACAATATGTTGTAATAAAACAAGTGTATTCAGTGTATCACCATTTTCTTTAACAGGATATTATAAAATGAGAAATAAGTCGTATGCTAATATTTGCCTAACTGTCTTCTGGTTTTCAAAATATCTCAATGTAAACCGCCTGTTTCCTACGCTCCTGATTAAACGATTCCGTTTGCATCTCTAATTATTCTATTTTTATCTGTCCCCTCTCTTCATTTTCAATCCACGCGTTAGATTGTGTATGACCTTAAAAGTTTCCTTCTTATTTGTGAGAGAAATCAGTCACATTTAATTTCAACGTAAAACGATAACCTCTCACGGCCAAAGGGAAATTATAATGGTCACATGGCGTTACCAGTGTGTTAGAGGAGGACAATCATGAGACAGAGAATTAAAAGCCAGCGTAGATTATTATACCAGACGAATACGAATCGCGCGTGCGCCTCTTGAAGATGTTTAACTGTACAATATGGGTACTTCACTAAACGTTTGTTTGCAATTGAGTAACGATCTTTTGCAAATTAAATGAGTATGCAAGTACACCATAAAGTGCAAATTGTAAAATGGTACTACCAGGATCATTCATATCGAGGAATAGCAAATAGACTAGAAAACAGAGCCACTTCTCTAAATGAACTAAGGGAACAAATTTTACAAATTTGTATGCAAATAACACCTGAAATGCTCATACGTGTTCGTCAAGAATTTTATAACCGTCTCGGTTACTGCTTAGCTCAAAACGAGGGTTTATTCGAACATTTGATTTAAGCTCATTGAAGAATTAAGTTTTATTTTTTAATTTATCACATATCATAATATTACTTTTATTTCATTAGAATTCGATTTTATTTTTATTTTCGTTTTTTTTTTAATTTGTACTGTGTGTGTTTACACAGAGAATTCGTTTTCATTCGCATACAAACGATAAAGATACCAAATTTTTTTTACTAACAGATTCGAAACACAGCAGATATTTCGCGACCAATTTCACGTTGCCAAATCTGAAAAAAAGTAAAGGTTTTAACCGCTTTCAAACGGAAAACTAGAACAATTTCCAGCATTACAATAAAATATTCAACGAATATATGGAATTAATTATATCTTGATCTGTTACAACCTTTTGAATTTTCATAATTAAAATCTTCTTATAACTTGTTCTCGTGTTAGAACAATGCATTTTACAATTAATATAAATATACAATGAAAATTGGCAATACTGTTAGTAGCTACAAAGAATTTCTAAGAGGCCGGCGTTGTGGGTTTTCCACTTATGAGATCCTGTTAGCGAAAAATGAGAATTGAGATATTTGGAAACACATATTATTATTAATACAAATTTTATTTCGCATGTTATGTTATTTATTCCAATACTAACCGAACTAATATACTGAATTAGATTATTACTACTGAATTATTTCTTTGTAAATTAATCATGAAGGGAAAGTATTGTTGATTTTTTTATTGTTCATTGCATTAAGCTATCAGTTTAGTACAATCTTATTATTTCTCAATTAATAAACTAAACTGTCCACATTACACGTCTGTATTTGCACGTCTTTCGAAAGCGGTGCCTACCAGACATATCTTTACACGTGGTGGGAGTATACTTCCACCACGCCTTTACACATATACAGTAAATGCACGTTTTCCACTTTATGATATCCTGTTAGCAAAAAAGAATGATATGATAAATAATAAAGGTCCCAGGATTGTTCCCTGTGGAACACCACAGGTTACCGTCCTGGAACAGCTTGAAACTCCGTCTATACTCACTATTTGTTTTCGCTGTGATAAATAGTCTTTTAATACCATAGCATTTCAGTTTCTCTAATAAACGTTTATGACAAACGGTATCGAAGGCTTTTGATAAATCCACAAATATGCACATGACCGGGACTTTTCTATCTAACGCCTCATATAATTGCGATGTCAGCTGCAATATGGCACCCTTCTCTAAAACCGAACTGGTTATTAGAGAATACATGAAACTTTTCAATAAATTCATACAATCTATTCTTTATACGTTTTTCCAGTATTTTCGAAAACACCGACAATAATGAGATAGGGAGGTAATTTTCGACTTTTTGTTTGTTACCGTGTTTGTGTAGTAGTTTAATGATATCAATTTTTAAACAATTTGGGAATTTACCTTTCTGGAGACATTTATTGAAAATATTAGTTAAAGGCTTGGCAATTTCTATATTTATTTCTTTTAAAGTTTCTGATCTGATATTATCCCATTCTGGGGATTTTTTAGTTTTAAGTTATTTATGATATTTATAGTTTCTATTTCTGTTACTGGATAGAGAAACACAGTATTATTTATATTGGTTATATTTTATGAAAAAATGTTTGTCATTTATTTTACTAGCATAATTTTCACCTAAGTCGCTATAATAATTATTAAATATGTTTACAATTTCATTCTTTGATGCTATGAGTTCATTACTAACCTCTAATGTCTCTATTGCTGCGTTAGGTTTTCGATTTGGGCAAATACTATTAACTGCGTTATGTATATAGATGCGGGTATTCGCAAATAATTTCTCCCGGTTTCACAAATTAATAGTTGAGAGTATATTAGAGAATAACTAGACGTAACCTTCCTATACATATCAATTTCGTAGAGTCGTTTTTCTAAATTTTCTAGAATAACCCCATCTAATTTACCTGAATATGTATTTACCTTCTACCACCCCTGTAAGTAGTCAAAAACACACAGTCGGCAATCAATGTAAAATGTCTATTACGCACGGTAAGACAAATCGCACGGCTGTAAAGTAAATCGCACGGCTTCCATAGCAACCACTTAGCAACTGGCAATAGACGTAGCCATTTTATTCAAAATGTATTACTTAGATATTTGACGTTGAATTTTGTTCTATATATATAAATGGTAGATAACATTTATTAGATATGAGATTGCATTTAATACTAAGAGTTATTTGGAATTATATGATAATTGGTTCCGTTTCATTCAATCCGCATCTTTTAGCTGTCTGAATGTATCTCATATTAGTAAACAATAGTATAGTATACACCAAGCGACTAAAGTGGCCCATTTAATCCCGCGGGTGGTGTTTGATTCTTGAGGGAAGTAATCCACCTAAGGGATTATTGTCACTTTAGTCGAGAGGTGTATACGCTATTTTATGCAATTCCGGTAATTCTACACACATTTTTAATAAAAATAAATACTACTTAGGACGGACTTTTGCGAAACTTGGCTGGGCATCGAGGGTGAACTTCTAAGATGCTTGGCTGGGCATCGAGGAGCGACTTTTATAAAACTTGACTGGGCATCGAAGATGTACGTTTTTACTTGTACTTTAAATACCTTAATAAGATTATAAATACAAGTACAAGTGGGTCGTAGGTAAAGTATAGAACGTAACTCGTATTGTAACGCATTTTACGCACTCACGGTAACTTTTCCGTTCGTGTGTAAAATGCTTCTTACAACACACGTTACGTAATATACTATTAAATAGTTTGTCCATAAATGTTCACACTCTGCAAAGGTAAATCATTCTTTAACTTGAGTGGGCCAATTATATTGAGCGTTCTCCGTAGTTAATTGTAAAAGTTGCATATAACAGATTTTAGACATTCTAGAATTATCCATTATTTTAAGTTTATTTAATCAACTTAAAGCATGTTTAAAAATAATTATTGATAAATGGGGCGAATATGTCTCAAGGCGTACAATATAATCTGGAGTATTCTGAGACAAATTCAACATTCTTTTAAAAAATTTAACCTGAACCCGCTCAATAACATCAGTATAGCGTAGTCCCCATATGCCAATTCCAAAAGAAAGAAAATATAATTCTGACAAGATAAAATGATAGAATTATACAATTTGATTCTGGAATCCCATGTATTAATTTTTGATGGGCAAATAATATCCATAACTGCTTCAATGGCACGACAAGCTTTAATTTTAGTATTCTTAGCCATGGTACAGAACGTAGCTGTAGAAGAGAAATCGACACCTAGATACGTAAATTGCTTTACTATTTCTAACCTAAAACTTCTCTAATAAAACTTTTGATTATAATTATGTTTGTGCCCTCCTTTTGCAAATATTAATACTTTCGTTTTATCAGTGTTAACTGTAAGTTTACTGATAGAACAATAAGTATCAAGTATTCTCAGTTTGCGTTGTCTATTGGGGAGTCCCCCAGGATTACTATGTCATCTGCGTATTGAAGCATTAACACATCATTCTTGCCATCAATATTAATTCCGCGTAAGTTACTTGAATGAAAGTAATCTTCAATATCCGAAATGAAAATAGAGAAAAGCAGTGGACTTAGCGGTTCACTTTGGAGAACTCCCTCAGCGATAGCATATTTTTCGCTATATAGGTTTTGGGGTCTAATTAAAAATGTGGCGTTGTCATATAAGTGTTTTAGTATTCTAATATACTTAGTACTAACCCCAAACTTAAATAGTTTTAATCAAAGAAGTGTATGATCTATGCTGTTGTAATAATTGCTGGTTTTTCTTTTCTCTCACCAGTCTCTTCGGAGGCGCTGTCACCAGTGTAATAACTGATTGTGATCGGTATTATCCATATTACTTACCTTCCTATGATGTCACTAGTGTAATGTCTCTGTCTACCGATGTAATGAATTATTCTTCCCTTTTTTTTATTCCTTGCAACGTGCTGTCACCAGTGCCGTATGGCACAAGAAAAAAAATTGTAGAACCCGGAATTCTCCCTGCGGGATTACCTCGAGGAAGGGGGGTTGTTCCGGGCTCGAGCGGTCGAAGACGTCGTGGGGCCCCTTGGGCTTATACAGTGTGCCAAGCCCGAGTTCGTAGTGCAGGGTTAGCTGGTCCGTCCTATTTGACGGGTATGGGGTGGTGAGGATTGAGGTTATGGAGATAAATTGAAAGGTTAGAACATATAATAACAATATATTACAAAAAAAAAACTGTGTCAAATAAACTCCGAAAGTAAAATAGATTTAGCTGTAACTGACTATGACCCCTATTATAGTATAAATGTCTATCAAATTATTTAATCTAGGATTAACTAAAACTCTCTAGTAGAAGGTAACTATCTCTCAAGTGTACAATATAAAAATCTCTGGAATAGGATTAATTTATGAATCTCAAGTGCAATGTAGATCTCTCTACGTAGAATATCAATATGTTAACCTAGGTTTAACTATAATCCCTAGTATAACGTAAATAGCTCTGAAATAGGATTACATACAATCTCGAGCAAAACGGAAAAATCTCTAATATAGAATTAGGTACAATATCAAGCCAAACGTAATTATATCTACGTAGTTTGGATAAACTAATCAGATGAAAAAGAAATAATATGCACCTTCTAAAAAAAAGATCCCTGAATATAACTAAATAAGATGCCTCTACAATTTTAGGCCTTAACAGTAGATGAGGGGCGCTGATGTATAAGGAACACTCGATATGACTGAAACACCCTGTAGGGTCCCTTAACTATCTTGGGATACCCGATTTAGTCAAAGAAAAATATAATAACACAATCCAATATTCAATATAATAAATGAATTTGTACTTTTAAAAACTTACGTTTTGAAAATCCCACTGGTCACATAAATATTCACACTATTACTTTTGAGGGTGAGGGTCCGTCAAGACTCAGACTTGCCTCACCAGGGGAGAGATAATACCTATCTCTCACCGACTGACTCATGTGCCCAATATTTTTTGATATTTATTTCCCGAGTTCACCTTCAATGAAGGTTAATTATTCATATTTGTTTATTTCGTGGTCAACAGAACCTGACCTGTTCGTAATCTATTATATTGTGTTAACCTTGTTTTGTTTATGTATTTTACTTTAGTTGAGGTCGATAATTTAATAACTATTTTGAATTAAAAAAGAAATTATATTGTGTTAGCCTTGTTTTGTTTATGTATTTTACTTTAGTTGAGGTCGATAATTTGATAACTATTTTGAATTAAAAAAGAAATTATCTATATAGGGTGTTTTTAGAATTTGTGTCATATCTTGTGTTTATTACACTGTCAAATGCTCTCCGAAAGTCTACAAAAACAGCATATACTTTCCTGCGGGGGAGCCTAAGAGTTATTTCCAAAACAGAAGTCAAAATAAAAATATTATCCGAACATCCCCTATTCTTTCAAAAGCCAAATTGTGTTTCGGGAATAATGAGATTATTTTCACACCAATTAGACAAGCGATTTAATAGAATTAACGAAAACACCTTGACACAACAATTAATTAGAGATATACCACGATCCTCTAAGGGTCCTTTTTTGTGGAGCATTGTGAGAATTGTTTCATGCCAACCGGAAGGAATAATTTCCGAATCCAAAATTTTATTATATAAGTTACAAATATATAAACGCCCTTTCTGTGGTAAATGCTTTAAAAACTCGTAAGTAATACCATCCTTACCTGGTGATTTGCCATCTTTGCACAAAATCAAAGATTGATCAAGTTCTAGAAGGGATATGGGGGTATCTAGAAATTCGTCTCCGACAACAAAAAAACATACTTCATACTGAACTTTAATTGAAGATATGCTATCATAAAAATATTCCCACCCCCTGATTGATATAGGACAACTTCTATCTTTACGTCTAAATAACTTTAAGGTTTTCCAGAACTTCGAAGGATTTTTTGTGTTGGAAAGAGCAGTTACAATATCTTTTTCATAATAATTTTTCTTCCTTAAAATTAATCGCTTATATTCTTTTTTGTTGGAAATATAAGTTGTCTTGTATATTTCGGAGAATCCTTGTTTTTTACATATTTTCAATGATCCTCACTCTTACAAGTTTCTTGTCCAAAGCATTTCTTGCGTTGGCTTGCAATAGCGAGGCATTCTAGAACTAGCTGATCCGGAGTTTCATCCTCCTCCCCACAGAATCTACACTCGTCAATTTCTGCTAGACCTATTCTCATTAGGCGCTTCCTGTAAGAAAGCCCGTGAGGAGATGTATCTTATTTTTACTGAGATCCAAATATTTTTTGGATCTAGCAGTGTCAAAGTTCCGCAGCAACTTTTTGGAATATTCCAGCACGAGAAGGCACCGCCAGAGTGTTTCTCTTTCGGTTTCCTTTTTCTTCCGAAACTCTTTCTTATAGGAGCATTTTCCTACACCACAGAAAGGCTCCGGGCCAATAAAGGGCGTTTATGCACCTTTCCTGGCAAGTGTATTGGCCTCTTCATTTCCCGAGTGATCAGGAACCCAGACTTAAAAGACCCTGTTATTCTTGCCTAATTCATCAAGTTTTCTTTGGCACTCCCATGCCAACTTTGTGTCAATGAAATGGGAGCTCAATGCTTTGATAGCTGCTTGACTATCAGAATGGATCGATATGTCACATTTCTGATAGTTTCTTTCTAGGTTCATTTCGATCGCAAGTATTTCGGCCTGAAAGACGCTTGGGAAGGAACCTAACGATAATGAGTATCTGGTGCCAGGCCCAAATACTCCAGCGCCTGCTCCAGTGGTGGTTTTTGAACCATCTGTATACCATCTAATGGTGTTTTTTTTTGAGAACTTGGGTAGTGTATTCCCTTTCCCAGTCTCTCCTCTTATTTAGCATCGTAGTGAAATTCTTTTCGATACTTACTTTCTTGATCATTTCGTCTCTGGGAAGATTCGCTGATGAGATGTATTTTGTTAGAGAGGACCAGGCTCCCTGATTTTTAATACTCTCATTGCCTGAACCTTCCTTAGATATTCCAAGAATTGCCTCTTGGGTAGATCTTTCTATCACCAGATGTAGAGGTGTGAGATCTGTAATGATCTCAAGTGCCCTAGGTGGACACGTTCTCATAGCTCTAGTGATACTCACACAGACAAGCCTTTGAACTTTGTCGAGGGTTTTCCTTGTGCTGTACTCACTTGCTTTTGTATGCCAAACTATTGCCCCATACGTAATCATTGGTCTCACAATCATGGCGTACATCCATTGCAGTATTTTTGGGTTACAGCCCCAACTCTTACCAGATGCATTTCTGCACGCCATCAATGCTCTTATTGCTTTATTAGCAGCTATTTCAACATGCTTATTCCACAGATGCTTACTGTCTAGGGTTATCTCTAGATATTTAACTTCTGATTTCCATTCTATGATTTCCCCATTTAAAGATAGGGGTTTCATGGCTGGAAGTGTTCTTTTCCGGGTAAATAGAATTACTATGATCTTGTTTGGGTTAATCGTTAGCCCCACTAACAACCACCATTACTAATAACTCTGAGGCCGTTTTGTAATAAATCACACAAGGTGCTCTGGATGACTTTCATAAGGATTTATGTTGACATCTTCTAACAGCTGCCATTTTTTAAATTTTGACACTGTCATTTTTAGCAATTGAGTAGTTGTGGGGTTAATTATAAATATTTAATCTGTGGTTTTATTTTTTATTTGCATTTTTTATTATACTTGTTGGATGTAGAGTCTACATGTTTCTTTGTTTTGTTATTGTATAGAATATTAGACAAATTCAGTGATTTAAGTGTTCATTAAACTGAAATTACTATTTAGAAGATTACCTTTATAACACAATTCCTTACTTGTTAGTACAATATTGGAATATATTCAGTTTATTATAATTTTTTTTTCAGGAAGAAAATGCGATGAGGATCAAAGCGAAACATAATATTCTAAATTTATTGGATGAAATGACAAACTCTATGTACAAATTAATGTTGTTAGATGAAGAGTGGCCGAATATATTACATAATTTCGTTCAGAGTACGCTGTTGGACTATTCACAAATCGATTTATATATGAAGAAACAAATGCAAGAGTTGACTAAGTAAACAAAATCTGTGTTCGTAAAAAAATATAACTGACTGACAAAATAATATCTACTTATGTACCTATAAGTTATTCACATGCATTTAATAAAATTATTAAACGTTTTTGAATCTATTTGTAGCATCTCTAGTACATAAAATTATTATTTTTATCAAATTATTTTCCTAACCATATTTCATTTTTAAATCTATAGACTTTTGGGAATCGCGGTTGTATAAAATGAAATTTAATTTGATTTTGAGTAAATAATTTCGTACCTTATCAGGATAAGTTAATTTTTGGATATCGCTAACAGCTTGTTGTTGGCACCTACAAAATTTGCAGCATTATCGCAATATAAATTTGTACAAATACCTCGCCTAGAAACGAATCTTTTTAGAACATTTAAAAAACCGTCACTAGTTTAATCAGAGATGAGCACTAGATGTACAGCCTTTGTAGATATACAGACGAAAACGCAAATGTATGCGTTTATTATTTTATGGTAATTGACTCAATGGGGTAGTTAAACCTTTTGGTTTTGCCTTTCGTATACATTTTTTAACTAAATTTTTTCCATTCAAAGGCCAAAACGTTTGCCGTAGGGTAGCTTGAGTACCAGCATGCAAGCTACGTGCATGTTCATTTTCAATAACTAAACGAGTGAATGGATGTGAATATGGAAGAGTAATCGGGTGTTTAGAGTTAGAGTCAAACAGTTTTCCAAAATATGACATAAATATTTCAAGTGACTCTCACAGAACCAGATTTTTGAAGTGAACTTATTTCCAAAGGAATTGCGAACAGTTGCACCAATTTAGAAAGAGCCTCTATGCTATTATTTATTTCAGAAGATGATAAAAATTTGGAATGCTCTCGTTTTTCTAATTTTACTCACGAAGATATTTTTTAAAAACTTTAATTTTTGAAATATACAAAACTTTACTAATTTAAGTTTGATGTTTACAATACAAGTTACAGGATTAGAATGATAATTATTAATGCTACCTGCACCAAGTAGACTAACTGCTGATAACAGCTATCTTTATTTATGTTAACAGGATGGCTTCAAATTACTTGCGTGTATGCAAGATGTCTTCATATAACTGGCATGAATTTGAAGGTTACGAGAATTGTTCACTAAGATATGTCTGGGTATTTGCAAAGATTGAATTCCATATAAATAAGTTTTAAAATTACGCCATAGTGTACAAAGTTCGGCAAAAATTGGCTCGTTTCGCTTTTGCAAAGGCTCGTTCCATTCCAATTGTTGTAGCCATAAATTTAGCATAATGAGTTAGTGTTATTAAAATTGGGCCCAAGAGAGAATCTTGCCAGTGATGAAATGATCAAGAAAAGAACTTCACTACCACGCTAAGTAAGAGAGGAGACTGGGAACGGAAATACACCACCCAAACTCTTAAAGGAAACAGCATCAGATGGTTCAAAAATCAACACAGAAGTTTTACCATCAGCAAAAAATGTAACTTTGATATGGCACAGCATTCCAACATTGTAAATAATTTTAGAATGTGGAGACTAATGATGGCTATAATCTCTCAAATTGATTTTTGTGCGCCTATGATTTGGTAAATACACACATTTCGTTGATCCATTAAAATATCAGTTTGCTGTTAGTATTAAATACTTGATTATTTTGAAAATTTTGTACGTAATTGTTAAAGTGTTACTATTGCTGTTGTGACAATAATTATATACATCAGTGAATTGAAAAGTGCATTTTGAACGAACTACTATAAGTACCCATTATCAGTTGAACTTTTTTCTTTACATTCGTCAAATTTTGTGAAGGTCGGCGATGCCTAATAACTGCGGTCACTGTTCCAAGTTTGTCTCCGATCGAGAATCAGTACTTCAGTGTGACGGCTGCAAGCGATCACTACACATGGAATGCGTAACTCGTTAGAAAGTTCGAGGTTTGAGTATTCTGTGTAACTCTTGCGTGGCCAACTTGGGAAATTTTCTCGACTTAAAGAAACTCTTTACTGATTTTAAGACTGATCTGCAGACAAAGATAGACAATCATATTGCTACTCTTACAGCCGAGTTAAATACATTAAAAAATAAAATTGCCACTGTGGAGGCAATTAACTCCGTCGAAATCACCGACAAAATCGCGAACGAGGCTGTCGAACGCATGGTCCGTGCCAAAAATATTTTGATTAAGGGTGTACCAGAAACTGACGGGGATTCCATCGTTAAAAAAGAATGTGACCGAGCTGCAATTAAGGAAGTGCTCGACGCCGTCGGCTGTCTCACCTCTTCCGTCACATTTTATCGAATAGGCAAACCAAATCCGCGCTTTCCCCGTATGCTAAAAGTAGTCATGCCAACCGAATCAGATGCCAAATACATTCTAAAAAATGAGATAAATGTTTAGATACTCGCTCAACCAGCAAATTTTAAATTATGGATGACAAAACTCCAACACAACAATTGTTTCTTACAGAATTGCGCAAAGAACTGGAGAATCGCACCAGTAATGGAGAGAAGAACCTTACCATAAAATGTACGAGGATCACCAAAAATAGTTACAATTCGCCAATAAATGCTCTTCTCAAAATTTTGAAAACTGGTTGTTACTTTCAACTAATCTTGACTCCATATGTGCCAAATTTAATGAATTTGTATGTTCGGTTGATTTAATTAAACCCTCCATAATACTTATCAGCGAAACTTGGCTTAAGCCTTCAATTTCGGACTCAGTGGTTCGAATTGATGGCTTTACTATTTTTCGAACCGATAGACCCAACCGTCCTGGAGGGGGTGTTTGCATATACCTCTCTGATTATATAACTAGTAATTTTTCTGTATCTGAAATAGATATAACTATCCCAAACATTGATGCTATATGCAATAAAATATCCAAAAGTCTCATGTCCATACACTTAGCCTGCATATATCGTCCAAGTGACTCACAATTGCAGATAATGTCACTCTCCTTGATAAACTGGATGAGTTATCCATGCTTGACAATCTAGTTATCATTGGGGATTTCAATTTTCCGGAAATATCCTGGCCGATAATAAATATCCCCGAGGGCAATAATGCAAAAAATTTGTTTATGCAATTTATCCATAACTCGAATTTAACCCAAGTTGTCCACGAACCTACTCGTTTCCGACACAATAATAATTCTTCTACCCTCGATCCTATTTTGACCAATGACGAAAGTTTGTTATCATGCCTGGAGATCAGTTCACCAATAGGTAAGTCCGATCATGCAGCAATAACTGTCAATATCCAACTTAACTTACCCGCTGCTGACGATGATAAGAATTACATGACTATCGAAGTAACAAATTTTATAAATGTCAATCGCACTCTCTCGTCCATCAATTGGGATAACATATTGCCTGATAATAATAACTGTTTACATTTATGGAAATGTTTCTGTGACACGGCAACAAAATGTTTGAATGAGAATACGAGAAAAAGGAGAATTTTCTGTAACAAATTAAAGCCATGGATCAATAGTGAAATACATGATTTGATAAAACATAGACGAAATTGCGATTTAAACGCACCAACAATAATGAAGATTTCTTAACTCACAGAAGATTCTCTAATACAATAATTAGTCGGTTGGCTAACGCCAGAAGAGGTTTTGAGGAAAGTATTGCTAATAGTGGCAACCCTAAAAAGTTTTTTAAGCACATGCGTTCCTGTCTTTCGTCTAAAGTTGGTGTCCCTTTACTCAGGAAAAGTGATGGAGTATTATGTTCGTCTAATTATGAAACTTCCGAAACGTTGTGCATTAGTTTTTCTGAAACATTTATTTCTGAACCAACTGATGACACTTTGCCTCCAATATTTGGTGCTCGTGTCTTAGAATCCCTTAGTAATATTGAATTTTCACCCCAGCAAATTAAAGAAAAAATATTAAATATCAAGACGAACACTTTTCCTTGTCTTGATGGTTTGCAAGCAATGTTTCGTAAAAAATGTGCAGACTCAATTTCTTATCCACTTTCAATCATCATGAATGCCTCTTTCACGCCATGTTCTATTCCACCAATCTGGAAATCGGCGTCAGTTACTCCTATATTCGAGAAGGGCAATAAACTGGATCCAAGCAATCACCGACCGGTAAGTCTGGTACCTATTGTTTGTAAAATTATGGAATCTATTATTAGTGAGCCCATGTCTAAGTTCCTTCTTCAACAAAATGTCACACCTCTTCACCAACATGGTTTTGTTAGAGGTCGCTCTACCATGTCCAATATTCTTCACTGTGTTAATGACTGGACAAAAGCTTTAGACAACAGAGATCCGATTGACGTCATTTATTTGGACTTCTCCAAGGCCTTCGACAAAGTCCAAAAAAGAAGTCTTATATAAATTAGATCACTTTAGCATACGGGGTAGCCTGAATTTATGGATCTCCAATTTTTTATCGGACAGGATTTTTAAAGTCAGAGTCGGCCGAGAGTTCTCCAATGACAGGCCAGTTTCTAGTGGTGTTCCACAGGGTTCTGTCATTGGCCCATTGCTGTTTGTTGTTTACGCAAGCGATCTTTAAATATTGGTCTCAAGCTCAGTTTCTTTTCATGCCGATGACACAAAATATTTGCTAACCCTTTAAGAGACTATCTCACCCTCCAAAATGACCTACACACTATACAGCGGTGGTGTTTGGACTGGTTGCTGCTCCTGAACATTAATAAATGTAATGTACTCCACATTGGCAAGACCAATTCCAATTTATCATACAACTTAAATGGGCAGATACTAAATACGATTACCAGCCATGATGACCTAGGCATCTTAGTGAACTCAAATTTATCGTGGAGTGAACATGTTGTGTCCGTATGCAACCGCGCGAAATCCAGACTATCTGATACAAAAATCGTTCTCTAGAGTGTCACTTGAAACTTACTGTAAACTGTACAAATGTTACGTGCGTCCTATTTTAGAATATGCGGGTCCTGTGTGGTATCCTGATCTTATTCGCGATCAAGTTTTATTAGCAAACGTGCAAAGGAGGACTACTAGACTTTCATTCGGTCGTGTAAGGCCTTCATATGAGTAGCGACTGACTGGGGCGAATCTCATCTCGTTTGAAGACCGTCGACTTCGGAAAGACTTGATATTATGTTATAAAATCATTAAGCACAACTTTGGTGATCTTCAATCTATGTTTCTATTCAATACTGATCTTAGACTGAGAGGTCACCCATTTAAACTTAAGGAGTCCTTTAGATCCCGAGTAAGACAGCACTTTTTACCAAACAGAGTGTTTGATGTCTATGTCTGGAACAATCTTCCTGATGATGTTGTTGACGCGCAATCAGTTAACGCATTTAAGAACAGAATTGATAGACTTCTATTTAATAGTTAATAGTGCGCATTGTTGCATTTATTATTTATTTTAATTTGTTTTATTTATATCCTTTTTCGCTGTATAGTTGTTGCGGTTATTGTTGAAATCTACGATTTTGTTAATTTGTCATTGATTATGTTTGTAGGCGTTTAAGCACTTATTTATGTTTTCAGATCATGGGCTTCATAGGTTCTTACTTCAGCCCTTATTTCTATTGTAATAATAATAATAATAATATCTCAAAGGACATAGGAGATACTGAACTTTATCACACTGATCAATCACCCTGTATATTAGTATGCAAACATTTTCATAAAATATTATTTAAAAAATTAATTAGGTGATTTGACATTCTTAAATAAAAATACACATTATTTTCAGTTAGTTTTTATTCATTAAATAGAACGTTTTTTTCTAAATCAATGACTTTAGTATTAAACTATTTACACAGGTATCTCAAATGAAAGTAATCTTTAAACAATTTACAAAAGTCAAAAAATATTACAAAAAAGTATGGCAAGAAAATTACAATATCATCCCTTGATACAAGGTTTATAAATTGTTTACACATTTATAATAAATTGCACTCATACATAATTTATTTACACGTACTCTTCAGATGGTTTTGGAGCATTCGTTAATCGTAACGCTGATGGCACTCTACTATTTACAGTATCCGGTAATTCCGCAATGTCTTTAAAAACACCAGCAAAACTTTCAAAGTTCGGTCCCCAATTTAGAAAATAATCCCAACCTAATGCCGTCGTTGGGGGAGATCCCGTATCCGGTCTGTACATAGGACCCCCTAATTCATCGTCAGAAGCTACTAAAGTACTCATAGACCCCCTGTAAGATGAGTCGAATCCGTCGTAACAGGGGGGTGGAATATTACTTTTGTTACCCGAACTAGATTTGGATTCACTAGGTTTGTACTTTTCTCCACTCAAACTGGCGTTGTCGTATTCTATTTCCGAACACGTAAAACTATCGTGACCACTTTCGTCGGTAGTGGTACTACTGTGGTGCGTTTCTGGCACTGGCGAATGGCGCAAATGGTTCATATGATTATTTCCGCCCCCGCGAGGTGCTTCGCTGGAACTCGAAACCGCATCGAGTGTGGATACTAAACTAGAAGTGCGAGGGCGAGATTTCAGTCTTTCTATTTCTTCAGCGGTGAGCCCCATTCCTTGGGGCGATGAGGTAACTTGTGGTGGTGCGGTTACTTTTCTACTACTAGAACTTTGCCCGCTTATTTGTGACATTACGGGACTGTTCAAACTTCGTTCACTATTACTATGTAAAACGTCTTTACCGACTCCACCCGAACTGGAGGTAGTTGCTAATAAAGCACTTTGTAACGGTTTACCGCTGATGTCTTGTAGCGTTAATATCCTTGGTTGTTGAGCACTCATTTCGCTGCTCGGGCTGAGCCTGGCCAAGGGGGTACTTTGGTGCGGACGGGAATTGGGACTAGTAACGGGAGGTGCTCTCGGAGGAAAACCAGTTGGATGATGAGGGGAATGTCTATGCTGATTTTGCCCAGGACCCGTTTGATGTTTGTGATGGTAGCCGGTCAGCGGGGGCGGTGTAGCTTTGTACTTTCTCACCCCACCGGCTTCTCTGTAACCTTTGTAATGATACACTATATCAATATCCGAAGGAGCGATGGAGCTAGCGTTTTCCAAGTCGTAATGTTCCGGCATCTCCGAATTCAAATCTGTAGCGACGTGATCATGACCATGATTCGAGGCAGGCGGCATCGGAGGATGATGTTCGTCTCTTATGGGTGGTCCCTTATTTATAACTTCTCGTTCTATTATATCGGGACGTTGAGGTTGAAGAATATCGCGCTCCTTATATTTTTTCGATAATAATTCGGGTCCTACTAACGAATGACCTCCGATGCCTCGTATAACATCTCCGTCCGTATGATAAGACATTGAATTTTCAGTTCCGTGCATTACTCTGCTTAGGACATTATCGTTGGCTACGTTTAACCCGTTCGGTCCCATCATGCCTCCGTTACCGTTTTGTTTAGTTTGTATTCCAGTAGGACTGTTCGACGTACTTCCTTTTTCTTTATATTGTTTTCTAAGTCGGAACGCTACGAAGGATACCAATATGGCTACGAGTAATACTACAAAGAAAACAATGACTAGCGTTATTCCGATACTAAGAGGATCGGGAGCGGCGACTGTTCCGACACCGATGGGACCATTACAATCTCGAACGACTCTTCCGTGATAGTGAACTTCCGAAAATATACTTCCCGAACCGTTTAACGGTTGCATCTCATTATTTACGGTGAAATTTGCGAAACAACCTTCGAAATAATTGAGTGGGATATCGTGAACGTGGTAATACTCTATTGCGGCACCACCTATGGAGATATACGTCAAATATGGATCTAGGAAGTCGTGTACTCCCGAAGCTTCTAATTCGTCACCGAATTTTTCATTATCCAATATTATTCGTATACTTCGACCATAGGAATGTAACGTTAAGTTGTGCCATATACCGTCATTAATGATATGAGAATCCGTCATATTAATCACAGATGAAAGCCTACTGACATACACTATCTGTCCGTTAATTACTTCGACAGAAGTATAGTATTTGTTACTTGTAGCGTAGAATATAAGTCCGTTTTGTTTAACTGTTCGAAAAAGAACACTGATGGTTTTTCCGACGTAACCTAACTTATCGCTTTCGAAGTCTACGGGAGATCTAGTTTTTCTGCGGCGATTCCAAAGCGTCGATCCTCTATAAAAATTATCCAATAGCTGCATTCTTCTATGTTTTTTCGAAATTGAGAATTCCACGAAACCCCCTTCGCTTATGCTTATCGATTGTAAGGCGGATTGACAGTTAGGCGCTATTATGTTTGAACCGCAATCACAACTGACGGTATTCCAATGATCGACACAGGTTCCAAATCCTGAGCAAGGATCGTTGTGACACGATCCGCGATGATTACATCTACTGACGATTCCTTCGGAAGCTAATGGATGACTCAGGTTCAGTTGACGACCGTTAATCGATACGCTGTGGACACATCCGACGAAGTCGTCCGTGTGGATTTGGCCGGGCCTCTCGAGAACTGGATCTGCGCTAATCAATCCACCTATCAGTAGCGGTTGGTTGTTGAAATTTAAAGTCCTGCAACAATATTAGAAATATAAATATACGATATGTACAATAGTTATTTGTTACATCGGATTATTATTTTGTTTTAAATAAATAGAACTTGAAATGGGGATACATTAATTAACAAGAAACGTTTAAAGATATAATATTGGACGCAGCACTTCTGTAACGGGTTCATTCGACTCTCTAACATTATTTGTGAAGTCCGGTTCTGAACAACATTCAGATATTAGTTGAAAATTTCTGCTACAGATCAAACTAAGAATTTTTGTGATAAAAACTCAAAGATATTTTAATTAAAGTGTATAGTTAAGTTCAAGTTAGTGTAATTTACGATTCAAATAAGTTTATTTACTGTAAGTCGAATCATATATTTTTACTTGATCCATAACAAAGGGAAATATTCGAATTATCTGTTGAACCTTTTACATTATAGTTCATTTATTTCATTTTAAAATCTCTTTATTAGCAATAGTTTATCAAGCCCATTTTACAACAAGATTCAAGTATAAAAAGGAAATGCCGGTGGTCTGGCGATTCTTGAATTTGATGAGTGCTTCATCCATGAGAGTATCTGTGGTTCCTTGCGTTCACCGCATCCATAGGTTGTGATTTTCGAATAACTTTGTCCCCGGTATATATTTCCCGCTCCTACGGTATTTTGGCTGGGTTAGGAGCGAGAAATATATACCGGGGACAAAGTTATTCGAAAATCACAACCTATGGATAATGCGGTGAACGCAAGGAGCTACATTATAGTTACTTTGTTGATATACTCTAAGCTCTACTTAGAAAGGTGGATTATAAAATAATATAAAAAATATCAGATTGATATATAATTGATTGATGTCAAAAGCGATTTTTTGATAAAAGCATTTTTCTAAAAGTTACTACAGTTTTTCCTTAGTAAAGTTAATACATTAAAATAAACAGTCAGGTTCACGGTTAATAACTTTAACAGGTTATGGGCCCAGAAATGCGCAACTATTAGAAATAAATTATTTGATTTTTTTTTGTTCCTGTTGTAGAACATTCTTGAAGGACAAAAATGGAAACGATGAAAGTTCAAATAGGCTTCCTGAACGGTAAAGTAAATTGGAATACATGGAAATATAAGTTGTGTGTTCTACTACGAGGAATACCAGGTGCAACTGATGTTATAGAAGGTAAATTGCACAGACCAGTTCCTGTATCTTCTACAGCATCTACAGAAGAACGAATGGAGTATGATAAGAAGGTTGAGTATTTTACTAAAGCAGATACTAGTGCATTACTGGTACTCACAAATAATATGACTAAAGATACTCTTCAAAAACAGATGATATTTACTACAGAAAGAAATGTTTGGTTACAACTTCACAGATTGTTTGATGGGAAAACTGAAGATAAAACTTAGGAGTTATGTACTGAGTTTTTCAGTTATAAACGACAAGCAGGTGATGACATTGCAACACATACTTCAAAGCTGAAAAACCTTTGGCAAGAACTTCAACAAGAAATCACCAAATAACAATAATAGGAATAAATCTGAAGAGAGAAATGAAAATGTAACACTATCAGCCCTTAATGAAGAAATTTTAAATGTAGACTGTGATCAAAACAGTTGGTTTGTAGATAATGAAGCAACTAATCATGTTTGCAATAGAAACGATATTTTCCAGATATTTGAGCACTTCAATAAAACATACACAGTAACAACCGCAAATGGAGTATCCATTGAAGCTATTGGCAAAGGTTCAATAATAATAGAAGCCTTTGTATATAGCGAAAAGTATTTTATTGAATTAGCTAATGTGTGGTATGTTCCTGGTATAAAGAAAAATCTTTTTTCTGTATCGGCTGCACAAGACAAAAATCCACATAGTGAATTGCATTCGAGAGTAAAAGAATGTACTCTAGTAATTGATGGAGAAATCAAGTTAATAGGCCATAGACATCGATACGAAAGTTTGTACAAACTATCTATTCAAAATTTTATCCCTGAAAAAACCATGTTGGATGTGAATATGGTTTCGGATAGTAGTTTGTTGAAGTTATACCATGAAAGGTTTGGACATCAAAATAAAAGACACGTGAAATCTATCATTGAAAAAGTTTTAGATATAAAAGTTCCATTAGATAGTGAAATATGCGAAGGCAGTATTTACGGAAAATCACATAGATTGAAATTTGGAACTAGAGAACGTGCCAAAACACTCGGATGTATGTGGACCTTTCAAAACCTCAATCTCGGGAAATCGCTATTTTGTACTTTTCAAGGACGATTTTAGTAAATTCAGATATGTTTATTTTATGAAAGAAAAATCTGAAGTTGCAGAAAAACTAAAAATCCTGTTGAATGAATTGAAAATAGCGGGACACGTAATGAAAGAGCTACTTTCAGACAATGGAGGTGAATTTACCAGCAGCATTTTTCGACAAATTTTACAGAAGAATGGAATTAAGCATAGATTATTGGTCATGCCATACCACCAGAGCAAAATGGGTGTTCAGAAAGAGATAATCGAACTATTGTTGAAACTGCAAGATCAATCATGTATGCAAGAAACAATTTACCGCAAATTTTATTGGCTGAGATGATAAATACTGCTGCATATATTTTGAATAGAACAGGTATATCTGGTGTAAATGAAAAATCTCCCTAAGAAGTTTGGACAGGGAAAATACCTAGCATCAAGCATTTGGGAGTTATAGGGTGTACCTGTTACGTACATATTCGCAAACAATGTCGAAAGAAAATGGACAGAAAAGCGGTAAAAGGAGTTTTAATTGGTTACAATAATGATGATGGATATCGTGTATGGTGTAAAGAAAAACAACAACTCATAAGATCCAGAGATATTATCTTCGAGGAACAACCTTTAACTAGAAAGACTGAATTTTCACCCGTTGAAGATAAGAAAAGTACTGAAACTGAAGATAAAAGGAGTTTAGATAGATCTAAAGACGATATTCTACCAGAAAATCAAGAAATAAACGAAGAAGATTTAGAAGATAGATTTGAAGAAGAGCCAAAATTAGTAGAGAATATATTAAAACAACATAGAGAAATAAAATTACCTAAGAAGTTTGAAGATTTTGTAATGGAGGTATATACGACACTTGTAGAACTTAAAGAACCATAGACTTACCAAGAAGCTATTGATAGTAATTATAAAGACATGTGGCTGGGAGCCATGAATAAAGAAAATGAAACATGGATTCTACAAGATTTACCACCCAGGAAGAAAGCAATTTCGTGTAAATGGGTTTAGAAAATTAAAACTAATCCGGATGGCTCTATAGATAAATTCAAAGCTAGATTGGTAGTCAAGGGATTTTCACAAATATATGGTGAATCCTATGAAGAAACTTTTAGTCCTGTTGCTAAATCTGAAACAATAAGAGCTTTGTTGAGTATAGCTGCTAGTGAGAAAATGAATTTAAGCCAATTTGATGTCTCTACTGCATTTCTTTATGGATATCTGCTGGAAGGGTATCAATATGGTACTAGTAAAGTTTGCTGTCTCAAACTTAGCTTGTATGGACTTAAGCAAGCTCCGAGATGCTGGAATAAAAGATTCGTAGATTTTCTTATAAACCAAAATTTTAAGGCAAGTGATGCAGATCCATGCTTGTTTATCAAGAAAGAAGAACATGATATGATTCTATTGGCACTTTATGTTGACAATGGACTTTTAGCCACGAGTAACGAAATTCTGAAAAATAAATTTATGAATAATTTGGAAAAAAGAGTTTAAAATTACTGCAAAACCAGCTATCTATTTTTTGGGCTTGGAAATTGACACTAGTAATGTTGGTTCTGTAACAGTGAGTCAGGCAGCTTATACAAGAAGAATCTTGGAACATTTTGGAATGCAAAATTGTAAGGCTGTGACTACATCAATTATTAAAAGTGACCAATCAGGGACAGAAACTGGAAAAGTAGAAGAAAGTTTCCCTTATAGGCAAGCAGTTGGAGCTCCAATGTATCTTATGGTAGGAACAAGACCAGATATTGCGTATGCAGTAGGAGTTGCCTCAAGAACATTAGAAAATCAATCTAATGATTATTGGATTCGTGTGAAACGCCTTTTAAATATCTCAAAAATACTATCGATATTGGAATTATCTAGTTTGGTAACAAATTGAAACAACTTCAAGGGTATAGCGATGCTGACTATGGAGGAGATCCTACAACCAGAAGATCAACTACAGGTGTGATTTGTAAATATGCTGGAGGTGCAATTTCCTGGCTTAGACAAAGACAGTCATCCGTAGCACTCTCAACGACAGAAGCAGAAATAGTTGCTGCAAGTGAAGGAGTCAGAGAACTGATATGGTTAAAAATACTTTATCAGGAAATTATAGGTTTAAAAAAAGTTCCTACACTATCAGTTGATAATAAAGCTGCTATTAAGTTAGTAAAGAACCCAGAATATCACCGAAGAACGAAACATATTGAAATCAGGCATTTCTCTTTAAGAGAATTTTTGAAGCATTTTTCTAAAAGTTTTCCTTGGTAAAGTTAATAAATTAAAATAAACAGTCAGGTTCATGGTTAATAACTTTAACATTATCTACAAAAACTATCCATCGATTTTGTGGTTTGTCAAGCAATTACGGTTCCCCTTATCATTATTTCAAATGGGTACGGGGTTTAATTCAGATTTATCAAATATCTGAAATAATGGAACCCCGTACCGAAAACCATACCAATCAACAAATTACTATGCAAAACCAAATCGCAAACTACTCATCTGTCGTAGGCCAACCAGCCACACCGAAATCTGTCAAAATCTCAAGCACTCGTATTTAGCTCCATCAATGGCATTAAACTTCATGAATATTATATTAGCCATATGACCTTTAGTCAAACCAAAAAATATTTTCTTCTGTTACCGAATCTCACAAAATATGTATGTAATTGAGCAATACAAATATAGTCAATTAATTTCTTCATCAGCATGGGCCGTTACTATTAATAATAAAGTCATCAGTGCAAGACGCCTTATTACTCATTCGGAGCGTCTAATCCTGTTTTATCCTTCAATACCAAATTCCATTCTGGAAAAGAGTGTAATCAATAACAACTTAACTTTAGAGTCCTCTATATCCTTCTTAAGAGTCAATATCCCAAAGAACGAAGAAGAAGTTACAAGATTCGCTCAAGTGCTTGGGAACAGTTTGACACCAAATATTTAGAGTTGGCGAGATGCTGTTTGGGCATAGAGATCACGCAAGAAACTGGTTTCATTTCTACGCACCAACATTGATACATCCAAGAGCTACTAATACATTTCAACATGACGAAGTGCAAATCAGTCACTAGTTCGATGGATACCGGGACGAAGAATCTAGAACCAGACGACGAAGACCAGAAACTTCCATATCGAGGACTTTTAGGAGATTTGACGTATCTAGCTACCTGTACTCGACCAGATATTGCTTTCGCGGTCAGTAGTTTGGGCCAGCTCAATAACAGCTACGGACAAGAACACTTGTAGGTAGAATTACCCTGGCAATACCATTTTATACTTTGCACTTTTTGGCGTATCTGCATGCTTATTTTATAAGATTTACAAAGATCGTTCCTTATTCGGAAACAAATAGGTGGTGACGCACAGTTAAACGTCGGAATTGTAGCTGGTCAAAAGTACCGCCCACGAGAGGAGCACGCGCGATTCGTATTCGTGTATTCTAGTATTCTTATTTTAACCGTAATAATCAACGCTGACTTTTGATTGTCTATCTCACCATGCTTGTCTCTAACACACTGGTAATGACATGTGCCTCTTACATTTTCCCGTTGACTATGAGGAGATTATTGTTTTACGTTAGAATTAAATGAGGAATTATTTCTGTTATTATTATAGGAAATATTGTATGGACACTTATACTTTCAACGTGTATATTGAAAATGAAGAGAGGGGATAGATAAAAAATAGAAGAATTACGGCTATAGACGAAATCGTTTTATTAGGAGCGTTGGAATTACAGATGGTTTACGCTAATCGTTCAGAATTGAGTATTTGCAATTTTATAATATGTACAGTATTTAATTATTGAGTTGCAATAATGAATTATTTCAAAAAGTAGCCTACTCAATGTCAATATCGACAATTTATGTTTTTTCATATTATAACCATTAAAATTATTAAATGTTCAACCTATTTTTTGAATCTTTATAAAGGTTGGAGTGTTATTTGAAAAACAATTTAATAGTTTGTGCAATGGTACTTCGCATGTTATAATACCCTGTTAAAGAAAATATGCTTTCTAACACATTGTCGCTTATGGACTCTATGTTAAACCCCATGTGACTAAAGAATATTCCTAGTACTGTATAAAATGTAATGAAAATAAATGGTTTTAAGGATTAAAACAACTTTTCCGCATCTGTGAGATGCGCTGAACAATATTCTATCATAAAATTGGCACTTGTATACACTTCGGGGGATGTATCGTGCTAACAAACCGAAATTTCCCCAAACAACCCGAAATGTCTCCAAAAAGGACCAAAAATGTGGCACATCATGTACCATAGCACCCGTTGTACTAACTCTGATGAGCTAACAATCAATAAGCATCATCTATAAAACGCTCTGAATAATATTCAATCATAAAAGTTAATTTATACACTATGGAGGCTGTATCGCGCTAATAAACTGAAAATTCTCCAATATGACAAAAATTTGGTACTTCAAGTACCATAGCACTCGTTGTAGTGAGCTGAATATAAATACGGTTCATCTTTGAGACCCCTGAATAATATCCAATCATAAAATTGGTCATTTGTATATACTCCGGAGGCTGTATCGTGCTAACAAACTGAAATTTCTCAAAAAATTACAAAAATGTCGTACTTTAAGTACTATAGCACCTGTTCTACTGGCTCTGGTAAGCTGAAAATCAATAGAGTTCATCTGTCAGATGTTATGAATAATATTCAATCATTAAATTAATGACTTGTTGCACTCCGGAGGCTGTATCTTGCTAACAAACTGAAATTTCTCAAAAAATTTCGTACTTCGAGTACCATAGCACTCGCTGTACTGGCTCTGGTGAGCTGAAAATCAATAGGGTTCATCTGTGAGATGTCCTGAACAATATTCAATCATAAAATTGTTGACTTCTTGCACTCAGGAGGCTGTATCGTGCTAACAAGACATGTAACGAAAAGTGGCCGACGATGACGACGACATACACACTGGATTTTTTTCTAAAAACCATTTTTTCGTGTTGTTCTTGATGGAAAAGGTGAAAATAACTCAATTTTTTTTTAAATTCCAACTTTTTTTGAGGTAAACCAATACTTTTCTCGCATATTAGATAGGTTGGGCGGAAAAGTAATATTCCCAAATAATGTTAATATGACCAACACCTTGTGGCCTTATTTACGATTCAAATAAATCGCAGTGCCAGCAAAACCATATCATTTAAGAAATAAACGGTTTTAAGGATTAAAACTAACTTTTCCGCATCTGTTGCCCTGAACAATATTCTATCAGAAAATTGTTACTTGTATACACTTCGGGGGATGTATCGTGCTAACAAACCGAAATTTCTCCAAAAATAACCAAAAATTCAGTATATCTGGATATATAGGACCCGCTGTACTCGCTCTAGTCAACTAAAAATCAATAGGGTACATCTGTGAGACACCTTGAACAATATTTAATCACAAAATTGATCAATCGTATACTCTCTGGAGGCTGTATCGTGCTAACAAACTAAAAATTCTCCAAAAATGACAAAAATTTGGTACTTGAAGTACCATAGCACCCATTGTACTAGCTTTAGTGAGCTGAATATCAATAGAGTTCATCTATGAGATGCTCTGAATAATACCCAATCATAAAATTGGTCACTTGTATATACTCCGGAGGCTGTATCGTGCTAACAAACTGAAACTTCTCTAAAAATGACAAAAATATCGTATTTAAAGTACTATAGCACCTGTTGTATTGGCTCCGGTGAACTGAAAATCAATAGGGTTCATCAGTGAGATGTCCTGAATAATATTCAATCACAAAACTGGTGACTTGTTCAACTACGGAGTTTGTATCGTGCTAACAAACTGAAATTTCTCAAAAAATGACAAAATGTCGTACTTCAAGTACCATAGCACCCGTTGTATACTGGCTCTGGTTAGCTGAAAATCAATAGGGTTCCTCAGTGAGTCCTTAGCAATATTCCATAATAAAATTGGTGACTTATTGCACTCCGAAGGCTGTATCGTGCTAACAAGACATGTAAGGAAAAGTGGACGACGACATACACACAGGATTTTTTTCTAAAAAAACCGTTTTTTCGTGTTGTTGTTGATCGAAAACGTAAAAATAACTCAAAAAAATTTCAAAATTCCAACTTTTTTTGGGGTAAACTAATACTTTTCTCGCATATTAGATAGGTTTTGCGGAAAAGTAAAAGATCTTTTAATTGAAAAAATAAACCTTCATTAGTTTCCCAGCATTAAAATGACTAAAAAAATCTAGTTTAAAATAATTTATTTCCTTTAAAGTGAATAAAAAATTAACTTACCCACTGGGACCAATACCGTCGGCGTAACAAGTTTCATCACCAGGTTTACAATCTTCACAAACATCTCCGTTGTCGGTACAGCTTCCGATGTTTAGAGAAACAACTTTACCATTTCTCGTCGCTGTTATCTTATACCAATTACCGTCGGCCAAATTACTAGTTTGTCCTTCGACGCTAACCAACGTTATGGCTGTCCTTGCACCTCCCGACGAGAATATCGCTTTGCCTTGAATCAATTCCAACGCAACAAAATCGCTTCTACCGCCAGTTTGCAATCCGTAGTTGTAAACGAGCAAAGCGTCGGGTTTCGTAGTAGTAAATATGAAAGATATATCATTAGTGGCGGTGTTTAAAGACGGGAAACTCATATAAGACAATTCGTTGAAACCGAAAGTTGTTTTTTCGCAATGCCTACCGTATCTACCATCGACGCAATTGCATTTATAACCGGGTTTTAGACTGACGCAAAGACCGTCGTGTAAACATGGATTAGGCCTACAGAAATCTGCTAGAATTTCGCATTGATTACCCTTGTAGCCGGATCTACAAAGACAGAAGAAAGATGATCCGTCCGGCGTTTCTCTACAAGATCCTCCATTCTGACAAGGATTATCGAAACAAGCAAAATCTTTTTGCGATTCGCAATGACGTCCATCTTTTCCGGGCGGACAAACGCAGTGGAAATTTGAACCTTGTCTTCTACAAACTCCACCTTGTTTGCAAGGATTTGGTACGCACGGATCTTGTCTTCTGTTGCAGGTGTTGCCGGTAAATCCACTAGCACATTGGCATTTATATTCGTGTATTACCAGTGGTGATGTTAAGATTAAATTTTGACTGTCTGTTATTATTGTCGTTCTTTTTACTTCTAAAGATTCCAAACAAATACCTCCGTTTTCACAAGTATTTTCTTCGCAAGGTGAATAACCAACTATAACGTCTCTAATTTGGAATAAATTTGCAACAGTTTCTCGCTTATTTTGGATTTTTTCGATCAATTCATGTTTGGTTTTGTAATTATCACCATTTCTAACTGCCATCGTTATTTCTAAACCGTCATTGTTTTGATGCAAACTGTATAGGATGAGAGTATCTTCAAAATTTAAAATACTTTTCAGTATATCTATAAGTCCTCGGTAATAATGCGTTAGAAACGTTTCTGCTGTAATGTTTGCTATTAATAAAGTGATAGAATTGTCGACGGTTTTATTAGAGAATGGAATAAATTCTACGCTGACGGTGGAAATGACATCCGAATGTTTTCCGTCATTGCCGGAAACGGAGAGGGAATATCCAAGACTCTGCGTGATTTTGGACGTATATAAATTGCAACCCGATGGAATGGTTAAAATACTCGGTAGAGACGGTTGTATAATTCGACATTTATAATCTCCTATCAAATCCGGATCGTTTGGATGAACATCGGCGATCTTCCCTGTAGGATAGGAGTTATTGAATATATATACCATTACGTGTACCGATCTAGAACTAGAAGGACTGTCATTTTCATCTTGTACTTGTATCCTTACGACGTGTTGCGATTTTAATTTCGGTATTCCGTTATCTTCGACTTCTACTATTATATTCAGCTCCGGAATTACTTCTCGATCTATTATCTTCGTCGACACGACTGTTCCGGAATGTTTGTCGATACGAACATAATCTTTGTGTTTTCCTCCGATGAGTTGGTAAGTAAACGGTGCGCCGTTCGGAGGTAAATCAGGATCTTTGGCGGATAGTACCATAATTTTAGTATTAGGCGGTTTGTTCTCTAATATGTAACCTACCGGCGCTGGATCGAACACAGGACCATTATCATTGATATCAGTTACGTGGATCTTTACCATAGCCGTACCTGTTTGAGGCGGTATTCCGGTATCTATCGCACCGACGATTACCGAATACATTCCTATTGTTTCTCTATCTAATTTTTTGGTAGTTTGTATTTCTCCGTTTTGCGGATCGATTTTAAATACTTGATCGATATTTCCACCGATTATGGAATAACTGAATTGATTATTTTGTAATCTGACGTCTTTATCTATCGCTTTAACTGATATTAATTTAGTGCCGATGCTAACTCCTTCGGATACTTCAGTGTCGTATATGTTTTGTAAAAATTCCGGAGGATCGTTGCCATCTTGTACGGTTATTATTACTTGGGCTTCGTCGGTGTCATTGCCACGTATACCTCCTGCATTTTTAGCCATTACTGTTAATACTATACGACTCTGGGTTTCCCTGTCGAGATTCCTCGATACTCTAATAGTGCCCGTTTCTGCGTTGATGCTGAATCCTTTGTCGTTACTGGATCCTATCAGGAGGTAATATACTTTACCGTCTTCTCCGCTATCTTGATCCGTAGCTTGGACGGTACCGACCCTTGTTCCTACTTCGGTGGATTCAGATACGTCGAAGTGGAATACCGGTTGTATAAATCTGGGGAAAAATTCATTCACTCCTGTAATGTGTACTTTAACTGTGGTGGTACCGTACATCGAAGAATCTGGATTCGCGGCGACTATATTTAGGGTATATTGATCTTTTTCTTCATAGTCGAATGTAATTTTGGAAGTGATAACGCCTGTTGTTTTATTTATTAGAAAAACTTCCTTGTCAGTACCGTCTGATATGGAATACTCTATAATGGCATTTTTGGGAGAGTCGATATCGACAGCGGCGACTTTATAAACAAAACTTCCCGCTGGTAAATTTTCCAATAAATAAGCTTCGTAGATGGTCTCGTCGAACGTCGGAGCGTTATCGTTGATATCCGTGAGAGTAATTGTCAACATGGCAGTGGTTCGTCGTGGTTTGAAACCTAGATCTTCTGCGGTTATATTTAAGCGATACTCTTGTATCGTGTCGTAATCGAGAGGTTGAAGAATCGTTACAGCTCCGGTCACAGTATCGACGGTGAATTCTTTACGTTCGTTGCCAGCTGATATTTTGTATCTTACCATACCATTAGGACCTTGATCTCTATCAGAAGCACTGACTATTAAAATGGTTGAGCCTAAAGGTTCATTTTCGGGTACTATTACTTGGTAACTGAGTGCCGTAAACACAGGACTGTATTTATTTTCTCCTGTTATTATTAAAGTTACTGTTGTTTCTGTTTGTTGTGGTGGAATTCCTTTATCAATCGCACGGATCCTCAGGATATATACAGTACCTACGCTGGATACTTTTTCTTTTAATCTGATCCACCCGGTAATTATATCGATTGCAAAAATATTAGTACCATTACCACCTAAGATGCTGTATTCTATTTCGGCATTAACGCCAACATCGAGATCGTCTTTTGCCACAACTTTCAGTACCTCTTGACCTTCGCTCGCATCTTTGGGTACCGGTGTGAGATACTCTTGTTGTTCGAAACTCGGTGCGTTGTTGTTGGCGTCTATAACGTTTATTGTTACTAAACATTCCGAAGACATGGGCGGTTTTCCGTTATCCGTCGCAAGTATGGTGAGGGCGTAAGTGTTTTCCGGTGAGGATTCCAGAGGAGTGTATTTGTATCTAAGGCTACGTTTGCTAAATATTTCGCCGGACGCTGGATCTACCGTAAATAAATCTGAAGGTTGCTGCAACGAATAGCTTATTACGGAATTAGGCCCTTGTTTATCTCTGTCTGTCGCCATAACTTGTCCTACGAAAACTACCGGTCTTTGAAGTTCCGGGAAATTGAAGCTGTAGAAGGATTGTTCAAATTCTGGTGCGTTATCGTTTTGATCTTGAATCGTAATTGTTATTGGGGTTTCTGCCGTCCAAGCTAGTTCGACTGCAGCTACTTTTAAAATGTATTCGTCTTGTTGTTCTCTGTCTAAGTGTCCTGCTACCGTGACGTTACCGCTAATGGGATCTAGTTTAAACTTTTCTCCGGGATTCTCAGTGAAAATATAAGTAGCGTTGGCATTTTCTCCTATATCTCGATCTGAACTCGTAACTCTGATGACGAACGAACCGATTTCAGCGTTCTCCGTCACGTTGACACTGAATAATCTCGTGAATCTTGGAGGATTATCATTTTTATCTAAGACGGTAACGAGAACGGTTGCTGTACTTGACAGTTGTGGTAAACCTTGATCAGTAGCTTCTACTACCAACTCATAATTTGCTATATCTTCGCGATCTAGGAGGTTGTTTGTATATATCTCTCCGGTTTCGGCGTCTATTTCGAAAGCTCCTTCGAAATCGTCCAGAAGTTTGTATTTGACTTTACCGTTTTCGCCTGAATCAGCGTCCGTGGCGGAAACTTTAACTACGAGAAGCGGAGGAATTTCTTCTTCGAGGACGGAAGCGTTGTACAATAAAGAACTCATTACTGGAGGATTGTCATTAGTATCCGTAACATTTATGGTCAGTTGAAGGACGCTTCTAAGCGGTGGAGTGTCTGAATCTTGCGCTTCTACCCAAACTTCGTATACTGGTGAGACCTCGTAATCTAATCCGTGTCCCGTTATTTGAATTTCGCCGCTGTTTTTGTCGATTTTTAAAGCGTCTCCTATATTTCCTCCGGCGGTAGCGTATCTAATAGCAGCAGCTGGACCTTTCTTTGGAGAAGTGGCTTTCACTCTAGCTATAATTTTGCCTTCTTCTACGTTTTCAGCCAAGACGAATTTCGTTTTGTTTGGTGTTGCGAATTTTGGGAAAAAGTGACCTGGTTTGAGATGGACTCTTAATTCCGTACTTGTTTTTCTCGGAGGTTTGCCGCTATCTGTAGCTTCTATTTCGAGATTAAATGTGCTAGTGGACGATCTTTGTAGATCATAAATAGCTTTTATGACCCCTGTGTTCTCGTTTATGGTGAAATTTCTTGCGTGTTCTCCCATTAGTCGATAGACGATCTTTGAATTCATACCTGAATCTTCGTCAATTGCTCTTGCGCCGAAAACGAATTGTCCAGCTTTAGTTTGATCAGAAATGTATATTTCGTATTTGCTTAGATCGAATGTTGGTGAATTATCGTTTTCGTCGGCTATATTTATAGTTAAATTGACAGCTGAAGCTCGAGGTTCTGTGGAAGAACAATCTTGTGCCATTAATGTTAAAAAATACGAACTAGTTTCTTCTCTATCTAAAGAAACGGCCGTCATTATCACTCCAGTATTATGATCTACTTTGAATCTATCGACTTTGTCGCCTAAAAGACTATAACGAATCTTCCCGTTTAAGCCGATATCTTTGTCTGTCGCTATTGGAGATAGAACCCAAGTTGAAGGTGGTAAATTTTCTTTAATGACTGCTTGATAGGACTGTCTTTTAAATTCCGGACTGTGGTCGTTAACGTCTTGCACCACTACTCGTACAGTTCCGGTACCAGTCAGGGGTGGTGATCCTGAAACGTAAGAAGTATTACTTAAATTCTATTATTCATGATTTTTGTAAGAGTACTCGAAAACCTAACTACAGTATCATAAAAAAATCATCCGTAGCCACAATTTCCGTTAAACTTATGGTTTTAATGTACCTTGATATGATATGAATGTTTTGTGTGTTCTTAAAATTAAGGATAAAATACTCAATATTTTTAATCTTTTGGTGCGCTCCACTTGGCGTTCACAAGACTTACGCTCACAACCGCGGTATATCCGCTCCACTTGCTTGCGAGTATTACAATCATCAACTCACTTGTAATGTTACCTTTTTAATGAATTAACTGTTTCTAAATAATCCCTCAATATAACGAAAAAATTATAAATATTCTAGTTTCATTTAAAAAAGTAACAGTAAGGGTCGAAACAGTAAATTTCAAGTGGAATGGGTTGTGTAACGTTTTAAGCATCGATGTAAATATTACAAATATCGAGTTTGAAAAGAAATCAGAGGCTTCAAGGGGTTACGTTTATAAGTTGATAATAAACTTTACCGACTACATGGAGAATTTCAAAATTTGGGTCGAAAATGTGTTGGTTTTCTAATAAATGATTTATTAGAAAACCAACACATTTTCGACCCAAATTTTGAAATTCTCCATGTAGTCGGTGAATCCTTTAGTTTAAATTTATTAGAGGCCCTCGAGATTAACAAAAATAAATATTCAGGTAATCTTCTTAACGACCAAATATATATCAATCACTCTCCTTTATTAAACCTTTTTACCTAGAAGATAGCTTAGGAATGTTTGTAATGAATGAAAATTGAATAAAGAAGTCAATAGCAGACAATATTCGAAAAATTACTTCTTTGGAGGAACTGCACGAAATATCAGTATACATTTTTTTTATTTGTATCCTTAATATACATATCCTTTTAATAGTTAGG
The DNA here is from genome assembly GCA_963921935.1 of Galeruca laticollis. NCBI lineage: Eukaryota > Metazoa > Arthropoda > Insecta > Coleoptera > Chrysomelidae > Galeruca > Galeruca laticollis. The sequence goes on from OY998175.1 coordinate 33,780,499, forward strand.
TTTTGTTTGTTCCGTCTTATAACTTTGTTCTAATTGGTTGATTTTTATTTTAACTTTTCAAGAATATGCTTCAAGTGTGGATATTATTTTCGACAGGCGCGTGCAATTGATGCGTCTCTAACTGTGACTTATTTTTGTTCATATTTTGTTTTTAGATTGAATAGATAACATTAGCATTGTCACTTTTTAATATGCGAATCATGGTAAAAATACGATGTTACTGATAATGAGTTGCATATTAGCGGTTTTGATTTATACAGGGTAGATCGTAATGTTAATGGAAAGGGCCTTTGTATGTATATTAGAAATACAATTAAATGGGAAATAATTGATATTTATAATTTAATTATTTGGGAACAATGTTGGATAAAAGTTACCATAAACAAGAAAACTTTAGCTGTTGTAGATATATAAACCACATGACAAAATACAAGTATTTTTTTAGTTGAATTTGAAGATAGTCTAGCATCAATTTTTCCTACAGTTGACGGAATTGTGTGTATGGGGGATTTTAATTTAGACTTACTTGATATTTGATAATAATAATGTAAATAGGTTCTACTCTTTAATTGAATCGTTAAATTTATCTCAATTAATAGATGTTCCAACTCAAGTTACAGCTAATTCATCCACTCTTTTAGACTATTTAATAATTCGGGAGGAGGCTGTAGTTGATAGGGGCATTATACAGCATGATATTTCAGATCATGCTATCTTTTACTGTAAGGTACAGGTACAAGATAATAGGAAGAAAGGAAAAATCCAAAAATGCATACATATAGAAACTTCAATAATTTCGATGATGAACTATTTCAAGCCGATTTATTTAATACATCATTTTTCAGAATCTATGATCAGAAAACTATCGATGAAAAGGTTTCATATTTTACTAACTGTATACACCAACTATTCGATAGACATGCTCCTATAGTTACAGCCAGAATGACCAAACCCAACCCATGGTTAACATATTCCGTAAAGCAAATGATGCGGGAGAGGGATAGTGCTCTGGAGAAATTTAGAAGAACTAAATCAAATATCAATCTTACGTCATACAGAGAATTACGTAATTACGTTAATAAAGCAGTTATTTGTGAAAAAAGGCGTACTCTGCACATTATATTAATAAATGTAATAAAAACGAAATGTGGAAAACATTAAGAACACATGAGGTTTTAACGGATAAGAAAGCAGAACTACCGGATAATTTAAAAAATGCTAATAATATAAATCGATATTTTATTGATTCTGTTCCTAGATCTAATGCAAGTAGTGAGATACTGAGTTTTTATAGAAATAGTAGATTAGTTGCCTCGGATTTTCGCTTTACAGAAGTTAATGACTTTTTTGTATACCAAACAATTTGCGGAATCGGAACGAATGTGTTTTGTCCACATGTAGTATTACACATATTGTAAACTTCTGTCTTATTGTAAGTGTTTTTCCTTCAGTTTAGAAGAGGGCCATTGTGCGGGTGCTACCTAAAGTTAACAAATCCTAAAGAACTTAAAGATCTTCGAACAATAAGTATATTACCGACTCTCTCTAAAGTAATCGAGAGAGCTATGGAAACACAAATTAAGGAACATTTGGCTGCTGCTAAAGACCATTCACCCAATATTAACTCTAATATGTCAAGAATCCTTATATTTGGGTCTAAATCTAATCGTCAGAAAGTAGGCGATAATATTAATGTGAAAATAAATAATGAGAATTTAATAATGGAAGCTAAAAACTTGGGAGTAATAATTGACGACGATCTAAAATTTGAAAAGCACATTAATGGTAACCTCCAGAAAGCATGCATAGCATTAAAAACAATTTATGGTGTCCGACATTTTTTACCGTTTCAAGTAAAAAAGACATTGTGTGACTCATTAGTTTTATCATTATTTAATTATGCTGACATTCTATATGGTCCACACTTACGTGTGCAATATAAAAAGAAAATGCAAAACTGTTGCATTCGGTTAATCTTTGGCGTACGTAAACGACGTACTATTTCTAACAAGTTAAAAGTAATACAGTGGTTGAATATGGATAATAGACGAATGTTACATTCTGCGTGTCTTTATAATAAATGACCAAGACAAAGAAACCATCATACTTATATAGAAAAATCTCTTTCAGGACGGACGTTCATAACATTAATATTCGAAATAAAGAGGTAATTACTATATCTCCCTTTAAATTGGAAATTTCTCGACGGTCTTTTAGATATCAAATTGGCTTTGTTTACAACGGACTTCCAATGGAAATCAAATATCAGCATTTTAAAAAAATTCAAAGAGTCTATTCGGAAATACTTGTTTGATCACCAGAATTAATTGGGTTCAGAATTGCGGGAGGAATTGATGGCCTTACGCATCAAAGTACTAATGTAATATAATACAACTTGTGTTGCGGTATATATTATGTATGTGTAGTAGGTATACAAGGTTAAGTGGAAGAGCAAGTTTTACAGTGTTTTTTACGCAGTAAAGGTTGAACTTCGCCTTGCATCTCATATATTATAATTTATAATTTTGTTTATGTATATTAATAAAGACGATTATTACTATTATTATATTATTATTATTATTATTATTATTATTATTATTATTATTATTATTATTATTATTATTATGAATTTCCAGGTAATTTCTTTCAATACCTTAGTTAACATTAGTAAATAGAATTAATTCTGTAGTTATGCACTGTATATATTAAAACTTTTTTATATTATACCTTGATTTGTTTTGACAAAGCTACTGTGTTAGTGAAACGCGTCAAACAGTTTAAATTGAACATTAAGTTCAAATAAACTAAGTTTTGAACAAATTATATTGTTTTATTTCATCGTTTGTTATTTTAATATTTCGATAAAAACGGCAGCACAGCGCTTTTATCCTTGTATCCGTTTCTTAAAAATACTTTGCAAGATTTATCTTGTGAAACAATTGTAGATTTTTCAAGATTTTTTGAGTTTTTTAATTAATATAGTGGTTTCTTTTTCACCAATACTTATTGTTCTGTTTTTTAGACTGCATCCTTATCATGTAGTTCTCCACCATTCTTTACATGAGAGAGATTTTGATGCAAGGTGGGATTACTGCAATTTGATGATAGGTCTGCTAGAAGAACAACAGCATATCATATCATATATTTTGTGGACAGACGAAGCTACGTTTAATAGTGCGGGTGTACCAACTTTTCTTCAGCAAGAGAAAAATTAATTTGTGCTTGAAGCGTACTTAAATGAATTCAAATAATACATTTTTGCCATAAAAAAATGTAGCATATATATTTGAAAAAATTTATTGTGGGTACGTCTGTACCCAAAAGTACTTAAACAAAATTAATTTATCTGACGAAACTATCGCTGATAAAACGTAAGAAAGCAATTTTTGTCCTTTCGGAGGCATAAATGGACTTAACACTTCTGACATTTCCATCTTGACTTGCCTCCATAACCAGGGTTTTTGCACCTCAAAGGGGATGGCACAAAATTTATTGTCGATTCAAGATGCACAAATCACTTGATCACAGATAAGTATGAGAAGTTTCTCTTTGAAAAGAGACAGGTAAATAACACTTTTAGCTTGTCATACGTATCCGTATCTGTATTGGAGTTACGTTGACGTAAAGAAGTTGTCAAGAAAACCTTTTTAGCAGATAACGTATCGCTTCGTTCTGTTTTTAATTGTATAACCTCAAAACTTTTTTAGGTTGTTACTTGTTTGTATTTTTTGTAAAAACGTAACATAGAGACGATATTAAATAATCCATTGCTGCTAGACGATGATGATTTGGACGATTTAACCTGTAAAGTAGCGATAATAGCACAGAATATTGATTTTGGTCGGGAGTGTACGTATACGGAGTAGGGGACGTAACAATCCGTTCAACGCAGCGTATCCGCTGAGTCGTAACGGGTCTACACATGCACAGTTCGCTAGGGATACGGATACGTGAGAAATTTAAGACAAGCTAAAAGTACCTAATCACAGCATACAGGTAGCAAAAAAGGAGAATGTGTAAAAGCAAATGTGGAAGGCATGTTGCACCTTGAAACAGAGTAAGACTGGAAAATGTAGTTGCATGCAAAACCATACCTTACTTTCAGTGAAGGAAATGGAATGTAAAAGTTTAAAAATCACTTTCCAAGACAAACAGATCTCAGTACGCTAAAGTGACAACAGTAAATTGGTATCAGGAAAGCTAGAAGGTGGTTTATATGTTTTACACTTGTTACCTTCTGAAAGTGAAGTTAATTTGATAAATGTTAAAAAGAACGACCTGTGGTATAAAAGAATGGGCGATTCTTCAAAGTACCCTTCGAACTGTGTCTGTGAAATTTGTCTTCAACGTAAACAAACTCGAAAACCATTTTAGAAATTATCCGAAGAGCGCTTGGATCGTCAATGACTATTTAGAAGAGGTCGGGATTGTCCGTATGAATTGGCCAGTATCTAGACCCGATCTCAATCCCATCGAACATCTATGGGACACACTGGTAAGACGGATTCGAGTACATGTACCCCGTGCTAACAATTTAGGTGAGCCTAGTATGGCGCTTGGACAATATGAAACGAATTGGACAAAGTTGATATTCAAAATTTAATTACTTCAATGCAAAGGCGTGTTCAGATCATAAATAACATTTCATTACACATCAGTTTTTATTAAAGAAATAATAATTTTATTTTGTTTAAACTGTGTATCTTATTTAAATTTAGTGTTCCATCTTATATCAGATCTAAAATTTATATCATAGCCGTGGATCGATTTTTTTGCATAATCAAATAAATTATATAAATTATATAAAAATATCAACGTACCAGTATCCATAGCGACTAAACTTAAGATGTATTCATCTTGAATTTCTCTATCCAAAGCTCGCAACAATGAAATCTGTCCTGTAGTAGCGTTGATTCTAAATATGTCTGTATCGCCTTCCTTGATGAAATATTTGACCAAATTGTTGAAGGGTGGCGTATCGGCATCATAAGCTTGTACGGTAATAACATAACCTCCATTAGGTGGAACGGTATTCTCCATTACGTAAGCGAGATAAGGAGAATCTAAAAAAGTTGGAGGATTGTCGTTGATATCCGAAACGGAAATTGATATTTTAGCAGTATCGGATCTAACAGCAGCTCCGCTGATATCGCCGGCGCAATCTTCAGCTTTTACTATCAACTCGTAGCGTGATTTTCGTTCGTAGTTGAGATTCTTTGCTACTCTAACTACTCCGGTGTCTTCGGCTATGGTAAAATCACGATTGTCGTCACCTGAATTTATTGAATATCTGACGCGGCCGTTTAGGTTGTCATCTACATCTGTTGCTGATACCTTAAGAAGTAGAAAAAAACTATTAATAATTATATCTAAAAGAAACACACCACGTCAATTCGCAGAAAGACGATGGATTAGACATTTTATTATAGTATACATTATTATATAGTATGGAGATATTATTTGAGTATTTTGGGGAGCACAAAATGTTTAAGGAATTGTTGAAAAGTGGGGGGAGAGTGATTATTTAAGTCTCCAGTATTTGACAATAAGGTTTGATATATTTAGGTCTGTAAAACATAGATGAAGATGGGGATCTTGTAAGTTCAAATTATTACTGAATACGTTTATGATAGGTTTGTTCCAACTTGTGACTGTTGTATCGCAATTTGACGTTCACAAAACTATTAGTAGTTAAACGTATGCGCTTGTCTTAATCTTGACCGTACAAGAAGCGAGAATGTTGTTTGAAGGAGTTGGACTATTTGCAGTCGATTCATTCCAAAGAACTGTTCTGTCTTTCATTCCATTTTTCTACGGCCTCCCTTGGTACATGCAGAAATAGTTTGCAGTATACCAACCTAAATACTTTTCATTTTTCACTTTAGTTTCATTCGCCACTGGATCATCATCATCTGAGCTAGAAATATTTGATTCCAAATCACTCCCTCATCCTCCATGGTCAAAGTTTAGTAGGAAATACAAATACAAACAAATTCCAATCCATAAGGAACACAAAAGCAAAAGCAATCGGAATTGTATAGTTCAGTTAAATAAGAAGAAGACAGGTGAAGTATTAGAGTAAACTGCGCAAGCCAGTTCAATTAGTCTTTGCTTCAGACCATGGATGGAAATGACGGTCACATAACCGTTCCCAAACAATACATTTTCTGTTGGAACATATTTTTATTCACTGCGCAGAACTCTCCCGACAATTTCTTGAGTTCTAATCTGATGATTACAATTTTGGTAACTAACCTGTAAAACACTGGCGCCAATAGAGGCGTTTTCCGATATGGAGGCACTGTACTGCTTCGGATCGAAAACGGGGCTATTGTCATTCTCATCCAACACTTTAAGAAATAGCTTCATATTCGTAACCTTGGGTGGATCTCCTCTATCTTTAGCCGTTATTAATAGCGTGTAGTTACTGGTAGTTTCTCTATCAATTTTTCCGCTGACTCGTAGCAAACCATCAACGGGTCCTAAAGAAAACAATCCGTAGGTGAGAGGATCGTTAGAAAGGGAATATTCTATGTATCCGTTCCTTCCTTCGTCCTTATCTATTGCTTTGATTACCATGACTACGGTGTTGATGGGAACGTTTTCGACTACTGTGGTCTCGTTGGGTGTGATGAATTCCGGTGACATGTCGTTCACGTCTTTCAATATGATCGTTACCTAAAATATATTTGGAAGGTTAGAAGAAAAAAAATTGTAGATGCTATTATTTGTAAACTTACTTGTACAGTAGATGATAATCTATTTTCTGGTATTACAGCTTGATCGGTTGCAGTTACAACCAAGTTATAAGTAGCTTGCGTTTCTCTATCTAATTGGTTTTTGGTAACAATTGAACCGTTTTTTAGAATTCCAAAGTCTTCCTTTTCATTTCCAGAGGTAATTGTATAGACGATTTCTTTATTTTTTGCTAAAACAATAAATATTGATAGAAAAGTTGTTTAACTTTTTTTTCTAAAACAGAAAATCTCTGGGAGATAATTTGGAATGATACGGTAGATGATGTAGCATTACATCATCCAATTTGATCTTGGTGGAAATATACTGGGGATTACAAAATATGTTAAAAAAATAGAATGATTTAGAAGCATTAATCGATCCACTGCGGGATTAAGGCGTCTCCTAAATATTTCCACTATGTCTTATTATCTGCAATTATGCTTAATTCCGCTCCCATAATCTTGGCAATCGCATCTCTCCTGTGACATTGTCATATTTTCCTGGGCTGGGCCAGTTTCACTTCAATTTCTTCATTCTACAAATTATATCAGTAACTTTGGTTTGATATTATATCCATGTTGTTCGTTTTCTATCTCTACAAGTGAATCCTAACATGCATATCTTCTCCATGCTTCTAGAACTTTTGCACAGTTTGATTTGTTAATGCTCAGTTTCTGAAGCATAAGTTATTGCAGGCAAAATACACTCAAACCTTTTTCTATTCTAGATGTGACTTCCAAGATGCTTCTATTTTGTATACATTTTTTTGTTCTATTTTAATTTCTAATGAATAACGTGTTATTATATAAATATGTACGTAAACAAATAATCGTGAAAATGTATTCAAGTATATTTTGTATATATATATATATATATATATATATATATATATATATATATTGTTTTAAGTATACACACTTTGCTTCGTGAAAAAGTATTAATGTTATCATAGAAAACAAATAGACCAGGTATTAAAGGAGTTAAATACATTAATGTATAATTTTAAGGAATTGAAACAATTTCATTAACGAACAGAATAATACCTTGACACAAGAAGTGTTGAAAGTTAGTTCAAAATTCCCACTTATTAGGTTACGCCATCTATTTCCTTATGTCAAAAAATGTCAACTGTCTGAATAAAATTAAGCAATCGTTGTTGTGCACTCGTGAACGAAGCACGTTGTTTTATTTTATCCGATCCTGATCCACGTAAAAATCCATAACAGGTTATGGGCCCAGGCTACGTTTTTTAATTTTGTTATTTCGGGTTGAAAAAATACAGTTAACGTAGAGTTGTGTTCTGTACAAGTGTGTTAAGTATGACGTCGAGTTTTTTGGTTAACCTGCTGAAAGGGAGTGAAAACTACGAGAATTGGGCATTTGCTGCCAAAAATTTCTTATTCCATATTAACAATAGACCCATCGCTTCATGTTCATATGAAGGAAGCCGTTACAACGAAAACTTTCTGGGATAAGTTGAAATCGATGTTCAATAACTCCGGCTTTACCAGGCGAATATTGATTCAATGACTTCCTACGTAAACCAGTTTGTAGAAATATGTCAAAGACTACAGGTTTTGAAATTAGTGATGAATGGATTGGCTCGCTTTTACTCGCCGAATTGCCCGAAAAGTGTATGCCAATGATGATGGCAATAGAGCATTCTGGTATTGCCATTACCACCGATTCTATAAAAACGAAGCTTCTGGACATGGAAAAAAATGATGTTGATTTCAAGAGTAGTGCATTTTTGTTCAAAATCGAAACAAATCGAATAATCACTGGTATTCGTTGAAATCAAATTCTTATAACAGACATGAGAGTGACAATCGACAACATCGCGAAAAGTCAAGAAGTGAGGTTAGCTGCTATAAGTGTCAACAGTTGGGACATTTTTGAAATAAGTGCCCTTTATTAAAACCCGGCGAAAAAACTAATAATGCAAACGCGTTCAGTGTCGTATTTTCAAATGGTAATTTAAAAAAAAACGGATTGGTACATTGATTCTGTGGCAAGTTCACATCTTGTCGCGGATAAAAACATTTTGAGTAAAGTGACTACAAACTCATGTTCTCAAGAAATAATGGTTGCTAACAAATAAATGGTTCCTGTTGAGGCAAAAGGAGTTGTTTATTTAAAAACAGTTGTTGGTAAAGATGTTTTTGATGTCACAGTTAATAATATTTTGTGCATTCTGCAGTTGTCAACAAATTTTTTGTCTGTTAGCCGATTATTAGCAAATGGAAGCGAGGTATGTTTTGAACCTACAGGCCGTACGATATTTAACAAAGAAAAATGTTGATTGGCGTTACTAAACTTGTAGATGGTGTATACAAATTGAATGTACTAAATGAACCATTGTTTATTGAGTGTGAATTATGACACAAACGGAAACCTGCTGTTAGTCATTTCAAAATCTTTGGAAGTCCAGCCAAGGTACATATAGCCACAGAGAAGAGATTTAAATGGGACAAAAAAGCACATAAGCAAATTATTGTTGGTTATTCTGAGAATGTTAAAGGTTTCAGAGTATATGACCCAGAAACTAATTTTGTCGGCACTAGCCAAGATGACATTATTTTTGAACATTTAAATAATGAAATTCATTGTATAGTCTGAGCTGATAGTGAAGTAACAGTTTCGGTGGGGGAAACCAATGGTGAACAAGAGATTACAGAAACAGAAATATTTGGTACCCCATCTTCTATTATATCTGAAAGTTCTGATAGTGAGGATAGTGGAGTTAAATCCGATGAAGATGTACAGTTAGTTGAAGTGGAAAATAATAGTCCTCAAAGAGTTAGGAAACCTAAAGACTCCTCAGATTATGTCACCTATATGTGTCTAGAAGATGATTTAAAAAATGAACCAACTTCTGTAGAAGAAGCACTTGGGATGCCAGATAGAGAAAATTGGAGACAAGCCATGTTGAAAGAAATACAATCTTTTAAAAATAATGCTTGGGAGATGACAAATGTTCCAGAAAGTGGAAGTGTAGTTCAGTGTAAATGGGTATTTAAAAGAAATTTTGATTCTGAAAGTAAAACTAAATCTAGAGCTAGGTTAGTCGCTAAAGGTATTACACAGAAGTACGGAGTAGATTATCAGGAAACTTTTTCTCCAGTTGTACGTCATTCAACATTTCGTTTGCTTATTGCACTGTCTGTTAATTTAGGTTTACATATAACACTACCTGCATCAACCAAATTAAACCATTTTCTTGTGTAGGTACTGATTATGAAGGTCCCTTCTTGGTCACTCCCCTTATAGGACGTGGAATTAAGTTAGGCCTATATTTGTATTTTTGTGTGATTCGCCACAAACGCCCTACATGTAGAATTAGTATCCAATCTCTCTTCGGATGCATTTATTGCCACTTTGCGTCGGTTTGTTACCTGTCGAGGCAGATGCACCCATATTTTTTGTGATAATGCAACCAACTTTGTAGGGGCTTCTCGCATTCTCCATGAATATATACAAAAGGCTTGTGAATCAGAAAAAAATAAATTTTCGTTTTTCCTTCGTCCGGTCCACATTTTAACGGTCTTAGTGAGGCAGGCATAAAATCTGTCACTCATATTTTTCGAGTTGTTGATCTCAAGTTTTAACTTTTGAAGAGTTTCACACCCTGTTAGCTCAGATTGAAGCTATTATCAATTCCAGGCCCCTCTATTCTTCCAGTTCAGACCCCAATGATTTATCCGTGTTAATCCGAAGTCATTTTCTTATGTTAGAACCGCCAACTGCAGTTGCCGATCCGGATCTTTCCCATTTAAATATGAATCAGTGGGATCGATGGCAGCTTATACAAATACTACAGCAAGATGTGTAGAATTGGTGGCATAGTGAATATTTAAATACACTCCAACAACGAAATAAATGGCTAAATCAACAAATTCCACTCAAACTTAACGACCTAGTTATTATTGAAGATGACAATGTTCAATCTTTAAATTGGAAATTAGGAAGAATTGTGAAGTTATTTCCGGGTTCTGATGGCATTGCGAGAGTTGCTAATGTCAGAGCCACTCAGGGTCTTCTTCAAAGACCAACCGTAAAGTTATGTCCTTTACCAACATTTTCTAAATAAGTCTATTAAAATACTATGTATTTTGATTGGGGGTATGTTGAGTATTTATTCATTTTATTTTAATAGGTTATGATCATTGCTTTATCTATATTTAATATATGTAAGCTTATTTAATAATAAAATTTAAATGTGAAATTCTCATGCAAATCGTTGGTGGTATTTTTAGAACTAGCGGACATACGGTATACACACAATATCGCTTTCAAGGGTTGCAACCCCGCAGAAGATTATCCGAGACCTTCAGGTAAAAATACCATCATGGGCGATTTGCTTGCATAATATTTTTTTATATCTAATTTGTAAACTTACATATAGTCGGGGAGCTGGCTACATAAAACTGTACCGATAAAGTACACGACGTTTGAGTTCGTAAACCCCTAGAAAATAGTTGTGACGTTACCAAATGGCTGTTCTGCCTGTTCGGACAGGCCGCATATGAAAATGCCAGCCGAGTTTCCACATCGAACAAATGTGCCTAAAAAACCGATGGGGTACACGCGTGAAAATTTTTTTATAGGTTTTTAGAGAGTTCAACTAAGAGCGGTAAAGCAGTGGCAGAAATGTGGCCGGTCGGAAAACCTCCGGCAGAAGCGATTAATAGTGTTGGAAAACTCGTGCGAAAAAACCGATATGGTACACGTGCCAACATTTTTTACGTGCTTTTAGGGATCTCAACTAAGGTTTATATGATAATGGCAGATATTTAGCCATCCGGAAAACCTTCGGAAAAATTCAAAAAATGTCGACGTACATGTAAAATTATATACATTCGCAGTGGTTGCATTCAAAACCTGTTTTTTATGATGCCATTCCAAATATCTTTTTGTTCTACCCCAAATTGCAAAAAAATCACCTTGATACGCTGAAAACTCGCTGAAACATCATCATTTATAACAGAGCGCTCGATTTGAAGCAGGTTTCTGCCGGAGGTTTTCCGACCGGCCACATTTCTGCCACTGCTTTACCGGAATTTAAGAAAATGCAGTAAAATAGTCAAAGCGGGAGCTAGAAAGTTATAATTTAACGGTTTCATTTATAAATTTTCTACAATAATTCCAATGTGATTTTTTCTTTTATTATTTAATTTTTGATACTTACAAGAATCTGCATCTGTTGCGCTAACTGTAAGAATAGTAGTACCAATAGTAACGTTTTCAAAAACTTCATTGCTGTACGACATCGGATCAAAAAGAGGAGCATTATCATTGAGATCTAACACATTGCAATATACTGTCAAAGTACTCGATAGAGCTGGATGGCCGGCGTCTTGAGCTTGAACTACCAATATATAATGTTGAACCTGAAATAACGTAAAAAATATTAGGTCATATTAGGTAGTAAAAAAAATCAGTAGTGAAATGAATGTATCCTGAAAAGCGCGAGTTGTTACTTTAAGTATCAATCTCTATTTCTCAATAATAATTTTCTGAAGGAGGTCATGTTTCAGATGGTGAATAAGTGTCTATCTGTTAATTTTTGTTAAAATTTTTGGAACACACCATACGCAATGTGAAATATTTGTCAACTTCTTGTTGGCCGGGTAGCATAACACCGGCTTGACAGAACTCGACTGCAGCGTGCAATGTGCTGATTTTGAAACCAGAAGGAAATATTTTGGGGCGCGCTGCAAAGGGAAGGTTGGACAGATTGTTATTTGTTACATGGTTTGTTGTATATTTGATAAATTGGTAGGAAAGAGATTATGGAGAGGTCTTTTTCTGTTAGGTATTCGTGAAAAATTACATTTCATTATCTCTTATTCAGATAAACGAAAGTCATTTTATTTTTAGTTCACCTACCACTAATACTAACCTCACTTTTCAACTTTTTAAGACGCTGCAAACGCATGAAGTTAAAATTGTATCAACTTCAAGCAGCAGCATCGTGGTGTTATGGTGGGACTGAGGGGAATACAGAATTAACCAATCACAGAAATGCTGCACCCTTCAATCGAAGTCCTGTGAATCCGCAGTAAACGTAAACTGCAGATGTACAAGGGATAGCCAAAAGATTCGGAGGTGTTCGTCTACGATTGGCCTTGAACTTTGCATGCAAAACGCTTGAGCATAAAATGGAGACACAGTAGACTGAGGCTGCGGTTAGAGTGTAAGGGGCGTAAAAATCCTTTTTTGCACACAGGCGCTAGTAGCCCTGACGGGGGCCCTGCTGACCATTTGGATTTTGAGGGGATTGGGGACTAAAAGTTAATATATATATATTATTTTTATTTTTTTATAAAATATTTATATTGGTTTTGAGAGGTCAGGGATTAGAAAAAAGTTAAATTGGATTATACCATTTATCCGTATAATGATAATTTATTATTATAAGGTATAGTCGAGGTTTTGACAAACAGTCAAAAATTAGAAGAATTTTTCAAAGCTGTTAAATCGCTGCATGAATTTCTTCCAGTGATTCTAACTGATGATGATCTGGTTGAAAGCACTTCAGACAGTTTGGCCTAATGCAAGTATGTTATTGTGTACTTTTCATGTTTTGAAATCTTGTTGGAAATGGAACTAAAAATGGAATTTGAAAGAAGATGCTCAACTTCATTATAGGTCGTTCAAAGATATCTTGATGTCAAAAAATATGGAAGATGCTGAAACAGCTATTATCACATTACCTATACGAAAAATGTACCTAACAGAATGTTGCTGATTATGTGGAACATATGATTGATCTAATTGAGATGTTGTGCTCACTGTATAGAAATGGTCTCATGGTACGAGGGTCTGATACAAATAATGATAAATAAGTTATATTTCGACTATTAAAAGATGTACCGTTAGAAAGAACAAAAGAATTTAACTTGACGCAACTAACATATTTTATAATAACTAGTTTTGAATCTTACTTAACTCATCGTATTGTGGATCTTATCTTTAACAGAGTTTCTAAAGCGACGGAAAAAAGTATTTTTCTACGTTTGATACATTAAAACTTTTATGGAGTTATTGTAGCGAGATCGAATCAGGACATTTCTTCTTGCAATATTTCTTCTATTCAAAGTCAACAGGATCAGCAAAACTTGCCCTATGATGACTCAAACAATAATGCTATGGAATTAAGACGAGAAATCTAATATGAGCATAGAGACCATAAAGGAGAATTGAACAGCTCATTCAAATGTAATAATGGAAAAGCTAGAAAATGAAATTTACTGTCTGGACCCTTACTTTGAGGAACTTACTCATATTACTGTTATAAATTAAACTAACTGTTTTTAGATAATTCCACAATATATTGGTAAAATGGTAAAAATTCTAAGAAATTTGACAATTGTTTGGATACTAAATATCATCATCAGAATCACAGAAGTTACATTTCATTTGATGCCTACCTGATGTTTAATAATGATTTTTGGCTAGACCAAGACCTTGTGATTGACAATATATATTAATTGAAAAAAAGAATAAGATATGATATTACAAATATCAAAGCTCAGATATTATTAGCCCTATGAGGATATCCTGGATACCTTTTTTCCCATTTAAGCTCAGTTTAACTGTGCAATGATATGGAAAACCAGGAAAAACTATATCTGCCGATCTTTACAATTATCACTTAAGAAGACAGTTTAAAAGTGGAGAACTCCCTAGATTTATCTGTTCATTGACGATTTCATAAAGTGGGTTTCAAGTAGATGTGATCGTGCTTTCGTACTGCTTAGGTGAAGTACTATAAAATGTCAGAAGTCAGAATTTCGACTGATAGGTAAACAACACCTAATTATATCTTGCAAATCATGCTGGTTCCTAGAAGTCATTAAATTGAACTCTCTACAAATATACAATTTTTTTTAAATCGTATGGTGTCAAGGATCTCATGTTGTATGTGCTTGGATATCAAACTAAACAAGAAACATAACAAGTCTTTTTTGTGATGTTCCTTTCAGAGACTTTTCGTGATGTTTATTTAAAACGTTAATAAGATATCTCCTAGATGTCTTAATTTCATTATTAACATCCATGTCATGTAAATAAAACATATTTTTGATGTACACAATAATACTTGAATTCGCAGTTACATACACATCCTATGAACTTCTTTCAAGCAACTTCCTATAGGAAACTTCCATACGATGTTAATTTGTATACTTCTCACAAATGTCACATACAGAACGTTACTGTAATATATTACCTACAAATTAACATGTTTCCAAGATGATCACATGTTGCAGTTACTTTTACATCTTTCGAAATAATTTTTAGTAACATCCTACTATTACGTCTGTACGATGTTAGTTCATGAAACTCTCAGTAATAGCTTTGTTCGCGGGTCTGATTCCGAACCAGTTTAGGGACTGGCCGCATGCGCACATTCAAAATCGTCGTGCGCGGTTCGCTCAGTTCTGAATGTGCGCATGCGGCCAGTCCCTGAACTGGTTCGGAATCAGACCCGCGAACAAAGCTAATATCTCATATTAAATATCACAGTAATATAAAAAAAAGAAGAAAACAGAAGAGGAACCTTTGAACGAAACAAACAGTAGTTATCTGTGACAAGCATGAAATGGCGGATGGTTTTCAGTTATGTGTTATATTTTATTTGCAGGAAGCACATATTTTACAAGTAGTACTTGAATAAAGTGGTCTTCGTTTTCGTTAGTTCATACTTAGCTACAGTTTCTATACTTAGTTATAATTCTTGTTATAATGGACGAACAACAGTTGTTATCGGTAAGTACCTATTCCAAAATCATAATTAGTGAAACTTAATACTCATTCAATACTTTAATCGGCGGAATTGTACAGTAACATTATATAATAGAGTTTACAAAATAAGGGTTTTTTCAACTTTTAAAATATTTTAGTAAGTATATTTTAAAAACGATTCACAATATTTCAAACCCTAGATATGCATTATAACCTACAAAAAACTTAATATTGCAATAGGGTAGATATTATTATTAATAATAAAACATGCTCATATGTTGGCAGATATTTGAATCTAGAAGAAAATATTTCCAATGTTCAAGATGTTTCAGAAGCTACTTACACAAATAAAATAAAAAAGATATAGTTGGTAATTATGTAATGAAAGGGAGTAACTATTTTAGATAGTCTGATACAGACATTGTATTAAACAGTAGGTACAAAAAATATTGAATCAAGTATCTCTAGGTCTACTTTTGTATTAGTAGTCATAGTCAGCAATATAGTTTTGGAGGATTAGAAAATTTTAACATTATTACTACAATTCTTGTGAACAATTAGAGACTGTTTAAGACCTTAAAAACATAAATTTCTGTTAAAAAGCTCATTTCCATTTGAAAATACACTGAATACAATAAAAGCTGTAGTTGTCCCTTACAATGGTACCTATATTAATCTAGTTATATTAATCTAGTTGAAGAATATGTAACTTATATGATACTGAATGCTCCAGTCAACAAACAGAATTCAATTATTTCTTATTGTAGAAACACGGCTATTGGATAGTCAATTTGATACAATTAATTATAAACTCATTTAACTTGATAATGTGTTCATATCTCTGCTTCATAAGTAGTTTTTTTTGTATACAGTGTATTAATAATGCTTAGATTTCATTAAGATACAATTACACGATGTTAATATACAATTTGTTCCAGGATGAAAATAACAAGATGAGAATAGTATATTATTTTATACAGAAAAGAAGTATGAATTTTCATAGCACACCTGAATTTACCTGCCAAATGGAGAGAGGCATGTGATAGAAGGTAAATCATGAAAAGTCACTTCTCGAAATTATTCCTCTAAAGAACCCCACATGTGTCTTACGGAAAATGGGTCCCAGTCAATTGGCTGAAAATAAAGTTTGATGTAGTTTATGATGATCGATCAAAGGTCTCCATGGGCACAGTTTGGTCTAAAGTAATTGTTTTATTAGCTGCTGTTCAAACACCTTTAAATGTTTCACAGATATGGATTTTGAAGTGTACGTTATGGAATGGTTGAGGTACTCGAAAAAGCCACTCTTGCGTGAGAAAAAGTAACCGTAAGTGAACGATAGAATTTTCTTTAATCAGATTGGATTTCTGTTGATGTAACGTAATGTTTCATTAAATCTTTATGGTGTAAAATTTTTATTAGTTTTAATATAATTAAAAAACTATTCAAATAAATTTTCTGTAAACTGTATGTGTATCCTTTAAACTTTATTAATTCAGTTTCAAAGTAAGTTACGTTATGGTAACTACAGATTAATATACCCTTTTTTATTTCTTGCTTTCACTGAATGCGTTCAATAGTTAACACTTTCCACACTTGTTATGTAATATGCTTACACAATTTTATTTGTTTTTAGGTTGGATTTCCGAACAAGATATTTTTTTTTCTAATTTTGTACCCGTTTTTTTCAAATTTACTGTACTGTTTATTAATAGTGAATAAAGGTTTTAAATCCTTTATTGCTTTTTTTGCTATTTTATTTTAAATGTACAGGATGAACAACTAAGAACGACTATAGGCCATATCTCAGAAAAGAATCATGGTACAACTTTCAAAAAAATTACCTTTAGGTAAGTGATCCTGAAAAATTGCTGGAAAATATTTTGTAGTCTCTAAAATATCTGCTAGGGGTGGAATGAACACTCGAAAACATAATACTCCATAAAAACATACTAAAGGTGTCCTAAAAATACAATTTTTGAAATCTTGATGAGATTATGAAACAATTTAATTAAGGAGATTTTTTGCCATTATTCTTCAAATAATGGGTAGGGGAAGGTTCAAACTTATGAACAAATGTATAACTTTTTCGTTTTTTTAACCGATATTAATGATTTTAGCTGCATTTAAAAGAGATTTTCTGTTTCATAAGATTGATAACAAAATTAGGTAATTTTGTATCCACTCAGAAATTTCAAATGTAAATTGAAGCATTTTTTTAATTTTTATATCTGATATTGTAAATCTTATATCTTGGAATAGATTCCTATTTTTTTAACCCCTTTTCATCAGAATTTAAAAAATGCCTCATTATATTTGAAATTTCCGAGAAAAATGGAAAGTTTGTCGACTTTTTCACATAGTGTTGACAAAATTGTTAAATTTTGTTATTTTTGTTAAGAATATCTTATTAAAGAGGAAAACTCTTTTAAATGACGCCAAAAACATGGATATCGATTAAAAACAAAAAAGTGTTACGACATTTGTTTTTTGGGTTAAACCCTCCTTCCCCCCTTACTTGAAGAATAAGGACAAAAGGTCCCTAACTACATTTTTTCAGAATCTCGACAATATATCAAAAATTGTATTTCTAGGATATCTTTAGTATGTCTTTTTTGGAGATAATCACAGTATTATGTTTTTAAGTGTTCATTCCACCCCATAGCAGATATTTTAGGAACTCAAAAATATTTTCCAGCGATTTTTCAGGGTGATTATCCCGAAGGTATTTTTTTGAAGTTGTACCATGACTATTTTTGGAAATATGGCCGACAGCCGGCGTTCTTAGTTGTTCACCCTGTATTTGCTGATTAGGCACAGAAACATCTATAGGATATCATCTAGAATGTTTGAGGTATATTATTTAGAGGTTTATGTAATGTCCATAGAACATCTACGAGAATACACTGTATTGTTTTTGTAATGTCGCATTTAGATCATTGATAAGATGTTATTTTTTAGACATTGCATTAACATTGACAAGATGTTAAAATGCATTTCAGAATGTAACAGAAATGTTGTTTTTAGTTCGTTATAAAGACTTCCTTTTGAATAAGTTCTAGTAACATCACAGTAATGTAAAAAGGCAGCGCTTTAACATCGCTGAGAAGTTAAGTTGAAACATCACAAAAGTTAACAGCCACAAGCTGGGCATAAGCGGTTGTATACATGTGCATGTGATGAAAACAAGAGGAAAAAAAGGAAGAACATTATCACAATGTGATGTTGAATTAACATAACTGTAATATTTATATGTATATTGTTCTCGCACTTCCCAATGACGCCTTACCTGAAGTGCCATTGAGAGGAATAAACAAACAACTTAGTATATAAAAGAAATAGTTATAAACTTTTTATTGAAAGAAATTCTCCAAAAATACGATAGTTCAAAAATAATTAAGGGAACAAATTGAATTTTGCGGTCCCTGAACTCAGCGGTTGATATGTAAAATTTCTTGATTTTAGAAAGCTTCACGTTCAGTTAACGAGCATAAGAAAATTGCGATCATTTTAAAAAAGCAATAAAGTAGATATAATGAGAAGCAGTAAAAAGCACTGCCAAAATACTAAAGATCTTTACCTTCATGATACATTCTCTTTGCAGCTTTCAAAGTATTAACAAATTTTTTTATATCATTTGAGAGGAACTACTAGGGGGGTAGGTCAACTTAACTGAACTCAGTTTACTAGTGGTTTGATAGTAAGGTAGTAAACTGCAGACGTATTAGGATATTCTTGTCTGCACTTTACTAGCCTTCTTATTGGTCGGAATTATCTTAGAAAACCGAATATTTTGTCTTTCCCTTGCGCGTCTGCAGTTTACGTTTAAGCGGCCGGATATACATTTTAAATTTCAGTTGATTATTATCTTTAAGAATGGGGCTCGTCACTCTTTATGACTGTGTAAAAATGCGAATCTGAATTCCTTCAAATGACGAAAATATGGAGGAGCCTTCACCTTAAATGCGATACACTGTAAAAGCTAGTAGTATATGTTAACACTTTTTAGTTTACATGACATATGACGTTATATTATGTCAGCTACTGTTTTACCCATAACAGATTAAAAAAGTGATAACTTTGAAATAAATTATTTAAGAACTTAGGCTAATGCTTTTCGACTACTTGTTGCCCAACCTGTCTCAATTGTATAGGTATTTTTACAGTAAAATAAGATGTAGATTTTGTTTGACAGGACAGTTAACGAACACCTTGTATAAATACATCGGAATTTCAGAGTAGACATTTCATCATTAATCAGGCATGCAATTCGCCTCCTCTAATTTTACATAAAGTTATCAACCAAGCAAGTATGTTGACCTTAATTCAATAACTGTCGCGCCATTCATTTATGCTGCGGGCAAACATCAAAAACTAGTTGAAATATCGAGTAAACTGATCGAAATTACCAACATAGATTTTATCTAGTTAGATATTAAGAATACCGTGTAACTGCAATTAATAAAAAAAACTGGTTGATTTTGCAAATGCCGCGACCGAAGCGGAGCTGTATGGTTTTCTAGAAAGGTTAAACCAGTTTCACGCGTTTAGAAGCATTGAAAATGATTTGTCGCAACAAAGCCCCGTACTGCGGACATAAAATATTTTAAAATAATTATAAAAACTGGTGGAAATAAATCGAAAGTATGTACGGAAAAGTAGGAAAGAAAAGTACGCGTAAATGTAATAAAACGGACGCCTCAACACAACATATTGACACTGCCTATCCGTAGGTGACAATGCGTACAAAAACTCGTCAACGAATCTATCTGTATTCTATAAATATTACGGAACGCGAACGATTGAGTTAATGATCTTTTTGAATTTATGTTTATTTTCTTGATATTACCTTTTTCAGAATAATCTTGTTATGTTCTAAAGGACGAATGTCAAGTGGGTATGAAATATGTGGATTGTTATATAAATAAAACTATATAAGACGTGCGGAGTAGTTTTTTCTTTTAATTATTATTTATATAGACAAAAACTGGATTAAATAAGTAGTATCTTGTTGAGGTTAGTACATAAAATAATATTTATAACGGAAAAATAGAAATTCAACAGTGTATACAGATGGAGAATCTGTACACCAAATACTTTTTCAAATATCTTTCTTTTGTTGACTTGAATATTGTTTTATAAAAATTATCTTGATAGATTCCCAATCCTAAAAAAATGAAATTTATTGACCCTTTCAAATAAATATTTATTATGAAATATACAAGAATCAGGATATCACCATATAGGCCCCATAGGTGTTCCATAAAAACAATAACCATTCTGTTGGTATGAAATTTCATGAAACATTCTATGTCTCGCCGATGGACAAACTACCCGTTATTCCCGGTCTAGGCAGTTCAAATAATACACCTAAGGCACTTTTCATAACCTTTTAATCAAGAATATATCAGACCAATATCGAAAAAAACTTGATTTTTTCACAATTAATATTCTGACAACTACTGTCATTTTTTCAATACTAATACCGACTACGATCATATTTTCGGTTACAGATACATTTTAAAATCAAAGTAATAAAAGAAATATGGGAAAACCAACCTCTTTGTCTAAAATTTCTAACACAAAGTATCTAAAAGTAAAAATATCTCAAGATAAGGATATGAAGAAAAGGTGGTATTTCCACAAAACAACATCACACTTAAAACACATTGTACGGCCTTTGCGGCCGTTTTCATAACAAACTTTAACACTACATTAAGTATTAAAGTAAACTTTAAAGTCGATTTCATAATATTCTTTATAACTTCAACTTGAAGGGGGCACAATCGCGACTTTAGACGACTTTAACCTCATAGTCCAGTAACTGAAGGTCCTAAACTGTAAATAATTCAGAGAATTATTCACACATAGCTCAATTTGTAGGTCTTTACGGATACTTTCAAACAAAAAAACCTTTAACACGATAGCGACTCAGGAAGGGGCTGAAAATGGCCCCCCTGAACCCTAGAAAACAGGTTTCTTGCTAATATCTTCCAAAATATGCCAGTCACAAAATTTTTGTTCAGACAAAAAATGAAGATCGTTTTATTATCTACAAAAATGTTTCTAATTATTTTTTTCGAAAACCCAATATTTTTCGAGATAATGGGAGCCAAAAGTCTGTTCATTTCCTCGCGGCTGTGCGTCTATGCGTTAACTTGTATAGGCAGGCGTACGAATTGTTCCATATCTCGGGCAAAAATTAACATTTTCCCATGATTCAAAGTTCAACTTAATGGGAAAATCCATAGCTATCATGGCATGTGACTTAACGTCCGTTTTTATTTATTTTTAATTATTAAAAAAGCGGTCAAAGTCTTTTCATGATATTTTGAGTACATTTCATCAATTTATTCATATTTTTTTTAAAAAATAGCCTTTCATTCTAATTTTTTTTTATAACGGGACCTTGGGTGGTCGTGCATGATCCAAGAAATTTTGGTGCACGATCTCTCTCGCGTTTTAAAAAAATTTGTTTATTGCCCTTCTTGAGCCGTTCTCGGAGTTCTTTAGAATCTTCGAAACAAGCGCGAGTTAAAAAATTATTATTTACTATATTGCTTTCTAATGCACACCATTTTAAAGCTAAGATGGTCTAATAATTGTCCGGAAATCGGGAAAATTCATCATTCATCATCAGACGATGCAGATTTATCAATTGTCCAAACAGCGCTGTAACAAGACTCTGTAGATGACCTACCAGTGGCAGTAGTGGCAGAGGTCATCGATATACTAGTATTATTAACAGCCTTGACGCCCCAAAATCGGTAAATTTATTTCTTAAAAGGTGCAAAGGGAAATAAAACCGAGCAGGTGTTTTCTTCCAGGAGCCTGGATGCGAATCCCTTCATGAGAGATAACATTCTGTTTTTACATGCAATGACTGGGAGCGATACTACCTCTGCCTTTTATAGAAAAGGGAAATCGACAGTAGTGGAAAATTTGTCTAATGTCGGCAAAAATAATGAACCTAGTGAACTAAAAATGGCCATTGAGAGTTTCAGAAATCAGAACCTTACTCATGAGACTGTCTTCGAGAATGGACAGACCATTTTGCTGTCGATTTAGAAATATCCAAGGGCTACAACGACTCTTCGGGCCGCCCGATTCGCGACTTTTAACCACCTGTCCAAAAACAAAACTGCGATAAAACTAGAATGCTTGCCACCTACCGCGGAAGCTGCTAGGCAGCACTTTTATAGGGTCTATTTACAACTGCAGAATTGGCTGGGAAATGACCTATCACCAGAGGAATGGGGGTGGAAACGTGCAGGGGATGTTCTACTACTGGTCCAGAACACAAAGCAACCGCCCCCCCCCCCGGAACTCTTGAAGATGATTTTCTGTCATTGCAAGACAGGCTGCGAGAAGAATTGCTCGTGTTTGAAAGCAGGTCTAAAATGCTCGTCCATTTGTGGTTCGTGTCAGGTAACACAATGTTTAAATTACAAAAAAATGAAGGTATATTCCCACAAGAATTAGAGGTGGAAGGCTGGAGCAGGAGGGGGACGGAATAGAGGGGGAAGGAGAAACAGAGGGGCTGGAAGGGGGGAGGCCGAAATACAGCTGGAAGAAGAGACAGCTGGCATTGGAGGGGGAGAGGGAGAGATAGAGCAAGAGGGTGTAGACGATGAGAGTGTCGTTGACGATGACGAATATGGATTTGATTCAGATGAAATAGAATAGTTTAAAAATACGTATAAGGTGCTATGTATATCTATATGTTTTAGTTGTAAAAAATTTTGGTTGATAAATGTAATTTTTGAAAGACTTTCGTATTTTTTCCGAAATCCTGCAATTATATAATTCCGAAAGAAGTTTGCGAAAAAATTGCAAAAAATATGAAGGATGTAGTCGGGTGAATATTCACCGCCTCCTCAAAGTTGTAACATGCTATTAGGGGCAACAACGTGAGTCAAGACCTTACTGCATGGAAAAATGCATTTTTGCACTTTTCTGATAAATTCGCAACTTGTGAGATGAAACTCAGCATTGGCTAAAAAAATAGAGACCCCAAACACTACTCCAGCAGAGAAAAAACACAGGTGATACGCCAATAATTGTCGAAAAATTGTTTTCCGCGAGGGCTTACATTAATGGAATCCACGATTTCGCGAGCAGAGCGAATGTGCTGGCGCCATCTATAATTGGTCTGTAAAGGCCGAAAGAGGGAGATCAATGTATTCCCAATTTTACCGAGCGGAAATTTGGCAAGAAACTACTATATCTATTCACTATGAAAATTATGGAATTTTCGACGTCGATTTTTGCGAAAAATATTGGTCTGACGAAAAAATTGGTCAGGACCATTATTGTAGATAATGAAAAGATCTCCATCTTTTGTCTGAAAAAAATTCTCCAATTCCTATATTTTGGCAGATATTCGCGGGAAACCCTTTTTCAAGGGTTTAGGGACCCATTTGGGCCCTCTTTCTTAGTCGCTATCATGTTAAAGGTTTTTTTGTTTGAAAGTATCTGGGATGAACTGCAAATTGAGCCACGTATGAATAATTCTCAGAATTATTTATAGCTTTCGATATTTTCAGGTCTTGAGTTACTGGACTATCAAAATTTAAGGCAGTTTTGAGTTCGTTGTGTCAGTATTGTTGAGATGGAAATAGTTACCGAGTCATCAGTCTTTGAGAATAGCAGCAACGAGAACGACAGTGATGAGGAAATATTCATCATTAGTAGACCAAAAGTATATAAACAAAGAATAACAGATTTTGATAACTGGTCAGATGAAGAATTATACCAAAGAGTCAGGTTAAGCAAACCAGCTGTTCAGCATTTGTTACATCAACAAATTGAAAGTTTGTGTACTCAGTAAGTTCAGTTTCTATAATTGTCATCTATACGTATTAATGTTACTCGTTATTGTTTTGTAGAGGTGGTGCTATTAGGTCCTAAACACAACTGCTCCTTACACTTCGATTCAATGCAACAGGGAACATGCTTATAAGTGTTGAATATTTTATGGGTGTTTCAACAGCTACTGCATCTAAGATTGTTGCCAAAGTGAGCAGAATAATTATTGCTTCTCTGAAACCAGATTATATAAAATGCCACACACCTGAACTTGAGGAAACTCCTGTAAATTTTTTTAATATAGCCCATTTCCCCAAATTATGTGGTGCCATTGATTGTACCCACATAAAAATATTAGCTCCAGGTAAGTACCTATATATATAAATTTCAATATAATTGTAGATATCTATCCTGAGACTATTTACAGGTGATGAAGACAACGAAATTTTTAGAAATAGGAAAGGCTATTTTCTCCTCAATGTACAGGCAGTATCTGTCAGTCATCTCAAAATAAGGAATATAGTGGCTAGATGGCCAGGGAGTGTTCATGTTCAGACTATATTTAATAATAGTCGATTGAAACATAATTTTGAAGAAAAGGCCAATTTAGGAGGTTCCATTTAATTGATGACTCTGGATATGGAGTTCAACCATATCTCTTGACTCCTCTTCTGGAAACAAATACAGAGGCTAAAAGATTATACAATGAGTCATTAATAAGAACTAGAAATACAGTAGATAGACAGTATGTACCTGCAAAAGACGCTTTCCTATACTATCCCTAGATATAGGTTAGGTTAGGTTTATAATGAGTGGATCAATGAGGCCCTCCACTGCGACTATCCCTAGATATAAGGGTTAACGGCAATGACAATAATTATAGCAACATTTGTTCTCCGTAATATAGCTATTGGAATGAATCAACCTTTAATGGATAAAGATCCTATTAATAAACATAATAACGCGTCGGAAAATAATGAACATAACAATGCTCCAATAAATAATAATAATAGCGGTCGACAGTACAGAGCTCTATTTATTCAACAACATTTTAATCTATAACGAAATATGTAAATTGTTATGTATATCTTTCTACTGAATAATAACACTATTCACTTTTTATGTTTTATTACAATTTCTTTCTGCAGTAGCTTCCTTTCGTCGTTGCTCGTTTCCAAAAGTTTTGTCCTTTCTTCTTACATCATTTCTATGTGCTTCATCCTGCCTAGGGTCATAATTTTCTAAAAAAATTAGTTTAGCTGCTAAATATTCTGTTTTGGCTTTATAAAGCGTTGACTGTTGTTTTGCTGCTGGTGCAGGCTTGCCTTTCACCGATAGTTTTTGGTTTTTTGTTGCAAGCATTTTGGGAGTGTAAGATGACCAATCAATTACTTCTTCGCTTTAGTGCATTAGCCTTTTCTGCCTAACAGTTAGTATAATATATACCTCCACAACTAAAACTTATAAAATTTTCTGATGTTTGCATATTATTTGAAATGCATGAAAAGGAATGTTACGTCAAAAACCCAAACAAGTACCTACCGTTTATATTCGTATTGATACTACGATTTTGTCTAGATAAGACTCCATATCCCAACAAAATATTACCTCATTTTCTGTGGTACATATGGCCCATACATAGTTTTAACGTTCAATATGTTGAGCATTACTTAAAAAATCACATTTTTTTTAATGTAAGGATTCTGTGGGCCCCCACCCGTTACATAGATGTTCTGCCTTGGAGCTGCAGCATATTTTCTTGTGCCGGTCTTTATATTATCGTACTTGTTTTTCAATTGGGCATGAGCTCTTGGTGGATTGCGCAGCTATTAAACTCATTGTGTAGGGTCTTTCTTATATGTAATGTTAACTTTACCTTTTGGTTGGGCGTAATGTTGTTCGCAGTTTTGAACACAATAATGGATTCATATTTTTCAGCTATTTTTACCAAATTCAATTCTTCTATTGTGAAATTTGTACTCCTAACTCTTTTCCTATTTACTTGATCCATAACACTTATTTTATGTTGAAAATCAGAGTAAAGCGTAGACACGAATATGAAAATTTAATACGAACATAAACATAACCCTACTTCAATTGAAACAATTTCGAAACTGTCATAGTCACTGATACCAACTTCTCTTAATAAACGTAAAATTTCACTTTAGGTACTTAAAGTTATGAAAATAATTAACTTTAAGTGAAGTTTAAGTGATAAAATCACTTTAGCTAAAGTGAACTTTGAGCATTTGTTATGAAAGTGGCCGTTAGGTACAATAAGTTGGCCCCCCCTCCATAGATACTTTCAACAAAAACATGTATGATCGCTATGCAATCCTAATGCACCAATATGCTCCATGAATGATTTTCTCTGCACCACATTGCAAGTACAAAATTTGAAAATTCCGATGGGGAAGGGGAGGGCTAGCGTTTATTTGCCCCTCCCCCCAATAAACAAATAGCTCATGGAGCATATTGGTGGGGTGGGGGTTGGGTTTAGTTATCTGAGCTTTTAACATATACAGTAGAAACCTGCACATCTTCTCCTTTTCCATCTGGCACCAGCGTTACATAATGGTCCAGGCCATCAAATCTAACATCGTCTCCAACACAGCTATTACTTCCAGCTAATTCAGGCATTTGACCCGGACCTTTAGCAATACCGACTTATCTGAGCTTTTTACATATACAGTAGAAACCTGCACATCTTCTCCTTTTCCCTCTGGCACTAGCGTTACATAATGGTCTAGTCCATCAAATCTAGCATCGTCTCCAACACAGCTATTACTTCCAGCTAATTTAGGCATTTGACCCAGACCTTTAGCAATACCGAATATAGAGCTTGTTTCTTTATAATACTTTTCCCTTGATAAATTTCGAAATTTATCAGGTAAACACAATTGGTGTTCAAACACCAAACTTTATACCCAAACCTTATAGGATTTTCCGCCAATAAACTATTTACAGTCATGCCTACCGTTGTATTTCATCATAAGCTCGTCATATGAAAAGTTTTGTTGGGGCATAAAATATTTTGAAACGTTTTTTCAACTGATTAACTGTGGGGCATAATGAGACGAGTAATTTGGTGTTGGAAAGTGATCATCAGAATGAACGAGAGAATATTTTGTGGCGTCATTTGGTAGCACTGTTAGGTCAAGCTACAGATAGTTTTTCAATTTGCAAAGACCAAACTTGATCTTGATTTTGCGATATTTTTATTTGTTGCTGAGATATGAAAAGATCGTGAAATATGCGTGGGCAGCATTATTACTATATACAGCTTGGCAAACGTAGGAAGACCCCTGAAATTTTGATGCGCCACTACCTAGTGAATGCAGAGAGCTCATTTTGAAATTGTATTCGAGGACTTCGTATCGTTGGCGTCTCGGACAAAAGTTGAAAATATTTTAGTTTGTATATTATTCAAAAGTGATTTTGCTGTTTAAAAGTAAGGGGAAAAAAGTTTTAACAGGTCAAAGTTGTGAAGTTATAAACAATGTATTAAAGTTTTTTAAGCAAGAAGCAGATGCTGGAACTCCCATAATAAACATCTCTAAGGTATGTTTAATTTTTTAATATAGTTCTAAACCTTTTATTAATTTAATGGTTCACTTCCCCTTAATATTTTTAACAATTGAAGCCTTTGATGCAAAAAGGAAGTAACTCAAAATTTCTAGTGAAAAATTTATTTAAATTTTAACTGTTGGATTTGGTTAGGTTGTTTAACTTAATATTTTTTATAATGAATTCCAATCTGCAACATCTTCAAAATAACACCATTTCTTTATTATTCTTGAAATACATTATTTACATATTTTTAAGGTTCAAGAATGTATTTCTGCAGCTACTGGTGTGAGTTTTAAAACGATTAAGCGAATTAAAATTGAATGCAACAAGGTTGATAGTGATGAAATACCGATGTTTTCAACACCCAATAAAAAGAGGAACCCAAGAAAATTGCCAGTTCCGCTAGATGAACATGATCGTGCTCTTTTACGCAGATCATTCGTAAATTTCCATGTTCATGTTCATGTCTATAAAATCATGCTCGAAATTTACAAGTCCAGTTCCAAAATAGGTTTCCGCTCAACTTATAACCCTGGGAATCTGCGTGCATGAGCAGAAGTAGGAAGAAAACCATTGCGGTTAAAGTTGTACAACATAATGAATTTGTTTTGCCCGAAAGTTTGTATACAGGCAAATAGCCGATTTCTGCTGAAAAATATAATTCCCTTCAGGCCTTAAAATAGTTTTATTTCCCAGAAAGTATTTTGTATTATACAAATTTACTCCATAAATAAAATTTCAAACTAACTAAATCTCTTATATTTAATTAACGTGTAGACAGGAAAAACAGAAATGAATTAGACATTGTTTATAATCGCCATTTTAATATTTCAAAAAATGTTTTGTTTTGGTATATATATGTAGATGACATATTAGCTGGTTTTATAGGTAGTGAACGCCAATTAGATGTATTTTCCAACCATAATTATATTTTACACCCAAAAATTAAATTTAAATTACAAGTTAAAGAAAATAACTCGATCAATGTTCTTTATTTAAGAATTCAAAGAGTCAATAATGTACTTGATTATTTCATTGACAGAAAACCAACACCCACTGATGTGACTATTCCATATAATTTCATTTCATTTAAAAGAGTAATTTTTACGAATATTTTAGCTTTGGTTATGTGCCCTAAGCAGTAGTTCCTAACTTGTTTCACCGACTGTACTTTCCCAAAATAGTGAGTTATTGTTATCCTTTACACAGCTGAGTTCTCTGTTTCAGCGCATTTCAGGGTTTTTCCTTCTTTTGTCAAGCTGTACATGTAGAGACAATTCAACGATTAATCAAATGATATACAGTAACTGTATTAGTCGATTAATTCTTATACTTGTCTACCTGAAAGTGACATACATAAATATAACCTCAAAATTATCAAATTCAAAGAAATTACATGTGCAGCTCTCTAAAAATAAGTACGTTTATGTTTTTTTTGGGGTGTTTTTTTATAATTTTAACTAAATTTTATTTAAAAGTATTAAAATTAAATCACCGCCTTAAACTATAATTTGGTTACATTTGATTAATCGTTGAATTGTTGTATACTGTAATACTTTTATTCGCACGTATTTCATGATATTTTCATTTGAATATCTCAGCAACAAATAAGGATATTGCAAAACCAAAATGAACGTTTTGAAGTATGAAAATTCTAATTCGAAATCGTTTCCGTAAATATTTTTGGAAAGCCCATACCATGCTTAATGAATATAGAAAATAATATACAGGGTGTTCCTTTTAAAAAAAATACGTTTGCTTCATAACTAAAAAACAAAACTAACTACGTCACTGAATTCTACAAAAAAATTCTATCAGAACAAATTTCAACTTATTCGATAATTTTAACTGAGATACGAGGGGTGCCTGAAAAGTAAAACTTTTTAATTCCACCCTGTATAACAAAAACCAAAAGAGCTATAAAAATTTTGCTTGTGCTATTTTTAATATCATAAAAAGGTAGTGTGAAAACCGCAAACCTCTATCTTTAAAGATTTTAGAAAAGCGTTTGACACGGTTGATCATGACGTTCTTTTATGGAAGATCAGTGGGTTTGGTGTATCACATAGTTTTATTAAATTAATTAGTGATTATTTGCAAAACAGATATTTAATGGTAAAACACAATGAAAATACTTCTGGCAAATTTGAAGCTAACTCAGGGGTTCCTCAGGGATCTAATTTGGGTCCCCTTCTATTTATGATTTTCATTAATGACTTACCCTCGAAACTTGAATACTCGGAATGTTTGCTATTTGCGGATGATTTAAAAATTTTCAAACGTGTAGAAACTGTTAGAGATTGTGTTCTACTACAGAAAGATTTAAATAGCATTTATGAGTGGAGTTTAATGAACAAATTATATTTTAACGTGCAAAAATGCTTTACTCTTACTGTGACACGTTCCAAAGATCCCATTATTTTTGAATATCGCATTGATACCGAACCCCTAAAACGTTGTACAGAAGTAAAAGATTTGGGTATAACTTTCTTTTGCTAAACACATTAAAAATATTGCCATGTCTGCAAATCGGTTATTGGGATACATAATTAGACAAACTGTCAATTTCTCTAACATAGATGCCATGAAAATCCTTTATTTTACACTTGTAAGAACTAAATTAGAATTTGGAAATCAAATTTGGTTTACTGAGTACCATACTACGCTATCTATTTTAGAAAAAATTCAAAATAAATTTTTGAGATATCTTTATTTAAAAGAATATCATGTACGACCAGATTATAACATTGTTAGAACTATCCAACTAAGAAATTAATTCAAGATCTTATCGTTGGAAGACAGGCAAAAATTAGCAGCATTGATTTTTTTGTTTAAAAAAGTAAATAATAAAATTAACTCTCCGGAAATTTTGTCATTACTAAGATTTAATGTTCCATCCAGAAGAACCCGTACTAAGTCATTATTTAATATTCCGCTTTTACATACTTTCACTCGCTCCCCGCTTGTGACCATGTGTCGTCTAACAAATGAATTTAAAGAATTGATCGATTTAGACTGGACAATGTCAGTAGACGTTTATCGAAAAACAATATTAAGGCAAATCATCACTCTATCAACTTAAAAGTAAATACACCTCGTACATATTTTATGAAATTAATACTCGCACAATGTACCTAGGTATAGGTAAGTTTATATTATAAGTGAAATATATAGTATATATTATGTTATCAATGTAATTAGGCCATAAGGCCTGTTTTGATATAAATAAATGAATAAATAAGGGAGATAACCCGAAAAATTGCCCAGAATGGGACACACTGTACGTGAAATATTTTTGAACCAAAATAGTATTTATTATGTGTTCGGGTTTCTATGTCACTGAGTATATATCTAAAACTATCAGAAATTACTCAACTATATCTACTTTTCAACATATATTATTATCCTCGAAAACGAAGTGAAGTCACTGCTTTTTAATATCCTATCGTATCGTATTTTCTGGAAAAAAGTAGATCAACGTTAATGCGTCAACAAACGACAACCAGACCGAACCGGCTTTTATTTTCGGGACGACATTTCAAGCTACACTTTCTAGTTTTTGTCATCAAAACTCTTGTAAATAGCGGTGGTTCTGAACGACTCACAACACGTTCGCTCTACGTTTTGGCCCAATCATTATACCTACATTAATACTCAATGTGATATTCTTTCACGTTTCATCAACATAAATATCTATTGTATGATGAATAGGTGATAAACAACAAGAAAAAAGAAAAACGAGATTAAACTGAAAGGCAGTTCATAGTATTCCAAAAATTGAATTAAATTAATAATGTAATATTCATTGTATTAGTCATCTCTTACGAGTTTAGAGATTAGCTAATCTTTTTATGAGTAATTTTGAGAAACAGATTGGTAAAGAGTTTCAGTAGTTTCCCAGGTACAGGTGTGTTGATGATACTTTCGCTATATTTGATACAAATAAAAGGAATTTACATATTTTATCTTAGAACTAAATTTCAAAAATTTCCAAGTATTAGAATCATTTATGAATTGGATAATAATGGACAGTTACACTTTTTAGATACGTTAGTTATTGGAAATGAAAGTAGGTTAGATATTGATATGTTTAGCAAAATCACCGCTACATACAGATGTATATCGGTTAATTAATTCCATTGTATCCAACATATTTGGCTAGTTTCCATTTTTTTAGAACAACGGTTGATTAATTTTTCACTCAGTATTGAAAGATACAACAAGGAAAAAAATTTGATTGAGGATATAGCTGTTCTTAACGATTATGATAAGAATATAATAGATGAAATAATTAGGTCTCATAGGTTTAAGGAATCTCTTCGTGAGACTACTTATTTCCAAAATTCAAGTGAAAAGCAGGTGAAATTTGTTTCGTTACATTTTGATCTTCCCTATACAAAAGGTTTAACGAGTACTTTTAATAGCGTAGGATTAAGTTTTACTAAATGACATAATACTTTTAAACAGTTTAGACAACCCTAAGAATAAAATACTGGATTTGGAAAAGGGTGTAACGGTAAAAATTAGTTTACGCGAAAAATCGCCAGCTCGCTAGAAATCTCGGTTGGTAACGCTGTCACGAACGAGTTCCGGTAGAGGAGGTGATATATGGGAAAGATTGAATGAGCGAGTCCTATTCAATTGTCCTTCGAGGGAAGTGCCATTTCATAGACCTGCCAGAAGCCATCTTGTGTAAGTCATAGCCGACCACGTCGTGGGATTCTGCTCCTGGAAAATATAGATATTCTGATAGTCTGGTTGATGGATGATTGGTTTATCTCATGAGCAGCTAGCTATTGGTGGCGTTGAACGGTTTTAAATTTCAGCATAGGATCTCAAAACACTGTTTTTTTTGTTGGCTGTTAATATTTTTGAACCTTGAAGCCGTAGATATTTTTTTGGGTGGATATTTGGTTTTCTTCACCAAACCTGAGCTGGTCTGGATTTTGAGAAATCGTGACATCAAGGGAAACTACCATTAACCACCGTAATTATTTAAAAAATGCATACTCTCCAGATTTTCTTTTTTATACATATACAGTTTTATTCCACTTTTCTTGACAAACCAGTTTACCTGATAGATAAGTTCCATAAACGATAATTCAACTTTTTTTTCTTTTATTGCTTTAAACTAGATTCAATTCAAATCGTAATTTTTTTTGCTTATAAAGGGTAAGTTTAAATTATGAAAACATCTGAATATCTCACAAATGGAAGAGGATAAAAAAAAGGTTTTAACATGTGTTGCAAGGTTGCCATAGAAGCATATTTTCATGATACAACAAAACTTACAGGGTACTTATGAAAAGCGTAGTGACAGCAAAGATTGATTTATTAAATGAAATACCCCAAATGGATCATTTTATGAATCGTTTCGACTAGATTACTTTTTTATAAGGTATCCTATGTCCAAATTCTATGGTTAGGGAGATATCGACAATTACATAATAAGTACTTATTCTCACAAAGCTGACTATGCTTTGCAAATAAATATTAATGAACTGTCAAAATTAGTTAATGTCAATCACTTTATGAAAAAGTGATGCAGAACGGATACAAATACAAGAGGTATAGAAAGAGGTATAGAGAGACTGGAAACTGCTCCAAATGATGAAACAGAACTGATTGTGCTATTCCAAGTTGAGGAAAATCCCTAAACCTAACCAGCTGGAACTAGACAACAATATCGCTCAAACGTCCGTGGTAAGAATTATGAACTCAGAACAAATGAAACCTTATAAAATTCACTACAGAAGATGACCCAGCCCGCCGATTGTGAAATACTTGAAGAAAAATGTAACTTTGATGTTAATTTTTAAACAAAAATGTATTTTCTGATGAGACAACGTCCTTGCATCAGCGGAGAAGTAAATAGACATAATTGTCGGATTTAGTCTAGACGTAATTCGCATTGTATGAGGGAGAGACACACGCAGTGGCCGCAGAAAATAAATTTCTGGGCGGGGCTTATTAATAATCACACAATCGGACCTTTTTTTGTAGAAGGTAACTTAAATGGGAACAGATATCTGGACTTGTTAAAAAATAATATTGTGCCAGCTATAGCAACCATATTTTCCAGTGCTAACAATTCAACGTTAACATATGGTATCAACAAGATGGTGCTTCCCCTCAATACACTCGAGCTGTACGTACCTATCTAGATTCAGTATTTCCACCGAGATGGATAGGACGTCGACTTGACTCCATTAGATTTTTTGTTGTGGGGATACCTTAAAAATAATGTTTACTAAAATAGACCCATTGATTTACAAACCCTACAAGATCGTATTTTGGAAGAGATAAATCTCGTACCACAAATATATTTACGTGATTCAATTGGACAATTTTGTAAAAGACTTGGATATTGTCAAATCGTAAGTGGATAGCACTTTGAATATTTATTTTAGAATTCGTTCAGTTATTTTTCTTAATTTATTTGAATTTCTATTATTATTATTAATAGGATTCAAGATGTAATACTAGAATAGACATTTTGAGACTTACTGGCAACGGTTTTCATTACCACTCCGCGTATTTTATATTTCCGTGTCAACCCTGCATCACATGTGAAAAGATTTTTATATGTTGACTTCCGTACATAAGTTATTTGTGTTACTATTAGTTTTACCAGGATATATTGAAAAATTCTTAGCCTACTATAGAACCAAACAAAATTTCAATGTCAAAATAATTTATTACTTATCATATTCTCCTCTTAATTGGATACAATTATTACAGCGAACCTGCAACGTCTCTAGATCTTTAAAAAAATGTTTCTTCTTGCTCTGCAAACCAGACCTCCACAGCTTTTATTACCTCCTCGTTGGAAGAAAATTTACGAACTTTTTTCAGTTGAGGAAAGAGATGATAGTCGGACGGAGCCAGATTTGGTGAATAAGGGGGGTGTTCTAGTAATTAAAACCCCAAAATCACGAATTTTTTGCATGACAACATGAGATTTAAGTGCAGGGGCGTTGTCCAGCAAAAACAAAACACCTTTGGATAGCTTTCCGCGTCTTTTCTCTTTAATTTTTTCCCGTAAAGGGGTCAATAATGTCGAATAGTAATCTCCAGTTATTGTTCTACCCTTATTAAAACAATCAATCATGATTTTACTCCATGGCAATCCCAAAAAACTGAAAAAGAACTTTTCCAGCAGATTTTTGGATACGAAATTTCTTAAGTCTTGGAGAACCAGAGTGTCGCCATTCTATCGATTGTTAATTGTTTCTGGATCGTAGAAATGTACCCAAGTTTCCTCCATAGTAACAATTCGGTTTAAGAAGTCTACATCGTTTTCAAATCGAGCACAGATCGAACGCGATGCTTCTACCCTTGCACGCTTTTGGTCAACATTCAATGATCCATTTTGCAGCAATTTTTCTCATGCCCAAATTGACGTGATCTATATGATGAACGCGTTCGTATGAAATATTCAGTGCTTCAGATATCCGCTTTAGCCCAATCCGACGGTCTGATAAAATCATCTCATGAACTGCATCGATATTTTCGGGGACTGACACAGAAACTGGCCTTCCCGATTGGTCATCATCTTCAATAGAAAATTTACCTCTTTTGAAGCTTGCAGTCCAATTTTTCACGGTCGCATATGAAGGACATTGATCACCAAGGGTATTAAGCATATCTTCGTAAATCTGCTTCCTCTCAACCCTTTTAAATACAGGTACTTGATGATGGCTCGATACTCCAATTTTTTGATTTTCACAATTTCGGTGGACATCTTTTTTGTTTTATTTGATTGCGTAACTCTAGTTTATTTTTTTGACGTCAAACTTTACACTGATACTTCTAAAGTTATTGTTCGTTGCTATGGTAACGCAATATTTTGTTTATGCATGGAACTGGTCTAGGCTAACTAAATATCAATACATCCGTATCAATACTTGTAAAGCTATAATTGTCGATATCAGTGTAACCATAGAATTTGAGCATAGGGTACTTCATAACAAAGTTAATCTAGAAGGATTCATAAAATGATCTATATATATATATATATATATATATATATATATATATATATATATATATATATATATATATATATATATATATTAATACAGTTCCTTTATTTCAAATTTAACAAAAAATCATCAATCAAGTATTGCACATAAAATAAATGAATTTTTTATTAAATTTGAAATAAAGGAACTGTATTAATATATATATATATATATATATATATATATATATATATATATATATATATATATATTAAAACAGTTCCTTTATTTCAAATTTAAAAAAAAATAATTTATTTTATGTGCAATACTTTTGGTATACACAGTATTGTATATGATATCAATATTGTTGAAGGACTCAGTATATGTCAAATTTGGCATCATTTAATTTCCGATGACATTTACATAGAATGTATTCAATAATGGATAAATCATGTCACAATTTAAAGACATATTAAAAATTAAAGACAACAGAAGTCACTGCTGGCATGTAGTGATAATAATAGAATTCCAAATCTCTTTGTAGGAAAAACACAAATTTACTTTTTTTTTAAAAAAGAGGAAAGTTTGTAACCACAGTATAATGTGGTTATTGATTAGAAGAAAATAGTTAGTTGAATTTGAGATCCCGAACAGAGAACATCTAATTTAAGAATTCTCCAAAATTTCGCAAATTAATAGATAGTTGGTTGAATAGTATAATTAATAATAGAAATTGTTATTCGGTACTCATCATTGTAAATTCTGTGCGTGTTTTTTATTGGAACATTTATTCATCATTTCGGAAAAGTGAAAGGAAAAGTGAAAGATCCTGAACTCTAAATTAGATTTAGAAGTGTACGAGATTGCAGTATTCCACATTTTGGTGAGTCTGTTATTAATAATTTAAAATAATGCATTATTTCGATGAAAAAGATCAGGCCTTAATCAAAATTAACAATAGATGCATCTGAATAATAAGTTACAAAATTTTGAATTAAAAATAAATACAGAAATTTAATATTGAACAATTATACAATTGGAAGAGTATATTAAAAGAAGTTAGGACTGTGAACATTCGCGAATTCAAAGTGACAATTCGAAATTCATTTGGACAATTCGATAAATTTATAAACTTCCTTCAAAATTTATTTAATTTGTATTAATTGTAGATAAGATTTTGCTATTTGATAATTTATAAACTTCGTTCCTAATTTATTTCATTTGTGTTCATTGTTGATAGGACTTTTATTATTTGATAAAAAAGGTAAAACTAGGATTTGTTTATTTTCTGTGATTTGGTAATTGTATATAACTTTTGAACTTGACTTACTTTAGATATAGTTTTGTAATAGATATGAACAGTTTATAGAAATTAAATTCACTCAATTTGATAAAAATTTGTATTTGTGACAGTGACATTTGTGGATTATTGGTGACAGACTGTTTATTGGAATACATTGAATATTAGAATGAAATTAAATAGCCTTTATAATCTTGAACAAACAGTCACATGAAATTACTAGATAGATCGTACAGAACAAAATTGATAATTAATGATGTATTAGAAAAATACTTTAAAATTTAAAAAAAAATTTACATGATAACGAACTGAACCCACCTGAGACTAGAGTCAAAACAAATCAAAAGTAAATAAACTCATCTTTCGATATATTAAAAATTTTTATTCTCCTAGCCGAAAATTATTTGACAACAACCGTCTTATTCAAAACCAGCTTAACTTGATATTACTTCGGAAAAATGGCACATGCTTTAAGTCGGAAAAGTACTTTTCCGGCTAGCGTTGAAGTGAAATTAAGTAATGAGTCATTTCCCTATCGTTTTCAAAGTAAGAATTGTCTATATTACTAACCGATTGTGAATAAACTGAAATTACTGTTTTGTCGGTTATATTTGTATTTTTTATCAAAAGAAATATCGTTCTTCATTGAATATTTTGCTATACATGAAGTAATTAGCAAATGTCAATTTCTGTTCTTTGCAGAATGTTACGTAGTCTCTATGCAGATCGGCGATTGTTTTGTCCCCTTCAATGTACTCTTTACTAGAATGTGATCGGCAGTAATGACTTTCAATACGGGGTTTAGATTGGATATGATTTCGGAAACAATTTTTAATATTTTCGTCTAGTCTTTTGTGGTTTCTGTGCTTCCCTTGCTTGTCACTCTCTACAACGTTGCTACTTTCACAAACACTCTGTTTCTTCAAAATCGTACTTATTACTCTATGGTTTATATCTAAGGTAGCCATGAAGAAATATTTGCACAGCGAACTCGTTTCTGCTGAATCAAGAAACAGTATGCATTATTGGGATTTCTTGGTTCTTCTCTGTTGGAGTATTTGTACTTTGGATTAACAGTTTGTATATTTGAAGATATAAATTCTCTTTGTTTCTCAACATTTTTCAAATTCCAATATTCATTGAATACTTTGGTTCGCTCATCCAAAGTAATTTTTTCTGAGCATTTCAGTTTACATTTCATGCCACATGGAGGTTTTAGAGACTTTGCCGCACGAGTTGCCTTGGATATCGTTTTCGTGCCGTCTTCATTTTTTCTCAAGCTTTTAGAGACGTAGCTTTCACCACTATTTCTCAATCTTTTAGCCATATTTTTCGTCCAGTTATCAACGTTTCTCTTCCTTTTCTTAGCTGTTTTTTCGGTTTCACAAGGGTCTTTTATCTTTCTTTTTTTAGTCCTGGGAGGCGCGTCATCTTGCTCATTTTCAGAAGATGTATTACCTCGATTATCAGGCGGCGGTGCCTTATAAGTTGGATCTTTGCAGCTGTCATCTGATCCAAATGGATCCTGTAAAAAATTTTTCGAAGAGTCGCTTTTTGCGGATAAATCAGAATCTAAAGAGATGGAATCTGATAAAGAATTGGAATCTGATGATGAATCACTTGAATTTTCGTCTAAATTAGGTGCGATCGGGACTGCTTTCTGTGTAAATTTCTGTTCTTTGTAACGTGAATTTCACACTTTGAAATAAATCTAAATAATTCAACAACTTAAATACTGTCACGGTATCGGCTTACGAGGCACGATGAAAAATTTAAAAACTTGTTGAAAGACCGGAATATTCAAAGAATCAATAATTGGATAATTAGCATGCGCTGTCGGATTGTACTAGCGTAGGGCGATTGGCTTTGATTCCTTCCTTTTTGACGTGAAAGGTGCTAGTTGGCGTTTCGTTGAACATAATTTCGTCCATGTGGATGAAGAAATAATATTACATAAAATATAAACCCAATAGTTCTGCAGATCATGGTTCAATCCTATTAGACATCTGCAAAACCGGGTAGAATTATACAACGTTGAGACAACAAAACTGAGTATACTTATATAGATTTGAGTAGTCTTATATACCTATAAAAATAAATTGCTGATCCATGAAAGCTGGGATATAATAATAAATTTGCAGTAGGAAACTTATCATTCCAACCATTGCGACGGACTTCCTACCCGAGGGATGTTGGCTTTGTGCAGACATAGAAAGGAAGTATAAAATTACATTCTTTGAGAATTCTAAAGTATAGTGTAAATTTTGAACTACTGCGTCACATCAAGCTTCGTTCATATTTTTTTATCATATTATAATCTATAGTTATTCAACTTCTTTCAATTATTTTTTCTCAATTATAACCTGTAAACTATTCACTTTTTTTTATATCTTTTTATTATCAATAATATTATAAAGTATTTTGGAGTTTATATAACTGAAAAGAAATAGTTATTCAACTTCTTCCAATTCTTTTTTCTCAATTATAACCTGTAAACTATTCACTTTTTTTTTATCTTTTTATTATCAAATAAAGTATTTTGGAGTTTATATAACTGAAAAGAAATAATTTTACCACATCTGAACTATTGTATATTTAGAAAATCATGTAAATTTCTTTGTAAATTATTGTAAATACGGTATAATTATTAAATTGTAAATAGAACTTTTTTCCACTTTGCTTTATGACACCAAACCAAAAATTTCAGGTTCACAAGGAAAAAATAATTTGTATGTGTTATTTGGGTTTTTGTTACTTTTGAGAAAGTAACTGGCGTCCAACAATTTACCATATTTACTTTAGTTATTTTTCAAGTTATTACATCTAAACTAACTAAGTAATTAGATCCGTGATCAGGTCTAATTACTTCCCCAAATACCACATACAACCTGGCAAGAATTCACGCCCTTAGTTTTCCAGGAAATACCCACACTTTTTTAACGCTTCGTTCGTATTGCTTTCGGTACCACTGGATAAGAGTATATTTATCGCATGGAGATCACGTTTTAGCGGGATGTCATTATTTTCCTCCGAGGCCTCGCCGGAAACGTTTTCTGCACCATTGCAAGAAAGTTCATCATTCCATGTACATGTCTCATTTTTTAACAGGCTATCACTATTTTTTTGGGTTTCTTTCAACACCTCGGAATTCACAATGTCTATCAACTCAAGAACTGCCGTCTGCTCATTTTTGTTTGGCTCAATGCTTTGTTCATGATTAGTATTCATAATATTATTAGCATCCTGATGATAGCCGAGTGATGGATGTTTAATCATATCCAGCATACGCTGTGTTCGCGTAAGTTTGTGTTCATTGTTCATTGTTATTACTGAAAAAAGAAGATTGAGAATAGGCCCTTATTTTGAACTCTCGTTCAGGA
Organism: Galeruca laticollis; assembly: GCA_963921935.1. Classification (NCBI taxonomy): domain Eukaryota; kingdom Metazoa; phylum Arthropoda; class Insecta; order Coleoptera; family Chrysomelidae; genus Galeruca; species Galeruca laticollis. Next base: position 33,821,007 of record OY998175.1, read on the forward strand.
GAAGAACGTTACTTTTCAGAATATAGCAAAAAACAGTTGATATTCAACTTGAGATGAATGCTACATTTGAAAATAAAACATAGTTTTGACGTAATTTTTACGAAATACTGTTATAACTAGAGATATAACACTTTTGAAGCAAAATCAGCAATGGTTTTTCTGTTACATTCTCATTTGCAACTCTTTTCGACAACTAAATCATTAAAAAAACTTACCGATGATGGTCACTATACCGTTACATCACAAAATATCGCTGTTTCGTCCCAAGGCAAGAAGTCGAATTTTATTATATCTTGAAATGTAACTCTCTTCGACCTAACAAGCGAGGTTTTCTTCGTCAAAGCTGGAGACAAACTAAAATGTACCTGTCTTTCCGATCATGCGTGCAAAAATTCTGTCGATATTAGACAGTAACATCCTGCCATCTATCGTTTCCCAGGTGAAACTCATATATAATTGTTTTCTCCCCTGAGGAACACACAATTTTAGATTATTACCATCACAATTGCGAAAATGTCATGATTTTTGAGATGTAACTCTCTTCTTCCGGATGAACGATATATTGTTCCGTAAATTTATTGAGAATGCACTAAGTTAACCTACGGAAACAACTTTTTTACTTTTAATAGACCACTCTCGCGTCTGAGGTCGTCCATCGCAGTGTAAATGATAGTTCTGTACTAATTTTTTTACATTTTTGTGAAAACACATACAAATAATCGTCAAACAACTGACCATGCAAAATAGCTGGAATTTCCAGACATCATTCCCCAATTTTAGTTAAAAGTTCTACCATCTTCATGTTCAGGTAGGAAACTTTCCAGACAATCCTCGTACGAGTACAGTTCATATTCACCTTTTCATAATGAAACGGTTGCTCACGAAATACCGAGGAAAGCTATTTATTATAATATTAGAGTCCATTTTGTCATAATAATAAGTACAACGTACAGTTATTGTTAATAATGTCTGTAAATTAATCCTGGGTGATTTTGAATAAAAATTCAATAGTAAGTAGATGGTCCAATTAGTTATAATAATAGCATATAGAATTACATTCGGCAATTTTTAAGACTTCTATACATCTACTCCCCGTGTGTGGTAAAGAATTCAATTGATATTCCACACAGGCGCTTTCGCGTTTTCGTACTCGATTAAACGACTCTCCAGCTTTTATTCTTTTTTAATTGTCGCTTTTTCATTAACCAGAAAGACCGACCACTTTATATAAGGATATTAGAAAATAGAATTCGCCTACGATTTATGTCCACTTGCGTCTCCAAAAGTCGTTTTTGTTATTTTTATACCACCGGATAAAGACATACGACTGTTGAAGACTTTTTTCTAAAAAATAGCTTTAGTCTTTTACGTATTTTTTTTCAAATTAATTGCTTTTCTGTCAGTACTTTTCTCATTAAAATAATTAAAATAAAATTTTGATATCATTATTTGTAATAAATACAATGATGTCTTCAAGTAAGGGATAATTAGTTTCTATATGAGTGTACTAGATGCAAAACTCGCTTATTGCATTTAAAGATAGTTTGTAAAAATCCAAATTGAAAAAACATATTTAGGAGTTTCACCACATTCTGATAAGTGTCAGATAGCTTATTAACAACTATTGTCTTTGTTACTTAGCATACAATAAGAAAGGGCCAAACTTCCGATTAAGCTATCAGACATTTATCAGAAGGTGGTGAAACTGGCCCTTAGTTTTTTATTCATTTCAGCATTTTCTCGTTTATTTTTCTCCATAGAGTCCTATCCCCAGTTTTTTCCTTCCATCTAACGATTCCTATCCTTCTTAAGTCCTCCTCGACTTCTTTCAGCCACTTAGATCTGGGTCTTCCTTGCCTTCTCCTACCACCTGGATCCCACTGTATCATTGAGCAAACGATTGCGCGCTCTCCTTCTCTCTATACATGGCCGGGCCATTTCATTCTTTGCCTCTTTATTCTCTTTACTATATCTTCCTCTCAATATTTCATGGTTCATACGTTGCCTTTATTCATTGTCGTCAACTTTTATTGGCCCTAGAATTGTTCTCATTATTTTTCGATCTACTATTCTCAACTCCTCTTCATCTTCTTTTGTCATAGTCATCGTTTCTGCTCCATTAACACAGGTCTTACTATTGTGTTATAAATGCTAAATTTCGCGGATCTTGTTAATAGTTTGCTTATCAATAATTTCTTATTGGCATAGTATGCCCTATTAACTGCCATTCTTTTTTCGTCGATTTCGGTTCTTCGTTCCCCATTACTGCTGATCGTGATTCCCAGATATTTGAATTTTTCCACTTCCTCAAATTCATATTCCCCTATTCTTATCATTCTGTTTTAACAATGTTTGCCAACTCACATTATTTTGTTTTTATTACTATTTATTTTTAATCCCATTTTTTCGACCTCTTTTGTTAATTCTAGTATCTAGTTTCATTCAGATTATTCCTTTTTTTCGTTACTATCCTTATGTCATCTGCGACTACATGGCTTTTCATAACATGCTCCAGGGCCAGATTAAATAGTGTTGTTGATAGAACATCACCCTGTCTTACACCTCTATTAGCTACAAAGCCTTACGTTTCTCCTTTACTTGTAAGTATATTCTCTTTTGACTCGTTCATAGTTATTGCAATTAATCTTCATAACTTACTTTCTATCCCCTGTTCTTTCAGTCCTCTCATCAGTTTACTTCGTTTTACTTAGTCAAATGCTTGTTGCAAGTCTATAAATAGCATTTCTATTTCCATTTTGTGTTCATGGGCCTTTTCCATTATCTACTTGATAACGTGAATAGCGTCAATTGTTGACTTTCCTTGTGTGAAACCGCATTGGTATTGACCTATTATTGCTTTGGCTATTTCAGATAAGCGACATTGAATTATTGCTGACATTATTTTGTACGCTACATTTAAGAGAGTTATACCTCTGTAGTTTTTGCACTTCTGCTGATCCCCTTTTTTGGGTATTATGACAATTTGCCCAACCTTCCATTCTTCGGGCATTCTTTCTTCTCTCCATATTTTCTTTATTAGCCGATATAGTCTTTCGTGCAATTCCTCTCCTCCATACTTGATGAATTCCATGTTTATTTCGTGTTTCCCGGTGCTTTCCCATTCTTACTTCTTTTAATAACTTCTACTACTTCATTTTTTGTTGGTTCCTGTGATATATTTTCTTCTTCATCTTCTTCGCTTTCTTCCTTTGTTGTATTATCTGAGAGTGCCTCAGTTAGCAGTTCCTCGAAACACTCTTTCCAAATTTGTTTGTAATGAGCTTCTTCTTGTATCACTTCGCCGTTTTTATTCCTTATACCTTTAATTTTACCTTTATCATCTTATTTTGTTCATTTATTTTTTTATAATAGGCTTTTGTGTTTTTGTTAGTTTTTTCATTTTCTATTTTTCTTATTCTGTCATTCATCTTTTAACATTTCTTATCAATTTGTTGCATTTTTTCCTTATTCTCTCATATTCCTCTCTATCTTCTGGGTTGTTTGTACTTATCCATTTTATTCTAGCGATTCCTTTTGCTCTTACAATCTCTCGACATTTTTCATCATACCATTGCTTGTTTATTCCGTTTTTTCCACATTCTCCGTTTCTTCACATTCCATTAACTTTTTTTCCACTTCGTTCTCGTATTCGCTTCTTATATTTTCATTATTAAATTTTTCGAGGTTCCATTTAATCCGGTTTGTTTTTGTAGCTTTTAAATTTTTTGTTTTATTGTGGCCACTACCATGTAGTGATCCGAGTCGGTATTTACCCATCTGTATGTTCGTACATCTTTGAACGACGACTGCTTTCTTCTATTAACAAGCACATGATCTAATTGTGTACTATATTTATTATTCGGCGATGTCCATGTTATCTTGTGTTTTCTTGGGTGGGGAAATTTAGTGGTACTCATTATCATATTCATCCTTGCTGCCCGATTACATAGTCCCGTTGCTGTTTGTTTTCTCATGTACAGTGTACTTTCCTGCCACTTTTCTCAAGTAGTCCTCTTTTCCTATTTGTGCGTGTGTCGTGAATTAAAAGTATTGTGTCTTCTTTTGGTATTTTTTCCATTTCTTCTTCAATTTTTTCATACATATTATCTTTCTCCTCCTTATCTGCAACTTCAGTTGTTGCGTATGTATTTATTATCGCTATATTCATTGGTTTTGATTGTATTCTCTGGCATGCCAGTCGTTCACTTATTGGTCTAAATTCTAATATAAGATTTCGTAAATTACCCCTTATTATGAAACCTGCCCCATTTTGTCCTTGGTTTTTTATTCCCTGAGTAATAAAAACTAAAATAATTTTTTTCTACCACCCCTTGATCTTTCCATGTCTATTTTGTATTTTTTTAATTCGTCTCCAATCTCCATAATTTTACTCGGTATTAAGATTGTTCTGACGTCCCACGTGCATAATTTTAGTTCCTTTATTGTTTTTTTTATTCCTAAATCTATTGGAATTTTTATTATTTTCCTTTCAGCGATTGCTAATCTTGGAGCAGGATGTAGTTTTACTCGAAATTTTGAAGCTGTTTCCAAAATCAGCTGAAAGAGAACTGGAACAAAGAGGTCGTGAAAAGGAAATCCGAAATCTTGACGACACGCCTGTTAAAGACGCATTGGAAGAAGAGAAAAAGGTCAAAGAAAATAAAACGAATTCTGTAAAAACACAGGTTTTTGGCAAACAGAAAGGAATCGAAGAAACAAGCAAATTGTAAAAATATGAAAACAGCTAAAGTCGATTTAATCCGTGACGAAGAGACGTTTTGCTTAATTTGCTTAACACAATACAGCCATTAATAAGTTACATTAGTTTTCGCTATCAGCCCCTAGGTATGTACCAACCTTTCCCCGAACACGGGGTAAATTTAAGTTACGACCAGATCTATTCCAAATTTGAGAATTAAGTAAACAAAACATCAGTTATCAAAAGCCTTAAGGTATTTTTCCTCCATTTATCTATAAAATAATTGGAAAAGTTTCAATGTGGAAAATGTACCAACCAACCTCGGTGTCCCCTACTATCTAACAAATGGAAATCTTAATAATTTTCTTAGTTGATTGAATATATCGTTGTTAAAATTAGAACAATAAAAAAAAACAGTTTTCTACAGATACATCAACATATTTTGTAACGGTAATAAAAAAGTTTTTATTCGCAAATTAAGAATTCTTTTTTACTATATGGTTGTAAATGACTAATTCCATATTTCGATGCAATTCATCGTAAGAGGTACTTTTCCTCGGTAGCGCCCATAGATTACGTATGGGAAAATTAAATTTTTTTTATTACGTATCTTACGTGCATGTGAAATCGCCTGCATTGGAATGTACTCCTTATGTGGAAAAATATATTTATACATTCATATGTTCAGTACCGTACTTCGAGTTTATTAGAGATTTGCATGATTTTCTAGAATCCAATGTTTTAATGACTCATATAAACAGATCACTTAAGGAAGTTTTGTACCTACTTTCCAGTCCAAAGAAAATGTATTCTATATTTTCAATAGATTAAATATTAAAATGTTCCTATTTCACGATTATTGTTAGTTCAATAATCATTTACATAAAATTAGTTAAAGAAATTTATATACAATATGTGTAATAAAAATACCGTTGCACGTTACAGATCATTTATGTCGTCACGATTTCACCGTGTTATCTGATCGTAAGAGTAATCGAGGATTGTAGGAAGCTTCGAAATTGTGAGGTTATGTTTGTGTTACTAGGAATAATTATTAGTTTTAAATGTTTGCAGCTGATGGAAAATATTGAATTCTTTTCTGCATACCACACAACTGAACAAAAATACTGCATATCATTGCCAATAGAGACAGAAAATAAAACTGGTAGGTACCTAGTAGGAGAGACTGGGGGAATGGCGGCCCTCTAGGCAAACACTTCTATAACTCAGTTCTAATTTGCTAGAAAAAGAGGTAGGAGGTCCAAATGCAAGACAAGACGATTAGGAACCAGAGACATGTTAAGTAAAATATGGCAATGACAACTGTGATGAAATTTTAAAACTAGAGTTTCGGAACACAAACGTAGCTATGACAACAAAAAAATTGATTCTAACTATTCAAATCCTTTATTAGAAAACCAACACACTTTCGACCCAAAGTTTGAAATTTTACATGTAGAACGTTAATTCTTCAGTTTAAATCTCTTAGAAGCTCTTGAAATAAACAAAAACAAATATTCAGATAACCTTCTTAACGATCAAATAGATATCATTCGCTCTCCTTTATTAAACCTTTTTACCTAGAAAATAGTTTAAGAATGTTTGTAGTGAATGAATTTCCAGTTAAATTTTTTTTTCATTACCTTTGTTAATATTAGTACAATAGAATTCTGCATTTATGCACTGTACATATTAAAACAATTTTTCATTTTATCTTCATTCGTTTTGAGAAAGCTACTGTGTTAGCGAAACGCGTTTAACTAGTTTAAATATAATGAAGGTGTATACAAATTAAATTGCTTAATTTCATCATTCAGTATGGATCTTCATCAAGTAGAAGCCTCAAATATTCAACTATTTGTTTCATTTATCAACCTAATCTGTTGCAAAATATCCAACAAAGATACTTCTTGTCCATAATTCTGCTACACCATTGGTGCTCTATTGTTTTCTTCCCCATTATTTCTAGATTCTTCCTCTCCCAAATTTCTCACAGTACGATCCAACTCACTCCCTATCTCAGACAAATTTTCATCATCAATTTTAACTCCTGGATCCTGTCTTCGTATCTCTTATTCCCTGAACTCAACTCTGAAATCCCCAGACACCAATCTATATTCCTCATTAAACTGCATCTCACTACTCTCCACAAATGTTTCAATTTCTCTACTAGGACCTAATAACTCCTTACCATTTCTCAACGTCAACTTGGCGCCACAAGCCACACCCTGTATACTATACTGCATAACAACCTTGGAATAATTCTACATGTGCTCAAGGCAAAGGATCCTCTCTCAGACCAGTTAGACAATAAATCAATAAATTAATCCGGTTAGAAAATATAAGATTGAAAAGGAAATGCCATAAGTAATATAAATTATACAATGATTTCCAACACACATTCCTTACTGTGAGTGTGAGTCACTTTGCTATTCTTTTTATTATTTTTACATCGGTTTTGGTTTATCTATCTGCCGTCTTTTCCCTTGATCCATTTATCATATTTTTATGCTACTTAGGACACAAATTTCACCGCGAATCTTAGGTCAATGCATATCATTTTGCTGTTCCCATTTTATAATATCATCGTTATTCATCGTTACCTTTTCTTTTCCTTGTCTAGTGAAATATTTTTGTAATGATTTGGAATATGAACAGCATTTAAAAAATTTTCCAAAATCAATTAATATAACTTGTGAAATGACAGTAAGGTATTGGGTGCTTTGGTATACCAGGTTTGGGTTCTTTCGATCTCTAAATTTTCAGTGGTATTGTATTATCAACGTTACGCTACTGATTGAAAAATTATTGTTGTTCATTTATGAAATAGTATTATCCTCGTGGCCTTCTACGAGACAGAATATATCATGGATAACTTGGTATGCTGACATTAAAAAAAATAAAGTAAAATACGAAACCATTGTCAACTTCAACTCGTGCTTATATTGTACTCAAAACTATGGCGAATCGTTGAAAATATCACTCTTGACTTATGATTGCTTTAAGTTTTCCTTTATAAACAAGACCACCTATGATTGAATGTCCTTTGTCGCTGCAGCGGGGTCAGTTTGTGGCGATTTTTAACGAACTACTATCGACAAATAATTATTGACCGACATCGAAATTATACTGAGGAAAATTTGAACAAATTTCTTATAATAAATGTACTATAAAGTAAATACTCAGGAATTTTTCGAGCTACGTACAATATGTTTATGCAGGCTATCTGTTTGTATACGTTTCTGTGGTGGAAGCTTATGGTGGTAGTAATAAAATATCTCCTTTAGAAAGAATAAGTTTACTTCGGTGAAATTACAATATAACATAAAAAACTTTTTTTCATTTACGACATTTACATTATTACAATATGACAACGATTCACTCAAAAATGCACACTAACTAGATATATGTCCCTCAGCATTGTCAACACATAAAATTACGAAAAGAGGTCTATCATACATAAGAATCCTCATTGTCCACAATTATATGGAACAGTTAAATTACATAAAATAACGAAACCAATTAGACCTGTAGTCTCTTATGGTAATGCTCCTAATAATATATTGGCAAAGAAGCTCAACAATATACTCAATACTTACGGATATGAATCTCAGTACTCAATTAGAAATTCAATAGAACTATTCAAAAAGTTGAAAGCAATCCACTTGCAAGATAACTATAAACTCATTTCGTTCGATGTAACTAATATGTTTACTAAAATTCCTCCTAAAGAATGTCTAATACTTGTAAAAAAATTACTAGAAGATAAAAATATTAATCCAGGAGTAATATCAGATATACTTAATTTATTTGATGTATGCATTAATCAGAATTATTTCACTTTTGACAATAAGATATATATTCAAAATGAAGGTTTACCAATGGGAAGCCCTATATCACCTATTTGAGCAAACATTTTTATGGACAATTTAGAAAGAAAGATCTTTGAAAGTAATATTTCGAAAAATATTTTATTTTGGTATAGATATGTAGATGACATATTAGCTTGTTTTATGGGTAGTGAACGACAATTAGATGTATTTTTCAACCACATCAATAATTTACACCCGAAAATTAAATTTACATTAGAAATTGAAGAAAATAGCTCAATCAATTTTCTTGATTTAAAAATTCAAAGAGTTAATAATGTACTTGATTATTCAATTTACCGAAAACCAACACAGACTAATGTGACAATTCCATTCAATTCTAACCACCCTGTGTCACACAGACTAGCAGCATATAATTCAATGATACATAGAGCTTTTTCAGTTCCTATGAACAAATGTAATTTTGATAGAGAGATTAATACAATTAGACAAATAGCAACATCTAACGGTTATCCATTAGATATGATAAATAAGCTAATTAGTAAAAAAGAGGAAAAAGTGGCATTACAACTAATATATCGTAAACAAGCTGATGAAATTAAAACTTATAAAACCATCACATAAGCAGGAGGTATTTCTAATAATATTTCAAAGATAATATCTTCAGCAACGAATACAACAATTTCTTTTAAAATAGAAAGTAACGTTAGTACAAAATTGTTAAATGTAAAAACAAAAATACCACTATTAAAGAAGTCAGGTATATATAAACTCAAATGTCCAGAATGTAATGCTGTCTATTTGGGTCAGACCCTTAGGAATTTTGAAATACGATACAGTGAGCACTTACGAGCATACAGATTAACAACCAGATAAATCCCACTACGCAAAACATCTACTTGACACCAATCATTCATTGAATCCTAACACCGAACTAGAAGTGCTGCATATTTGTGAAAAGAAACAAGAACTGGATTTCCTTGAAGAACTGGAAATTAGAAGACATTTAAGAAACCCACAATATGAAGCTGTCAATGAACAGTTAAATCTAGGGAATTCTCCACTAATAAACTGTCTTCTTAAGTGATAATTGTAAAGATCAGCAGATATAGTTTTCCTGGTTTTCTATATCATTGCACAGTTATACTGATCTTAATTGGAAAAATGATATCCAGGATATCACCATAGGGCTGATAATATCTAAGCTTCAATATTTGTAATATCACATCTTCTTTTTTCCATAAACATATATTAAGCCAATCACAAGTTAGGTTACTTCTTGGTCTAGCCAAAAATAACTACTAAACATCAGGTAGGCATAAAATGAAATGTAACTTCTGTCATTCTGACGATGATATTGATTTATCGAAACAATTGTCATTTTTTTAGAATTTTCAATAACTTGTATTATATTGTGGAATTAACTAGAGACCGCGAGTTTCATTTAAAAACACTAATATGAGCATATTCCACGAAGTAAGGGTCGAGACAGTCAATTTCATTAATTTAAAACGTATTTTTGTTTCACAGTATTTGCGATGTCATAAAGACTTCAGGTACGAGGCAGATGATGGAGTATTTTTATCTGATTTTTTGGATGTCGTAACAGAAGAACCACAACCTCCGTGTTGATCTGGAGTTACCAAAAAAAATCAACGCTTCCTACAATTTGAATTATAGCGAAATCAATTCGTTATATAATATTGAAGGATATATAATTTCTAGTATAAAGAAAACATCTAAGTCATGTGAAGATTGTATTGCATCAGTAGGAAGTAAATATCCTGTTGATATGGTATATACAAACTTAACAATTTTGAAACGTTACAAACACAAAACATAATTTTTTTGTAATGAGCATGTTATATATTTTTATATTGACATGGAAAGTATTTTTAGAACATATTATATTGTGTCCTCTCAAAATATTATTGTAGTACTTTTTACCAATAAAATGAAGGTATATGAATTATTGATAAAAAACTGTCATAATTTAATGAATAAAATAATCATTCGCAATGTTACTTTTAGAGAACGGGAGTTGACCATTAATACCTATAGTTTTAATTTATGAACAATAAATACACTAGATTGATGTATGAGACTTTTGTGACATTTATTTTTGTTGTTGTCACCTAATTTCCAAATCTTTTATGAGCTGGTTACTCAGGTATTTTATTTCCTTTTCATATGTGTCATCTCGATAGAGCGCTTGTCCTGACAAACGCCTCATCTTTCTTTTTATGTATGATAATTTAGAAATAGGTAAATCACTATTTTATTTTGCTCTTATTACTTTTCCGCCCAACCTTTCTATATGCGAGAAAAGTATTGGTTTACCCCAAAAAATGTTGGAATTTTGAATTTTTCGTTTTCCATCAACAACAACACGAAAAAACGGTTTTTAGAAAAAATAAACGGTTTTAAAGATTAAAACTAACTTTTCCGCATCTGTGGCCCTGAACAATATTGTATCATAAAATTGTTACTTGTATACACTTCGAGGGATGTATCGTGCTAACAAACCGAAGATTCTCCAAAAATAACCAAAAATTTAGTATATCTAGTTTTATAGGACCCGCTGTACTCGCTCTAGTCAACTGAAAATCAATAGGGTACATCTGTGAGACACCTTGAACAATACTTATTCATAAAATTGATCAATCGTATACTCTCTGGAGGCTGTATCGTGCTAACAAACTAGAAATTCTCCAAAAATGACAAAAATTTGGTACTTCAAGTACCACAGCACCCGTTGTACTGGCTTTAGTGAGCTCAATATCAATAGGGTTCATCTTTAAGACGCTCTGAATAATATCCAATCATAAAATTCATCACTTGTATATACTCCGGAGGCTGTATCGTGCTAACAAACTGAAACTTCTCCAAAAATGACAAAAATATGGTACTTAAAGTACTGTAGCACCGGTTGTATTGGCTCTGGTGAGCTGAAAATCAATAGAGTTCATCAGTGAGATGCCCTGAATAATATTTAATCATAAAATTGGTGACTTGTTGAACTCCGGAGGCTGTATCGTGCTAACAAACTGAAATTTCTCGAAAAACGACAAAATGTCGTACTTCAAGTACCATAGCACCCGTTGTACTTGGCTCTTGTGAGCTGAAAATTAATAGGGTTCATCTGTGAAATGTCCTTAACAATATTCCATCATAAAATTGGTGACTTATCGCACTCCGGAGGCTGTATCGTGCTAACAAGACTTGCAAGGAAAAGTAGCCGACGACAACGACGACGACGACGACATACACACAGGATTTTTTTCTTCTAAAAACCGTTTTTTCGTGTTGTTGTTGATGGATAACGTAAAAATAACTCAAAAAAATTTCAAATTTCCAACTTTTTTGTGGGTAAACCAATACTTTTCTCGCATATTAGATAGGTTGGCGGAAAAGTAAAAATCCTGTGTGTATGTCGCCGTCGTCGTCGTTGTCGTCGGCCACTTTTCCTTACATGTCTTGTTAGCACGATACAGCCTCCGGAGTGCAACAAGTCACCAATATTATGATTCAATATTGTTAAGGACATTTCACAGATGAACCCTATTGATTTTCAGCTCACCGGAGCCAATACAACAGGTGCTAAAGTACTTTATGTACGATATTTTTGTCATTTTTGGAAAAGTTTCAGTTTGTTAGCACGATACAGCCTCCGGAGTATAAACAAGTGACCAATTTCATGATTGGATATTATTCAGAGCGTCTCAAAGAATAACCCTATTGATATTCAACCCAGTAAAGCCAGTACAACGGGTGCTATGGTACTTCAAGTACCAAATTTTCGTCATTTTTGCAGAATTCTCAGTTTGTTAGCACGATACAGCCTCCAGGTGATACGATTGATCAATTTTATGATTGAATATTGTTCAAGGTGTCTCACAGATGTACCCTATTGATTTTCAGTTGACTAGAGCGAGTACAGGGGGTCCTATAAATCCAGATATACTGAATTTTTGGAGAAATTCCGGTTTGTTAGCACGATACATCACCCGAAGTGTATACAAGTAACAATTTTATGATAGAATATTGTTCAGGGCCACAGATGCGGAAAAGTTAGTTTTAATCCTTAAAACCGTTTATTATATTTTGTTTAATTTAGTAAATTTTTTTTAGAATTTGCTCAGATTATTTATTTTACATTTCACATTCAGAAAACTCTTGCACTTTCTCCACGTTAGCTCTTGGACTATTATTTCTATTCTTTACCTTCACGATCATCAGTTCAATATATTATGTGTTCAATCATTTTTGGAAACACATGATTAAGTTTTCTTTTCATTTTCAAAATAAACGAGTTTGTCGTATCTTTTAAATTAAAAAAAGAAAATTAATGACTTCACATCTCCGTAAAGTATCGTACAACAAACATTCTGGTATATTTAAAGAGTTTACGATAAATATTTATATGTGCATAACAAAATTTTCTAAAGAAATAACGAATGTGCCGACTACGAACACTAATCAAATGTCTAATGATAGGAATAAACTTACATATTACGGACTATTTAATGACCTGTTTGGTAAAATAAAGGTGTAAGTTCCATGAAATATAATTTATAATCTTCAATAAAATATGCGTCCTGCGAGGTATATAACCAGTGACGTTGACTTTTTTAAAACTTTAAAAGATGTATTACGATGGAAAACAGACAGTACTTAACCAATAATTTATAGTTCACAATACATCAATATATTAATTCAAAGTCGAAACTTATGCAACCATGGAAGCCAGTGTCGAATAAATATGGCCAGTGACGGACAGATATGACGTCATCGAAACTGTAGATTCGTTTTCGCGAGAAAATTTAAACCCCCAGTTACAAAATCGTCATCAAGGACATATACAGGATGACCACCAAAGCGAGGCCGTTATATTTAGTCATCACAGATCCAAAAATAACACTGGACTTCCTCAACAAAAACGTTAGGGTTGTGGAACATACCAGAGTCCTATGGGAATATCGGCGTCAATCGAAGCCGATAATCCAATGCCACATTTGCCAGCTTTGGGGTCACGCCACCTCCAACTGTGACAGGGCCCCCAGATGTCTAAAATGTGCCGCCCCCCACTTAACACCTGAATGCCCAAAGGAAAGTTCCAAACCTGCCAAATGTGCCAATTGCAAAGGCGATCATCCGGCCAACGCGATGATATGCCCTGAATTTATTAAAAGAAGAGACTGGCTGGAAGCGAAAAGGACGAAAACTACAAGTAATACAGCACCAAAATTTATCCCTGCTCCCCTCCCAAAGACAAACCCATGGAACAATAAAAATGCCCCCACCCAACAAGACTTTCCTAGCCTACCCACAAAACAAACTATCCCTATCCAACAACAAAGTATCCCCAAAACCCGAGTTATTCCTCAAACAAATGCCTCAACCACCACCTCTACAACACACATTAACAAATTCATGCAACTCAACTCGATGTTTCAAGAACTACAAAATATTGTCAATCTTGATGAACTAACAAGGGCCGTTGCAGATCTTTTACATGAGATGAAAGCAGCCACCAATAAACTAGAGAAGTTCACCATATACAATAACTTTGTCGCCAGGATTGATAAATATGACATCTAGGCAGGTAGGTGGTAAAACAGGAATTCAAAAACGAAGTCATCTTAAAATAATCTTTTGTAATGTAAACGGAGTAATTAATAAACTCCAGCTCATCAGACATTTTCTCGACATTCAAAAACCTGATATCTTCTTCTTAATCGTGATGCTCCTAAAATCTAACAAAACCGTGAATTTTAGAAACCCAGAATATAGTCTACATAGACTAGACCGCCCCGCAGGTGTCGGTGGGGGTGGTCTCGCAGTATTAATCAAAAAAGACATCACATTCCAACTCTTGCAACCAAATAATTCATCAATTGAGCATATCTCACTACTTACAGACAACAAAATAAAAATAGTTGGTGCATACAATACACCGAACAAAAAACGATACGAATCTGCTTTTTATAATATCATAAGAACACATAACAGGGTTCTCATAGTGGGTGACTTAAACGGTAAGCACTCACTCTGGGATTCCTATGCTTCTCACCCAAACCCCAATGGAAGTACTCTCCAAAGGTTCTGTGATAATTCGGACTGTAATATTTTCAGTACGGACGATCCCACCCACTTTGCTTATTCCGGTAAGACCCCAAGCACAATATACCTAGAGGTTGGCAGAAATATCAACACAATAACCAAAATGAAGACCATCGCTGACCTTAATTCAGACCATGATCCAATACTAATTGAATTAAAAATAGCACATAGCATACAGTCACATACACGTAGAGTACACGATTACACAACCACAAATTGGACTGCATTCAGAAAATACATAAATGAAACATTAACAATCACAAATATAATTGAAACTCAAAGTCAACTAACTCATACTATACAAAAAATACAAAACATAATAATAACAGCAAGAAACAACACAACAACTATTAAACCCAAACCTAAATCCCCAAATATCCTTCCAAACCGTATTGTTAATATTATAAAGGAAAAAAAATACGTAGAAGATGGCAGCAAAGCCGAAACGATACTGATAGACAACTGTTAAAAGACTATCAATACGCTGTAAATACCTTAATAAATGAACATCGAAATAACGAATGGAAAGCTTTTCTTGAAACATTGTCAATAAAAGGAAATCACTAAAAAATTAAAAAAACAAAAGAGATGAAATATCTAAAATTGTATCTAATGGTAAAACTTTCACTCAAAATCGAAGATAGCAGAGGCATTTGGAGAGTATTTTCAGGACAATTTTAAAAATAATATAGTTAACACTCAACATGCATAATAAAATAGCACAAACAGTATCTAATTATCTAAACACGTCAAATGCTACAAATAAATTCAATTTAGCAACCACCGCGGAAATATACAGTACAATCGTTTCGCTCAAAAATAAGACAGCTCCAGGGATCGATGGTATTTCTAACATTCTCCTCAAAGCTTACCGAAAAAAGCGATTGTACAAATTACTTACATAGTTATCTATATAATTAAAACCGGTAACTACCCTGATATGCTCAAAACTGCCAATGTTATCCCTATTATTAAAGCCAATAAACAATCATATTATGTTTCCTTACTAAATAACATAGCAAAGGTGATTGATAAAATCATTCTTAAAAGAATGCAACAATTTGTTGACAAACAAAATATTCTTCCAAAAGAGCAGTATGGGTTCAGAAGTGGACACAGTACTGTTGCTCAAATTATTAGAGTCTTCAACCACATCAGAGAAGAATTTTCTAAGAAAAATAAAACGATAATGGTAACAATCGACATTCAAAAAGCCTTCGACACGGTGTGGCATGAAGGACTAATATTTAAATTAATTAAACTTAATTTTCCGGAATACTTAATAAAAATTGTAAATTCATATATATATATATATATATATATATATATATATATATGTATATATATATATATATATATATATATATATATATAACACAAAATCTTATGCTTGTTTGAATGAAGGTTTAGCGGGTCCATACCCTATTCAAGCTGGAGTTCCACAAGTTTCAGTTCTCTCACCTTTGCTATATTCCCTATTCACCCATAATCTACCCTCAGCCCCAAATATTTTAACAGCTATGTATGCAGACGACACTTATTTTGTATCATCTGCACGAACACTCGACACAGCACTACAAAACATTCAATCACACATAAATACACGAATACTCACATACATGAGATATAACAAATTGACTATCAATCCTGTTAAGACAGAGTACATGTTACTCAGGAGGAAGACAAGGAAAAAGGCTCATTGCAATCTCAGCTTTGTGTTGAGGGGCAAACAATCACCCCCCAGTCTCACATTGAAATATCTTGGTTATACAGTGCAGGGCAACACCAACGCCAATGCACATATAACAAAGCAAGTTCAAAAAGCGAAGATGGCAATGAGCAAATTATACCCTTTGATATGCAAAAAAAGTTGTCTCTCAATACACAACAAATTGATGATTTATCGACAAATCATCAGATCCAATCGAACATATGCCGCACCAGTTTATTACACCGCTACAAAACACTACTTTAATACATTACAGGTGGTGCAAAGCAAGTGTCTACGTATGGCAATTACATATAAAACCGAATATCCCAAGCTTCCTAGAAATTCGTGGTTACATGAACAAGCCGATATGCCCACTATCAAGGACTTTATAATTAAAATATCACAAAACTTTTATAAATATTGCTTGCCCAAAAATCTTCGTGAAACACTCAGAGCCGCCAATCGCGCAAAAGACACCCATGATAGTGGGTGTAGACTTTTGCATGGTAACTTATTCACATAACTAGTTGTTGAATCTCCAACAACCAAATATATCTATACTCAAAACATATTCCCCACAAAAGGAACATCAGTCATGTTGCCTCTTCTCATAAACTAAACACTGTTCGTTTTGAAACCCTGTTTTTCAGCTGCTTTTCAGGGATAAATAAGTCTAAATATCTAGTGGAGCCAAATTTATCAATACGGGACAAAGTAACTTGAATAGCGAAAACAAATGGACTATGCGAAGAGCAAGGTGCCATATATGTATCCAGACATAAGCAATTATGTCAGGACTGCCAGGACATCGGCATTGTAGTAAGTAAGGAAATAAAAGTCAAAAGTTTCCCATAATTGATTTTTCATTTTTAAATGGAAATATATTGACCCAGCATCACTCTCCTAGATTGTCTAATAATTTCCACTGGAGCTTGCGACGCAGCTTGCAAGCACAGCTCAGACCACCTAAAATTCAAGTGATTTATGCTCGTGTCATTCCTGGATGTGTTCTTACAAAAAAATCGTATAGATAAATATTGAAGCAAATTTTATCCTCTTGAAGGTGACGTAAATAGTTTTTTCAAAAAAACTTCTAAAAATTTACATTTTTTCAGATTTGGATAATTCAAAATAGCGGCTGCGCAAATTGGAAACAATTTTTTTTTTCAATCGCGTCTAAATTTATGAACATTAACGATATTGAGAAACGGTTTGTTGCAATCAAAATCAGACTGAAAGTTATATTTTTATAAATAACATAAACAAAATTTTTAAATATTTTTTTACATAATTTTTTAGAACATTTACCGAAAATAAAAATTTTTACATCTAGTTTTTTTCTCATTTTGGCGTTGAAAAATTTCTTAAAAATATGTTTTTTCGTTATAAATATGTTTGTTTTTGAAAGGCGAGTATTTTGAAAAAAAAATTTTTTCAGATGCGACTTATACAAGCTGAGATAAACAAATTCAAAATCTGCTAGATACTGTCATAATATTAATTGAAATTTTCAAATTTTGATCACTTCGCTAGGTTGTTGAATCCCAACTCAACTTAAACGCAATTTGTCAATTTTTCTACCGTTAATTGGTCCATTCATAAAAGAACAGTAATCCTAGCTCGCTCGGCCAAACGGTGCGGCGGCAGCTGCTTGGCGTTCTGGTGGGGGGTCAGCGCTCATTCTCTTCGAACGCTCAAAAGACCCTTACTAACATGACTGACGACGTACTTGTACCCGACGAATTATTGAACATTATTTCGTGTTCTTGTACCACAGGGTGCTCTACTACCAGGTGTGGTTGTAAAAAAGTTGGCATACATTGTACGATATTATGTAAAAATTGCGAAGGAAAAAACTGTTGTAACATCGAAATTGTAAGTACGGTATGACGAGGATGATAATGAATCTCTGAGTGATAAGCTAAATTTTGATATGACTCCATCAGTTGATTGTGAACTTGCAATTGATAGTAGCAATAATATCGATGAGGATTTGTTTGCTAATGATAATGACGAGGAAAATTGTACAGAGCCATTTCCTCAGAGACCAAAAAGGGCGGGAATTGTAGAAAATAGATGTAAATTTGGAAATAAATATTATTCTTAGTATCTACGTTTCGAATTATGTATAATGTATATAATAAATGGATTTATAGATATACATTATAAATATCATTGTACCTTATTTCTAGCAATATGTAATGGTTGATAATAACCATACTATTAGCAAACCACGAATGCAAAATTTTTACAAAGAAAACTAAAATAAAAGCTTGAGCTTCGTTCAACTGCGAACGAGCGCTGACCCCCCACCATAACGCCAAGCAGCTGCCGCCGCACCGTTTGGCCGAGCGAGCTAGGATTACTATTCTCTTTTGAATGGACGAATTGACGGTAGAAAAATGAAAATTTGTGTTTAAGTTGAGTTGGGATTCGACAACCTAGCGAAGTGATCAAAATTTGAAAATTTCAATTAATATTATCACAGTATCTAACAGACTTTGAATTTGTTTATCTCAACTTGTAAAAGTCGCATCTAAAAAAAAATTTTTTTTAAATGCTCGTCTTTCAAAGACACACATATTTATAACGTGAAAACATATTTTAAACAAATTTTTCAACGCCAAAATGAGAAAAAACTAGATGGAAAATTTTTTATTTTGGGTAAATGTTCTAAAAGTTTAGGTAAAATAAATTTTAAAAATTTTGTTTATGTTATTTATAAAAATATAACTTCCACTCTGTCGATTGCAACAAACCGTTTCTCAATATCGTTAATGTTCATAAATTTAGACGCGATTGAAAAAAAAATTGTTTCCAATTTGCGCAGCCGCCATTTCGAATTTTCCAAATCTGAAAAAATGTAAATTTTTAGAAGTTTGCCCTCTATGTTCATCTATATTTTGACCTCGATATTAATATTTTATTTATAATTACCAACCAAAAATATAATTTTAGTAAATTTTTTCAAGCTTTGGAAAATTTGAGATCGGAAAAATTTTTTTTTGAAAAAACTATTTACGTCTCCTTCAAGAGCATAAGATTTGCTTCAATTTTCATATCTACGATTTTTTTGTAAGAACACATCCAGGAATGACACGAGCATAAATCACTTGAATTTTAGGTGGTCTGAGCTGTGCTTGCAAGCTGCGTCGCAAGCTCCAGTGGAAATTATTAGAGGATCTAGGAGAGTGATGCTGGGTCAATATATTTTCATTTAAAAATGAAAAATCAGTTATGGGAGAGTTTTGATAGTTAACCGATTTTTCGACCTTACTTTCCCGGACTAACAGTTCTGTTCATATATAGTAAATATCCAACTTAAAAAATATTGTAAATAAAGACATTTTAAAACAAAACAAACACCCCCAGTTGAAACCTCAATTTTTGACAATAAATTTTTATTCTTTATTATACTCGTTATCTATTTTACATCAAATGCTTTCAGGTGAAAGCAAAAATAAAAATATTGATTGTTATTAATAAAACAACCATCATATTTTAAACACCAGCTCTTTTCATAGCTTGATTTACTAATCTGGTTACAAGCTAGAATAGGAACTTTTTGTTTTAAAAATTGAATTACGAATCTCCCACAACAACGCTCTGTATACATCATAACTAAGACACAAATTTATTTCATAAATAAAATGATATCTTACCTCTTCGTAATCTAACTTTGAAGTCAATGTGAAAACTCCAGATTGAGGATTTAGCGAAAATACGTCGTTGGCCCAATCACTGATAACAGAATACGTCAACTGGGCATTTATTCCTAAATCTGGATCTGTAGCTTTAATTTGACCAACTCTGGAACCTCTCGGAGCGTTTTCTGGTATGTCAAATGAGTAAGCGCTTTCCAAAAAAACGGGTGGATTGTCATTTGTGTCGGTAACCTGAAAAAAAATAAATTTTATTATTTCAAGTGGTTTAGGATAAATATTTATCTAATTAGAAACTTTCAGATTTAATATGGTTACAAGATAACCTGATTTTTGGTTCAAAATGCCTTTTCTATTGTTATTATTATAAAGTTTCTTTACTTTCCAACACTTGGCTGTTTGGAGTCATGTTTCCACCATTTTTATAGTATTTCGCAATACTTTATTGAAAAATCGTGATATGAGTTTTGTTCTGTTTTTCATATAATTTTAAATCCGATACTGCCCTTCCCTAGTCCTTCCTTTATAAAGGAGGTTATGTCCGGAAACAGTAGCTTAATTTTCTATTCTAGGTCTTTGTTAGTTAGGGTGGTTTTTGGGATCAACAGCAGTGCTATGTCGTCGTTTGGTTCGTTTGGATATTTTGCGACTAGACTTGTGGTGGTTACTTGGTAAGTGCCCCTCGTATATGTTACGCTTACCATAAAGCCATTATGTGAGGAAAACACTTACCCAGTGGCCGTTCTTCGGGGATTGAATAAACAACATATTTCATAAAATCACTGGGTTTATTATATTTAAAATTAACACAAATAATAATAAAATGAATGAATCATGGGTTAGTTACACTTAGTTTTTATAGGAAACATTCATGCCAATTACCTCTCGATTCGACCTTCCGAGTGTGAACGCTTTGTTTACGTTAAATAGAAACGTGATTTCTAGGTGCTTGCCTGACCTTACTCAGATCGATAGCCGTAGTTAACATTGAAAAATATAATATACACAATTTAATAAAAATTTATTTTTTTCCAATACTCTCTTTTTTCGGGATCATCACATCATCCCCTCGTGGAAGAGAAAAATTATCGTCTTAATTTTTCGATACTACCTATGTCTATAACAGTTTTTGTTGATTGGTTTTGTTTATAAACACTCTTCACTTGTTTACAATTGTTTTCGGCTGTTATATTTATACATACGATTCTTATGAACTGGCTGTAGTTTATTGTCCTGAGATGTAATCTCACAATTTACTCCTTTTATTCCCGTTATTTTAAACGGACCTAAATAATGTAGATCGAACTTATTTCTCCCTTCATTTTTTAAAATAACTAATTCCCCTATTCTAAAATTTACAGGTGAAGAATCCTTTTCACTATTATTAACTCTAATTATTTTGTTTTTTATTAAAAACTGTTTGGCTCTTTCATTTGCGTATTGTAACTTATATTTTAATTCTTTATCATATCTTTCAAGATTGTATCACGGTTCAATTTCTATATTTAAGAATTCTAGTAAATTGGGGTTTCTCCAGTATAGTAACTCAAAAGGAGTGTATCCGTGATACGTGTTTGGTGTTGTATTATAGCAATATGCAAACATTTTTACAAACTCGCACCAGTTATCCCTAGAATCTTTGATAAAGTTTCTTATATACTCTATAAATGTTCTATGTAATCTTTGACAACTGCCTATGACCTCGTGATGGTATGCTGTTGAAAAATTATGTTTTATATTTAAAAGTTCCGCTAAGTTCTTCATTATTTTATTCTTATATTCCGTCACTTGATCTGTCCTTATCTCCTTCATCAGTCCGTAATTCGTTATAAAATTGTCAAATATTGCTTTTGCTATTGTGTGTGCTTCCTTGTTCTGAACCGGTATCATAACTGCGTATTTAGTTAGTTCGCATAATATTGTAATACAATAACGATTCCCGTTGTTACTTTCTACAAACGGACCTATTGTGTCTAAGTAAATAATATCAAACGGTTTTATAGATGTATCTGTGATGACAAATTTTTCCTGATGATTGAGCTCTGCTTTATTCACTTGACATTTATGACAATATTTCACATACTTCCTTACGTCTTTCGAAATTTGCTCTTAGCTTCTTTAATAATCTATTATTTCCTACATGTCCTCCAAACATTGGATCGTTGTGGTATCTTCCTAAAATCTTTTGGATCTCTTCTTTTTGCTGTACCGTTCTTGGTACTTCGCATATACATACTTGAATACTTTTTAACCTTTGATTTCCTTCTTCTATAAATTCTTATACTGTGCACTTTTTGAATATATCATCATTTGTATATATTTTCATTCTTTTTACTTCATTTTTTACCGATAGCTCCTCAAGCTTTTCCAACGTTCGTCCTAGGTCGAAGTTGTGTATTCCGGTAATTAAGGCCTCACTAAATTTCAATTTATTTTTGATCCGAATGCTCATCCTAAGTGAGATACGGTTATTTTCAAAGTGTAAAATTGGTAACTTATGTGCCTCAAGATTATTTAAAACTTTTACTACTGAAGGTTTTTGTATTCTTACTTTCTTTGTTTCTTCGTTAATCCTTAGATCCTTTTGTCATTGAGCGTTTTCTTTTCGCGTTTGTGCTCTTGTGATTGCCAAGACATGTGAATTATTTATATATAAATCCTTAAGTTCTTCTATGGATATTCTCGATATGCTATCCGCGTAGTTCGCTATACCTTTGACATACTGTATTTCAAAATCGTATTCTTCCAAATCGATAAAATTTCAAATTTTCCTAGACAATGTATTTACCTCTTAATTGCTTAAAACTTTTATCGCTGAAAATTGTATCCAAAATTTTCGGATTAGTTTCGTTATTTTCCTTATATATTAATTTATTCCATCCTGTATGTATTTCAAACTGATTCTTCCTTTCTTCCAGTTCTTTTAAACTGTACACGTTGTCGTTAATCATTAATGTATTATCAATTATCTTAGCTTTAGCTCCACTTTCTCTAGCCTGTTTCATGTATCTTATTAACTGTTTTCTCTGTTCCAATATATCTTTTGGATAATCTTCATCAATACATATCTTTGTTCCTTTTAGTTTATTCGTTCCGTTCAAAGTCTCTACTTCCTTATTCACATCTTTCATCATTATTAGTACTGGTCTATTTTTGTTACTGGTTTTGTTTCCTAATCTTTTACATTTCAAAATATCTGTTGTAACATCTACTGTGTTATTAACCTTGTTCATTACATCTTCTAATTTATTTCCTAGTTGTTCCTCATCCTCTTCGTTGTCTTCCTCTATACCATGTATTAAAAAATTCTTCTCTCTAAAATTTTTCTGTGTCTGTGTCATGTTTCCTTCCAAAAATTCTGTTTTTTCCTTTAGTTCCATATTTTCCATCCTTAAATCGTAAATTTTCTTCTTTAGCTGTGCTATTTGTCTACTCATTTCTTCAATTTTCTTTTCTATCTTGCATATTCTCACATTATTGTTAACTCGATTATTGTAATTTCCATTATTATTGTATTTCCTATCTTTATTAAAATTTTCGTATCTGCCATAGTTGTTTCCTTGATTATACTGTCGAAATGTCCTTTCTGAATGATTACCGTTATAAAATCCTCTATTGTTTCCTCTCCGATGATTATTCCTAAAGTCAAAGTTTGACTTCCTGAAGAAATTCCTGTTATCCTTCATGTGTAAAACTTGTTGTTATCCTACTATACCTTCTACTGAAACCAATTTTGATAGTACCTCTTGTGTAGTTTCAAAACTTCCCGCTGCAATTATTGTTTTGGTTGCATCCGTTGTGGCATTCGTAGTTACTGCCTTGACCGTTGATTCATAGTATATTTTTCGGCTAGTCGTTCGGGCATCCCTTCCGATACGTATGCTGCTGTAGTCTCTCCGCTAATTTTTCTATCTTCGTTGCAAACTGTGTTACATCTTTTCCATTTTGTCTTACTTTACCAAGTTTCGCTAAGAGAAGGCTTGGATTGTCTCCTTTCATCCCCGTTTTTAGTTTATTCTTGATGTCTGTAATTGAGTATTAAACTCGTGATTAAACTTCTGGATTTTCCCGTTAGTCTCGTTTTAATTAGTAGAACAGCATTTTCCTCGTTACCTGTCGTGTTTGTTTGTAGCAAATCTAATGAGTACAATAATGATTGTAATTTGCTTGCTTCGCCGTTAAATTCGGTCGGTAAAACTTTACTCGCAAAATTAAAAAAATCATTCATACTTGTCGCCATTTTCAAATGTTTGCTTATTGTTTGTAATACAATAGTGTCAATTTCCTCTAATATAGAGGTAGGTATTTTAACAATACAATTTAACGCTTGAAATGTCCTAGCAGTTTTATCAATAATCCTATCTGAATAATTTTTACAACTCTCCTGTTGTACTAAACTTAAATTTTTCCAATTTTTGGCTATTAACTTAGCAAAATTATTATAAAGACCTACTATACTATTAATTACTTCGATATGTATATCAGGATTTTTAGGAGTTTCCCTTTTCAAAACCTTTTTTTCCTGTTTATTACCTTCTTCAATTAATCGTAACTTATCTTAAGAATCTTCCCACGTTATTGACATTTATAAATTCGTTCATAAGAATAGAATGCATAAGTACTTACAATTATTTTTACACAGTCAGAGTTCCTGTTGTCTGCTTTGCTGCAATGCTTCGGTTGATGTCCCTTTTCAACGCTCTTCGCCTTTTTTTTCCAATACTGTCTTTTTTCGGGATCATCACAGACTTTGGAAAACAGATTTTTAGCCATTTCAGGTCCAGAACTCTCCTGCGTAGCATCTTCTTATTTCCTTTGA
The DNA here is from genome assembly GCA_963921935.1 of Galeruca laticollis. Taxonomy (NCBI): domain Eukaryota; kingdom Metazoa; phylum Arthropoda; class Insecta; order Coleoptera; family Chrysomelidae; genus Galeruca; species Galeruca laticollis. The sequence continues at coordinate 33,845,851 of OY998175.1, forward strand.
AATTTCATCGCTATCTGCTTGTATGCTGAAGTTTTGGTTTTCTGCCTCCGTCTGGGTGCTTGATTCTTCGGTTCTTGTCGACGTTGTCTGGTATTTTGTGATGTTCGTTTTCATTACGACATAGCTCGTTTTCAAGACATCCATTTTCCTATTAAGTTCCCCGACTATGTTGTTCAGCTCTCTAGTTATGGCTTTAATTTCTATCTTAGTATTCGTACTGATTTTAACTTGTTCTTTAAACTCTCCCATTTTATGGTTCAGGCTTTTCATAGCCTTCAATGTAGCGTTCATCTCGGGCGTTTCCGTATTTCAAGCATCGTCCCTGCCATTTTCTCCTTCTCCATCCCCTTTCCTCTTTTTCTTTGCTGGGCTCTTAGAGTTGACGCTCGGGGTGGCTTCCGGTTTCTTATCTTCATAAAGTTTGATTATAGCACTTGATGAGTCTTCATCTTGCCAGGGGTCGTCGTAATTTGCTGTCAGTGTTGAGAAAACCTTATCTGTCACTTTTTTGAAATGTCTGGAGATAACCGCCTTATTGTTGGGTTGGTGTCAGGGTCCCATGTGTATCATCCTGTACTGATTTCTGCTGTAAGCATTGTTATTTGCTCTTCTGGATCTTTGGTCTGCGTTTTCTTTCTACTAAAGCCGCTTTATTGTCTTTTCTCTTCCTTAGTAATTTTTGGTCTTCCAGACGTGTTTTCCAGTGTCTTGGACTGGTCGCCTTACAAGAACATATAGCGGTCGCAGGCTAATGGTCGGGGGGAGCCCACTCTGTCATCATTACTTCACTTTTTTCTATATTTATATGCATATTCCTAATTTTTAGCGACCTACTTTTTCCAAGCCAATAAATTATGTTGTAGATCTATTACGTTCTTTGCGAAGATAACTAAATTATCTGCAAAAACACACTCACGTATTATGTTAATAGCTTCCATATTTTTGAATCCTATGTGTACCTTCTTTACCTTTTCTTTAAGTTCCTTCAGTACATCACCATGATAGATTGTACAGGACTCAATTCTCCCCCTTATCTTAGACCCTCCTTTGTTACAAAATCTGCAGATTGCACCTTGCCTTTCCTCACATGATTTCCAGTTGTTTTATATATGCACCTATTATCGTTTCTCAATTTCTTTCCACCATATCTTTGTCGCAAGCTTTGCCACACAGAATTTCTTGTAATGATATCAAATGCTGCCTGTATGTTTATAAACACTACTTATACTTTTCATCTTGTGAATGCTTTTTCTCAATAATTTGGCGAATTGTAAATATGTGGTCATGGGAACTTCTTTCTTTCCTGAAGCCGCTTTATGATTGTTCCAACTGACAGTCTACTGTCTCCCGTAGTCGCTTCTCTAAAATTCTTTCAAAAACTGTCAGTACTATAGATAGCAACGTTATTCAGCTACAATTGTTACCGTCACTGCCTTCCTCTTTTTTTAAATATTGATATGATTACTCCTGGTTTCCGAACTTCCGGTATTTATTCTTCTTTCCATATTATAGTAAACATGTTTTTTACCAGTTGAAGTCATATTTCTCCCAAGTTCTGTAGTAACATTTCAGTGGTGATATTGTCATGCCCTGTAGCCTTTCTTTGTTTCTGCAGCATCGAGCATCTTCGTTGTGCATATTATCATCTTGGTTAATGGGTTCTTCTTCATCATTCATTAATGCAGGCTCATTTTCTACGTTCAATAACTCTTCGAAATACTCTTTTCTTCTATCCATAATTTCTGTTTCTTCTCTTTTTTGTTCTGAATATATCTTGTATTATTTTTTACCGTGTCTTAGTTTTTCAGTACCTCAAAAATGTACTTTCCGATTTCCTTTACTGTCTTGTTCAATTTTTTACCAAATTCTTCCCTGATTTTTCTTTTAGCATTGCTCACCATCACTTTGGTTTTAGTTCTTTCAACTTTGTAACTTATGTAACTTTAATTTTTTTCTTTTTTGTAGGTACTCTTTCCATTTTTGTTTCTTTTAACATGAGTTTGTATTTGTGCTTTGCACCATCTTATTAACTTTTTATTTCCTCCTGTGGTAGACGATCCGCAATTATTTTTGGCCGATTTTCAGATTACTGACCTTAATTTTTCCCATAATTGTTCATATTTTGTATTTGCTACAACCACTTCTCCAAATAATTTTTCCGTCAATATTTCATATTTTTTTTGCTATTTCCTTTTCAGTTAACCTGTATAATCTAATTATTTGTTTCTTCTGTATCCGGTTTTCTCCTTTTTGGCATTTTAATCTTTACGACCAATAAATAGTGGTTGCTATATATTTCCTCTCTTCTTTTTACTTCGAAATCTTTAATATCGCTGATTCTTGATTACATAATCAATAATAGATTTTTCATTTCGACTTTTTTACTTCCCTTGTATACTTCTGACTATCTTTATGTTAGTAGAGTGAATTAGTAATTATTAATTCATTGAGTATACAAAAATTTATTAGCCTTACTCCATTATTATTCCTTTCAATTTCTTCATGCATTCCAATTTATTACTTTCTTCACCCTGCTTTCCAACTCTTCTATTTGGATCGCCAATTATTATTAATCTCCCATTTACCTCTTCCAGCTCATTGAGCGTTTCCCAGAATTTTTCTTTTTTCGATTAATTTTCATCTCCGTTTGGCCCGTATAATGAATATGGTTGTCTCTGTTTTTAAATGTAATTTGATATACCATCCCAGTTTTAATAGTTATTATATGTCTCTTATTTATGATACACCCCACTCCTTATTTAGCCCAACTATTAACCATGTCTCCATTATAAATTAATAAATGTCCTAATTCGATTTCTTCATTTCCTTTTTTTTGGTTTCAGTGAATCCCAGTATATCTAAATTTTCTTTGTTAATGTTAAATTCCTGTATTAATTCATATTCTTTGCTCGCCAATCCTCTGACATTCCATGTTGCAATGTTCCAGATGTTTTCATCGATTTCATTCAATGTTGTTATTTTTATTCGTATTTGTGATTTCTGGCGTCGTGACATCGCTGTATTTCTACTATCATGTGTGTTTTCATTTTTCTTTATATTTCCGTTTCGATTGTCATAGTTATTTCCGTTTCCATTTGCGTTTTCCTTATAATTACTAGGTATTTTTCATCCTCTACCCTTCCTATTCGTTTTTTGTATTTCGCGCGTTTTTTTATTTTATAATCAATGCCGTATGTTTCTGGTGATCTTTCATTTATTTTTTGTCTTCTTTGTAACGAAATTGCATTTGTCATCAACTCCATAAATATTGTCGTTGACTATCAACTTATTATATTTAATGACAACTTTATGACCCTTCATTTTTGCCTCTTTTAGTTACGAAATTAGATTTTTTCTTTCCTCAACAATTTCTTTTGGGTAATCTTCATCAATCCAATCATTTTGTTGGTTTTCTTCGTTTGAGAATGTCAAATGTTCTGTCTCCTGCTGTTAGTTTCAGTAATGTAGATCTGTTTCTATATATTTTTTTTTATTTTTCCATTCTTTTAATTTCATCAAAGTTAAGTTCTATTTCAACTCCAATTTCCTTTAATACTTTCGCCACTTTATCTTCCACGATGTTGTTTTCTACTCCCCGTATTGTAATATTTTTTCTCCCCATTTCTCTTCCTAGCGCAGCTATCGTCTCATCTTCTTTTTCCATGTCTTCTTCTAATTTTAAAGTTTCTGCTATTAATTCCCTCATTTCACTCAGCAGAAACTCCATTTTGTTATTCATATCGTCCATTTTGCTTGTTATCACACTAAAAATGTCTTCAATTTTTCCATGAGACCGCAACTATTTCACAAAAAAACATAGCCATGAAAAATAGAAAGTAACGGAGATATAAATTAGTAAGAGAAATTATACGATCAGGTGATTGCTAATAAAAATCAGCTTGTCCAAAACATTATACAAATAATGTACGAAGTACTTTTCTCTTGATAGCACAATCGGTTTTCTGAATTTATGTATGTCATAACACATTCCTGTTGCATGGCTTAACTGTATTCCATCGAAGTCGACACCTAGAAACTTCCGTCGACAAGACAAGATACCTACGGGGACAGTATCAATTTGAAAAAAAAAATATCTATAATTATTTTCTAGATACTCTTAATCGAAAATCTAATCACGACGACATCCAAAGTCAATAGATCGTTAATTAAAAGCGCAAGAAGAACAAAGAAAGATTGATAAGATATTTTAAAGAAATGCGGAACTTGTTTTGGACACCACTCAACCCGCAAAGAAGGAGGCGTAGACCGACTATTATAACAGAGAAATTCTGCTATATAGTACGGTTGGTAGATCGAATAACAGGTAATCCATTTCTTCTTACATCTGCGATAGTTTTATTGTTATATAATAATTGAATGTTTGGAAAAATATCTAGTCGATTTTGTCCTTATTAAGACCACATATATTTTGTGCTTAAAAAATTGGATGCTAAAAAAAGTCTACTAAATGATGAAATTTTTGGAAATGTTTACACAAAAAACGAAGCAAAATCATATATTAAATACAGATATAGAAAACATCTGGCTAAAAATGAAAAATAATATAAGATAAACGACTCTCAGAAAATCAACAAATAGACAAAGAAGCAAAGATTGGTTGAATGTGAGGGAATTAGATAGGCTAGACAAGGAAGCACGAAAATTCGGTTTGTATATAAATGAAGGTATAGGCAGAGAAAACAATATAGTGTATTTTTATCATATTGATAGCTGAAGAGCTCATTATAAATTCAAACACGCGTCTGAAATACTTCAGGGTTATTCAAAGAATTAAATATAGTTGTAAGCGCTACTTCATGTAAATAAGTGTTCAGTTATCAACTTTTGCTAGATTTTCCTGTATAGTGAACAGCAGGTAGCGAGGGAAATAGAACCCTAATACCATTACCATTCAAATAGATTAAGAAGAGATACATTTGCCGTGACAGTGCATTATAGTTGGGTAAGAATAAGATCCTATTAGGTATTTTATTATAGATGTATTTTAATAAACTCTGCCTGTGATGATTGATGGGTGGACCGAGTAGCCCAAAGGTTGTCGCAGCCGGTCCCAAGCCCGGGCAAAAGAGGGATCTAGTTCTTCTAGGCTATATGCTTTGTCGTTTATTATTAGTTTGTTGTATTTTAGGATTGTTTTTGTTCCATTTTCCCTGGCATTCTTTAATTTTGGCATTAACAGTTTCCTTGGTTCTAGTACATCTTTTGAGTAATCTTCATTTATCCATATATTTGTACCTCTAAGGATTTTTGTCGATTTTAGGATTTCCGCTTTTTTATTCCCCATCATAAGATTTATCTGTATGGGTCTTATGTTTCTGGAATTATATCTTCCCATTCTTTTGGCCTCATCGATTTCAACTCTAGTTAGTTCGACCCCCACGTTTTTTATAATCTCAATGACTTTCTCTTCAGTATCTTCTATTTTTCCATTTTCGTCATCTGTCACTCCCTGTATTACCAGGTTTTTCTTTTTTACCTCCCTCACCAACAATTCGATTTGTTTGTCTTGGTGTGTGATCTTTTGTTTCCAAGTGATATTTTCATCTCTTAATTTTATTATCTCATCTGTTATTTTCCCCAGATTTTGCTCCATTGTTTGCAGTTGTTGTTTATTTAGGAAAACATTTGTTCTATCCTCTCCATCTCAGCAAATTGTGTGAGCGTTAAATTCAGTACCCAGATTGACTCTTCCGAGGTAAGTGAATTTGTTTCGCTACGTTTTGCTTTTACTCTATTGTATTTTCACGAAACAGCACACTGGTATAGTCCCTGAATCCGATTCTGTCTAAGCCATGTATGAAAGTTAAAAGTATGGCGGATGCGCAAGGATTTCTTAGAACTGTTTACGATTGTGACTATCTTATCTAGATATTGTTTTTGTGACCAGTCTTATCTTGAAAATGCCAGAGCCAATTGTTTTTGTGTATGCCGCAATCTTGAATTATCTAGTAAAAAATGCACTAATATATAAAGGACCGACCAGGGAGAGTTAGTTTAGTTCACAATTTGACATCGTGAGATAAACAGTAAATAAGTGAATATAAATTAGTGAATTGTTTATATAAATTAGTTTAAGTGTATATAATTAGTGAATAGATGAGTGTGTAAATAAATTAGTATGTAGCCATACCGTGTGTTTAAACTTTATCCCACCCGTAATCAAAACATTTACTAATTAAATAAATAATAAAAACATTACATTGGTGTCAGAAGTGGGATAATATAAATAAATATCTACGTAAAAATGGCCAAATGTGACTTGAAAGTTACTGAGTTAAAGGCAGAATTGGAAAATCGCGAGTTGGAAATGTCCGGTAAGAAGAGTGAGTTAGTAGAAAGACTCAAAGTGGCAATGGAAAATGACGGCTTTGATCCAGAAACAGTTTTATTCAATGACGAGGCTTCCACCTTAATCTCGTCAATTTCTGCTAATATTTCTGCTGATATGGACGAGAAGATTATCACAATGAAAAACGATATTTCTGCTAATATAAAGAACTATTTTTCTGCCATGGACGAGAAGATTTCTGCTGTGAAGAATGATATTTCTGCAGATATCTTATCATTGAAAAATGACATTGCTGCTGAAGTCGAGAATAAAATTTTGTCACTAAAATCGGATATTGAGAAAAAAATAGTAAGTAAGAGAGAAATATTGCCGATTTAAGAACACAAGACACTTCAGCAGAAGAAAATAAGATCGAGATCTGCAAGCCAGAAACACAACCCAAGACAGATGATATTGTCAGTTTTACCCGAGTCAAGGCCCCAACGTTCGAAGGAAAAATGTCGTGGACCCATTATGTGAAACAATTTGAAGCAGCCGCTAGAGTAAATAATTGGTCCGATAGAGAGAAAGCAGTGAACTTAACTATCGCGCTTCGGGGAGATGCTTTAGATGTACTACAGATGATGCCACTTGAAGAAACGGATGACTTCGAGCAGCTGAAGAAGAGGTTGGACATGCGATATGGCCACGAACATCTAGAGCACTTGTACAAATTCCAGCTGAAGAACCGAAAGCGGAAACGTGACGAAACCATTCAAGAGTATGAACTGGATATTGCCCGACTAGTTCGATTTGCTTATCCATCAGCACCAGATAACATGATGGAATGTTCAGGTATCCAGGCTTTTATTGATGGCTTATGTGACCCTGATATGCAGAGGACGCTTCGTTTAGCCCATCCGAAAACATTGGTCGACGCATTAGCTGCAGCTCTTGAATATGAAGCAGCCACGATGGCTTCCGTATTCCTCAAAGGTAGGACCATACAGGAAGAAGGTGACGATGACAGACTTGACCAGATCGTCAACTTGTTGAAATGTATGGTAGACAAGAAGCCGAAGAAAAGCAGGTGCTGTGAATGTGGCGAGCTAGAGCATGCACGCAGTTCGTGTAAGCGTCCTACGACTCCTGCAAACCAAGAACCTCTTAAATGCAAAGCAGCCACGAAGAGCTCGCGCTACAATGAAAGTAGAACCATGCAGGAAGAAGATGACGATGACAAACTTGACCACATCGTCAACTTGTTTAAAGGTATGGCAGACAAGAAGCCGAAGAAGATCAAATGCCGGAAGTGTGGCGAGCTAGAGCACGTACGCAGTGCGTTTAAGCGCCCCAAGACTCCTGTAATGTAAGAACTCCAGTCACAGGGGAAATTAGACAGGGGTGAACATCCAGCTGATGTGAATCACCGAAAAGCCAACTCTTTGGCTAGACGACAATGTAGACTATTCACAATGCAACAAGTCGAAATCTAAGGAAGTTGCAGTTTCAAGAATTACAGTAGTCAATGAAGAATGGTCACCCACCAGGATCAGAGAAGATCAGGAGAATGATCCTCACCTGAAGATGATCCGGCAATGGAAGGAAGAAAATCGGCGACCTATTTGCCAAGAAGTGTCAAGATTGTTACCAAAACTCAAGGCGTATTGGGCTCAGTGGGACTCCCTTGTCCTGGAAGAAGGGCTGTTGAAAAGAGTCCTTAAAAACGATGATGGTAACGAGAAAAGGAGACAGACGAGAACAAGAGTAGCTGAAGTACTAAAGAAGTTACACGACAGTCCATCGGGAAGTCATCTGGGAGTGAAGAAAACCCTTCAGCAAGTCCGTGAAAGGTTTTATTGGATGAACAGCTCCGACGATGTGAAGGACTGGTGTAAGAAATGTACGACCTGTGCTACGAGTAATGGACCACATCGCAAGAGAAAGGCACCTATGAAACAGTATAATATTGGAAGCCCTTTCGAAAGGATTGCTTTAGATATCGCTGGACCATTTCCGACGACAGAAAATGGTGGCAAATACATACTGGTTGTAATGGATTATTTCACAAATTGAGTGGAAATTTACGCTATTCCGAACCAAGAGGCCACAACTGTCGCGGATGTATTGGTGAAAGAATTTATCAGCCGATATGGAGTGTTCTTGGAAGTCCACAGCGACCAGGGAAGAAATTTCGAAAGCCATCTATTCCAAGAGATTTGCGACAAGCTGGGAATGAAGAAGACCAGGACAACAGTATTACATCCACAGTTAGATGGAATGGTCGAGAGAACGAACAGGACTATTGGAAAATACCTGTCCACAGTAGTTTCCAGCCATCAGAGAGATTGGGACCAGTATATTTCCCTATTCGCATTGGCTTATCGATCTGCCGTAAATGAGTTCACGGGTGAAACACCTGCGAAAATCCTGTTTGCACGTGAAATGAGGCTTCCTTGTGACCTGGAATTTGGCTGTCGGCCTGGAGAAGATCTAGCAGGCGAAGACTACGTGATCCAATTCAGAAGAAGGCTGGACGATATTCATCAATTAGCTCGAACAAATCTTCAAGTTGCCAGCGACAGAATTAATAGTCGGTACGACACGCAGGCCACAGTAGGCGGTTTTAGAGAAGGGAACAAAGTATGGTTATACAACCCGACGAGGAGAAAAGGATTTTCTACAAAAATCCTGGGAAGGTCCTTACTTAATCAAGAAAAGCATCAATGATGTTATATATCGCATAAGCAAGATCCCCAACGGAAAACCAAAAGTAGTTCATCAAAACCGACTAGCGCCATTCGAAGGAGAGCATGACCTATAGAAAGGAGTAAACCATATTCGAGATGTGTATGACCCTACCTTCGATGAATTTATGGGCGCGTATGAAGGTACCGGGAAAGATAGATATGGAGTCACTTCAGAACAACGACAAGATTTGTTCACACTTCCAGAAGATTATTCACTGGCATACAACATCCCCGCCCGTATCAAGAACGTACTAGGGTTGGCATCCGTCTTTCGAAAGAAGTTCGGGCAATTTGAAAAACTTGAAGACCAGATTCCAGCCCCTGGCGAGACACTGAAATATAATTCGCAGTACGTCTTCTACGTGGTAACTAAAAATGAATTTAAAGATCGATCTACCTACCGCGATGTGTGGGAAGCACTTCGTAACCTCCGAGACCATGTGTTAGAATCCAGCTTGAAGAAACTGGCTATGCCTAAGATAGCGAGTAACCAGTTGGATTGGCGAGTCATCAGGAACATGGTAGAGGAAAGTGTAGAAATGGGTCCAATTGCCGATTCAAACATCCAGTCTCGGCTACACAAAAGTTTCAGGAGGAACTTCCATTTAAGGAGGGGGTAATGTTACGAAACAGCACACTGGTATAGTCCCTGAATCCGACTCTGCCTAAGCCATGTATGAAAGTTAAAATTATGGCGGATGCGCAGGGATTTCTTAGAACTGTTTACGATTGTGACTATCTTATCTAGATATTGTTTTTGTGACCAGTCTTATCTAGAAAATGCCAGAACCAATTGTTTTTGTGTATGCCGCAATCTAGAATTATTTAGTAAAAAAGGCACTAATATATAAAGGACCGACCAGGGAGAGTTAGTTTAGTTTATAATTTGACATCGTGAGATAAACAGTAAATAAGTGAATATAAATTAGTGAACTGTTTATATAAATTAGTTTAAGTGAATATACTGTGTATATAATTAGTGAATAGTTTAGTGTTTAAATAAATTAGTAAGTAGCCATACCGTGTGTTTAAAGTTTATCCCACCCGTAATCAAAACGTTTACTGTTTAAATAAATAATAAAAACATTACAGTATTATCTTCTTGTTCTTATTTCCACTATTTTGTGCACAAGTTGGCAACGTCGCAAAATATTTGCTTGCAACCGTCGTCTTAACTGCTGTGTTTATATGGAAATAATTCGATAATTGTTTTATTTTACTTACAGTGATCAGTTTTTTGTCATTCACAGTTCAAAGATTGACAGAATTTCTCCGGAGAGGAAAACCCACTATGGAGTATTCCCCTTTGATCGATTTATAAATCTCGTAAATTTCAGGTTTTTGCAGGTGAAAAGTTCGCTACAATATACCTCTTCAACTGACCGTTCCCAAGTCCCGTATTGACGTTTTAAAACAACGAATTGTTGAAGAATGTAGGGCAATTTCCCCTGACACAGACAAGAGTTTAATAATAAGATGTTTTACTGCCAAGAATTAGATGGAGCACATTTTGAACCATCATTATAAGAACTTGTTCTTAAATATTTATTAATTAAAAGCGAAACTCAAATTTTAGTGTTTATTTAATTTTACCATCAAAAACGTATGTAAATCGTAAATTCAAAAAAATAGTATGATTGAATAGGTATTCTAAATACCTTCCAAACGAGGTGTCACTTGCCATAAGGTCCCGTTTATTATTATTGTTTGGAATTGCCTGGTGACGCCACCGATGTCTATTACGTCACCTGTTACCATTAGTAGTTTCACCGTTCAAAATAAAAGAGGGGGGGAGGGGAAATTTGAGAAGCACTGTATACCGAAAGAGTGTACCAGTGTAGCATCGTTATTAAAGATAAAATACATATTTTATGTCACTTTTAAATCAGAGATGAGTCGTGATATAAATTAGAATAGTTATATGGACCAGTACAATAGTTGATTGAATTATCAATATTCAGGAAAAATAAAATGTATAATCGATAAAAATTATTGATTTTGATAGTGTTTTCGTTTATACCTTTAACGAAGTGGGTGGGAAAAATGATTCACCAATTAGTTTTTTCACTATCTACCTGTACTAAAAATCCTACGGTGCAGTTTATCATAGTTGCCACTAGAGATGCAGATCTAGCAGATTTCAGGCTAACAACCATAAGAGCGTTGAACTGTAATTGTTGATGGTACTATTCGATTATGCTCAACAGTATGATCACTATTAATAAAAACCTGAAATTTTCAACTAAACGAACTAAACCTATTCAAATTTAGAACCGTTTGTTGTTAGTATTATGTAATTTCAAATCGCGTAATTTAACGAATACAATCAAAAGATGATTTGATTTGAAGAGAGATCGCATGTATTATAATTTCGAATATATGAGTAGTTATGGTGTTAGCGACTGTAAGAATTTTTTATTCAAATAACTAATCGAAGTAATAATTAAAATAAAAAATAAGAAGCTAAATAATCAATTCATCAAAAACCATAGTTAACGACCATGCATACAGTCTTTGTCCAAATGATTGACCAAGGTTTTATAATTGATGTGAATAATCATCAGAAAATACAAAAAATTGTTATTAACAAACACTTATTGAAATTGCCTAGTTTTTTAAAGTATTTAACGGAATATACATTCATTCCTACATATAAAATACTAATTTAAACATAAATACAGGGTGGTACAGAATTAACATTTAAATGCTTCAAAACCTTTTTCAAACTCCTTTTTTTTCGATATTTTTATGTGCGGACTGGATTCTCAGTGCCTGGAAGCTAATTTTCGACAAGAAGGTTCAGTAAGGAACCTCCCGGGTGCATTTTTCGTTTCCTATACGAGTAGAACTACGCGGAGCGCTCATGGGAGGATGGCAATACCGATGATGAATGATATAATGTGGGATCAGGGGATTTCTATAGCTAATAAAAATATTATATACAATACCATCATTAAAAATATAATAACGTACATTACCAAAATATGGCAACTAAAGAGTATGTGTCAAATTTGTATTTTTTGAGTTTCGCATGACATTTCACACAGAATATAATGAATAATAGATAAGTTATGTCATATATAAAAGAAATATTTCAATTTGAGATCAGATGTCACTGTATATATTTAATTAGTAATAAAACAATAAGAAATCTCAATATTTCATAGAATTTTTGGAATATAAACAATGCAGATCAGCAAACAAATTTAGTTTTTTTAATAAGGAAGAAACAATTTGTAACTGTTATAATGGGTTGTTGATTGAAAAAGGGAAGTCAGTTTTATTTGAGATCTCGAACGGAGAGTATTTAAATTTAAAAAACTCTCAAAATATAGGAAAAGTTGTCCATGTCGTATTGAATAGTATTATCCATCTTATAAATTGTTATTCGGTCCCAAATTCCGGCAAGATCTCCCGGCTTGACATGTCTTGATTTTTACTTGTGGAGACGCTTAAAAGATATTGTCTTTCAAACTCCACCACCAACACGAATGGATATGGAAAACAGAATTCGAAACTCAATTCAACTATTAGCGGCAGAAATCGAGACTGCGGTTCTGTCAATTCAAGAAAGACTGGTACAATGTTGTGAAATATGACGGAAGGCAATTTGAACACAGAAGGCACTAATCTTTTTCAAAATCGGTCTTTTCCAGGACCACAGCTTTATTTAAAAGGAAAATTGCTTATAAATACGAAAACGTGTGACTTAAAATCACAGAACTAAATAAATTGACATTTCTTGTGAATATTTTAGAGACGAGTTTGTCTTTTATTTCCAACCGATGCATTTTTAAATGGGGATATATGAATTTTCCTGGTTTAGTATTTTTTTTAATAACTTGAGCTAGGAAAAAGATATTAAGATGCGGTTGGCGCAGGTTCATTGGTTGATCATTTCTCCATTTGTTAGTCTAAAAAGTCATATCATCGCATTTAAATTTTTTGAGAAAATCCATTATTTTGGTTATAATATCGATTAACGCCCTCTATCGGCGGCCGTGTAAGTCACAACTGCCATCATTACCAGACCTAAAAGCCCCAGGAATGCTCTTTTCAATTATAACAAATTTATCCAGATCCATTAAGCTGTTTCGAAGTCACAAGCATTTATTTAAAACAACATTCAAATACCCTCCATCACTTTATTTCGAAAGATAGGGAAAAATTGTTTTTACCAAAAATGTTCGACTTAGAGTTAGCAATTGAAGCAAGTACTTTTTTGTTACATTCATTTGAGAAAATCGTGAGAAACGTAACTGTATGTAATTCAAGATGGTGGTAACGTCCACTGGCAGCCATCTTGGAAACTTGAAAATCATTTCCAGCATTTTCCCTTGCCCACTTTACCGTAAATCTCTACGATCATTAGTTTTTGAGATACGGCCGCTTACCTCGCTTATTTGCCCACCTTGTACAATATGGTCGCAACCAACGTTGGGCAATATTAAAAAGGCTTAGTAAATTTTGAAAACATTCGTAATAAAATTAAAATGGAAAGGGAAATGACATTGAGAGATGGAAAGCAGGTAGGAACAGAAAGTGGATCTGATGAAGAAAGGGAAGAAAGGAGTCATGTAAGAGGAGATTTTCAGGTACATTATTTAGAACAGGGAAGACAACGATCAGCAAGAGATTTGACAGATGAAGATGACGAACAATAAGAGGATATTAGACAGGAGACACAAGGAAGAACAAGTAAAAAAGATTGGTTAATGGAATTGATAAGCATGAGGGGAGATAGGAATTGTATGAGGGGAGATTTAAATGGAAAAATTGACAAGATGAATGGAAACAGGAATGATATAAAAGGAAACATGAACAGATTAGACAAGAAAATAGAAGAAGTAAAAATGGAAATCTTAAATGAAATTAAGAAAAGTAGGGATGAAAACGAACAATTTAGAAAACAAATGGCCGAGGTGAAAGTAGATATGCAAGAACAAAATAAGAATTTGAGAGTAGAAATCCAAGAAAATGGAATTAAAATCAGAGAAGAAATTGAAAAACAGGTAGTTGACGAGGTTCAAGAATTATGTAGATGTCTAGAAGAAAATTTATCTGGAGCAATTCAAGTGGAAGTTCATAAACAAAATGAGAATATAACTGAAGAAATACAATTTATAAAAATGCAAGGAGAAACAAATAAGGAAATGGTACATGAAATAGGAAGCGAGGATTTTATGCAAATTTATAGACAAAATATTTATTGGAAAATAAAGGACTTAGATGGTAGGATAGCAAGACAAACAGTGACATTTAAAAAAGTAATGATATGGGCAAATAATTTAATTGGGAATTGGAATAAATGAATTGATAATTTCGTAATATGGAAGAAATAGGAGAAACCCTAAGACAAAATCAAGGACAAATAATTTATACAGGAAATGTAGAAAAAGGAGTACAACTGGATATTGATATGGATAGAATTCATCCAAAAGTTTTCATTAAAATAATTAAAAATGAAATTAAGGGAATTGAGGGAATAATATGGAGGAATTTGAAAAACAAATATATGATGAAAATAGTGAGATATGGGACAATGATATTAAAAAGGACATAGTAGAGATTAGAAACAAATTTAGGAAACGAAGAGAAAATCAAACAGTAAGAGAAGAGAATAAAAAGAAGTTTAGGAAAAGAAAATAGAATAGTAAGGAAAGAAAATAGGAACGACATTTAAAAAAGTCCTAATAGAAAATTTATTATTAAGAAATAATATAAAAATAAAGAATATTCTAAAATAGATATTACAGAATTAATATTGCTGTATTGGGATTCAGGTTAGTTGATTAATATTAGTTTATATTGTATAGTACAAGTATATTAGTAGTTATTTTGAAAATAATTAGATACATTATGGAATTAATAGATTAGTATTGGGATTAATGTTGGAAAAATTGAATTTATAAGAGTATGAGAAAACTCGATTTGTTATTCTTTTATTATGGGCATTTAATATAGTTCTGTTATTTGAAATTTAAAAAAAAATCATTTATTTTATATATGAGATTCAATACTTTCGAAATACCCAGTATGTGTCAAATTTGGATTGATTTAGGTTCGTATGACATTTAACAAAGAATATAATAAATAATAAATAAGTCATGTCATAATATTAAAGAAATATTTCAAGTTGAGATCAGATGTCCTGTAGATATTTAATTAGTAATAAAACAATAACAAATCTCAATATTTAATAGAATTTTTGGAATATAAACTATGCAGGTCAGCAAATAATTAAGTTTTTTTTATAAAAAAAAGAAAAAAAAATTGTAACTAAATTATAATGTGTTGATTGGAAATGTGTAGTCAGTTTTATTTGAGATCTCGAAGGGAGAGTCATATCTAAATTTAAAGAACTTTCAAAACATATGAAAAGTTGTCAATGTCGTATTGAATAGTGTTATCCATCTTATAAATTGTTATTCGGTCCCAAACAAGATAAATTCTGTGCGTGTCTAAGAGAAACAATTCGTAATTCGGAAAGTGTAATGATCCAGAAATTCTGAGTTTTACTCCAGATTCCAGTTCCAAATTCAGACCATGAGTGAGATTGTTCCGAATTATTAAAAATTATTAATAATGCAATATTTCATAAAAAATAACAGGCTTTTATAAGATAAATTATAGATACATCAAAGATATTAATATCTATAAATTTTTAATTCGAATTAATGAAGAAAATTTAAGTATACTTACAGAATGACTGTACAATTTTGAAGGACTGTATTGGAGTACGTTAGTATCGTGATCAACCTTTGATATTTCGAGAAATTAATTGACAATTATCGGAATATTTAACAATTATGATAAATTTTCTACGTTTCTTGAAGAATGTATTGATTACTGCATTTAATTTTGTATTTTTATAGATAAGGTATTGTATTTTATGAAAAAACTGGGGTTTGTTTGATGATTTGTAGGTTTGATATACAAACATATTTGAATTTACCATACTGAATGAGTTATTTGAAAATGATTTTGAATTGTTGTATATAAAATAAATATACTTAATTAAATAGGAAGATTTTAATTTGTGACAGGGACATGTCATGATTACTGGTGACATATATTTAATTGAAATATATTAGAAATGTCAGAGTATCATTAAATAGCCTTTTACAATTAAACGCATATAATCACAGATAACAACTGGGTAAATAGTCCGGAATAATAATATTAATAAAAATTTTAACTTATATAATACTTAAATTTTGTAGAAATATTTTATAATTAACTGAACTCACCTGTGATAAAAGAGATTATTAGTAGCCGGCAAATCTTTTGACTTTGAATGTCAGTGTTTGAATGCTGTTACATATGTGTTGATTAAGCTGCATGTACAATTTATATGTATATATAGGTTTACAAAAGAAAATCGTGTTATACATGAATAATACCCGTGTGAAGTTATCTACGAATTTTTTTAACCATACACGAATATTTTTTCAAAAAATAAACTGTACTTTTGAAAAAAAATGTTAATATAGGAGACATATAATGATATTTGATAGGCTACATAATTTTACTACCAAAAATTAAAGATTAAGTGAATAAAAAGTTTTCAAATAGCTGTTCTTGTATACATTTCACGATTCTGTATCGAAGACACGAAAATAGTAAAAAATTATTCAACTATTACAAAGAACACCTAATTGGAAACCAATTGATAAAACATTGTGATCTAAGTATTTTTTATATTGTCAAAAAAAATTCATAAAGATTATAATTGTGCGCCAACGCGCATCGTTCGTTTTGAACTCGAAGCCCCAAAATTTCTTCAAATTTTCATTTACTTTTCCAAAGGACACTTAATTAGAAACCTCTAAACAAAGAGTTGTAATATAAGTATTTTTTATAACGTCAAAAAAAATTCACAAAGATTACAATTGTGCGCCGACGCGCATCGTTCGTTTTGAACTCGAAGCCCAAAAATTGATTCAAATTTTCTTTAAGTATTCCAATGGACACTTAATTAGGAACCTATTAACGGAAAATTGTGATGTAAGTATTTTTTATAACGTCAAAAAATTCATAAAGATTACGATTGAGCGCCGACGCGCATCGTTCGTTTTGAACTCGGAGCCCCAAAATTTTCTGTAACTATTTCAAAGAACACTTAACTAGGAACCTATTAACAACAAATTGTGATGTAATTATTTTTTATAACGTCAAAAAAATTCATAAAGATTACGATTGAGCGCCAACGCACATCGTTCGTTTTGAACTCGAAGCCCCAACATTTTTTTAAATGTTTTACAACTATTTCAAAGAACACTTAATTAGAAACCTATTAACGAAAAATTGAGATGTAAGTATCTTTTATAACGTCAAATAAAATTCATAAAGATTACGATTGAGCGCCGATGCGCATCGTTCGTTTTGAACTCGAAGCCCCAAAATTTTTCCAAATTTTCTACAACTATTTCAATGGACACTTAATTAGGAACCTATTAACTGAAAATTGTGATGTAAGCATTTTTTATAACGTCAAAAAAATAAACGGTTTTAAAGATTAAAACTAACTTTTCCGCATCTGTGGCCCTGAACAATATTCTATCATAAATATATGTTTATGGATTTATAGGACCCGCTGTACTCGCTCTAGTCAACTTAAAATCAATAGGGTACATCTGTAAGACTCCTTGAACAATATTTAATCATAAAATAGATAAATCGTATACTCTCTGGAGGCTGTATCTTGCTAACAAACTGAAAATTTTCCAATAATGACGAAAATTTGGTACTTCAAGTACCATAGCACCCGTTGTACTGGCTTTAGTGAGCTGAATATAAATAGGGCTCATTTTTGAGACGCTCTGAATAATATCCAATCATAAAATTGGTCACTTGTATTTACTTCGGAGGCTGTATCGTGCTAACAAACTGAAACTTCTCCAAAAATTACAAAAATATCGTACTTAAAGTACTGTAGCATATGTTGTATTAGCTCTGAAGAGCTGAAAATCAATAAGGTTCATCAGTGAGATGCCCTGAATAATATTGAATCATAAAATTGGTGACTTGTTGAACTCCGGAGGCTGTATCGTGCTCACAAACTGAAATCTCTCGAAAAACGACAAAATGCCGTACTTCAAGTACCATAGCACCCGTTGTACTGGCTCTGGTGAGCTGAAAATCAATAGGGTTCATCTGTGAAATGTCCTTCACAATATTCCATCATCAAATTGGTGACTTATTGCACTCCGGAGGCTGTATCGTGCTAACAAGACTTGCAAGGAAAAGTGGCCGACGACAACGACGACGACGACGACATACACACAGGATTTTTTTCTAAAAACCGTTTTTTCGTGTTGTTGTTGATGGAAAACGTGAAAATAACTCAAAAAAAAATTTGAAATTTCCAATTTTTTTGTGGGTAAACCAATACTTTTCTCGCATATTAGATAGGTTGGCGGAAAAGTAAAACTGTGATATAAGTATTTTTTATAACGTACCATTGTCGTATGCCATTTTGACGAACACTGTCTCTTTATAAACTTTTCGTGGTTTATAATAAATATTATTATTCTATTCCCATACATAACTCTTGATTAGTGCGTCTACTACTCTGGTAAATGGCATCTTAATGCGTTATGAAAAATACTTACATCACAGATTTTTGTTAAATTATTTCGAATTAGATTCCTTTTGAAATAGTTGAAGAAATGTTGGGGCTTCGAGTTCGAGAAGAACGATGCGCGTCGGCGCTCAATCGTAATCTTTATGAATTTTTTTGATGTTATAAAAAATACTTATATCACAATTTATTGTTATTAGGTTCCTAATTAAGTGTCCTTTGGAATAGTTGAAAAAAATTTGAACAAATTTTTGGGCTTTGAGTTCGTAACGTACGATGTGCGTCAGCGCACAATCGTAATCTTTATGAACTTTTTTGACGTTATAACAAATACTTACATCACAATTTTTCGTTAATAGGTTCTTAACTAAGTGTCCACTGAAATAGTTAAAGAAAATTTGAAAACATTTTGGCACATAGGGTTCTAAACGAACGATGGGCGTCAGCGCAAAATCATAATCTTTATGAATTATTTTTGACGTTATAAAAAATACATGACAATTTTTCGTTAATAGGTTCCTAGTTAAGTGTTTTTTGAAATAGTGGAAGAAAATTTGAAATAATTTTGGGGATTCGAGTTCAAAACGAACGATGCGCGTCGACGCACAATCATAATCTTTATGAATTTTTTATGATGTTATAAGAAATACATACAAAACAATTTTTTGTCAATTGGTTTCAAATTAGGTGTTCTTTGTAATAGTTGAATTAAATTTTTTTTTTTGAGTCTTCGATTCAGAATAGTGAAATATATCCAAGAACGACTATTAGAAAACTTTTTATTCGCTTAATCTTTAATTTTTGGTAGTAAAATTATGTAGCTTATTAAAATGTCGTTATATGTCTCTAATATCAACATTTTTTGCAAAAGTACAGTTTATTTTGTGAAAAAATATTCGTGGATGGTAAAAAAATCCGTGGATAACTTCACACGGGTATGAATAATGTCTACATGAGTCTCGGAAAATCTACCGATTTGAGAAATTTTTTTAAATTATGCACATTACAAGATGATCCTGAAATGTCTGGTAGTTCGCCAGAAGGAAGTTGCGTTGTTAATTGCGGACAGTGAGCAAGTAAGTGTTTCACGGAGAGTATTGATTTCACTTATCTAAATGATTTAATTAGATTATTGTGACGTCTTTTCATAATTCCTATATTTCAGATTTAAAAAAAAACATCTTACAAACAATATCAATTACATACGGAAAAAATCTCACCTCAACGTTTACGATTGTATCAGTGAACTGGTTACCATCGCTGCATCTGACCAATAATTTATACATCTGTTTAGTTTCTCTGTCAAGGGAATCGATCAGTCGTAGGACACCGCTAGATTTGTCCAAGGAAAATTTCCCATCATCACCTGTTAGTAGAGTGTATTCCAATATTCCAATAGTATCTGGATCTTCGGCTTTTATTGTAGCTATCGGTTGTCCAGGGCTGAGGTCTTCCGAAACGAAGAAGTGCAAAGGAACGTGCTTGAATGACGGCGGACTGTCATTTTTGTCTAATACCGTTATTTTGACCTGAAACAAAAAAGTAGCTTTGAAAAAACTATATTTTACGTTTTAATTATTGCCAATGCAACAAATATTGAATATAAATTTGTAAAAAATAACAAATATCTGAATAATTAAATCCTGAAATTTATCATTAAAAACGCATTATTAACTTTGTTTCGTAACATAGTTATTTCTTATAGCAATAGGATCATACAACATTTTTACAAACTTTCGATGACTTTATAATAGAATCACCTATTTGACCCTCAACAGAGGCGTCAGTTAACGAAATTCCTTGGCCTCGAGAATCGTTTTGAGATCTGCTAATAGCAGAAATGCATTGAAGCCAGATCTAGTTAATATGGAGGTAGTAGAAGTAATGTGGAAATGATAATCGAAAAAATAAGTATGATAAAAACAGTATAAACAAAATATGAGACATTCTAATAAGAATTAATTGAAAGACATAATGCAAACTTTTGCACAGAGAAATAAAGAAAAGGAAGCAAGAAACAATACACTCACACTATAAGTGTTACGTTATAAAAATCATTGCACGTCATAAAGGGAGTATGAGGTCACGTTTGAACAGATTGAGGAAATGTATAATAATGATCTCTAAGAAAATCAAACAAAGAGTGTACAAGAAATACTGCTGGCTCTTAAAAGACGCAAACCTACCAAATGTATAGTAGAAAATATCCTTACAACACAAATATATAAAGCTTGTTACACTAAAAGAAGTACTGAATTAGGTTAAAACAAATTTAAGTCATAAAAAGCACGATTATATGATTTGCTATCAAAGGAGATAGATTCCAACATATAATCTGACTTTATTTGTAGTTGTAAAACTGTCAACGTAAAAAATTATAGTGAAAGTTTAAAAAATATCTAAATATTCAAATTGAGTAATTGTCTAAGTTTGATTCAGATCAAATTATAAAAATTGTCGAAATGTTAAAGAATAAGTAAAGATGGATGGGCCATGTTTTTTTTTGATAGACGCATATGTTTTTTAAAAAGTGTCCAGAACCAACTGCACGTGCTTCAGAAATTGTCAACAAAAACAAGATCGACAATAAAAATACGGAGAAACTAGCTGATGCCAATTTTAAAATACATACTCTCTTTGATAAACTGGTAGTCAATGACATCTTTGTTATTTCTATCTGCTTTTTGTCATTTCTTCTAGTTCCTGTATTACCGCTTTCCTTTATTGATTCCTTAGTTTCTCCTTTTACTCGCTGGTATCGCCCATGCTCGGTAGCAGGTAGATACTCATCTATGATCCCGATAGACGTCAGATCTACTTCAGGGACGCGCCCCTGTCCATGCGAGCTTTGGTTTATCCCCCAAACCCGTTCGGGGAGAAGCATTATCATATTCACCAACTTCTCATCTAACCCTACATCCCTATGAAACCCCCCATCATCTTCCAACCCGCCTGGCCATCATGGAAGATTATGGCCAAAACCCCGAAAACATGAAGACATGATGAATTTTAAAACAATTGGATACGGTCCCCAGGTGGGTACACCCAAAACCCACCCCATCTATTGGATTTCGTTATTGTTTACTCTATTTATTATTTTTGGCACCATCTATTACAGCTCCTAAATATATAACACAATACTGATTCGAACTGTGCTATTTTATCCCGTTCCTAACTTTGGAATTAGTCATCATCAAACTCCAATCTATAACATTTTTCAACCATTGTAACAATGTCACATCTGGAGAAATAGAATGCCTACTCTATTTATGCCAATATATCTTATGATTTTTTTCGGTGAAGTTGTTTCCTTTTGTATTGAAGCGTGTCTATTTTTCGTATAGTCATTTATATTAGACTCGATATGCTTCTTTTTCTTAATAATATGGATCTACTACCAAAAAAAATTCAGTATCGTCAGAATTCTGTATAAATAAAACAAATAGTTTTCAAAGAAATTACCTGTCTCGACCCTTACTTCGTGGAATCTACTCATATTACTGTTTTAAATGAAGCTTACTGTTTCTAGATAATTCCACAATATATTGAAAAAAATTCTAAGAAATTTGACTATTGTTTCCATAATAAATATGAGATTCTGACGATGATATTTAATATCGAAATATTTTTTTCAATAATAATATAAGTGCGGCAGGCAGGCCTTTTAGGCCCATAGCTTGGGAGTGATTTCTTCCATTCCTTCCTATCATTTGTCTTCGTTTTCCAGTCCTGGATTTCACTCTCTCTTAGGTCTTCTATCGCTTCTGCACATCATCTTTTCTTTGGTCGGCCTCTCTTTTTTATTCCGGCTTGTTCGATATCAATCATTTTTTTGGTCGTTCTACTATCTGGCATTCTCTGTACGTGTCTCAGCCTACCTATTCTTCAGGATCTTATTATTTTACTCAGTTCTGCTTCCCCAAATATATTCTGTATTTCATTATTCGTTCTTCTTAGCCACATCCCTCTTTTTCCCCCTAATATCCTCCTGAGTATTTTCCTTTCCCATCTATCTAATTTGTCTTCCTCTGCTTTGTTAAGTATCCACGTTTTGCTTCCGTAGATTACTGTTGGTCTTATTACTGATTTATACAGATGTAGCTTTGTCCTTCTGGAGATCTTCTTTGAACTTATTAACTTGTTTAATGCTCCTGCCTGCTTCTTTCCTTTCATCAGCCTAGTTTCTAAATTCCTTCCTTCGTCGCCGTCATCCTTGATAACCACGCCTAGATATACAAAGCTTTGAACTTGTTCAAATTCGTTGATTATTTTTTTCCATTCTGTTGTATTGGAAAGTTCCTCATTGCTCCTTTCCATTGAGTTGTTACCATTTTCATAAACTTCGATTTGTCTTTATTGACTCACATGTTCATTGTCTCTGCGGTTTCTATGAACGCTCTGCATATTCTTCTCAGTTCGTTTTCTGATGTTGAGAGAAGTACTACATCGTCCGCGTATGCCAGTAATTGTGTTCTTAGTTTTCAGTGTCCCTGTCCTATTCATGCCAGTTTTGCGTATTATTCATTCTAATACAATGTTAAACAAGGTGGTGGGCAACGGATCTCCTTGTTTTAATCCTGTATTGGTCTCGAAGCTTTCTGACGTTTTTTGGTTCACCTTGTACGCCCGAGTGTCATTTTGGTAAGACTTATTAGTTTTTTTGAGATGCTTAGATCATTCATAGTACTGTATAATGATTTTCTATTTACTGTGTCAAACGCCCTTTAGAAGTCTATAAAAATGGCATAGATTGGTAGATCGTATTCGTACCCCATTCTTTGCGATTGCTTCAGAATGAAAATATGGTCCATGACTGATCTTTCAGATCTGAATCCGCACTTATAGTCTCCGAACAAGTTTTCTCGATATTCTTTTAATCTTTTTTCTATGGTTTTGGCCATGATTTTATACACTGTGTCCAGTAGCGTGATCTCTCTATAGTTTCTGCATTCGTCCTTTTTCCCTTTTTTTGTAAATTAGTACCATCATTGAGGTTTCCCACGCTTCTGGCATGGTCTCTTGCTCCCGTATATTCGATATCAAATGGTAGATCTCCGTCTTTGGTGCGTCTCCGCCGTATTTTATCAGCTCTGGCTCTATTTCATCTTTTCCAGGAGATTTGCCGTTCTTTTGTCTCTGTATTATTTCTGATATTTATTCCCTCGATGGTGGTGATATATCTCCGTCGTTATGTCTATTTTGGGTTGTAAGCTCCTCCCGATGCTCGGTCTCATTTTCTTTATTTAATATTTCTTTGAAGTACTCTTCCCATCTTTGTATCATTTCGCTTTCATCCATTATTATTTCTCTTTATTTGTTCTTTATACACATGGTCCTCTGCCCAGTTTTCCCTTTATTATATTTTATATCTTGGTAAAAGTTCTTCATTTCTTTATATACAAATTTTTCTTTTATCCTTTTTATTTTGTCCTAAATTCCTTTTCGCTTTTTTGCCCTGCATATCTTCTTTGTCCTTCGTATTGTCTTCCGTCTTTATATATACCAGTTTGTAACATTTGGCTCCTCTTTTTAATTTCTTCTCTGCATTTTGCATCGAACCATACTTCTCCTTTTCCCTTTTTTATTTTCGGTGGTATTATTTTCCGTGCCGTATTTTTTATAGTTTCCTTTAAATGTCTCCATTCGTCGTTTACCTTATGGTTCTGTTGTTATTCTAGGGTTTTCTTCAATTCTTCTTCGTATTTTCTTTCAGTTATTTTGTTATCTATACGCATTTACACCAGTAGCCTTCTTCTTGATACGCACCTTTGTTTTTCCTTTCTTTGTTTACTATTTTGTATTATTTTCGCGACTACTAAAAAGTGGTCGCTGTCCACATCTGCTCCTCACGTTTTCTACTCTTTTCGTTGATTGTTTTTGTATAAGGATATTGTTGATTTGATTGGAGTACTTCCCGTTTGGTGCTAACCTTGTTCCTTTGTGGATTTCTTTTTGTTCAAACTTTGTGCTGGCAATAACTAGCCCCATATCGGTTTCAAAATTAATCAGTCTCTTCCCATTATCAATTGATTCGTCGTGCATTTTCCGATTACTGGTATATACATACTCTCTTCGCCGATTTTTGCGTTGGCGTCGCCTATTACTATTTTGATGTATTTCTTCATGTTAAACGCTTCTTCCATTTCGTCGTAATATTTTTCCTTTATTTCATCTTCTTCCCCTTCTGTGCGTGTATGTTTCCTATGTCTGTAATAATTTGCAAGTAACACATTCGCTCTGATATCGCTTTGAATGTTTTCACTCTTCCTGCATTGTGTTTGGCTATCATAAATCCTGTTCCCAAAGCTCTTGTTGTTCCTCCACTATTGAAGAATATGTAGTTTTCTACTTCGCTTACCATATCTCCTTTTTGTTTTGTTTCTTGAATTGCCAATATATTAATTTAATATCTGTCTATTTCCTGCGTTGAAATTTTCGGTGCTCCTTCAGCGTACGTACCTCTTACATATTCCTAGTTTCTATTTTTAATATTGTTTTTTCCTCCCTGTTCTTGATTCCATTTTTGTTTATTTTTCATTCAATATATTGTGGAATGGAATTATCTAGAAACAGTTAGTTTCATTTGAAACAGCAAATAGTTTTCAGTTTCTCTGTATTTGATTTAAGTTAAATGGGATCGCGATTACACAGTATTTAATAAGATAAATAATTCCAATGATTAAATGGGTCTCGCAGATAGTCGAAATTCCATAGTGTCTTCAGTTCTTCATACGGCAAATCGTTCTTCGAAATTGAACCGTTCTTGACTATTTCGAACAAAAAATTTGATCAAAAATGTGGCGGACATAATGACTCGCAAATATTTCGTATATTTTTTTGTGCGCAGATTATTTTTGTAAACGAATTTCTGGAATTTTCAAAACCTTTCCACTAAAAACATGCTTGTTAATTAGTAATTGGAACTGAGAACTGTCTTCCGACTTTTGCATTCTTTAATAATACTAAACAGTTATTATCCAAAACCTTCGAAACTTATAAGCTTAGACAGAAAAGAAAATAAGTTCACAAGCAATTCTATACTCTGATATTAATATAGTGAGAGGTAGAGCCTGCCCGATATATTTCAAAGTATAAAGCTGGATTTATAGACTCTGTTGTTCGTTATTGGTTGTTCGTGATTCCTGAAAATGAAACATTGATATCACATACATGCGTTTATAAACCGTTGTTGCCGTGTTGTTCGTCGTTTCCACGTCGTTCGTCGTTTCCACGTCGTTCGTCGTTGCACTCAAATAACCAAATTTTATATCGTGTTATTCGTGTTTCGCAGTTCCACCAATGAAAACTGAAGTTAGTGCCACGTGACTTGATTTATACCAATCATTTTAAACTCAAAACTGACACTACTGTTTTTACGGTCAGTCAAGAGAGGCGCTACATAAGCTACTATTTATTGATGCACTTTGGCAGCATGAAATGAGGAAAACTATTGGTGCTACCAGCTGTCGAGTTAAAAGCACTAATCAGATTCACTCTTGTGATGCGCGATTTCTGCATGTGAAGTTGACATTTCTTACTTGACGTGGTGCTGTTTACGATACGAGCTTGTGGTTTGGTTTGGTTATGACCAATCAAATTTCGACAATGCCAGCAACGAAAAACGATATAAATTAGTTGACTCGGTAACAACTGTGAATAACGAATCGCCAGCAACTTGGAAAAGACGGCAAGCAACGAACAACGGGAACAACAGTGTTTATAAATCCGGCTCAAAGACTAGACACTCATGTGCATTCTCACTACGGTAAGTAAGCATGCTCCGGGTTTACAAGTACTAACTTACGGTAATTTTACAAGTGTCAAGTTATAAAAGAGTGCAAATAAGCTCTTTCGCGTTGGAGCATTAAAGCCTGGCATTTATACAGAGTGGAAAATCTATCTGGAACAAATTCAGTAACTTGATAAATAAAGGTTTATCGCAAAATTCCTGGAACACGTCAATTTTTATTTTCAATGGGGCATATTACAAAGAGATTTGTTTATCTTTTTAGTTATCTGGGGGGTTGCAGACAACCCCAACTTTTTTTTTTAAATGGAAGGGTAGGTTGATTATTTTTTTATTTGAAAGCTTATCCAATTGTAAATACAATTCCACTTTTTTTTGTTACTTTTTATAAGCAATGTGTCGGAAAAAAAATGAAATAAGGTAATATTTACTCAAATCACTTTAATGTATAGGTACAATTTTTCTTACATGATAAGCCAAATAAAAACCTGCTCGATAGTGTTTTGGTCAATTTGAACTGAATGTGATTGATTTGTTAGTGATTGTTTGCATTTCAACGTATAAATAACAAACAAAAAATAAGAAAATGCCCTATTTAACCGAGACGCATCGTATCGAAATTTTAATGATGATCGGATATGGGGACAGAAGTCGAATACAGGCTGAAGTCGCTCGATTGTTTACTGAAGTTCAGCCAGAATTACCTTCCATTAATCGAAGTACGATTAGCAAAATTGAAACTCGATATCAGGAGTTGGGCCACGTAAGGGATGCTCCTCGACAAAATGTCACTTTGAAAGGTCTAACATCTCTCCATATATTGTTATGTTGTAAATTTTTATTATTTAATTTTTTATTAATAATTATATTATATTCTTATTATTGATTCATTATTATGAAAATTTTATTTTGTTCATTGTTTTTATGTTTTATTTTGAAAATTCTGGATAGCTAAAATTTATATTTACATTGAATTTTGATTTACCTCGTATACAGCATTCTCCTGTATTTCTCGTGGGTCGAAATGTCAAGTTATTATAGTTCACTAGAGACATCTACTTGCTATAAATATTATTACAACAATCAAAAAATGGAAGAAACAATTTTTATTAATTAATTGTACAGTGTGACCCACTTAAGATCGCAACAACCAGTTATACCGTTTAATTGACTATAAATTTTGGTGATTTCAAAAAGTCGGCAAGAGGACTATTTGTACCTATTAACATTTTATTAATGTCAGTAGCGTACATTTTTAGGGGGCTTCAAAACGTCGATTTTCCAAAAAAAGTTATTAGCGATTTTTTATTTGGTTACCACACTGTAGAGAGTATCCCTTGAAACCCCCAAATCCAAATTTAAAGTAATGTCACTTCACCGGTGTCTGAGATGTAAGTCGTCGAAAATAGTTTATTTTTTATTTTTTAACGGCCCTGTATACAGGGTAGTCGGCGTTTTATGAACTCCACATTTTGGTGTTCAGTAAAAAACAATTAGTTGAGTGGTTGCCTCTGTCAATATTTGGTTTTGTGTGAGTAGCGTACGTCTATAGGGGACTTCAAAAAATCGTGTTTTAAAAAATAGTAGTAGTAACTTTTTCATACATTTTGACCCCATTGTAAAAAGCATCCTTAAAAAACCCCTAACATAATCTCCTGATGATGCTGACATAGTCAGCGAAACGAGCGTCGAGAATGGAGTACAGGTTGGCAAATTAATTTTGGCAGTTGACAATGCGTGAGAAAGCCATACAACTTAACAACGTTGTAAACGCAGTTACCGGGAAGAGCAGGCGATGTACATTCCGCATGCAAAGTTTTAAAGGTTGTGATGCTGCTAATGCGTACGAAGGTGACACAATATTTTGAATTTGGATTTAAAAATAATAAATTGGGGCACATGTATAATGCTATATAAAATCAAGTATACAAAACAAAATAACATTAATGTGTTCTTTATTATTAATTAAATGAATAAGGAAATAAAAACCATTAGATTTTTCTACGAAAATTGTTTTTTTTTGTACAAACATAACCATACAGGGAATTTAATAATCACCCTTTATTATTTTATGTGATGTAAATAATAAATAATAAGTAGATTCCAAGAGACATTCAACTTTACTTCAAATTAATGTCTTTTAAGTGGTCCCTTCATAATATTCGTCATTGAGGTTTATTTGTATATAAATTGGAAGTAAGGTAGATTTTGTAGATAAAGCGCACAATATGATAAGGATTGTTAAACGACTTTCTAAATTTAACAATGGCCAACAATTTTTCCTATCTGTTCGTAGTAATAGTTAATGACATATCTACCTGTTAAGCTTTCTAAAATTGTTATGCTTAATAATATGTAGTAGACAATAATGTAAAAATTCGGGTTTATACATAAAATTTGTTAAACAAATTGGGGAAATCGCCTTTAGAGATTGTCTAATAAAAATACTAATAATATAAATAAAATATTAAAGCTTTTTTGTTGTAGACATTTCTACTTTCATATGTAAATTTTTGGGTTTTTTTTTAATATTTACTATTAAATTAGAACATCCCTTCACACTTTCTACAGAGTTACAAATAGCAAAACAAAAAAATCTTGGTTATGGGTGCCGTCAATTACTGTTTATTTAGAACATGTACAGATGTGCTACAAATATTATATTACTCTAGTGGAATTCGTCTCTAATATCTACAATTTTATAACACCTATTCACATTTTTACATTTGTTGCGTTTAATGTATTCAGTCATACCACCTACAAACAAACACTATAATGAAAAATATGTTTTAGATGTACAGGGATCATCAACAGTAAAATAATGATGTGCATCTAAAAATTATTTCTATATCAACTTCATCATCCTCGCTATCTCCGTCTTCGGCCTAATTAATAATAATATTATCTAAAAGTGTTATTAATTTAATTGTAAATTTAAAATGAAATGAAATGACATCCGTCAAAGAGCTTCATTAGAAAATCTTGAAATTATTATACACCAAGGTTGTGAAGATTGTTATTATTGACCGAGCACCAAGATTAGGAATAAGGTGCGAGACCTATAAATGGCTGCCACGGTGGTGTATATACAATTTTTTCTACTACTAGCCAAATTTAAGACAAAAATTAAAATTTTCACTAGTTAAACTTATTTTCAAACAAGGGGTGCGTTCAGAAAACATAACTTGTAACTCAACCGTTGAGCGCGGGGTCGTAGAAGAAATATTGTGTACAACTCATACGCAACGCTTTTCAAGACAAAAATTAAAATTCCCACTAGTTAAACTTATTTTCAAACAAGGGGTGCGTTCAGAAAACATAACTTGTAACTCAACCGTTGAGCGCGGGGTCGTAGAAGAAATATTGTGTACAACTCATACGCAACGCGTTTTAAGACAAAAACTAAAATTTCCACTAGTTAAACTTATTTTCAAACAAGAGGTGCGTTCAGAAAACATAACTTGTAACTCAACAGTTAAGCGCGGGGTCGTAGAAGAAATATTGTGTACAACTCATACGCAACGCTTTTCTCCCGCTGCCTTGATTTGCGACAACCGAGACAAATATATAACGTTGCAAAATAATATAGGAAGAGCAATAAGAGTGGCAAAAAATAAATAGCTGAAGGAAGAGTGCAAAGAAATGGAACGTTTACGAGGACAGCATGATGATTACACCTAACCGGTACAATAAAATAAGAGAAACAGTTGGAGTATATAGAAAACAGACACTCTCCAACATACAAAATGAATAAGGGCAAATGGCACATGATAATGCACAGAAAAAAGCTATTTGGGAACAATATATTGGCACCTTCTTTGCAGACGAAAGACCTCAGTTAGAAAATAACCTGGAAGAAAATTTGTCTGAGCCGCCAATTACAATAGAAGATATTACTAGAGCAATATAAAACTCGAAAGGAAGTAATTGGTTGGGTCAGATCTAGTGCCTGTTGAACTCAAACTATTGGACAACGAAGGTATTAAGATGCTTTAAAGGTTTTTCAACCAAATTAACAACAAAGGAAAATTCCCAACCAAAAGGTTTCCTCTGCAGGGATGGGTTAGGGTATTTTGGGGGTTGCAGTGCGCGTTCGTATATTGAGTTTGGTGTAATTAAGTGGTTGGCTGAAAATCGGCCGGGTTGAAAAAGTGTCTAGGAAATTTGAGAAAAATGACTAGAAATCATTTTTATAAGGTATAGGAGTGTTGGAGCGGGCCTTTCGCTAGAAAGCATGGAAACTGGAGGTTAATAATAAGAATAGGCTGGAAGCATTTGAGAATCTACTGAAGAATCTCGAAAATTTCATGGCCAGCAAGAAAAACCAAAGAGGAAATTCTTCAGATATTGCAGTATCTTTCGAACCATTTAAGAAAAAGGTCCTTACACTTATAGCTGTTTTTATGACAAAATGCTTTGCTTCCGATTGGAGCGTTGCCCATAAGCTCGTTTTTTATTATCTTCCTTGGTAAGATAAATACTGGTGGTACACATGTATCCATCGTATTCATACAACAGTCTACAGTCAAGTGTTGTTCTCGTCCAGCACTTTACACCGCTCCAGCTTATTTTCATCCCCTTGTAGCCTGAATTTTTTGTTAACGTTTTTGGACCGTGCTGAGACCAAATTCGTCCAAATTGTAAATAGTTTCTGATTGGTATATTTCCACACTCCTCGGTTTTTATTCCTACATTTTTCATTTCCATTCAATTACTGTCTTCCTTTTAGTTCAGTTGGTTATTAAATGTGGAGAAGTATTTAAAAATTTCATTCTTCGTTTGGTTAATAAATCGATAATTTGATGGGATTTTTATTAAACAGCCGGTCCTGATCTCTAAGACATTCTCCTTTGGATGTTTATGAGTCTCGTCCGTTTGGATGAACACTTTTTCCGACGATTTTGAAATATTTGCAGTAGCCGATGACGTCGTTTAGCGGCAGAAATGAGTCCGGCGACCGGAATGCATCTCAACTAACAGACGAAACATTAGCGGTGTGTTCTTCCTCTTCGAGAAAATCAGTAACGTAACCGGGAGGGCACAATCGAGATAAGTATAAATTGAGTCCATTTATTGTTCAAATCCAGCATTATTTTGGACTAGCAAAGAAAAATTGAATTTTCAGAATATTCGATAAATTAAAAAAAAATTTAGAACCTAATTTTTTAGAGCTATTTTTAATGAAAGCTCACGTTGTGCGGCATATTTGTAATGATTTCGTATATTATTAAATTTTTCATTTTATGTAAAAAATTTATTTTTAATTTTTATCTGACCCTTTCTCGTTTGGGCTCTTTTTTACTTAACATCAAATATTTACTTTTACCGAAATCTTTATGCGGGTTTTTGGGGGCGCTGAATTCAAATTTCACGTCGAAAAGGACCCCCCGAATCCTCGGTGGGCCGGGATCTGTCTCTGACCGTCATCTCCGTGGTGCTCCCCCAAAATTGAAGCGGAGAAGGAGAGAACCTCAGTGCTCGGGGGTTTCTTGGCTCTCATGAGTCCAAATATGGCACCGGCGAATACCCCCCGGATACCTGGTGAGCTTCAACCTGGACGTGGACGTCATCTCCGAGAATTTTCCTGCCAAGATCGCCAAAAACACCATAGGGCCGTTTTTTGGGGAATTGAATCCAAACTCCCCGACCCTACAAGAATTTTTGGGGTGTTTTTGGCGATCTTGGCAGGAAAATTCTCGGAGATGACGTTCACGTCCAGATTGGGGAGCACCAGATCTCCGATGATATCCCCCGATGCCATATTTCGATCCATGCGAGCCAAGAAACCCCCGATCACTGGGTTTCTCTCCCTCTTCGCTTTAATTTTGGGGGAGCTCCACGGTGAAGACGTTTCGGGCCAGGTCCCGGTGCACCGGGGGTTCGTTTTAGACGTGAAATTCGGATTCAGCGACCCGTAAACCCCCTCTCCCCCCCTAGCGATTATCGGTTCGTCTTTTTCGATTATGTCAGTAAAAGCTACGGAGATGACGTTCAGGGCCGGGTTCAAGGACACCAGGTGTTCGGGGGGTCGTTTTCGACAGGGAATTCGGATTCATCGACCTAAAAAACGCACTGCCAATAATTTTCGGATAGTTTTTTTCGATATTGTCAGGAAAATTCTCGAGGATGGAGTCCGCGTCCAGGTTGGGGAGCACCAGGTGTCGGGGGGGTGTACGCCGATGCTATATTTGGATTCAGCGAGCCCAAAATCCCCTGGGCGCCGAGTTTATTTCTTGTCTAGCGTGATTTTCGTGAGAGTCCCACGGGGATGAAGTTAATCGGCGTTCCTGAACTCCAGCTGTTCTCGGGGTCAATTTGAACATCATAATCGTGATCAGCGACTTTGGAAGCGAATGCAAAAAACCGCATTCCGATCCGTCCATGCGGACAAAATTCCTAGCTTTTGCCTTTTTTAGCAGTTCATTGTCTCGACTAAAATCTGGGAAGGCAATGAGACCTATTATTTCAGCGATTTGTACACCTCTCAGATTAACAAATAAAATAGATATGTTTGCTTTGACTTTTTCCTGCCCCAAACATTGAGTCTCATTCTAAGCTCACTTGCGGACACTTCCACTGATTTGCCATATTTACAAATCCTCTTTAGTTGCGGGAAAAAAGAAATTAGACGTTTATTTGAAAATCTGTTAAAAAGTTATGCAAATAAAAAAAGTCATACTAATTTATGCATTTGAGTCGCTGCTTTTAAAATTAATTAATAATACTTGAATTTTATTTAATAAAGGCATATTCATAAGATCATAAGGTGTTGAGATGGGGAAATTTTAGTCTCGTTTGACGTTAGTTCATTATTTCCCAGTGTACCGATTCCGCAAACTTTGCAATATCTTGAGAACTTATTGAACTCTAATATTTTTTGTACTGATATAACAGCAGCATATTTACGTTTGTTGGGATTGTGCATGGAACAAAATTAATTTCAATAAATAAACCAATTTTATAAACAATATGAAGGAACGGCGATGGACAATTGCCTATCGCCGTTTATAGCTAATATTTTTATGAGTAATTTTGAGAAACAGATTAGTCAAGAGTTTTAGTAGGTACTTTCCCAGGTTGTGGTATAGGTATGTGGATAATATTTTTGGTATATTTGATACAAATAAAGCGAAGGTGGATGATTTTTTTACAAAACAATTCAAACTTTTCAAGTTTCAAGTTCATTTATGAACTGGACAATCATCTTTTTTAGATACGTTAGTAATTGAAAATAAAAATAAACGGTTTTGAAGATTAAAACTAACTTTTCCGCATCTGTGAGACGCCTTGAACAATACTCTATCATCAAATTGTCACGTGTATACACTTCGGGGATCTATCGTGCTAACAAACCGAAATTTTTCCAAATATAACCAAAAATATAGTATATCTGGATTTATACGACCAGCTGTACTCGTTCTAGTTAGCTCAAAATCAATAGGGTACATCTATAAGATACCTTGAAAAATGTCCAATCATAAAATTGGCCTCTTGTAAACACTCCGGAGGCTGTATCGTCCTAACAACTCGAAACTTCTCCAAAAAGGGACACAAAATGTGGCACTTTAGTTACCATAGCACCCGTTGTACTAGCTGTGGTGAGCTAAAAATCAATAAGGTTCATCTATAAGACGACCTGAATAAAATTCAATTATAAAATTGGTCACTTGTATATACTCTGGAAGCTGTACCGGGCTGACAAAATGAAAATTCTCCAAAAATTACAAAAATTTGGTACTTCAAGTACCGTAGCACTGGTTGTACTGGCTTTAGTGAGATGAATATCATTAGGATTCATCTTTGACACGCCCTAAATAATACCCAATCATGAAATTGGTCACTTGTATATACTCTGGAGGCTGTATCGTGCTAACAAACTGACATTTCTCCAAAAATTACAAAAATTTCGTACTTAAAGTACTGTAGCACCTATTGTACTTGCACAGGTGAGCTGAAAATCAATAGGGTTCATCTGTGAATAATATTCAATCATAAAATTGGTGACTTGTTGCACTCCGGAGGCTTTATCGTGCTAACAAACTGAAATTTCTCAAAACAAGACAAAAATGTCGTACTTCGAGTACCATAGCACTCGCTGTACTGGCTCTGGTGAGCTGAAAATTGATAGAGTTTAGCTGTGAGATGACCTGAACAATATTCAATCATAAAATTGGTAATTTTTTGCACTCCGGAGGCTGTATTGTGCTAAAAATACATGTAACGAAAAGTGGCCGACGACAACGACGACATACACACAGGATTTTTTTTCTAAAAATCGTTTTTTCATGTTGTTCTTGTTGAAAGACGTAAAAATAACTCAAAATTTCAACTTTTTCTGGGGTAAACCAATACTTTTCTCGCATATTAGATGGGTTGGGCTGAAAAGTAACAACACAGGTTAGAATCTGATATATTTAGGAAAACACCGCTATTTGCAGATTTATCCCGATTAATTCATCCCATTATCTTCAACAAAAAATGGTTAATTTCCATTTTTTAATACACCAGTTGATTAATTTGCCACATAATGTTGAAAGGTACAACAAGGAAAATAATTTGATTGAGGATGTTCTTAACGGTTACGATAAGAAAATTATAGATAAAATACAATTAATCATCATAGGTTCAAGAAATCTCTTCGTGAGTACACTTTTTCCCAAAATGGAAGTGAAAAGCAGGAGAAATTTGTTTTATTATCTTTTCATCCTGCTTATACAAATTGTTTAAGGAAAATGTTCAACAACGTAGGTTTAACTTTACTTCATGAATCAAATAATACTTTGAAACAATTGTTAGGGAACCCTAAGGAGAAAATACTGGATTTGTAAAAAGTGGTATTTATGATTGTGACGGAAAGTATATAGGGCAAACTAGAAAGTCTGTTAACCTTCGGTTTAAGGAGCATATAGCGCATTAAAAATATGGATGTGCAGAGAAATCGAGTATCGCCGACCATACTATCAATCATAATCATACAATAAGTTTAGGTAATGTAAACTTGTTAAAAATGTCTTCAACAATTTATTGTTGGTTGCATTCGAAATAGTTAGATGTAAGAATAGTTTAAATAGACATAAAGGATCAAACAATTTTTTTCCTTTTGTTATATAAGGTTGTTTTTGTAATTTTTTTACTTCAACAAAAAAATCATATCGATATTCCTAATTTGCTTATAACAAATTGTAGTTAATAAACGTTTAACTGGTTAATAAAAAATATTCTTTGGATTTTATAATAAATTAATCAATTTTGGTTTTTAAGAAAAAATGATTCCTTAAATAATTAATTAAAGAGTTGTTAATTGAAAAAAACAATTATAAACAATTAAAAATTTTGTTTGATATTATTATTTTTATAAATAATTCTTCAAATTTTTGGCACAATTCTAACACATTTTCGCAAGAAATTCACTTCTCGACTTCGTTAAGCTTTATGTTGGAATTTTTAATATAAATAAATATTTATATACAATTGAGACTGGTGGGATTGTTAAATAAATTTTGAATAATCATTTTATTACTTCGAAAATATTTACATACGGTCCTGTTTCGAACCTTGTTTGTTGTTTCTCTTCACTATGGTCGGTTCCTTTTGCAATTCTGTTTTTGGATTAATTCGCAGAGAATACTAATGAGGACTGCGAGTATTAACTAAGAGTACGCTTGTTTTCGTCACTTTGTAGCCCATCGCGAAACGCTGTTGCCGAATTTATTCATAAGCAATTATTAACAACATTAATAATTGTAAAAAATGTGGCTTCAAAAGGAAGGTATTTCATATGTGAGATGTTTTCTACAAGCTAATCCTTTTTATTAATTTTTTAATAATAATATAAGTAAAAAAATCAATTTTTTTATTTTGATCACGAACAATAATAATTGGCGTTGCTATTTCAATAAATTAATTTTAAAATGTCTATATGCCGCATATCGGGTTCAGTATTGAATTTTTTAACGGATTTTGATAATATAAGCACAGGAAAACTGATATAGTTTATTTACGATAAAAAGACGATGATGTCATTTTTAGTTACTTTCCTGCTTATCAGAATAAATATTAATTTACCAACCGTGAATACAATTTATCAAGCCTGGGCAATTTATATTTAACGGGTTGGCAAAACTTCAAGACGTTGTCAAATCAACTGGTAAAATTCCCCAGTTTGTTTTGACGTTTATTGACATTCGATCATCGTCCAATATTTCCAAGTTTTTTGGTGCTTTTAAATTCATTGCTTCTTTAAGATTAAAAAACAGTTATTTTCATAACTAATTATTTAGGCAAATCTGCAGTGCATGGTTAATGAAATGCCGAAACAGCTGAAAAGAAAATGCCAAGAGATGGTAACATCTTTGTTCAGCTATTTTGAACGAGAAAGCCGAAATATGGGGTCCCGCTTCTCCCACTTACTGCTGTAAGAGACGTAAATAATAGTATTTGCTATTTGTATTCATCATTATTAATATTATTGTTACATATTTTAAATGTTTTCAATGTTAGGTTAGGTTAATTAAACTCGATAATATATTATTCTTTCATAAATTGAAGTAATTATATTGTAGAGAGTTGCAGAAGCTTTACAACTTAGCGTTACCAGTGGTCACCGTATTGCCGCCAAGCATAATAGAGGTGGACAACCTAAAAGCCCACCTAGAAAGAGACAACGCATAAAACCTACTGATGAAATTGATAACTTTGATCAAAATGCTTTCCGAAATGTTATATACTAAATGTATGGAAACAGTGAGTATATTGAATTTACTGTTTTATTTTATTCACAATTAACGAAAACAATATTTTTTCAGAGGAACACATAACCTTGAAAACTTTAAGAGACAAATTCCAGGAGCGTGAACTCTTTAACGGTTGTTTAACATCACTCTGGAAGATAGTGAAAAATATTGTATTCAAGTACCACAAAGATGATCCTCGTCGTGGTTTAATGGAGTTGCCACATATTGCATTAAAACGTGTACATTTTCTACATGAATATGTCAGGATAAAAAGGGAAGGTTTATATCAATTTGCGTTTTTGGATGAGACCTGGATATTTAAAGACGGTACTGTTGGAAGTTCTTGGCAAGATTCTGATCATAGAAGCGTCAAAAAACTAATATTGGTGGTCCAAGGTAATTGAATAATAAAATTTATCTATTAATTTATGATGTACTAACATTCCTGCCATTTTAAGACCTTTTCAAATATTTACTAGTCACACTATTTTATTTAAATCTATATAATTATTAATAGTTGTTTTGAGCTATGCAGTCTATCTAGGAAACCTAGTAGTAATTTGTTATTTCCTTATTGTAGGTATATAGTCTTGCATGCTGGTTCCTCTTCTGAATTTATTCCTGGAGCAGGGCTGGTTTTTTCTCCAAAAAAACAATATGGTGAAGACCACGGTGAAATGAACCGAGAAATTTTATTGCATAGGTTTGAATACCAGCTTTTAGTGAACTCGGAAGAACCGTACACAGTACAGT
The DNA here is from genome assembly GCA_963921935.1 of Galeruca laticollis. Taxonomy (NCBI): domain Eukaryota; kingdom Metazoa; phylum Arthropoda; class Insecta; order Coleoptera; family Chrysomelidae; genus Galeruca; species Galeruca laticollis. The sequence goes on from OY998175.1 coordinate 33,883,706, forward strand.
GATCAATAAAGTACCAACAACAGCTACCAAAAAGGCTGATATACAGAACTGGTTGATACAAAATGATATTCTTTTGAAAATACTTTCCTCAAAACCCAATTATTGATTTTAGTACAACGGTAAGTTGATATGAACATTTTTCAATATATTATGGTAATACTTACATAACTTATTTTGCTTAAATATATGCATTTTTTTAGGAATAAACCACCAATAGTATATAAAGCTGACATATTATCTGAAAAATATGGTCACAAAGTGCTTCGGCTTCCCCCTTACCACTGTATGTTCAACCCAATTGGACATATTTGGGGCATAGTTAAACATTTTTATAGAGATCATGTGGGAACTGATGGTTCTTCAATAGAACAAGCAATAGGTGTATGGAAAAAGTCTTTAGAAAAAGTGACTCCTGATATTTGGTCAAAGACAGTAGAGCACACTGAAAAAATTATACAAGATGGGTGAGATAGAGAAGTAGTATTTTATAGGCAGGATGCCTCCACTTATTATTAATTTTGACAGTGACGATGAAGATAGTGATGATTTTGTAGTGGAGTAGTGGAAATCTTGTGTTTCATTTTTTGTACATTTTTATCCAATTTGCTTTATTTCCACCTTTAAAAAAACAACAAATAACTATTATTAAATTAATTGGGTAAAGTTATTTTATAATACACAAATTAAAACAACGACCACAGTATCTCTACATAAATAATGCTGATAAAATAGGAGATTTATTATTTTTTTATCTTGTAACAAAATTTCATTTTGTGTATCTATATTTTTCTTTTCCATTCTATTTTTATTATAAAAAATATAATAGATATTGTATAAAGAAACAATATTTGAATTTGATTGAAGATGATTACAGCTTATATTAATTCCTTTTAGCCTAAATCCTTGCAGTGCTCTTGAAGATGGTTCTATAGAGCATAGACTAAGGTATAAGGACCTACAGTTCGTCATTTAAACCTCTTCTATGTAAAATAATTAAAAGGTAATTCAAATATAGAGTGATTGGTTACTGTTTCTTGTATCTTATCCATAGTTTTTCATGAATAAATATTTATATTAAATTAATCAAGCCTATCATACAAGCCTTATATTTCTTAATAAATATTTTTGACTTACGCCCTACAAGGCACGGAACAATGAAAAAGAAGAACTGTCAATCTAACATCAGATTGACTTTTCTAGTTTTCGTTAAGTAAAGGAAAAAACTACAGCTTGGCACATCACAATATTTTGTTTTGCAACGTCACTGTCGTTTTATCGTAAATGAACTATACCAATAAAATTGCGACATAATACAAAGTGGTCGTGTCTACATATTTCACACCAACGTTTATCTCTTTCCTCTTTCAACCTCTTCTTTACTTGTTTACCTAGCTCTTTATGGTGATCCATCATTTACCTTTACTTTTGTATATAACAACTGGAATTGAAGACTTTTTAAAATAAGGCATTAAAGAGGAAGAAAGAAACATCCACTAAAAATAAGTATTAAAAATATTTTGGCGATTCAGACAATTTTAAAATCCTTTTACACATAAGGATGCATTATCAATATCCATAATTTTAGAAAAATTTGACAGAATGGCAAACAGCTTTAGAAAAAGAAGTATCAAAATATTCAGATTTTAAAAACTTCTTCGAAAAACGGTTTCACTTTTAGAAGCAATGGGAAGCCCTATTTCACCAATATTTATGGAAAGTTTAAATAGAAAAATCATTGAATGTAATATTTCAAAAAATATCTCATTTTGGTATGAATATGTAGACGACATATTAGCTTGATTTATAGGTAGTGAACTCCAATTAGATGTATATTTCAATCATATTAATAATTTAAACTAAAAAATTAAATTTACATTAAAAAAGAGGACAAAGTGACATTTCAACTAATATTTCCTAAATAAACAAAAGAAATAAAAAATTACAAAACCATCACATATATAGGTGATATTTCTAATATTATTTCAAAGATAATATCTTCAGCTACAAATACAATAATTTATTTTAAAACAGTGTAATGTGAGTACAAAATTGTTAAATGTAAAAACAAAAATATCCCCATTAAAGAAGTTTGGTATATACTAACTCAAATGTCCAGAATGTAATGCTGTCAATTTGGGTCAAACCATTAGAAATTTTGAAATCAGATACAGTGAACACTTACGTGCATACAGATTAAAACAACCAGAGAAATCCCACTACGCAAAACATCTACTTGACATCAATCATTCATTGACATCTAACACATATCGAGAAGTTGATGTCATATTAGTTTGTTTTGTAGGTAGCGAACGAAAATTAGATGTATTTTTCAATCATATTAATAATCTACATCCGTAAATTAAATTTACATTAAAAGTTTAAGAAAATAACTCAATTCGTTTTCTTGATTTAATTGGTATTGATCGTTGAATCCATGTTATACATAAGCGTTCTAATTGTCCCATTATTCTTCCAACAGCAGATATATTTAGTTCTTCGCGTCTTGTGAAAACTTTGCTGCAATATTTTCTTTAGTCAAAATTCTGGACTCTTTGGGTTTGTAAGAATCGGTTTCGTTTAAAAAAAGGAATCTGATGACTTAACTTTAAATTGGTGTGGCTTTGTAAATACTATTCTAAAACCATACAAACATATATCTGGCAAGCCCCGACTCTTTCCAAAAGGGCCAATTTTGAAGGAGCTACAATAAATTTGTATGAATAATACACATTTTGTGTTCCCTTACTCGATTTCAGCTCCTTTTTTGAATTAGTAATGTCATAAAATAATAATAATTTAAAACAAATTCTCCTCATCGCAACAATAATTGTATGTAAATGTATTTGTAAGTGAAAAAAAATGAAAAATCCATACCTTCGTGTATGAATTCTTGGCATTTTAACTAGGTAATAAAAGCAGTCACTCTGATTTACTATCAATCTTAGGTATATGGATAGGCACCCACCAAGATAATGAACTAGTGGGTGATACACGCTGTACTGCCACATTGTTTCTATGCTAATATTTCAACTAAGAAAATTGTATGCGATTATCATAAACTTTTACTTGATGTAGTAAAAGTTGAATAATAAAAACACCATACGCCTTCGTTTGAGCGTGTGTGTGTGTTTGTATAGTGTTATTATGACTTTTAAGGTACGGTATTTCAAATTAAATATTTTAGAAGGCTACTTAAATTACAAATACCTTTGACTAATCTACGTTAACAAAAAGGTACACTTGCTCATGACCTGTTTGTGATAACACGTTTCACGCATAATTTCACACATTCAATACTCTGCTTAGCAAATTTTCTTTTAAATATCTCTTTTATATACAGGGTGACGTACAATAGTTTGACACCTCGTGCTGCTGCAATCATTTCTGATAGAAATAGTGGAATACCTGGAGGTCGATGATGAAAATTATATACAGGGACAAAATGCTTGAACATATTTATAAATCAATTCCGAAATCTTTAAAGTTTGTGAAACAATTCCTAATTTTGGCACCAAAAAAATATCGACAGCTGAATTGACATCAAGTACTAATAACAGCCAAACAAAAATTCCCAACATAAAATGTTGAAATATTATTTAATTTGTAAATTACATTATAAAAATATTCTCCAATACTAATTTTTATTATCGAAATCCCATTATTCTCAAAATATACCACGCAACAAAGTTAACCCATTTAGATAACTAGCTTTACTAGACTGATGTATAATCAGTTGCATACTAATAGTAGACAAAACTGATAGAATTGTTCTACTGTAAATAAACACATACAATAAATAATGTTATTGTTTTTTTTAAAAGTCTACAATACGACAAAAATATTGCCCTATCTAAACGCATGTTAAAAGGTCAAACTTCAGATGGCTATAACTACCATTGCGCAACGGATCTGACACTTGTGCCCGTTGACAAAATGAATCCCCTTATCCATAGCTTTCATTTGGTGTATAAACAATTTGTGACCATTCTGGGCCCAGTGCCCCTTTAAAATATATAAGGTCCTTCATCTTAAGTAATTGAAACATGTGTTGCATTTATTCAATATATATCCATACTTTGCTTTTTCTAGTTATTTGTTGAAGTTCTCAAACACATTTTTTCTTGTGGCAAATATCAAAACAGTGACTATTAATTGAATCTTTTATTTTCCTTGTAGGGGAACAGTGTGCAAATATACTATACGTATATTCATCACTCAGCTTCCCCTCATGAAATTTTGATCCTACTTAAACAAGTAACCATAAATTTCAAGCCAGGGTTTTGAGCGTCTGGTGTTAATCATTCACGTCCAACTAAAAAAAGAAAACATACGTTGATCTAATAAAGTTTGTTTTTGTACCTATCAGATTCAAGTTTTAAGGAAATCTGTTCATCACTTTTATCTACAATCTACCGAAACATTAACATTTTTTGTATTATAAGTAAGACGTTGTTTGTATTAGTCTCCAAAGTTATATAAGTAGTTACCCACCATGCACTTATAATATTTTCCTTGATATCGTGCTTCAAAGCTCATCATAACTAGGTTAAAGCTCTTCTAAATTTGCCTCTAAGTTATCATTAAACTGATCTAAGTGAACATGTGTAATTTAACGGATACTCTGCAACCCATGTGTTTGAAGTATCGCGAGCGAAAACTCAGATCAGTTAGACTTATGATTACATATTCAAAAACTGTATTGTATGTGTTCAAAATTGTTTAAGCAAAGCAAGTCTCATTTCTTCTATCTCAATAACAAGTTCAGTAAAATTTTCTACTTTTAAGTTGGTTTTCTCTAGAACATTGTTGTTATTCAGGTCAATAACGTCCAAGAGAAGAACCGTGTTAGCCTTCTCTAGGATTTGAAGAGGAATGGAAAGATAATGAGGATAACATTAGGACCAAAAATGACACCAGAAAGGGAAGAGGGCCAAAGATAAACAGAGAAATACAAGAAGAGCTAGGAAAAGAAATCATAATAAGATAAACGGTATTGAAGATTAAAACTAACGTTTCCGCACTCCAGAGGGTCTATCGTGCTAACCGAAATTTCTTCAAAAATTACCAAAAACTACCAAAAACTACCAAAAACTACCAAAAATTACCAATAATTACCAAAAATTACCGAAAATTACCGAAAATTACCGAAAACTACCGAAAATTACCAAATATTACCAAACATTACTAAAAATTACTAAAAATAACCAATAATTTTCAAAAATTAGCTAAACATACCGAAAATTACCAAAAATTAATAAAAAGTACCTACAATTACCAACAATTACCAACATTTACCAACAATTACCAACATTTACTGAAAATTACCAAAGATAACCAAAAATTACCAAAAATTACCAAAAATTATCAAAAATTATCAAAAATTACCAAAAATTACCAACATTTACCAACAATTACCAACAATTACCAACAGTTACCAATAATTAACTACAATTACCGAAATTTACTAAAAACTACCAAAAATTTCCAAAAATTACCGAAAATTACGAAAAATTGCCAAAAAAGCCTTTTTTAAGGTACAAAAGGGGTTACAAATTCCCTCGCGCAGAACAAGAGGTTGTTAATTTTGTACAAAAGAGAATTTTTCAAAGATAAATTAACTCCAATGTTAAAATGTCATATACCTGGAAATGTTATTGTCACTTTGCCATCGATAAAAAAGGTGCATCCTTTTTTATCGCGATAAAAACTTCTCTTCCTCAATATCTAGTAAGCGGACGTCACTTTTACACAATGACAATGAGTCGCAATTATTGTTGTTGTTCATCCATATATTCTGTCGTTAATTTATCTTGCCAAAAAACACTCGAGCTTTTCTTTTATTAGATAAATTCCTCTTTGACTCAAAGTTTTGCCAATCACTAAATTTGCTCGAAAAACTGACATTAGATAAAATCGCTCCACCTTCGGTGTCGCGATTTTATCATGTCAGTTTTTCTCGTAAAATTAGTGATTGGCAAAACTGTTTCGTTGCAAAGAGAAATTTATCCGATAAAAAAAAGCTCTTGTGTTTTTACTGTTGAGAAAAATGTATTTTCGAATAAATTATATAAGCAGCCAGGCTCAACGAGAAACTAAGGGGAAAGATGAATTAAAACATAAGAAAACCTGGAGTGAACCACATCAAATAAAGATTTGAACGGCTTTTAGATGATGATTTCTTCGATTTGGTGGTAGTTTTGGGTGCACTATTCACATCTAACATAGTGCACTCCAAATTATTGATCACCTCCTTAATTTTTCCACCCTGTATCTACTACTGACAATTAAATGAGAATTGACAAATGTATATTGCTGGAGACCCATATTTTGTGAAGCATACCACATTTTCTCTGAAAATATTTAAATGAGAATACATGGGAGTAATAATTATGCCTTGACAAAAATTCATGTAAAATTAAATCGGGCAGATGAGCTCAAGTTCTATATTTACGAGATAAATTTTGCAAAATTATTACATGCAAGGACGTAATTATACACAAGAAGGTACCTTAAGGCTTTAGGGCGATATTTATGTAGGCGATAGAATTAACCGCAACTTTATCATCAATTATTTCAGATTTTAATAGTTGATATCTTACATTATAATGACCTTGAGTTTTTTTAAAGAAATTACTACCTTCGACAGGTATATATGTACATATTCACATGCTAGATAATAGCCGGCAACCTATAAATGAGATAAAAACTTTTAATTCCAACCGCTTTATTCGTCCTAAGAAGTATTTTGAAATAAAGAGCGACAAAATTTCCTACGTGGAAGGCACAAGGTTTAGTTTATCGTAATTTTCCGATGAACAATTAGGAGAGAGTTGGACAAAACATGATAGTCGGATAAAACGGGATACCAACCAATTTTTAATACAGTGACTATATACAAGACAGTGGCGACAATTGAGTATAAGCTCCGCCCATCAGCCATTAGTTTGCTAATTTTGGTTTGTTTACAATTGACCACGTACAACTAAATAAGCCTTTTAAAAAGATTTTTACCACTTTTAAACTAGTTTTGAATGTGTAATTCCAAATAAAAGCTCTTTTATAAGGCGTATCATAAAATATTTTTGGAAAATAGGACGGATGTTAATCAAAATCATCAAGGATGTAATGTTGTTGCATACAAAATTATGGATGTATCTTTATTTACCATCTGATAAAGATATAAGGTAAGCTCTTAAATTCTGGATTATAATGTTAAATGTCATGCTAAATAGATACTACATTAAATCGTAATGTGTAGTGTAGATATATGTACCAGGGAGTCTTTCTTTAATCTATGATTATATACTCGGAGCGGAAATAATGCACGACCAGGCCTCTTAACAAAAGGAGGTAGTTAATTAGAAAAATATATGCCATGGATGCATGTTAGTCCCTATTCTTGTGTGAATAGAAAAAAATAAAATAAGTAATAAAATATTTCAATTTGACTTGTTCGGATACAAATTTGGACTATTACAGTTTTAGTCAGAATTATATACAATTTCAGTACATAATTAGGAGATAATTACCCTATGTTTATTTTTTCATCTAATTTGAAATTAATCATTATAATGTTTTTATATGTTACAGACTGTACCTGCAATTCTGACATTGAAACTCCACCAGAAAAAATGAAACACATACCTATTTAATATTTATGTAATAAATGTTTTACGCTATTGATAAAGAAGATAATATGAAGCTTATATCTAATATTTTTGGCCATTGTACATGTCATAATGCCCCAATATTTATGAATTTGTCTCAGAGATTTTAAGTTTAATTAAAAAACCATCAAGCAAATATAAATAATAAAATAAAAAATGTTCTATTGCAATTGTTTATTGAATATTCATAACAAATGACCAGCAACGCACTTACTAGCTAATTTTTTAGAAGCACCTTAATTCTTTTTTGAACTTATTTTTAATCTGAATACAATGTATGATTTAATAATTTTATTTTTCAATTTATGGCAATCGAGTATATTTAGAGCTAAATATTCTTCACACATTTTTTTGACATAAAAATCTTGCCAATTGTCCCTTCTGGTTTTAATGAGCTAGTGCCTCCTTCTTTCAGGATCTTTTGGAAAGTGTTTCATAATAAACCCCTTTAATTCTTGCAGAATTACTGCAATTTACATCAGCACAGCCAGGCATTGTCCTATTACAAATGAAAGCAAAATAATTTTTAAAAGACTTCTTCTCATGCAACGTTTTATAGATCTAAAAGGTTTTAGAAATAACAAGAAACAACTGGTAAAACTCGAGAATACATTTATGTTTTAATTTAATCGATGAATTCAATGTCTGATTCCAGTATAGCTCCCTTAAAATATTGATGTCACTTTGATCTAGACCCTTCATACTGAGATGTTCAATTAAATGCTTATGGTTAATTTGGTCGAAAACTTTTTCATAATCGATCAAGCACAAAAACACGTCTTTTCGTTGGTCTCTACATTTTTGCATGAGAACATTGAAGCCAAACAAGGCTTATCTTGTGCCCATGCCGTCTCTAAATCCAAACTACTCGTCTCTTAAATCGATTTCACATTTTTTAAAAATACGATTATGAATTATCTTAAGAAAATTTTTTAACATACTGGGCATCAATATGATTAACCTATAATCATTGCACCTCTTGGGATTTCCAGTTTTGGGTAAAGGAATAAATATGGAATGCCGCCACTCTTTTGGAAATTTTGCAGTACGGTGTATCTCATTGAAAACTTTTTCTAATAAAATTAGGTTTTCCTAGTCTATAAGCTTTATAAACTCTGTGTGTATTTCATCCGGTTCAGGTGCCTTGCCACTCTTGGATATTTGAATAGCATTCATTATTTAAAATATTAGGGCTGGTATCGCTTGTTGAGGTGATGTTGAGTTCTCGGTCTTCTTGGAATGCATCTTCAATATACGACTTCCATTCCACCAGTACATCTGTTTTCTGTGTGAGTATTTTGTTGTTGCGGTCTATCAAGACAGGAACTTTACTGAGTTTCTTTATTCCGCAGACTTGTTTTACTCTTTTGTGAAGTGTTGCGTCATCATGTTTTTGTTGGAGTTCTTCAATTTCAGTGCACATATCTTTCACCCACTTCTCTTTAGCCAGTTTTATTTCTTCCTTAATTCCTTTGTGTATGTATTTGTATTTCTTGTTTTCTTTTCCCTTAGAACCTCTTCTCTCATTCATCATTTCAAGTATTTTTGATGTCATGCAAGCTTTCTTTGGTTGGTCTTTTGTGTCTATTAGGGTGTGTTAAGCACTATTGAAGAGGAACGATCGATTCTCCTTCTTGAAACCCACTTCCCAGGTAGTGAACCAGCAACAAGCACAGAAATAGCAATGAACTACACCAAAAAATCCCGCAAGGAAAATTGGGACATTGCTAAGAAAATATTTACCAGACAACGGTTGGAATGGGCAATAAGTACCTTTTAACCATATAAATCACCAGGAGTGGATGGAATATTTCCAGCACTCCTATAGCGAGGGATAGAGGAGATTCTTCCTCACCTGCTAAAGATTACAAGAAGCAGTCTAACAGTGGGTCTATTACCTAGAAAATGGGGAAGGGCAAGGGTAACCTTCATAACAAAAATAGGGAAAAAAGATGGGACTGATCCCCGACCTTTTAGACCCATCTATCTAACATCATTTCTACTCAAATCGATGGAGAAAGTAGTGGATAACTACATAAGAACAGAGAATCTGGAGAATATACCACTTCATCAATGTCAACATGCCTACAGAGCGGGTCGATCAACTGAGACGGCTCTGTATCAGCTGACAGAAGTCCAGAGAGCTGTGAACAACAAAGAAATGGTAATGTTCGCATTCCTGGATATATCAGGGGCCTTTGACAACACAACTCATGTGTCTGTCAAAGAAGCACTAAAAAGGCGAGGAGTGAATGAAACCATTGTAAAATGGATGTATGAGTTGTTGACAACGAGGATAGCTGAGATTGCCAATTTTTAAATAGAAATTGTGAAGACATGAAAAGTTATTGCTATAATTAAAATCCTCATTTAAACTTTAAACACACGGTAACTCGAAAACTATAGTCTATTTCTTAATGTCTGATAGCACAGTAGCCTCATTAAATATTCAAATAGAAAATTATCTCTTACAGAGTGATCCTAAGAATTTTACAAGTACTAAAATTCTAATGCAAAACAAGTGCGGGTCTGTATTGATTATATGTACATCCCTATTTCAGCTCAAAATATAATATGGTGATAAAACTGAACAAAAAAGCCAGCAAAAGGATAAACAGTGCGGCAGTGGCGGAGATTACGATATTAGTTCATTTTGCTTATTTAATTAGGCCTATTAACAAGTTACATTTTCATTTTTATTAAATTAAATCAATTTAAGAAAATATAGTTTAATTCTCATAATTCAAATTAATTGACAATGAATTAATGTATATTAAGTAAAGTAAACATACCATTTATAGGAAATATAAAATTCAATCTATAGTATCATCCTCTTCGCTGGCCATACAAGAATCATCCGAAGACTCGTCGAGAGAGATCACTATCGGTTCTATAGTTTGTTCTATGAGGTTATCTAAAACCCACATTTTCTCTTCCTCTCTAATTACATGATTCACAGCATCTCTCCAGTTCTCTTCAGTTATTGTTGTCAATGAGTACTTCATGAGTTCACGAACATCTTTCATTTGGAATGTTTTATTATGTCTAGCTACATAACCTTTCATTTGGGCCCATATTAACTCTATCGCATTTAATTCACAATGGTATGGCGGCAAACGAAGCACTGTTATCCCACGATTCTTGGCTATTTCATCAATAACAAACTTTTTAAATTGAAGCTTCTGATCTGAAGCAACCTTTAAAAGTCATTTTTTCAACATATCACCTTCAAATGGTATATCTTTTACGATTAACCAGTTCCTAATATCAGCTTTTCTCCAAGAAGTAGATGGTAGATTTTCTGTTAATCGCGAATGATAAGTGGCATTGTCCATAACGATTACAGCACTATTTGGATTTGATTCGACCATTTGTGTAAAATACATCTGCATTCATTTCTTCATGATAGTCTTTGGTTGATGTTGACTGTAACTCCAGTAAACCACCTTCAACGACCCCTTGATTGCATCCAATATGCGTTATTATTAGTCGGCGACCTTTACCGATAGGAGTTTTCACTCCAGTAGATAAACCTTCTATGAAAACTTGACGACTGGTTTGAATACTTTTGTCCTGCCATATTTTTTTCACTGAATGTCCTTCATTGAGCCATGTCTCATCTAGATAATAGATTTGTCTTCCCTCCTGTCTGTATTTTCGGATATCTCGTAAATACTGGCGTCTCCAACATATTATTTTTTCGTCTTATTTTATTTTGCATATGTTCATCAAGGTCAAATGGTTTTCTTCCAGTTGACTTTTTATGGAGATATATTTCCATTTTTCCTCTCTCTTAGAAGCCTGTAAATAGTAGATTCACTAACTCCTGTCATATTGGAACATGTCGAAACTATATTTCTAAAAGTAGCAGCCGGCATTTGATGTACAACAGCATCATGCACTACAGTCTTCGTTTGTAAGCTAATCACGCTTTTATACTTTACTGGGGTGAAACTTGATGACATTTTTCACAACACAGTTAACACTTATGGAACATAAGCGACTCTAAGCAAAACAAATTATACAAATTTGGGCGAGACCCAGTTTCACCGTATATACCTGCAAAATTTCTAAGTAGTCATTGGGACAATCCCTAGTAGGACCCTATTGTAATTTTTCTGGGAAATGTTATTATGAACATTTCGAAAATCAGAAAGTAATTATCTGGAGAATGAGTTGATTAATGGTTTGTTAATATGTGTCCCAAGAATTGATCTGCTTCAAAATCTCAAGATAATTAATGAAATGTTCAGTCAGAATAGTTGCGTTACAAGATTATTTCAAAAATAATTTATTGTTTTTACTGTATGTACTCTACAAATGTATGAAGGTCAGTTAGTTGTTTTAACTAACCGAATTAACATTTATATTACCTTTGTATATCAGATCGGGTATAAAATTAAATAGTAAATAAATTCCTTAGATGAACTGTGACGCTTATGCTTTACTACCTGACTAGCATCTGGACCATTTCGCGTGCTGTCAGTCAATGAGAAATAGACTATAGCAATATTAATATGTATAAGACATGTTCGGCTAAATCATAATATTTTGGATCCTAGATTATACAGTTCAGAGATTTGATATTCTTAATGAATCACCTTGTATATATTATAAAATGTCAAACGTTTTTCCTTAATTGAAAAAAATATTATTTTCTCTATTATCCATATGTCTATATTTTCATTTTGAAAAGTAATCATGAAATAAAATAAACAAATACGTTACTTTGGGCGAACTTCACTCGTTAAAAGTGTAAAATATTGATAATAACCAGGTTATTTGCATCTGAATATAAGAAAATGATCCTCAATAATACCGCATACTCCTAAACTGTTTTCCGCTGTTTTATTTTTGAGAAAACTTGAAAAATATTTGCGAAGCCCGCGGTATTAACTGTCTACATGACATAGCATGTCTAATTTGAACGGTTCGCCAGTACCTCGAATCGATGCTTCGCTTACCGTAGTGTGGCAAAAGTTCGCGTTGGTCGACTGTGGGTTATTACCATTTCATGGTTGCAACGCTGCATCCCACAATTATTGCCTAAGGTTATGTTCAGCTATAATCTTTCTATCAAAACCAAAGTATGCGCTGGAATCAACCGTGATCTATCGATTGAGGCGTTACAGATTCGCCATCTTTGACGATATTTTTTTCATTATTTTTCGAAAGGGGCTTCTTTGCATAATGCCTAAATTGTGTTATTTAACATATATAATTTTGAACGCGTTTGGCAACTATGATTTACTCTGCGATACGTATGAGCGGTTTGCGTTTATGGAAATTTCTCTTATTGGAATTTTTAATAGTGAAATATCTGTCTTAGTGCTAAATTTTTGTATTGTGACTAAAAACACATCTATTGTTTTTGAGTATTTTAAGATGCATGAATTAAAACACTAAATAATTTGGTAGTTGCGTATAATTTCAATTCATAGTTCGTTCCAAGATATTTCGACGGTTAAAGTCTGTTCAGAGATATAGGAAAGGGACTTACCACATTTGGAATAGGTTTATCCTAGGGTGGCCATAAACAAACATTGAATGAATGTATAATTGCAGGTAAGAATAGGTCCATACTTAAGAATGTATTAAACTGCAAATCCAGAAGACATAATTTCATTATTAAAGTAATAAAAATAAAATAATTTGATCCTTTCACCTGATTCAAAATAAAAGGGATAATCCCATAAAACAAATTATGTTTTAACGACCGTCTACATAGCCGCCACGCTAGTTTGCTTCAAGCTTTTGGAAAATCGGATAAAATGACATAAATACGACAAAAAAATACAACAGCTCTAACTTGCCACAACAACTCAAAAAAACATACATTTAATTTTGGAAACACAAAAATTATAGGGTCGAAACAAAATACAAGAAAGAGTGAAATTTTAGAATCAATAGCCATCCAAAAAAACCAGAATGCCATTACCAATAAAAAGGATTTAAACAACATCAGTAATATATATATATATATATATATATATATATATATATATATATATATATATATATATATAATAACAAAGAACAGATTAGTGGGTATTGCACGCAAATAGAAGAAGGGGCTACTGAAAAGTGTGGTAACCGCAGACATGCATGTTTCTGGCTCATTAGCCTTCATCGGTACGGCATAACCAAGAAAAGGTGTACAACTTGGGAGCAAGGATGTTAATTGAAACATGAGAAAACACAAACAACGGATTTCAACAAGATAACCAAACGCACATTTGTGCCTTCAAATGGAAGATCCCGAGTTTTCAGGACAACAACCAACAGAGACACGGGATCTTCCATTTGAAGGCACAAATGTGCGTTTGGTTATCTTGTTGAAATCCGTTGTTTGTGTTTTCTCATGTTTCAATTAACATCCTTGCTTCCAAGTTGTAAACCTTTTCTTGGTTATGCCGTACCGATGGAGGCTAATGAGCCAGAAACATGCATGTCTGCGGTTACCACTCTTTTCAGTAGCCCCTTCTTCTATTTGCGTGCAATACCCACTAATCTGTACTTTGTTATTGTTCATATGTCACGCACTATTCATACATCTTTATATATATATATATATATTTCCAGGGTCGGAAGGTTCAGACGGGAGAGTTATAGACGCCTCCGTGTCTCTGTTGGTTGTTGTCCTGAAAACTCGGGATCTTCCATTTGAAGGCACAAATGTGCGTTTGGTTATCTTGTTGAAATCCGTTGTTTGTGTTTTCTCATGTTTCAATTAACATCCTTGCTTCCAAGTTGTACACCTTTTCTTGGTTATGCCGTACCGATGAAGGCTAATGAGCCAGAAACATGCATGTCTGCGGTTACCACTCTTTTCAGTAGCCCCTTCTTCTATTTGCGTGCAATACCCACTAATCTGTTGTTTGTTATTGTTCATATGTCACGCACTATTCGTACATCTTTTTATATATATATATATATATATATATATATATATAAAACCAAAAACCAAAAGTTGGCAGTTAGTCACGGCTGACTAGTTAAAAAATAAAACTTCAAAGAGTGGTCTTTGTTAAAAAACCCTCAAAATCGTGGGGATAGCAGCCAAAAAAACTTTACAGGTTAGAGATAAAGTGAATCAAATAGTACATTACCTAAGCTTTCGAAGAGCATTGTCTTCATTCTCAAAGGCTATAATAAACCAGAAAGAAAAAATCGGTTAACTTAATAAAGAAAACAACTTCTGAAATCATTACGACTTACTTGTAGTGTTGATTTAAAATTAAACTCACATTTCACAAATTGCAGGAAAACCTTCATCCACTAAAGATTAAAATGTCGACTAAATATAATTTCTCTCCTACATATAGTAATGAGAGCCAGGATTTTTTTCCTGTTTTTTAAAAACCAAAAGACGTACACAAGAAACGAACTGATATTGTTGAATATCTATTTCGACATGAAATCGACTGCTGTCGCAAGATAGAGATACGGGGGGCAATTACAAGGTTTTTATTAAATGTTTTTACTACCTGTAAAGTTTTTTTGGCTGCTATCCCCACGATTTTGAGGGTTTTTTAACAAAGACCTCTTTGAAGTTTTATATATATATATATATATATATATAATTAATTTTTCTAATTCTTGGGTATTAGGTTGTGTAATTAATTAAAAACATTTTGTTGTCACTGACGTTTCGTCCCTTGTTTAGGAACTTTCTCAAAGTTTATTCATGACTGAATCGTTTCATTGTTTACAGATTGAAATTAAAAACATATGTACAATAGGTAAAAAAACGTTCAATAAAACAGACATTTATATATATATATATATATATTGTGACGATATTTATTTCTATTTGTAATATAAATTTGAAAAATTAAAATGAAATTTTGTTTAATGTCACTGTCAAATTATAAATTGTCAAACTTGGGCTTTAACAAAACAATTTATTTTATTGAATTTCAATGTTTTATGAATTTATGTGCTCCAGCTATAATAATGTTTGATATATATTTAAATTTCAGTTTTATGTAACTGATACATCTTATTTTAGAACTCTTTGCTTCCGCTCTCTGGGCGTACGGGTTCAATATCTCAACTTTCCAGACTTATGGCCTCCATCTGTGTCAGACTTTCAACATATCAATGCCCAACAAAACTACTCCAGAAAAACAAAATAATTAATTCCAAAATATGTTTATTAACTAGTTAAGTTTGAAATTTTTAAAGAATGGATTACCAAATTTAGGTCACAATAAATATCCATGAGAAATTTTAATGGTAGACATAGTAGATGGAATGCATTCTCCCTACGAAAATAAAAGGGAAGAAACTTAACCTATAAACCTACAATGATAAATCTTACAATAAAAAAACGGAGTTATGTCAAATAAAGTGTTTGTACTGTTTCTAATTTCCGTAAACTTGAATACAAAGCATACAGACTCAACAGCAAGCAAATCGTTAACGATATTTATCACTATCTATTCATTAATTTTAAAGTTTCCAATCAAGATGATGATTCTCTCCTACAAAATATTTATAAAGATTTGTTACCTTTATTTCCACTGTCAAACACTCTTTATAAAGGAAATCGTCTTGAAGAAATTATTAAACTCCTCACTAATCCAGTGTATACGGTATGTACGATTTACCCTTTCTTATCTTCTCTTCAAAAATTTGGGATTTATATGCTTTACCATTAAATGCAAAACATGTCCAATTCAGCTTGCTCTTCTTTTATCGATAGTGTCTGTTTAAAAGACTTCTATTTTATTAATTATCTCTTTTTTTCAAAAAACTTTTTAATTTCTTTTAAAAATCTAATTCTTGACAGCTCTTTCAAAATTTTTCTAATGACACTTCTTTATTTTTAGTTACCTGGATTTGTATCTCTTGGATACCGCAAACAATCAGAGAGTAGTCATTAGACATAGAACAAGTATTCTTTCTCCTTACTCATCAGTAACTTTTTTCTATAACCTCCAATTGTCACCATTTGTCACCCGCACTTGACAAATAAAAATTTTATAACATACTCTGTATGTTCGGGTAAATTACTCTACCTTCTTATAATTAAAATCCTACGTGAAATATGAAATAATTTACAATCAATAAATGAAGCTTTAGTACTCCTAGACTTTGGTCAATGGCTTGTGAAGGTATGTTTCTTTATGACTGTACCCTTTTGATTTCATTTCAATTTCAAAATCTTTACCTAACTTCTGATTAATTACTTAGCTACTTTTCAAATTTCTACAGTGTGTGCCAAATTTATCTAATATTTTATAAATCATTTATTGTTATTTGGTACATTATTCCATCTAAAATTTTCTACGACAATTTATTTGTCTTAATATATATCCTCTATCTAAATTCTATAGAAAACATTGAAATAAAGAAAATATGCATATGTACATGTAATGCTCGTGATACACACTGTATTATCAATCATTTGAAAGGTTCAATATACGAATAAAATTTGACATTTCAATTTCATATGACATTACTGCAGGATAGACTTAATGACAGATAGATTTTAAAACGATTTGAAAAACCAGAATACAGATGTCTCTATTAGCAAATGGCACTTATAAATAAAATAATGAAAATCTCTCTTGGTATATAAAAACGTAAATTTGTATTTTTAAAAAAAATGAATGCTAGGTAACCAAAGGAGAAGAGAATTATTTATTTAAACATTTTAGTTAGTTGAATTTGAAATCCCCATGAGACAACATCATAATAAGAGTTGTCTCAAATTTAATTTTGAATATTAAGGAATTTATATAATCGTTATGAGTTCAACATATCTTGCCTTTTGTAAAGCCAGTGCGTGTACTATTCACAAAGAATTACCGCTAAAGTGCAAGTGTTTTTCGCGTTTTCTAAATTATTGATTTGGAAACGTTTGTTCCGGGAATTCTAAAAATACGTTTTAGAGAGATCTTCTAGTATCCAGTTTGGTGAGTCCAGTCCATATTATATATTATTATCCAGAAATAATAGGCCTTTGATCAAAATTATTCCGAAAATAGATGCATCTTATGATTAAATTATAGTAACGTTACTTATATAAAATTCTACGTCAAGTGCAGACAATTTTGGGAACAGACAACTTACAAGAAAATTTACGTATTTTACATTGACAGATATCAAGTATAAATTTAGACATTTTGAATTTTCGGTTAAATTTATTTAGATAGGAAATTTCTAACATAGATTGTTTTTAATATTAAGGTTTGAAAATTCTATCTTTGTTTATGCGTTTATGATATTTTTTGAAGAGTTTTAATTTTTGTTACTTTGATAATATATTATATAAATTTGAATTCCAAATCTCTTGGCTCTCTTTTCATATTCATTTTCATTATATTTGATAATTTTTATACTATAGAAAATTTAGTACAATAAGTGACATTTAGTTAATCTCCTGACAGTAAATTCATATATGTCATAAGATAATTTAAATTGTCTTAAAGTGTATTGGATAAACAGTTACTGTAGATTTGAATAGTGTGATACATAATTTAGAAAATTATTTGGAAATTTACAAATTTGAATTATTAGTTGAAATCTTTGATCCCTCCCTGAGAAAAGAGTTGATTGGTGTTGTATTGATTTATCTTTCATTATATAAAATTTAATATTTATTTAGCCGGGCATATTAATTTGACAACTGCTCTCATTAAAAATTTTATAGGTTATATTTAGAGGTAAAGGTATTTTCACAATAGTGTAGTTATTATCACAAATTGTGATGACAGCTACAAATTAAATTCAGCATCATATAAATTCATATTCATATATAAAATATAATAAAATTAGTAAAACACATTAGATATACTATAATTTGTCACCCGAACATGGGGCAAATATTATTAAAGAATATTGAATATATTATAATATATATATATATATATATATATATATATATATATATATATTATTGTGGAAAAATAATGCTACACCCTGTATATCAAATAATGAAGAATTAAGATTATGTATTGTAATCTAAAAGAATTTTTTTTTAAGTCAAAAATTTTTTTTTAAACATTTGAATGGAGAAAATCTGTACGATCCACTATTCGATAGAGAAGACATACAGAAAGGACAGACTGTATAATGTAGGGATAATTGCGAATAGGTGTGATAAACAATTTATATGAAATAAATTACCTAACGAAACTTTTATCAAAGAGATCAAGTATCAAAATTTGTTCATAATAAGAAACTAATAATGCTTTATTCTGTAAAGTCAAGCTAATCTCGTAATATTTGTTGATTAAGACATTAAAATGAGATAGTGTAGATGTTTAGACATAACAGAGCAGGAAAATATAAAATAATGTGAATTTCAGAGAACATGACTTATAAAGAAAACGAATTTTCATTTTGCATACATATTTAAAGGTAACAGCTGTCATCTATTAAAACATTATGAATATTCATTTGACATACATACTTAGAGGTTAGGAAATGTCATTTTAACAATACTAAGAAATATTATTGAATGAAAATAATATAGGAAGTCTAAGCAATTAAAAACCTTAGAATATAATATCATGATATAATGGATGAACATTCCACTGGTTGAAATGAAGAATTTGAGCTATAAAATAAATAGTCAAATTTGATTGGTTAATAAACATTTAAAAAAGATCACATCGGCGACAACTGTGTTGCTAACGAAAAAAAAATCAGAATGTGAAAAAGTTGTTGATTATGGGGGCTATTGACTAGTAGGTTTTCTTTTTGGGAAGAGATTTTTGGAGCAGCAAAATTTTTTTGGTAAAGTAAATCAATTGAAATCATTTGGAAGACAAAATTTGACTATAGAATTTAAAACAAATACATTATACTTACAAGAGATATATCAGTGTAAGTAGTTTAGTTTATATTAATAATTAAAAAAGGAATTGTTGAATGTTGTAAAACACTAATCATGAATTTTATTTTATAATATGGTGTCTTGTGTCTGGTGGAAGTAAAATAGCCAAAATAGTTTTCGAAAAACATTGAATAGTGGAATTTGTGTGAGCTGTTTGGACTTTGAAAGAAATACAGCATCGATTCCTGTTCTGGTAGAAGCAAAATGCCAACAGGGAGGTTTTCCAGAAGGAGAATCTGGAACAAATAAAGGTGAACAAACAGAAATCGTGAAGTAAATAAGGTAGTACAAGTTAATTTATTAATGTATTAAGAGGTCAAGCGTACTTACTAATTTGTAAAAAAAACTAAAATTTTATGATGCATAGACGCTGTTAAGAGTGTATTTCGCCGTTTTCTGAAAGTCAAATGTTTATGAAATTATATAACTGTATTTTAATATTATAATAATATCTCACCAGAGTGCGTGTGATTTGTATGAAAGAGTCATCCTTTTAGATAGATTTCTTAAAAAAAAACACTTGTAAAAGTGTAGTGTATTTATTTTCATTTAATTAAATATTGTTTTTCCTTTTGAAGAACGTTTTTTTTTTAAATTACTTGAGTTATTCATTTCATCTGGTGACTTGTGCACCATCTACTTACCACAGGCAGAAGCTCTGAATGAAATCGATTGAACTATGCAGATATTTTTTAAGTAGGACAGGACCGTATTTAACTTGAAATCATTAAAAAAGTAACATATTCTGATTAACAAATTTATTTTTAAAAATATAAAGCATTTATTAACTTTGGCGCTAACATATATAAAATTATAGAATCATTTTATTTAAAATACTTGAACTCTACCCTGAGATGAGAAGTTTTCATGTTGGTTAAATAAACTGTTTATCATACATATTAAATCCACAACATACCGGGCAAATTAAACTATTTTCTCACCCAATTCTATTCATAATAATATGTCGGCCCAACGTAGGGCAAATTAAATTCCCATATAAAATAAACTATAATAAAATGGCGCCCAACGTGGGGCTATTATAGAAATTTTGTAAGTAATAATAAAAAGCATTGAAATAATTTTTATTTGACTTTATTAAAAGAATTTTAAATACATAAAATGGAACGAAGAATGACTTTGAGAGACGGGAAACAAGTAGGAGGAGAAAGTGGCTC
Organism: Galeruca laticollis; assembly: GCA_963921935.1. Lineage (NCBI taxonomy): Eukaryota > Metazoa > Arthropoda > Insecta > Coleoptera > Chrysomelidae > Galeruca > Galeruca laticollis. The sequence continues at coordinate 33,904,396 of OY998175.1, forward strand.
TGAACAAGAAAGGGAAGAGAGAAATCATGGAAGAGGAGATTTCCAAGTACAATATTTGGAGCAAGGAAGAGAATGTTCACAGGAAGATAATGCAGAACAAGAACAGGAAGAGGAAGATTTACCATTGTCAGAAGAAACAGGACAAGAGGATAGACAAGAGTCTAAAAAACAAACAGAAGAAAAGAAAGAGGAAACGGACGTAATGAGTATGTTAAAAATGATGATGGGAAAAATGGACCAAAATAGAGAAGAAATGAAACAGGATATGAATAGAAATAAGGAAGAAATAAAACAAGAAATGAATATTAAGATGGACCAGAATAGGGAAGAAATGAATATTAAAATGGACCAAAATAAGGAAGAATTAAAAAAAGAAATGAATATTAAGATGGACCAGAACAAAGAAGAAATTAAACAAACTAAGGAACTGATAATAAAATTGATGGATGAAAAATTGGGACACGTTGAGAAGAAACTAGAAGAATCAAACATATACATGGAGAATAAAATTGAAGACACTAAACAGGAAATAAGAGAAGTGATTGGACGTATAATGGAAATAGAAAATTTACAAATCAACAGAATTAAGGAAATAGAGGAGAGAGAAAAGGATTTCAAAGGAGAAATTCAAAGAGAAGTAAATGAAATCAAAATGGGAGTTCAGGACACTCAGGAAAGAATGGGAAACCTAGAAGGAAAATGGGACAGAACCCTTACCGAATTTCAACAAAATGTAGAAGAAGCGTGTATAGAGAAACAAAAACATGAGGAAGCTATGAAAATTTATGAAAAAGAGATTTATTGGGAAATAACAGACCCAGATGTTAATATATTGAAACGAATAGTGACATATGGTAAGACAAATAATGATAATAATAGGGGGATACAACTTAATTGGAAATTAGAGGAAATGAATAAGATATTACAAGAGACCAAGGAAGAAATAGAAGAAACCATAAGACAGAATATAGAAACAATAATTTATGCAGAAAATTTCGAGATGAGGGTAAAACTTGGCAGAAATATAAAGATAATTGATCCAAGAAATTTTAATAGGATAGTTAAAAATGAAATGATAGGAAGTAAGAGTATTATGGGAAATGAAATAATAAAAAGAAGAAACAATAATATGAAGAAATTGGAAACACAAATTTTCATGAATCCATTGGGAGAAATTGATGAGATAGGGGACAACAAAATTGAAAAAGACACAGTGGAAAATTTTAAGAAACTTAGGAAGCAGATAGAAGAGAATCAAACAATAAGAGAAGAGGATAAAACGAAATTTAGGAAAAGAAAATTAAATTGAATAATAAGGCTGTATTATAGGACCGGAATCTAGAAGACGAATAAGGAATTGTAAAAGGTCGATAAGGAATATAAAAAACAACATGTAAATAAGAAGTTTATAATTAACAAATAATGTTAAAAAAAAAACATATGTAAATATAATGTTGTACATAGATATAAATTAGGATATATAAAGATAATGATGAAAAACAGAAATAATTACATTAACAGATATAATACAAATGGATATTATAACAAAAAAAACAACAATTATAACAACAATTTAGGAAATAACAATAACTATAATAAGAACGATAGCAAACAAAAACAACTATAACAGAAACTTCAAATAAAATAACAACAAAAATAACAATTACAGAGAACAGTATTCAAAGGAGAGAAGAGAGAGTGATAACATATAAACATCCAATGAAATATATAAAATTTGGGGAAGATTTAGAATTATGAGAAATAATGGAATTGAAAAATATTAAAGGGAAATTAAATGGAAAAGAAATGAAATTATTAATAGATACAGGTTCGGAAGCGTCCATAATTAAAACAAAACTAATAGAAGAAAACATTGAAAATTATGAAAACAAATTAATTAAAATACCAAAAACTACATTGATAGGAGCAAATGGAAAGAAGCTATGTGAAGTAAATAAGTCTATAATACAAAAGATTGAATTGAAGGATGGGAAAGAAGTTGAAATGCAATTACGGTTAGTGAATAATTTGGAATCAGACATAGTTATAGGAATAGATGAATTAACGAAATATAAAGCAACAATTGATTTTGAAAAGATGGAGATTGAATTAAATGGTGATAGAATTGAATTTGAAGAAGAAAATATAGAAGAATTGGAAGTTGAAGAGGATAATAAGAAGTTATGGGAATATAGAAAGGATTGGAAATATGGGAGTATTGGCAATTGGAGAGGATAATAGGAAGTTATGGAATATAAAGAGGAGTGGAAATATGGAAGAATTGGAATTTGAAGAGGATAATAGGAAGTTATGGAATATGGAGAGGGATGAAATAATGGAAGAATTGGAATTAGTATGTGGAAATAAGGAATATGCTGAGAAAGTGAAGAATTTAATAATTAAGTATAAAGGATTAGTTAAAAAAGAGATGAGAATGGCAAATAACTATGTACATAAGATAGAAGTTAAGGGAATAGAAAATTTCAGAATAAGAACATATCCCATACCTTATAAATATAGGAAAGAAGTTGATTCAGAGATACAAAATATGCTAAAGGATGGTATTATAGAGAGATGTAACACAATAAATATAAATTAATAAATTGTACCGATATAAGAGACTCTGAGAAATGTAGAAGTAATAAGTCGCATAACGAACATTAAAGAATTTTCAAAAATGGATTTATAACATGATTTTTTTTAAACTAATTCCTTTGGATGAAACTTGTAAATGAAATATGTACCTAAGAATAAAATAAGAATTTGTATACATATTTAATTATGGTATTGTAAATAGAATTAAAACTAACTGAAGAGGATACTGCAACACAGGATTCCAAAATCATCTTTGTAACAGCAACCGGAAATAAAAAGAAATGTATTATTAGTAAAATAGGAAGACAATCCTAGAATATAGTACTTGAAGTAAAATTTGCGTTCATAAAATTTTTCTTAGAATAAAAAATTTGATAAACGCAAAATTTAGGGGATGTTATTGTGAAAAAATAATGCTACACCCTGTATATCAAATAATGAAGAATTAAGATTATGTATTGCAATCTAAAAGAATTTTTTTTAAGTCAAAAATTTTTTTTTAAACATTTGAATGGAGAAAATCTGTACGATCCACTATTCGATAGAGAAGACATACAGAAAGGACAGACTGTATAATGTAGGGATAATTGCGAATAGGTGTGATAAACAATTTATATGAAATAAATTACCTAACGAAACTTTTATCAAAGAGATCAAGTATCAAAATTTGTTCATAATAAGAAACTAATAATGCTTTATTCTGTAAAGTCAAGCTAATCTCGTAATATTTGTTGATTAAGACATTAAAATGAGATAGTGTAGATGTTTAGACATAACAGAGCAGGAAAATATAAAATAATGTGAATTTCAGAGAACATGACTTATAAAGAAAACGAATTTTCATTTTGCATACATATTTAAAGGTAACAGCTGTCATCTATTAAAACATTATGAATATTCATTTAACATACATACTTAGAGGTTAGGAAATGTCATTTTAACAATACTAAGAAATATTATTGAATGAAAATAATATAGGAAGTCTAAGCAATTAAAAACCTTAGAATATAATATCATGATATAATGGATGAACATTCCACTGGTTGAAATGAAGAATTTGAGCTATAAAATAAATAGTCAAATTTGATTGGTTAATAAACATTTAAAAAAGATCACATCGGCGACAACTGTGTTGCTAACGAAAAAAAAATCAGAATGTGAAAAAGTTGTTGATTATAGGGGCTATTGACTAGTAGGTTTTCTTTTTGGGAAGAGATTTTTGGAGCAGCAAAATTTTTTTGGTAAAGTAAATCAATTGAAATCATTTGGAAGACAAAATTTGACTATAGAATTTAAAACAAATACATTATACTTACAAGAGATATATCAGTGTAAGTAGTTTAGTTTATATTAATAATTAAAAAAGGAATTGTTGAATGTTGTAAAACACTAATCATGAATTTTATTTTATAATATGGTGTCTTGTGTCTGGTGGAAGTAAAATAGCCAAAATAGTTTTCGAAAAACATTGAATAGTGGAATTTGTGTGAGCTGTTTGGACTTTGAAAGAAATACAGCATCGATTCCTGTTCTGGTAGAAGCAAAATGCCAACAGGGAGGTTTTCCAGGAGGAGAATCTGGAACAAATAAAGGTGAACAAACAGAAATCGTGAAGTAAATAAGGTAGTACAAGTTAATTTATTAATGTATTAAGAGGTCAAGCGTACTTACTAATTTGTAAAAAAAACTAAAATTTTGTGATGCATAGACGCTGTTAAGAGTGTATTTCGCCGTTTTCTGAAAGTCAAATGTTTATGAAATTATATAACTGTATTTTAATATTATAATAATATCTCACCAGAGTGCGTGTGATTTGTATGAAAGAGTCATCCTTTTAGATAGATTTCTTAAAAAAAAACACTTGTAAAAGTGTAGTGTATTTATTTTCATTTAATTAAATATTGTTTTTCCTTTTGAAGAACGTTTTTTTTTTAAATTACTTGAGTTATTCATTTCATCTGGTGACTTGTGCACCATCTACTTACCACAGGCAGAAGCTCTGAATGAAATCGATTGAACTATGCAGATATTTTTTAAGTAGGACAGGACCGTATTTAACTTGAAATCATTAAAAAAGTAACATATTCTGATTAACAAATTTATTTTTAAAAATATAAAGCATTTATTAACTTTGGCGCTAACATATATAAAATTATAGAATCATTTTATTTAAAATACTTGAACTCTACCCTGAGATGAGAAGTTTTCATGTTGGTTAAATAAACTGTTTATCATACATATTAAATCCACAACATACCGGGCAAATTAAACTATTTTCTCACCCAATTCTATTCATAATAATATGTCGGCCCAACGTAGGGCAAATTAAATTCCCATATAAAATAAACTATAATAATATATATAAATATATATATATGTATATATATATATATGTATATATATATATATATATATATATATATATATATATATATATATATATGTTATGTCAATGTAATGTTTATTACATAATGATTTAATTAGGTTGTTACTCTTTCTTTGAATAGAGGAAGTAGGGTCACTAGATAGTTCTACATAGGAACTGTTATTCAAAACAATATCATTAGATAATTCAATATATTGTTGTCTGTCCATAATGACAGTGACGTTGCCCTTATCGGATTGAGTAAGAATCAGATGAGGGTTCGCCTTTAAGAAGGCTTTAGATTTAAGTAAAAGGTTATGAAAGAAAGAATTATTATGTGGTTGCTTTATGTAATTAGTGATAATATTAGTGGCTCTAGCTACCGTGATGTTTCTCATTTTCGAGTCTGTGATTGAGGAAGTGAGATAGTCTACATCTGATAAAATTGATTTAATTGAAATATCCTTCAAAATGACTGGTTCTACACTAAACTTTGGGCCCAAAGCTAAAAACTGAGAAATATCATCAGGTATAATGGTATTATAAATATTTCTCAACCAACCCTCTTTAGATTTTAACAATAATTTAAATTGATCACATTGTAATTTATTAAATTTATGTATATTATCATATTTAATCTTATGAAAAAGTTTATTATAAGTAACCTGCTGTTTACTTGCAAAGTTTTGAAAGTGAAATTCACCAGATAAAGAAACTATTGTCCTTTTTAAAGATGACAAAGTTGATTCTAATTTACTAATCAGTGAATGGTTATTAGAAATTTCAATATTAAGAAGTTTTATCCCTAACCTGTAATCAATCCCTGTTATCTTGTGAATGTCCTGTCTCATCAGGAGGTCGTCAATTGGTCTAATAGCCGCAGTTATATGATTGGGTAAAATCCCTGATTTCCTACATTTCAATAAAAAATGTTTCCTGTTGTATTCACGGACAAGTTTCATTTTGGTTTTAGACCATGCTTTATATTTTTGAACAGCTGTTTCTCCGTAGTTTATGTAGATGTTACGATAAAACCCCATGTCTGTAAGTAGAAGAAAGATAGTCTTCGCTGACTAGTTAGGAATAAAACTAGTGAATATTGGGGATTGCAGCAAAAAATTGGAAAAGATATACTCTTAGCGGAAAATGTCCAAGCTTTCGAGGATGTTTGTCCTTATCATCAGGGAAACTAGAATGAAAAAACAACAGTTGAATACTATGGTCAAAGAGAATAATTAAAAATGAAATTCACAACCACGTGTGTACTTACCTCCGAAGTGAGGTTAGATTCCATAAAGATGTAAATCGTAAACTACAGATCGTAAATTGTGGAATATTCAAGTAGGAATTGAACCAACGGCCAAATCAATCGTGTCATAGCAACAATTGTAATTGTCGCAGCATTTTATAAAATAAAAACATTGATTTCATCTTCATGTGTCACCATACTAAACGCCGGCGAGGAAATGATATCTTTTGCCTCCAAAAGGGATGTAACAAGAGACAAACAGTGTTACCAACGTCAATCATGAGCTGTGAGACAATGCCACTATTTTCGTAATGGCTGCTGTGGGGCCAACAATTGGTGTAATAAGAAGATGTAATATTGTTGAATAGAGGAAGAGAGAAAGAAAGTGTGAGACAGAGCTAGGAGAACGCTATCATTTTTATTATGTTAGAGTGCGTAGACAACATCACTTCGTTATGACTAACACAAAGGAAGGAAAGAGAAGACAACAGTACAGAAATATTAATATGTAATAATAAATATAGTAATTAAGTAATTTAATAGTTCTCCAATCCGAATGTATCTACCAACACCAATACACTCAAAATTAGTTTTAATTATTATTATTTGTTTACTTGAATGTATCTACCAACACCAATACATTCAAAGTACGTTTATTATTATTATTATTGAATTAAAGTAATAAGGGTGGTGTTGTCAGGAGCAACATAATTATTTCCCACCACTTGATGTGCAAAATTAGTATCTAAGGACAACAAAAATGAGTAGATCTCACTTAAGTGATCAATATCAGTTTTCTTGTTAATTACATTATTGTTTTGTGAAATGAAAGCCATTTCCAAGAATGATCTTTTCGTTTTGTTAGACGCAGTCGCTAACACCTTCACAGCCTCATAATTCATCTGATGATCAAGAGAATTTACATGAAAAGCTAACGCGCACCTCTCTGGGTGTAATCTAGCATCACTCTTATGTGAAACTATACGGTTAGATAGAGATCTTAAAGTCTGTCCGATATATTGTTTATCACAATCTCTGCAAGGAATACTATACACCACGTTAGTAAGTGAAGTCAAGGGGTCCTTATCTTTAACTCTAGAGTAAATCGATCTGATTGAAAGAACAGTTTTATTAGCAATTTTAAAATCACCACATGAACGGAGCAATCTGGCAAGTCTCGGAGTTATGTCCTTAATATATGGTACTCCAATGGGAGCGTCAATTTCTCCTATCTTAGCAGCATATGTCATGGACGATGTTCTGGATACAGTCATACCTGTTCTTCCTTTTACTCCTTTTTTTATAAAAAAGTATGTTGATGACATTATTTTGGCACTTCCTCGAGAAGGCCTTGATGAACTTCTGGATACATTTAATAGCTTTGATCCTAATATCCAATTCACAATCGAAATGGAAGACTTCGAGAATTCCGTACCTTTCTTAGATATAAAATTTATTCGTAACAACAATATAATTATTATAGATTGTTACAGGAAGCCATGCAGCTCTGGTAGATATCTTAATTATCACTCCTACCACAAACATTCCATGAAAGTGAATTTGGTTAAACAAATGAAGCAGAGAGTACTCAGAATTTCAAATAATGTTTTTCATAATAAAAATCTCAATATTTTACTTAACCTCTTCTTGGATAACTCTTATCCAAGACCTTTATTGAATAAGATATTATTCAGCACATCTAATGCTGTGGATTTGTTGCATGAAGATAGCCATCCTAATTTAGCCCAGACGGATGTTGGAACTGATGTGTCCCCTTCTCGACCGGTTTCCGCTACTTTGCCATATATTAAGGACATAACTCCGAAACATGCCAGATTGCTCCGTTCATGTGGCGATTTTAAAATTGCTAATAAAACTGTTCTTTCAATCAGATCGATTTACTCTAGAGGTAAAGATAAGGACCCCTTGACTTCACTTACTAACGTGGTGTATAGTATTCCTTGCAGAGATTGTGATAAACAATATATCAGACAGACTTTAAGATCTCTATCTAACCGTATAGTTTCACATAAGAGTGATGCTAGATTACACCCAGAGAGGTGCGCGTTAGCTTTTCATGTAAATTCTCTTGATCATCAGATGAATTATGAGGCTGTGAAGGTGTTAGCGACTGAGTCTAACAAAACGAAAAGATCATTCTTGGAAATGGCTTTCATTTCACAAAACAATAATGTAATTAACAAGAAAACTGATATTGATCACTTAAGTGAGATCTACTCATTTTTGTTGTCCTTAGATACTAATTTTGCACATCAAGTGGTGGGAAATAATTATGTTGCTCCTGACAACACCACCCTTATTACTTTAATTCAATAATAATTATAATAAACGTACTTCGAATGTATTGGTGTTGGTAGATACATTCAAGTAAACAAATAATAATAATTAAAACTAATTTTGAGTGTATTGGTGTTGGTAGATACATTCGGATTGGAGAACTATTAAATTACTTAATTACTATATTTATTATTACATATTAATATTTCTGTACTGTTGTCTTCTCTTTCCTTCCTTTGTGTTAGTCATAACGAAGTGATGTTCTCTACGCACTCTAACATAATAAAAATGAGAGCGTTCTCCTAGCTCTGTCTCACACTTTCTTTCTCTCTTCCTCTATTCAACAATATTACATCTTCTTATTACACCAATTGTTGGCCCCACAGCAGCCATTACGAAAATAGTGGCATTGTCCCACAGCTCATGATTGACGTTGGTAACACTGTTTGTCTCTTGTTACATCCCTTTTGGAGGCAAAAGATATCATTTCCTCGCCGGCGTTTAGTATGGTGACACATGAAGATGAAATCAATGGTTTTATTTTATAAAATGCTGCGACAATTACAATTGTTGCTATGACACGATTGATTTGGCCGTTGGTTCAATTCCTACTTGAATATTCCACAATTTACGATCTGTAGTTTACGATTTTACATCTTTATGGAATCTAACCTCACTTCGGAGGTAAGTACACACGTGGTTGTGAATTTCATTTTTAATTATTCTCTTTGACCATAGTATTCAACTGTTGTTTTTTCACTCTAGTTTCCCTGATGATGAGGACAAACATCCTCGAAAGCTTGGACATTTTCCGCTAAGAGTATATATATATATATATATATATATATATATATATATATTATTGTGGATTGCTATTCTATGAATAGAATTTTTGATTCGCCCGGTATATTAAAATTTTTTAATATATGTCCTGGAATATTTACACTCACCTTTTTTATACTTTGAAATCCTAGTTTTTGTTATTTATATGAGGACTCAATAGCCTCAGGATTTTTGGGATCATGGAATAAGATAAAATTATTTTAATTTATATTATAAGCGCCAAAAAACAAAATCTTTTGTATTCATATAAAAATAATTCAATTAGGAAATACTTGCTTTTATTTTCTCTATAAAATCGTACAGAACGGTCCTGTATATTATGTTTCAAGACCCCTCTATAGTTGTGATCCGTCTGATCAATGATGCCAACTGTCAAATAATAAATGAAACAATCGTCTAGGAATGAAATTCTCCAACAATACATTTAAATCTTCAAATGGAAAACGTTATTTAATACAAAATCAAAGAAAACATATACATTATTCAAATACAAAATCTTCAAAAAGAACAACTTATCTATGATGATCGTTCATTCAAAACACATTCACTCAAATGGATTATTATTATATATAAGTACAACTATGCAACATATTATACACATTAAACATCTGATGATGTTAAAAAAATACTCTAGGACATAAAATGGCGGATATGGCAATGAGCAATGTTTGTGAAATTTCAAAGTTCAACTATTTACACACAATACAAGTGAGTTCATTGAACTTTTTTAAATCGAAATAGTTTTTAAATATCTGTTCACTTATGTCCAAGTCACCATTGTTCACTTCTTGTAGGATTCTTTTTTGGGTATTGTACAGTTTATCGTGTTTGGGTATGAACCAAAATTGATATTTCATGTACATCAATACATTTTAGATGGGATTCCATAGTCCAATTCTTTCTGAGATGTATCGTGGAGATATCATTTCCACGATACAAAACTTTACTTGATTATACGGATTAATATTTAAGGTTAGTATATTGCTATTTTTACCAATTTCTTGTTATATTTCTATTTATCAGTTTGATTTATAAATTTTATTGAGTTATTATTAAGGAATAATGTATTTCTTTTATATTTACCATTCAAATGGTGCCGTTTTTCTGGTTGTTTAATATTCTCTTCCAAAGATTTTACTTTTCACCCCCATTCATTGTTAAAAAATAAATTCTACCTAGTTCGTAGTGCACATTATCAACAAACTTCCCCATTCATTTTTTTTTTAATTTTCAATCCGCTTGCCGCTGATCGAAACATTTCAATTATAATTCACCAATCAAATCGGTTATAAAAATTTTTGTTGGTAAATCTCATTTCAGGTTTCATATTTTTTATTTATCTTTTTAGAACATTCCGTTTTATATTTTTCAAAGATCAAATTTGATATACTACTTCCTTTTATATATTTTCCAAAATATTTAAAACTGACAACTATATTTTCTTTCATCAAACAAAATTTAAATCTAATACGTTGAAAAATTAACTATCACCAAATAAAATTTTGAATTAAAATACCTCTATGCAATAAAAATAAATTTAAATGGCCAAATCACAAATATTTCAGTTATTAATTGGTTAACCAATAAAGTACGCAACAATAACCTTGCACTACCGATGGCTTCTTCGGGAACCGACAATTAATAATCTTCAACACCAACTCTTCTATAAATGTGTCTACCACATACACTCTCTCTGGAACTTGACACAACTTCTCAGGTAAGTTAGAAATTATATTTCTGGTATAATTTAAAATATCTTATTTCCTTTTTTATTGTCCAATTCAGATTTCATTAATTTATAAATATTTTCCAATGGTACTTTCTGTTTGTTTTATTATTTTAATACCTTTCTTTTCTATGTATTTTAATCCTTTTTCTTCTGTACCTTCAATTCGCTTTTAAATCTTCTCAAATAACTTCTTCAACTTTATTTAATCTTTTTAATATACTTTTCTTGACTTATATGAGGACTTCTCTTATATTTTATTATAATTTTAAATTTTCATTTTACTACGTCCTCTCTCAAAATTATCACACCACTTACTCCACTTTTTCAAAATCAACAACCCTCCTTTTTTTGTCCGTTGCTATGGACAAAACTCATCATCTCACTTGAGATTATTTTAACAACAATTTACAAATAAGATGTTTTCATTTAATTTCATATATTTCTTAACTATTTTATGATATTTAATGCTTTGTTTATTTCCAAAATGGTTTAATCTATTTATTTAAAACTCTACTTCTTTAAAACTATACCTATCTATTTATAAAAAAAACCTCTTATTGAGAAAATACTTTTCCATTCTGAATTAAACAAATCTACTAACTGAAACTTTTCAAAAGATATATCATTCTTTTCAATTTCTATTGGAATTTTGTCACGATTATTATTTCTCATAAACATAAACCTAAATTTATCTTTACAAAAATTCTTCGTGTGTTATATTTCATTGTCGCTTCATACATATATCAGAATTACATAGTTCTATGACAACGAACTTCTGTCGCAGGCATTTCATGCTTTGAAAGTAAATTTGACATTCACATATTGTTGACAGTTCTCTGCGTCATAATAATAATAAAATCTTACCAATGGAAATTTTGCTTCTAAATTCTTGTTAAATCGTATGTATTATAATGATCTATTTGTGTTCATTCTTTTTGGGTTTTCACTGTTTTGTATAATCTCTATGAGGTATATGCCAAATTTACAACTGATTATTTTATCTAATGAGGATTTGTAGCCTGATATATAAGTATGAGTTAAATTATTTTTTGAATTATTGACATAATGGTAAATATTTTGAATATTATTTTAGTATTTCAATATTTATATTAAATAAATAATATCATAGGTATACATTCAATATTTAATTCGTTTTAACTTCAATCATATGATGAAAAACAAATAATTCCCTATAATTTGGTGATTTCCAACCATCTTCCTGCCCCACAATTATGAAAATCTCTCACACCAATACTTTCTAACACTCCTAGATGTTGTGATGAGTTCAATATATATATATATATATATATATATATATATATATATATATATATATATATATATATATATATATATATACATATATACATATATTATATATATATAATATATATATATATATATATATATATATATATTTATTATAATAATATGAATCTTGCCCTTTTCAATTTTCGTATTTCTGTAAATACTCCTATCTCAGGTAGGGTTCATATAGCGCCGAGAGATTTTATTTATTTTAATATGTGAAATTTTGTTGCTCAACTATCAAATATGTAATAGAATAAAATGAACTGTAGATTCTATTGACAAAAATCAGATTTAGATGATCACAGAAGATAGTAAATTTTAACTGTAACTAATATAAATTTTTTTTAATGAAAATGAGAAATCAATCGAATTATTTTAATTTTGAAAACATTTAATACTAGTCATTACATATAGCAATTAAAAATGAACTCAAATCAAAACAAAGAAAATATAATTTTAATTTAGAGTAGACTGATCAGGCCTCTCTATTCAAACAAACTTATTATATAAATAAATGTAATCAAAAAAATTTAGATAAATTTAGAAAGTTTTGCTGCCAAATTGTATTCAAATAATTTAGTAGAGTTTTAAAAGTTCATAGATTGCAATCTAGAATTTTAGTTAAATGGCCAAATAAAATAATTTTTTAATCACCTTGTTTGCCGAAATTGGACGGGAATTCTGTTTCACTCCAAAACACGCCGTCAACACCTTTCTCCGGGCACCAGATCCGCTCCAAGAGGTATACCTGATATTTTTTATTGATACCTCCTTCACTGATTATTTATTTCTCCGTCTTTATAATTTTTTACTTATTTCAGTCAATACTTTCCAAAATTTTAGTAAATAATATCTTATAGAATCGTTTTTATATTATTTTTTTGACTTCTCTCATTGAAACTTCCAAAACCGTCTCCACAGCAAACTGTCTTTTTTTTATTACCCACCACAGAAACTCTTAACAACCAATTAGAATACGAATAATTAAATTACAATTTCTATAACCAATGAAAGGAATCAGGTTTATAAATTTGAAAATACATCTTAAATTTCTCTTACTTTGTTAAAATAAATTTTAAATTTCTCAATTTCCATGATCCTATACATTTTTTATAATCCTGTTTACTTTCATCTTCACAATTTTATTTAAAAATTATCCAATTCATATTCAGTTCTTTGTTTTAGTACTAAATCGTTTGATCCAATGAAATTCCGTCTATTTTTGAATTGTTTGTGATCTATAATATCTGCTCTTTGCCTGCAATCTAACCTCATTTGAATAATAATTCTGGCAGCTGTCAAATTAAGTATTTTCACACATTCCATACAACACGACGACGTACAGAATAAAGTCACTATTATCATCGTTTCTTTAAAGATATTTCGGTGAAATATTTTGACTGTTATAATATATATATATATATATATACATATATATATATATATATATATATATATATATATATATATATATATAGAATAATTCATAAATTTCGGGTATAGCGGTCTACAGGAAATGAAAACTGCAATTCTTCCAATATCCTCAATATTTCGCCATTGTTTAATAGCTTCAGGAGAAATTCTACAATAATCAGTAATTTACATTTTAAGGCCCATTAAAATTAACAATAAATTACGGGCACTAGCATCACATTACACATATTAAAAGTAGTTTAATATAAAATGTTTCTATTATGCTGTTTTTTCTATATTATAGTAAAAAGTGATAAGTTAAAAGTTGTTAATATACAGAGTAACATGTTAAAAATAATTAAAAAGATTACAATAAATCAAATTGTTGGTATCAAGTTTGTAGTTTAAGTTGTTTTCATGTTTCTTGATATGATTCATTTCAAGGAATAATCTAGATCTGTAGTTATTGTTTTCATCCAATAATGTTATATTGCCATAATCAAAATTATGACCTGTCTTAAAATGGTGTTCTACTGTGGTACTAGTATTTTTGTGTAGTCTGCAGTCACTTTTATGTTGGGTGATTCTTTGCTTTAACCATTGGGACGTTTGGCCTATGTAACACTCTTGGCAATATCTGCATTGTAGTTTATAAATTACATTGGTATTGTACAATAGTGGTGTTTTGTCCTTAAGTTTTGTAAATAAGTTAGATTTTTTTTGTTAGTTATATTTTGAAATTTTTATGTTATTAAATAGCTTAAAAGTCGCTATTATTTTGTTAGACAACTGCGGTATAAATGAATTTTTTGTGGTTCTGGAGGATCAATCGCTCCATCATACATTTCGGTGTTGCATAGCAGCTTTTTTGGCACGTTCTTTTTATAACCATTATTAGCAAAGATAGCAAATAGTTTGTGGAGCTTCGATGCTAATCGTTTTTTATCACTGATATGTACTATCCTGTTTTTCATTGCTATTACGGTGTTGTAAATTTGTGATTTGGGGTGACTTGAAAAATAATTTATAAACCTGCCTGAGTCTGTAGGTTTTTGGAACCAATCTAATATTATTTTATTATAAGTGTCTCTGACTACTCTTGTATCCAAAAAAGGTAACGAACGATCGTCTTCTATTTCAATGGTGAATTGAATATGCTCATTAAAATAATCAATCCCATTTAATATAGTTTCGGTATGCTACTTAGGTATGGCACAAATTATGTCATCTACATATTTATATAAAAATGCAATTTCGAAAGGTAATGTTGAAATAACCAGATCTAATGAGAAATCCAACACAATTATTGCTAATATTTGACTTATCGGAGAACCCATTGGTGTCCCAACTATTTGACGATAAAATTCAATGTTAAAACTAAAATAACTATTGTCAAAGACAAATCTCACAGCCGCTAAAAAATTATTCCTCGACATTGTAGTAAATTCTCCAACAATGTTGCATTTATTTTCTACAACATCTACTACCAGTTCCAAAGGAAGTGATATCAGAAACTTAAAATTATTATTAGCGCGCTTACATTTTATTTAATAAACTGACGTACTTTTTATTTGATAAACTGATGTACTTTTTATAAAACAAAATTTAAGTACCAGTGGTTAAATGTTCAGAGTGTATATTTTAGTTCTAAATTTCAATTAATATAAAATAAAATGTACTGCAAGTTTAAAATAGCATCTTTTTTCTATATTTACCAATATCCCATTTATCATCATTCAATTACTGGCATCAACATCATTTATGGTGAAATGGGTATGCCAAATACAGAGTTTGATCAAAAAATAAGGTGACAACAAATTATGTTGACTATTTCCCTCGTCTCAATTTCCACCAATCACAACGCGCCATTTTGAATTACAAATGGTTTCTCGTAAGTAATATCATAAAAAGGGCATCTAATTTTTCCGAAAAAAATCGAAAGAACACGTTTTAACAAGAAGCATGAGTGCTGGTGGCAACAAAAATCCGAGTGTCAAATAATTTCCATATACGCAGAGCGTTGATTTCCTTTAATAAAAATTCTGTTAAGTTAAGTGTTTTGAAGCGATAAAACCAATTGTAAGTAGTTATTTAAATTATATTTGTATTTGGAGCTGATCTACCTAAATTTTCCTGAATTAAAACATAGAAATTTATAAAATAATTATAATATCTCACCAATCCTTAGAATTAATTAAATGAACATTGTCAGAGATTATTCTTATATATACTGGCGTTTTATTTGGAGATTTCGGTCCGCTATAAAAGGTTCTATCGAAGAGAGAATTTGAGAAGTTCCAAAAAGTGTCAAAGTCAGACCCATCAAAAGGCCGGCTTTATCAGAAAGGTATTGTAATTTTTGATGACAAGTTTTGCCGCGGGTAAACTCGAAAAAACTGCTGACAGGTGCTGTCATACAGTTTTTCCATTAGAAATCATTTGTAATTGAAAATTGCGCGTTTGCGTTTGGTGGAAATTAAGACAAGGGAAATAGTCGATGGAAAAACTGTACGACAGCACCTGCCAGCAGTTTTTTCGAGTTTACCCGCGGCAAAGCTTGGCAGCTGTTATCATAATAAATTACAATACTTTTGATAACAAGTAATTAGTATTATATTATTAAGTTTGTAGTATTTTGCGATTAAATAAATTACCTGATGTTTTTCAGTTTTCAAATTAATACCTACATATTTATTATGTGTGCATGTAAGGTAGTATGTTTTGTAAGCTATGTGTATGCAGAATAATCTGTTACTCGTGAAATAGTCTTGTCAAATACCATTCGGGAATCTATTTTTTCCTGTGAAAAAAATCGAAAAAACACAATACAACGTAATATTATTTTAACAAGAAGCATTCATTCAGGTGCAAAAATCCTCGTCTTCGACTCAGATTTTTGTTGCCAAAAGACCTCATGCTTCTTGTTAAAATATTACTTAGCAACGTGTTTTTTCGATTTTTTTCGAAAAAATTAGATGCCCTTATGATATTACTTACGAAAATTTTTGAAAACACTGCTACGAGAAACACAAACTGAACTGGACATTTTTAATATTGACCGTTGTTCTTGTAACGTAAGTTGCCCTAAAACGGCTACTTCCATAGCATCGTTATTAAGTACTCGTTGTGGTTCATGTTTTTGATTGGTAACGGATCTTTTGTTACTAATTCAGTTACGGGATGGGCAGCATTAAACAGATTAGCTGTGGTTCTTGCAGATACATTATTCTCGTAGTATAAACCTACAATTGAAGTTCTTTGTTGCAAAATATTCACCATTCTCATGGTAGGTGAATTAAGTACTTGTGAATGTTAATATTCTAAGGTATAAACTATAACAATTTCATACTTTGTTTAAAAAAAGTCAAACAACAGTTTTTCGGAAATTCACAGGCTAATTTGAAAATATCCGAAACTTCCAAATGATTTTTTTTTTCTTTAGGTATTATACATTTTTGGAATCTTCATTTATAGAAGAATTCAAAAATGCAAAAATTTAAAGGGATATTTGATCATAAGAAGGAGAGGGGGGGAAGTTATGTAATAACGCATTTCTATCTGTAATAGGAATACCCATGTCTTTGCATGACCAACAGTCTTTCAGGAATCGAACTGGATATATTTTGAAGAGTTACATCATATTTTAGCTTGGTTATGTTTTTTGATCAAAAACAACAATGTAATCATGCCTGAGCTAGCGTACTCGCCGAACTTAGCCTTCTGTGACTTATTCTTTTCTCAAAACTAAGGAAAATCTGGAAAGATTGCGTTTTCTCACGATTTAGCAGATAACCACATTGCGTCTCTGGAAAACTTAAAGGCCATACCCAAAAGGGCATATCAGATGTACTTCGAAGACTGAGAAAAGCTCTGTTACAAGTGTTGCGAGGAGGGGTTACAAAATATAATATTGATAAATATTTTTGAATGACATCATTTTCTTAGTATAAACGTCGCAGGTGCCTGTTTTTAAAAGACAAAATTCTCTGAATATGATGGAAATATAAGTGACTTCATTGCCATTTTCGTAGAACGTCAATTAAATAATTTTATTGTGACCAATTATAAATTTTAAGGGCTGATGTAATACGACCGGGTTGTAAAAAGTTTTATTACAAACACTATTAAAAGTTTCATTTGTATCATTGCAAAATGCATAAAAAATATCAATTTCAGAAGTAATTTTCATTAAAATTAACCCGTGTAATGAAAGAAAAAATGATTGTCAATTATTTTCAGACGTTGGCAGTTGTAACAACTTATACGGAAACGTAATCGTAAAAACACAATAAATTCCAATATAGAAACGTATACTTGTTTTATTATTCTATAAATATGGTTGTCTTTCAAGTACATATGAGGAACAGTTATTTATATTTAGTTTTCAACCCCGTACTATGCAAGGATGCTCAATTAATCGTGATTATTATCGCCTACAAAAAAGTTTTATACAAATTTTGTGTAGTTAAAAAAATGGGACAGTTGTTGTTGCCTAGTGTGACTGTAACTTTTCCGTTTCCGGGAAAAATGGGATAGTTTTGTCGTATATTTAAATGATAATAACACTAAAGTGTGAATAATATTGTTTTCGATTATTAAATATCAAAAGCTACTAAATCATTTTTAATTTGATAATTTGCATAAATTTGCTCGTGGGTTATTTTCTGTTCTTGGTACTACATTAACAGATCCAAATTAACCGATGAGCATCTTAAATCTTTTTTAATAATTGGTACAAGTAAAATTAATCCACAACTACAAACAATTGTCGATGGAAAATCACAATTACATAAATCTCATTAGTGTTTTTTGTTTGTTTTATTAGTGGGGTTAATTTCAATTTAATTATTTGTTAGTTATTAATATGATTAAGCTTAAAATACTCAAGTTGACTTTTCTGTGGTAAAGTTATACATTGCAAGTAAATAAAACCGAGTAATTCTCATTCTGTTTTCATTTTCTTCCATTCAACTTATCACAGCAATAGTAACAACAGTAAAACATTGGCTGTCGTGGGCCAGATTGTTGACACCAGTCTTAAGCTGTCGCGGGCCGGATTGATGGCAGCGGCGGGCCGGATTTAGCCCGCGGGCCGTAGTTTGGAGATCCCTGCTCTAAAGCAAACCCCATTCTTGCTTCTTTGTGACTATTGAATAATAATAGGTTCCTTGCTGCTGCGTGGCATTTCAATTCAGTGTGCTATTCTGCGACGGCCCGTACGACAGGATGCTGGAAAATTTGTTGCTGGAACGGCTTGAACTACTGTTTCAAATTTATTTACTCTTAAATGGTTGATCAAAACAGCATCCTATTCAGCAGTTGACTTTCTCGGACGTCCTGGGCCTGGAGCTCTATCCATTTTTCCCTCACATCGCCATCTTCCTAGAATACTCGAAACTGAGTTCTTGCTTACATTGTAAAATGCCGCAGTTTGCCTCACTGACCACGCATCGTCTATTTTTGCGATTATTTTACCATTCGTCATTGAATTTATATGCGACATAATTACTTTCCAATTTGGAATTGTCTGACAGATGTCAAATCTTGAATGTTGCAATATGAACTATTGATAAGGCAATTTCAAGCAGCTAGAATTAGACAAAAATCTGCTATAAGAGCTGTCCCATTTTTTATTGGCCGCAACTGTACTTAATTTATTGAGGTATAAATTTTTGAGCACAGTTTTGAAGTTGTATGAGCAAATCATCATCTGAAAATGGTAACAATAGCGATAAAAATATTACGAACATAAAGGGGATCACACTTTTCACTAAATTTTCCACCCTTCCTCTGTTATTCTGTAATCCATGTGTATTCAAAAAGGTTTTCTTACATACTTGTACTTTTGTACTGTTTGATTTCACATAATAGTAAACAGTGTGACTTCTTCTTGACTCAAAATTCTTTGGCTTTGTAATACGTCCTTAATTTTTTAATTCTAAACAGCCAAATTTGTAGGAATTTTGAAGATTATAGTATCCCATTTCCCAAAAGTTTTTGAAGATATACCGCCTTCATCCTGAGATAAAAGAGTGAAACTTTTAAACATTTTTATGCAGCCATAATCCCCTCCTATTTTTTTCGCTTTGTTTTTTGTCCGTTGCTCCTATAGGGTTTGTATTTTTTCCACTATTTCTATTCTCTTTCTCTTTAAGCTGTCCACTTTTGCCTCTCTTACGTTTTCTTCCTATATGTGTCTTAGGTGTTACATTTTCCTCTTATTGCTTTCTTCAACTTCAATTGCATCATTTTCATTGCCATTGTCTGTATCTTCAGTATCGTCGTTACTGCTTGAAGCTTGAGGTCAATTTAAGAACTGCAGAATCAAGTTCTGAAAAAAGCAATGTTTTTTAGATGATGGATTCGGCTGTTACCAAGTGAAATTATATTTTTACTATATCAAACGCTAATAAAGTATGTATTTATTTTCAGAGTTCTTTAACTGTGAAAATAAATGCATATTATTTGATAAAATATTTAAATGTTTTTTATATAACGCTAAGATATTACATAAAATTACTATAAAAATTTGCAACTCGAAAGTTACATCCCAATTAAAATTTTTTATGTAAATAATGGTATCTGAAATACATACCAAAGATACTGGGACTGCATATCTTACATTACATAATATCATGATTTACATACTACATGGTACATTCAACTTGACCTTAAAAAACATCAATATTTTTCCTTAACTCACCTTAAATTTATGTTTATCATCTGTGGGATTATACTATGGATCTTGGTCAGAGTCGTAAAAGTCACCTTCGCTATTTTCAGACATATTTTTACAAGACTTTTGTGGACTAAAACTACAAGGCACATGTGAACTATCACCCATTTTTGACACTTACCACTGTTTATATGAAAGAAATGTTACTTTACACAAATCAACCACGCAAATTTGGCGCCATCTATTAAGATATTGTGAAAAATTGAAACAGATAACCGTTTACTGGCCCCACATATCATTGGTTTCACCTTAATGTCAAGATGTGAAATTTTGTCAGATACCATTTTTTACATTTCATATAATAATTTAAATTTATTTTCAATAATAATAAGAAAACATCATAAATATCTTTTCATTGAATATGGTCGATAGTACATAAATATTATTACAAATAATTTCGTCTCCGCTCCAAAAAGTTACTGATTTCGAAGAATATAAAAAAATCATCAAAATCGGAGTTGTTTCTGCGGACAAAGCTTTATTGACGTTACTAATATATAAAATATTTTGACGGTTATATATGCCTATATATTTACCAGAGAATATCTAGAATTATCTGATTTTTGTTAATGTAGGCATTTTTAATTTAAGATCGATTAAGAAAACTAATATCGTAGTAGGCTTTGACTGACAGGATTTTGACTTATTTAAATGTCGTTACATTCAATATAATACTTGTTTTACCAGTATTTGAAAACACGAAAATCAATGTAATGACGCAAGTATAGATTAATTACGATAAAAAGAAGATGACGTTGCAAAACAGAATATTGTGATGTTGCCAAGCTGTAGTTTTTTCCTTTACTTAACGAAAACTAGAAAAGTCAATCTGATGTTAGATTGACAGTTCTTCTTTTTCATTGTTCCGTGCCTCGTAGGGCGTAAGTCAAAAATATCTATTTAAATATAAAAGGCTTGTATGATAGGCTTGATTAATTTAATATAAATATTTATTCATGAAAAACTATGGATAAGATACAAGAAACAGTAACCACTCATTCTATATTCGAATTAACATTTAATTATTGTACATAGAAGAGGGTTAAATGACGAATTGTAGATCCTTATACCTTATTCTATGCTCTATAGAACCATCTTCAAGAGCACTGCAAGGGTTTACGCTAAAAGGAATCAATACAAGATGTAATCATCTTCATGCAAATTTAAATATTGTTTCTTTATACAATATCTATTATATTTATTATAACAAAAATAGAACGGAAAAGAAAAATATAGATACACAAAATGAAATTTTGTTACAAAATATGAAAATAAAAAATCTCCCATTTTATCAGTATTATTTATGTAGAGATACTGTGGTCGTTGTTTTAATTTGTGTATTATGAAATAACTTTACCAAATTAATTTAATAATAGTTATTAGTGATTTTGAAAAGGTGGAAATAAAGCAAATTGGATAAAAATATACAAAAAGTAAAACACAAGATTTCCACTACTCCACTACAAAATCATCACTATCTTTATGGTCACTGTCAAAATTATTAATAAGTGGAGGCACATCCTGTCTATAAAATACTACTTCTCTATCCCACCCATCTTGTATCGTTTTTTCAGTGTGCTCTACTGTCTTTGACCAAATATCAGGAGTCACTTTTTCTAAAGACTTTTTGCATAGACCTATTTCTTGTTATGTTGAAGAACCATCAGTTCCCACATGATTACTATAAAAAATTTTAACTATGCCCCAAATATGTTCAATTGGGTTAAACATACAGTGGTAAGGGGGAAGTCGAAGCACTTTGTGACCATATTACGTCCAACAGTACCGTCTTCAAATATCCAGGTCTCATCCAAAAACACAAATTGATATAAACCTTCCCTTTTTATCTTGACATATTCATGTAGAAAATGTACACGTTTTAATGCAATATGTGGCAACTCCATTAAACCACGACAAGGATCATCTTTTTGGTATTTGAAATCAATATTTTTCATTATCTTCCAGAGTGACTTAAACAACCATTAAAGAGTTTGCCTCTTAAAGTTTTCAAGGTTATATGTTCCTCAGAAAGAATATTGTGTTAGTTAATTGTGAATGAAATAAAACAGTAAATTCAATATACTCATTGTTTCCATACATTTCGTATATAATATTTCGGATAGCATTTTGTTCAAAGTTATCAATTTCAACAGTAGGTTTTATGCGTTGTCTCTTTTAGGCTGTTCACCTCTATTAATACTTGGCAGCAATATGGTTAACAGTGGTAACGATAAGTTGTAAAGCTTCTGCAACTCTCTGCAATATAATTACTTCAATTTATGAAAGAATAATATATTCTCAAGTTTAATCAACCTAACCTAACATTAAAAACATTTAATCATTTACATTTAAATATCTAACAATAATATTAATAATGGAGAATACAAATAGCGAATACTATTACTTACGTCTCTTACATCAGTAAGCGGGAGAAGCGGGCCCCCATTTCGGCATTCTCATTCAAAATATCTCAACAAAGATATTACCATCTCTTGACATTTTCTGTTCAGCTGCTCCGGCATTTTAATAACCACACACTGCAGATTTGCCTAAATAATTAGTTATGAAAATAACTGTTTTTTTAATCTTAAAGAAGCAATGAATTTAAAAGCACCAATAAAACTTGTAAATATTAGACGATGATCGAATGTCAATAAACGTCAAAACAAACTGGGGAATTTTACCAGTTGATTTGACAACGTCTTGAAGTTTTGCCAACCCGTTAGCTGTAAATTGCCCTGGCTGTTGAGGATAAATTGTATTCACGGTTGGTAAATTAATATTTATTCTGATAAGCAGGAAAGTAACTAAAAATGACATCATCGTCTCTTTGTCGTACATAAACTATAGAACAAATATTTCTATTTCAATAATTATATGAATACGGAGTTAGGTATGTGATTTGTGCGTTTGACAGGACTAAGCAAGTCGACGGTTTACTGTACGTTGTTACGTTTACGGTTTAACTATGATTTTAAAGAAAATATGTAAGCAGTTAATGTGACATACGAAAACTATACTTAGAATGACGTTTCAATGATGATTCACAAGTTTAACACTAGGTATCTATACTTTATATCTTCCTTTCTTTGTAAACTAAAAACATTGTTTTCCAAACTTACCGTGAAAATAATTTTCATTTATAGATTTTTAATGGTTATCTAATTGTTGTAAATTCAAAGGATAATTTCATTTTATTTTCAAAATACTTTTAAAATATCACGTTTTCCAACAATAATTCTGAATTGTTTTGTATGGGCATATAAATAGCACCTTTTTCGAAAGTCGACATCTTGACGCATTGTCCTATAATTAAGAAGTTAGGAAAAGGTCACGTTTCACCCTATTATATATTGTATTGTAAAAACCCTAAATTTAGTGTCAATTCTGCATGAATTTTATTGTAGAGGTTCGGAAAAGATGAAAGACATTTTTGAATAAGCTTTCTGAGTAAGAAGGTTACAATTGCTATTGGAGTATTCAATAGAGATTTAACTATTTATTGGCGGCACCCATAGTTGATTCTTGTCTAGGAACCCAACAAGTCAAATGATATTGGCCAATAGGAAATATTTATTTCAGTTTGGTCAACCCAATCCACGTGTAAACACGCCCCTCGCAGATTTCTATTTAACACGTCTCACAACGTAAAGAAATCAGTTACACACTCATCGAATCGAGCGCAACGCTCAACAGCAAAGTTAATTTTTAACTCATCGAATTGAGCGCAATCCTCAACAGCAAAGTTAGTTTTTAACTCATCGAATCGAGCGCAACGCTCAACATCAAAGTTTTTTTCACTCATCGAAATCGAAGCGAGTTCAATACTCTCGATAACAAAGTTTTACACTCATCGACGCGAGTTTTACACACTCATCGAATCGAGCTCAACGCTCAATAACAAGTTCTTATACTCATCGAAACGAGTTCAACACTCAATAACAAAGTTTTAATATTCATCAAATCGAAACATAAAGTGTCTTCCGATCTGAAACCACAGAAATTCAGCATTCACAACTTTGTACCATTTTGTAAATTTGTACATAATAAATTATTAATTTCGACATTAATTTTGTCAAATTAAGATTATTTATTTAGTTGAATATCCACGCCAGTTGACGAAGTTCAACTAGAAATATAATCAAAAACACTACTTTTCAAAAAAGGCGATAACACAAGCGTCGAAAATTACAGGCCTATATCTCTTCTATCACATTTATATAAACTTTTCACAAAAATGATAACGAATCGCTTAACATCCAAATTGGATTCTTATCAACCGGTTGAACAGGCGGGATTTAGAAAGGCATACAGTACGATAGATCGCCTGTATACAGTCCGTACCCTCATAGAAAAATGCACGGAATATAACGTACCTCTACACGTAGCCTTCGTTGATTTTCAAAAGGCTTTCGATATGGTTGAATTACGGTCAATCCTAATGGCCCTGCAAAACGCAAGAATAGATTCGAGATACATCCAAATCATCGTAAGTATTTATAAGGAAGCAACGGTACATATTAGACTGGAAATCCAAAGACGCATAAGATTGACATGGGCAGCTTTCGGCAAGCTGGGGCACATTCTTAAAAACAACATGATCCCTATAAATTCGAAACGCAAAGTATATAATACCTGTATACTACCCGTGCAAACATACGGATTGGAAACAATTAATCTAACAAAAGCATCTGCAAATAAGCTTTTAACAACCCAAAGAGCAATGGAACGAAGCAAGCTAGGGATCTCACTCCGCGACAAAATTAGAAACGAGGATATCAGAGAACAAACTAGAGTTACCGATATAATACAAGAGGCAGCTAAGATGAAGTGGTAGTGGGCCGGTCAGCTGGCTAGACTGGATAAAGATAGATGGGCACATAAAATAACAGTTTGGAAGCCTAGACAGACCAAGCGAAGCATAGGACGCCCACAGAAGAGATGGGTAGACGACATTAGGAAGGGGGCAGGCAAGAACTGATTATGTACAGCTAGGAACAGGGAGACATGCAAACAAATGAGAGAGACCTATATCCAGGAGTGGACAACTATGGGTTGAGGAAGAAGAAGAAGAGCAGAGAATTTCACCATTCTATAAAGTTCTTGCTTTACCTCATCTCTTATAGCATGTGGAATTTTTCTAGGCGGTTTAGTTTCAAGATTTGTCTCTTACTTGATTCGATCATATTCCAAACACTATCTTGTCTTTTAGCATTTCGTCGAGTAAATTATCAAATTCGCATTTGCTTGCCTGAGTTTTTATTCTGGTTAGAAATTCGTTAAATAGTTCATCTTCGTTTTGTACAATTTTGAAAAATATATATCGTTCAAACGATATATTTGTTTTTGGTGCGAAGTACTCTTTAAACTTGTCTTTAATGACTTGCAAGTTATTTTTGTCTGCGTCGCTAAGGTTAAAACTGTTGTATATTTCGATGGCTTCTGAGCCTATCACTGCCATAAATGTTTCTGCCTGGACTTCGGCTGGTTTTTTATCTAGTTGCATACCACTCGAACTGTTGTTGCAATTTTTTCCAGCACGTTGATTTGTCCGAGTCAATTTGTAGGTTAGCTGGAGGCTTTATTTCAGATCATTTTACAAGTTTCTCACGCATTTTCTTTTATTTAACTTGTTTTTTTTATAATTCTGACAGCATGTAACATGGTAATTATCAGTTTCATTATGATTTTAAAGAAAATATGTAAGCAGTTAATGTGACATACGAAAACTTTATTTAGAATAATGTATAAATGATGATTCACAAGTCGTACACTAGGTGTCTATACTTTACATTTACAATGTGCTAAAACGCATAATAAATTGTGTTGGTTTAGAGCATGCCCAAGTTTCATGAAACCCACGTAAGTTACGAGAACGGATTTTAAGACTTTGCTGCATATGGGTCGTAGAAATCTGCGACTAGCCTTTCGAAAAATCGCGAAATATTTAATAGGCAACGTGGAATACCTATTGCTCCCGAAACTATTCGCCAAATTTTCTTGCGCAGGGGATACAGAGCAAAAAAACCAAGGAAGATATCATCTGTTAGTGAAGAGCAAGTACGGAGAAGACCTCTATTTTGTGAAAAAATTTAAGAGTATACTTTTGAAAATGTTTTCATTACACATGAAGCAGCTTTCCAGCTGCTTGACAATCATTTACGGATACTTAGCTGAGCTAGACCTACGGTACAAAAATCAAAATTTCCAATAAAGCTCATGGTCTGTGGAGGGATTTCATCACGCGGTGTCACTGACTTGAGCTTTATTGATGGTATAGTAGATAGTGTACGCCACCATACAATTCTGAATAAAAACATTGTACAAACAGCGAATACTTTGTTTCCAGAGGGTTGGCGATTGCAACAAGACAACGCACGCTACCACAGTTCCTTATATTCAAGAACTTGGATGGCAAATAACGGAATAGCGACCATATTATGGCCAGCAGTTTTTCCCTACTTAAGTCCCATCGAAAACATTTTTTGGGGACTAATGAATATCGAAGTCTCACGGGCAGCCTCTCGAACCAAAGCTGTATTAGTAGTAGCCATTACTAAAGCTGGGCAAGTTGTTACTAATGCTCACGCATCCTGGGCATGGGCGTTCCTCGTCCATTTCAAAAATGTTTACGTGTAAATGGTGCGTATATTAGCAAGTTATATAGTAATTTGTTTTGTAGAAAATATTATAAATTGTTTAAATAAATAAAAGTATTATTATTTCTTGTTTTTTTTAAGTCCCAAACACTTTGTGGTCGTATTATATATTGTCGACTTTTTAGTCAATATACACAGTTTATTTTGGTTTGCAATGAATAGAAGAAAGGTATAACTTATAGAGACTTATTCCCAAGTCATTTCCACCTGAAGTACAAGCAAGATTCTGCTCTATTCAGAATCTTTATATGGTATATAGAAATCTGTGTTTACATTGTTTTTACTTTGCAGTTAGGATTGAAGATGGCGTGGTACCCGCAGCCACCATTACATTAGATTACATTCATGCATTCTGAGGATAAGCAGTTCAATATCTGTCTATCTTCCTTCAGAAAACGATCAAATTCATATTGATCAACAAAGAAATGTTGTTAATAACAAACATCTTTCTACAAATCTTTAACTTAAAAAATATGCATAATCTTTTAATTCATGACAACGTTTTAGAATTATTTTCTATGAAGTTATTTGAAAATTCCACGGAACGTCCACTACACGAAATCCATAAACCACTTACGGTGATAAAATAATATACCGATCAGTACTATTGGCGGTACCATTGTTGTGGTATCGTGGTTAGTT
The DNA here is from genome assembly GCA_963921935.1 of Galeruca laticollis. NCBI lineage: Eukaryota > Metazoa > Arthropoda > Insecta > Coleoptera > Chrysomelidae > Galeruca > Galeruca laticollis. The sequence continues at coordinate 33,932,236 of OY998175.1, forward strand.
CGGACGGGTTCTTTAGATGCTCAGACAGGTTGTGAAGGTCAAGGGTACTATTTGTAATGTTGGTAACAATGCGACCGCATGGTAGATTATTTATCGTCTTGTACTGCAGCTCCATCTATGATGGTGGGTTATTCTTCAGTTTAGTACGGTAGTTTACAACCCCTACTGCATCATTTTCTATGATTTTTTAAAAGGTTAATTTACGTTTGGCAGAATTGTGCATGGAAGAGAATTACTTTCAATATAAAAACCAATTTTGTAAATAATCTGAAGGCACAGCTATGGGCAATTGCTTATCGTCGCTTATAGCTAATCTTTTCACGAGTATATTCAAGAAACGTATTAGTCAAGAGCTTCAGTATTTTCCCAACGGGTGGTATTGGGATGTAGATGAAATTTTCACTATATTTGATACAAATGAAGCGAACGTAGATTATTTTAACTTAAAATTAAATTCAAAATTTCCGAGTATTAAATTGCCATGGATTGTTAAATTTAGACACGTTGGTGATTAGATTCAAAAATAGGAAAGAATTTTATGTATTTATGAAAAATATCGCTACATGCAGATATATCCAACATAAAATTGCTAGCTTCCATTTTTTAGTACACCAATTGATTAATTTACCACTTAATATTGAAATATGTTATAAGGAAAAACATTTGATTGAGAGTACAGCTATTCTTAATGGTTAGGGGAGAAGCGGGGAATCATACGCAGCGGGCAATCATACGTCCAGGCGATCGTTGAATATCGCTGCTAATCGGATAGACCCAAGTATTTCCACCATCTCCGTTGCGGTTCTGCTCAGTTCCACACTTGTGTTTGTTAGACACAGACAATATTCACTTTTCGGCCCTTTTATTATAATATTTGTGTGTGACTAAAATAAAAGTGAGATATTTATACCTATTTATAAGTCATTCTAATTTTTGTGTGTGGAAGGACAAGCCTTTTCAAAAGTACATGATGTAAATAAATCGTGGCAATTTTGACTATATTTCTTGAAATAACTCAAAAGAATAATGGTGTCAAATCGGGTAATGATACGTGGATACGCACCATTACCCGCGTAGTGTGTTTTGATTCTTCATAATTAAAAAGTTTTTCAGATGCCCAACAAGTACAAGAGAAAAACGAATATCGCTGGTTCGACCGAGGAGACTCTACAGAAAGCTCTGCATGCAATAGCTTCTGGCAGAAAAATACGAGAAGTTTCCAGGTCATTCAACATTCAAGAGGCAACACTAGAGCTCGTAGAAAAAAGAACGACAGCTCTGCTCCAAGATTGGGAAGACCTGCTACATTCCCAACTGAGACTGAAACTCAAATGGCAAATCCCGTTCTTAAGTTGGCTAAATTCTTTCATGGAATGACTCCTGCGGAGTTACGAAAAATCGCTTTTCAATATGCGGAGGCCAATAGAATACGACGTGATTTTAATCGTCAAGAAGCTGGTAAGGATTGGTTGCAGTTACGAGTATTTCTTAAGAGAACCCCCCAAATCAGCTTAATAAAACCTGAAGGAATTAGTGGGAATAGAATAACGGCTAATGAAGAATCTGTTAAACATTTTCTTCAAACCTAGCGATCCCAATGGAGTAATATAAATTTGGATCAAGCAGAAGCCTACTAAGCATCTGGGACCAAAAGGTGTTAAACAGTTTGGATCCAAAATATCTTGGAAACGTGGAAAGAACGTCACTGCTATATGCGCAACGACTGCATCTGGGGCTTTATTCCACCGCGCCTGATCTTTCCTCGGAAATGAATGTCTTCCACGTTGACGAAAAATGGGCCAGTCGAGGGCATTTATGCAGTTAACGATAATGGCTGGTGCGACGAAAAATGTTTCCTTCAGTGATTGCAGCATTTTAAATTGTATGTAAATTCAAGTCCAGCAAACCCTGTTCTGCTGCTCCTTGACAACCATTATAGCCATATATCTCTTTTGATTTATAACTATTGCAAAGATAATGGAATAGTTCTGTTGACGATACCGCCACATACATTCCACCGCTTACAGCCACTGGATACTTCATTTTTAGGACCATTTAAATGCGCTTTCATAAGTAGTGCGATATTTTTATAAAAACTGGCCAGCAAGACACAATAACTTTTCTAGATTTGGCTGAAATATTCAACAATACCTATGTTAAAATTGCGACTATTGGAAAGGCTATTTCAGGGTTTAGTTCATCTGGAATCTGCCCCTTTAATCCTGATAAATTTTCAAAAGAATATTTTGAAGCCGCTAGCCAATATATGCCTACTGCATCTGATGATTTGGGCTCTACAAATGATTTTGATCCCGGTCCGCCACTTTCACAAGCTGCAGTCAGACCTCAAATATGTCCAAAAGAAAAATCAAAGGCAACAACTGGTTTAACAGGAGAAAAAATTGGCTATTACCGAATTGTCGCCATTGCCGTCATTTCTGGAAAACGTAAAACTAAAAAAGGTACCAAAGGAAAGTCGGAGATATAAATGGCTACACCTATGTAATCAATTCTCGAAGAAAAACAACAACGAATAAATAAAGATATTTCTGCTCGAGAAGTTAAGAAAAAAAATATTAAAGCGAAACGCAAAAAACCATAAAACAAAAGAAATATGGAATTAGACACTGATACTTCCGAGGACGATGAAATTGACGAAAAAGATCTTGTTAATGATGACGAAGTGGATGAGATGTATTTGGTTTCTAACAAGAACGACCATTGTTTGTTGCGGGGGATGGGTGCATACCGAATGCAGTGAGCTAACTACGAATGCAACTTTTGTCGCAAAAAATCTTGTGCAAAAAGGGACCTTGTTGCAAACTTTTAACTTGAGAAATGTGTTTTATATTCTTGTTTTTGATATATTTCAAATAATTATAAGTTTTCTGTTCAGAAGTTTGAATATTTTGTACTGTTTTTTCAATAAATAAGATTTATAGAAACAGTTTTATTTGCATATCATTACCCGACACAACGCGTATAATTATCCGCCGTGGCGGATAATGGTACGCAAAGCACAAAACTTGGCTTTAGCTATTTTTCTGAACACTCCTTTTACTTAGAAATAATTAAATATGCCTATGTTAAAGGAAACATATCAGTAAACAAACGTGTTAAAGCTGTAGTTTTTAGGGATTAAAATATCTAGTCTAGGACAAATATTGGTTAGGTAGTATATTAAATAATTAATCGTCATAGGTTTAAACATTTCTTCCTGAGACTACTTATTTCCAAAATCTGAAGAAAAATATGTTTCATTACCTTTTGATCCTGCTTATACAAAAGGTTTAACGAATATCTTCAACTGTGTAAATCATTGGGTTTGGGGAGGGGGAGGAAGTTTTTGTACTGCTTTTATGAGGGAACGTGCAATCATAATAAAGAATTCATTATTAGTTAAATTTCCCTAATTGAGCATAATTCTTTACCTAACTATTATGTAGAATATTTACTTAAAGATTCGGTGTGTAACACGGTCAACATTAAGGGACACCCTGTATATAAATATTTCTAATAAAGGAATATGTACTGTAATATACTGCGTCATGTGATTCATAGCATTTAATCACAACAGAGGAATGTGGAAATATTTTTTTTTGATACGAAACTGTAAGGGCACATAAGTTTCAACGAATAAGTTTGATAAAATTTAGTTATTAAACTCTTTTTGTTGATAATTTTCGTTTCAATCATTATTGATAGATTACACGTGAAATTTTTAAATATATGTCTCAATAAACAAATTATATAACTTAGTAAATCTTTTGACGCATACTTTGCCCCGAAAATTACTCTAAAAACCTGTTATTTCATACGACTATCTCTTATTTAACTAAACAAAATGAGTCACAACGTTTTTTAGTATTTGTTTGATATATACATATTAATTTGAGACAACTTGTACATTTTCAATTTAAGCTGTTAAACTGGTTGAGCATTTACCGAGCAGTTCACATCTTTAATAAAATGTTATCAAATAATCTAATCGTTATATCATGTTATGTAGCATAGTTGTATGAGAAATGACAACTAACTTTTTTTAATAACTGATTTTATCAGGCGAATAAAAATAAATTCCTTGTTTCGTTGGCAACAACTACCAATTAACACTTTAAATTTGATTTCTTTTTTACGAGATGTGCTATTGATAATTCCGCAAAGTATATTTTTCATATTATATAAATAAATTTTCACACACTGAGAGAGGGTGATTTCAAAAAACTATTCCTAGTCTACCGAGACTGAAAATAATAATTTAAAATTCAAAGAAATTATAGTAGGCCTGTAGTCACTAATTCTGAAATTTCCTTGATTGCAGGTTTGAACATTTCTAACGAAAATAAACAGTATAATCTTGGTAGGGTGGAGTTAATTGTCCTAAAATATGTTTAAATAAATGAATGACCATAATATTTTGCAGATGAATTTTAGTTAATTTGATGCGAAATTTTATAAACATTCAGGAAAATGTGGTCGAGAAGTTTTTCTGTAATCAAGGAAACCTTTTTTTATTTTACACATTTTACTGTCAAATTTAAAAATATTTTACTAAGCTCAACTTACAAAGGCGATTCATGTAAATAAGTGCACGCAAGTAACGTGTCAAACAATTTCATCACACTCTGCTAAAAGTGTGCATCTGTTAGACCGATGATGCCCCCAGTGATCGATGACGACCTATAAGTGGTCCAGGTGAACGAAAAAAAGAATTAGGTCTCTGTGGGATGTAAAGAAGAGTCCACAATATTTGATCTCATTAAAGTGAAGTTCGCTGGCTTCCGACATTCTTATGGTTGACAAGATTTTTTGCTCATTTTGACATTCCAAATAAAACAACAACAAAGGCAGACTAAAGAGACGGTAGGTAGAAATACAAGAACAATTAGTTATCGGCGTAGTTTAAGGATCATCTGTCATTCAGTTTGTTCGCAGTACTCCATTTTGTCAGCCGATCCCAAGTTTAATGTGTATGAGAATATCGAATGAAGAAACTGTTTTAAATTTTGAATTTCTTATAGAATCTAGGGCGCGAAACCTCTTCAATTGCTACATAATTATCTCAGCGAATCCGTTTAATCAAAAATACGTGCATTAAGTGGTACAAGTTCATTCAAACGTAGTGAAAGATATGCCTTGCTCTGATTGGCCATCAACGTCTTCAATTGAAATTAAGTGCAGAAAATTATGGTTAAAAATCATTAAGTCCAAGACAAATAGAAATGTCAAGGGCCATGTCTACTAATTCATCTTATTTGACTGGGTATTTTGTCATATAGCCCTTTCTCAGTTAATCATTGTGTGACCAGCAATTACGTATGAGGCAATAGTTTGGCACACAAAAGCAAGTCAGTACAGCTCGAGGAAAACCCTCGATAAAGCTCAAAGGCTTGCCTGTGTGTGCATCACTGGAGCTATGAGAACGTGTCCAACTAGAGCATTTGAGATCATTACCGATCTCACACCTCTACATCTGGTGATATAAAGATCTGCCCAAGACGCAATTCTTAGAATATATAAGGAAGGTTCAGGCAATGAGAGTATTGAAAATCAGGGAGCCAATCCTCTCTGACAAGATACACTTCATTAGCGAATCTTCCCAGTGACGAAATGATCAGGAGAGTAAGCATCGAAAAGAATTTCACCACGATGCTGAATTCAAGGAGAGACTGGGAAAGGGAATACACCACCCAAACTATCAAAGAAAACACCATTAGATGGTATACGGATGGTTCGAAAACCACCATTGGAGCAGGCGCTGGAGTATTTGGGCCTGGCACCAGATACTCATTATCGTTAGGCTCCTTCCCGAGCGTCTTTCAGGCAAAAATACTTGTGATCGAAAGATGCGTGGAAATGAACCTAGAAAGAAACTACCAGAAATGTGACATATCGATCCATTCTGATAGTCAAGCAGCTATCAAAGCATTGAGCTCCCATGTCATTGACTCAAAGTTGGCATGGGAGTGCCAAAGGAAACTTGATGAATTAGGCAAGAATAACAGAGTCTCTTTAGTCTGGGTTCCTGGCCACTCGGGAATCACGGGAAATGAAGAGGCCAATACACTTGCCAGGAAAGGAGCACAAATGCCCTTTATTGGCCCGGAGCCTTTCTGTGGTGTAGCAAAATGCTCCTACAAGAAAGAGTTTCGGAAGAAAGAGGAAACCGAAAGAGAAGCACTCAGGCGGGGCCTTCCCGGGTTAGAACATTCCAAAAAGTTCCTGGGGAACTTTGACACTGCTAGATCCAAAAAATATTTTGACCTCAGTAAAGATACGCTACATCTCCTCACGGGCTTTCTTACAGGACACTGCCGCCTTAGGAAGCACTTAATGAGAATAGGTCTAGCAGAGATTGACGAGTGTAGATTCTGTGGGGAGGAGGATGAAACTCCTGATCACCTAGTTCTGGAATGCCTCGCCATTGCAAACCAACGCAAGAAATGCTTTGAACAAGAAACTTGTAAGAGTGAGGACCTAACCTCGTTGAAGCCGTTCCAAATACTAGAGTTCATTAGAACCTTGGAACTGGAAGGCGAGCTGTAGTAGTAGCGAGAACAGCTCCGATAGGGGGGGCACAATAAACCTTTGGTTTCAGTGCACTGTAACCCCGTTAAAATCTAATCTAATTATTGTGCTTCCATCTTTCGAATATCTGTTCTTCTAAGTTGTTAATTTAGAAATCTTGTCTTTTGTTCTCCATTAAAATTAAGCATCTAAAAACTCATATAAATACGTGAAATTACATATTATACTTACGTCTAAAAGCGTGCGAAAAATAACAATGCTTTTTAAATGGAAGTTTCATTATAACTCCCAAAAGAGTGCGAAAAAGTACAATGCTTTTTAAATGGGATCATCATTATAACACTCTTTTTTATTTGCATATTTATCAAGTTACCTCAGATCGTTTTCTGTTGTGTGTTCTGTCAAAGGTTCTGTAATTGTAATAATTTCGTACTGTCATTAAGAAGTGTAAAACATCATCGTCATTTTGCAAAATATTTTTCAAATTTTGATTGATAACACACTGATTGTTAAGCTAAAACATGGAAGAAGAATCTGATTGCACTCCTCCTGTAATTTCGGGCAATGTAACTCAAAACCTGCTTCCGGAAAAGTCAAGAAAATATATATATATATATATATATATATATATATATATATACACGGAAAATGTTCTTATTGTATATTTCTCGGAAAAGTCAAGCCAATGTCAATGGAAATCATCAACGTTATGGTTCCATTATTCAATGTTGAAAACTACCAAAGTTAACATTTAAACATTGATAAGTGAATTTTATAAACTTATTACCTTCATAGAACGACAATCAGAGAGCCATAAACCAAAAAAATCAAAAATTATCACAAGGGAACATATTTTGGATTTTATAAATGGAGCACCAGATAATGAATTTCTTATGATGAAAGTAGGCAATAATTCAAACATAATTATTAAAAAGAGAGGTTAGGTTAGAACATAATATAATAACTAAAATGTGTATGTATACTGTGGTATACATCTATTATAATAATGCATTGTGTTGTGGTGACTGAAATTATAGCAGAGCTTCAAATACACGATGAGATTTTGCTCGCGCAGGTCCCTAATATTCTAATAACACAACGTGAACCGCGAGGTTGAGGTGGTGTAGTCTTGATAGCATAGTTTTGCTACGGTGGCAGTCTGGGTTGGACTACCCGCGCTAGCAGTCTTTTATGTATTCTTATTTCTCTTTTTTGACATATCGCAAGAATAAATGTACCAAACAACCTGTTGGTGTTAACCAGATTGGGAAGATTCCATCCTGTCTAATTGGTCTTGTGCCATTTGTATTTTTTTTCCTCCCTTCGCCATTTCATTTATTTCTTTTTTATACATTTCGTATTTCTCTTATATTTTATTCCATAACAATTTTTTTCATTACCTTTTTTTTGTTTCAATATTATTTCTTGACCTCTTTATTTCGTCGTTCTAGCATGCTTCTTTTGCTTTTACCCTGTTTTTGTTATGTATTTATACAATTTGTAATAATAAATACTCCATCAAAAAAGAAATTTATTTCAAATTAGCACCAGGTTACAGAATCAATTTTAACCTCGACTGATACGTTTGAACTTGAGGTACAACTATGCTCGCCGTACATTATTTTGCAATCTCTATGCCGGTAATTGACAATTACCAGTGACATTCCAAACTAGCCTTCATATCTCATAGCTGACAACACTTGGAAATACGGGCTGATGGCGTTGAAATATGTGCGTATTGAAGAACACGACGAAGAAAGATGAAAATAAATGAATTTCTTCAAGTTCCAGTTAGATGGCTTAGAGCTCGACACAAAAAGAATCGGAATATCTTTCGAGTTCCAGTTAGATAAATATATATAGGTATACAAACATTCCAAGAAAAACTACCGACAATTGTTTCTTTATGGATTGTCAGCAGTTGACAGATTAATTGGTTCAACCTAATTATTGAAACATAAATTGAATGCGAGATTTATCACTCCTTTTCTTTTCCAATGGTACAAGTGTAGAATTATAAAAAAAATAGCTGTGTTTCATCAATTTTTATACAGGGCGCGGCACCGGAAACGAAACGGATTGAATATCTAGAAAGCTAATTACTTTTTTTTTGGAGGAAATACAAAAATAATTCGATTTTTATTTCAACGCGAAGATCTTTTGACTGTCGTATATCCCTCTACTCCCATCTGTCACAATTAACAATAAAATTTAAGTATGGAAAGTACTGAGTGTAACACACCACTGAGAAGGTAATTTTATAAGGAACTTTACCTACTATATTATAGTTCAAATAATGACACTTACTTGAAAGCCAAATTCAACAATTTAATGCAGAATTACCTTTGGAATAAAAATTAACTTACTACACCTATGTATTCGTAAAATAAAAATAGAAATTTTCGTTACCACAACTACTGAGTCTGTTTTTAGTTTATTGTCAGGTATTCTTCATGTCTTCAAGTTAAATATAAATAGTCATTTATTCAACAAGGGTATAAGATCATTAGATTTTAGTTTGAAGTTGTTTAGTAGTTATTTTAAACAATAGTTAATAAATGTCTCATTCCGAGTTTTCTCTGACTCCACGGGAGTTAGTAGAAATAGCGAAAGTTGCTTCACAAAAATTATTGACAAGTAAATCGCGGAAAATTTACGAAACTGCGTATTCAAGATTTGTGTAATGGAAGATAAAAAAAGTCATGCAGTTCTTTCTCAGAGATTATTTTTTGATAACTACTGGCACAACAACGAATGCCATCAACTATGTGGTCGAATTATTCAATGATTCAAATTATGTTACAATCCAATAATATTGTAGACATTTAGAAACAAAATGGGACAGGTTACAGGCTCAAGAAAGCTGCGGAGTTGGTTGTAAGTTGGCCACTGTTGGTTTGCTTACTGCTTGCTTGTTCGTTTGTGGGTAGTTTTTTGCAGCCCAATGGTGAAATGCAACCATCGAGTGTCTTCCTCCTCGTGGCACCGCTGGATGCGTTGATACTGTTGATCACTAATAACAGCATTGTTAACCAACCAAATGACACACCAACAAAATCCAAGCTAAGGTGACGCAGATGGCTAAAAGGCCGCAGGGAATCCGGTGGCGAACGTTCCCTTGGAGGTACCAGACGAAAACCGTTTGTAATTAGCATTTCCTTGGCATGCAAGGCTCTGCTAGGGATAACACAACCCTTCCCTAGCTATTCGTCGGATCAGAATGGATCATAAAAATACAAAACAAAAACCGGAGGATGGGCGAGAACACTCACCTTCAGAACAAAAGCATCGTCGAGGCAAAGAGAAGAAGGAAAGCGAGGCGGCAGGCTGGCATCTCCACATGCACCTTCAGCGCCAATCAGCCTTACCAAACCTGGCACCAGCTGCCAAAAAACCGTGAGAAGCGATGCCAGTTCCTCCTGCAAAAGAGTCCCGGAACGCGTCGCCCCCCAGGATTAGAAGCGCATCCGCTTCAACACCTCGGAGGAGAACTTTTCCAAGGAAAGAGGCTACGAATGGACGCCAGATTCAAAGCAAATAGCTGTGGTGGAGCAGCTACCAACCATTTACGGTTAGTTTTTATAGACGAGGCCGATCCATACGGTAAAATAATAACCGATAAGGGAGACTTCGTCAAGAGACACCTAATGGAGTCTCCAGACGAAACCCTTGTATCCACCTCCGGCAGTCAAAGGAACCCACCAACTTTTACGTTATGGTCGCACTATGGCGAAATAAAAAGAACCACCTTCGACAATGACGAAAGGCTAGAGGCTAAGGAACACGGTTTCAAAACTGAAACCGTGGGAGAATGCTAAGCTCGATATGGTGCCGGTCGACAACCTCTCACAGAGGACAAAAGCCACCCTCTGGGTTCCTAGTGAAGCTCACGCTGACCTGGGCGACAAAGAGGATGTGCTGCGCCGGCTGCCCAAACAAAACCTTCGGGTGGATGCGTGGTTTTCCTTTTACCAAGAAGCGAAAGTTAACCCCAAAGGGTTTTATAAACTTTTCTTTTACATTCCTAATTTTTTCTTCTTTTATTATCCAAACCAGACCAATACATCCAGCATCCATTGGCAACTTTCATCATTCCAGTTTTCTTCTGCTTCGTTTCGGTTATTTCTATCTAGTCCATTTTTATTTTTGCTAGTTCTGCTGTCAGTTCATTTTATTTTCCTTTTATTCCTTTTACATTCCAAGGTCCCTATGTTATTATTTGCTTTCGTTTTGTTATATCCGTGTCATAGTTTTGTATGTTCCGGTAATTTTCTTCTTTTTCCCTGTTAACCTCCATGTCTTTCGCTTGTCTGAAGTAGTTTGTTCTCTCTTCCTTACTCTTGTGCTTTTTCATAGCCTGTGCCTGTATCTGTATACTGTCCAGTGTTTGCTCTTTGTTTATCCCTTTTTGACTAAGTCCGCTACTAATTCATTTTCGCCCATGTCCATTCCATTTATATGTATTTTCATATATCACTCAACTGATGTCCATTGTCTCTTTATTTTCTTTCTATGTATGTTGTAAGTTCCTTATTGTTTTTCAGCTTGTTCTTGCTTATAGAATAGTCATTTTAACAGTTTGCTACTATGCTGCATATTTTTAATCCCATTATTGTTGCCCCAGAAAGATTTACATCTATTTTTAGGTTTCGCTTTATACATTCTTCTAGCTCTTCTTTAAGTGCCTATGACAAGATATTCAAATAATGAAAATATTTTCGCACACTACAAAGTTACAGTAGCTTCTTCGTTTTAATTAATTTCAACTGGTTGTTGGGTAAAGGCCAATTTGATAAATTATATCTTTAATTTTCTCTTCATTCGCTTTCTTCATTTATATTTCGCGGATCTTCAGCGTTTGTCTCGAAATTATCTGATATTTTTATTAACCAAATATATTACATGATGTTTTTAATACTAACATGTACATTTTTATTGCTCACCAACTAGCACCCCCTGGATATCCAGTTAGGTGACTCCCTAACAATAACAATGATTTATGACTCCTATCTGTTTTAAATGCTATATAGTTATGGCATTTACTAGTAGAACTATAAGTTCATTTCAATTCGATAATTTTACAAAAAGAGTTTTTACTGTGAGACATTCAGACAACAATAATAGAAATACTAATTTATTTAACGGCATGTGGTAGTACCCAATAACTTTGCTATCACTGGTTCTAACAATAAAATCTATTATCAAGTTTCCATTCTGTCATTAACTAACAAAAATATTATTTTGTATCAAAGTTACAGTGCCAAATCGAATGGAAATAATGATTGTGCTGGTTTAATGCCAATTCATTCCAGTTTCAATCATTTTTTGATAGTCGAAAATGAGTTTCTTGATTTTTTAAATCATTTAATTTTGATGATCTGGTGCTGGTTCATAGGTAATTGAATTTGTTATGACATAAATGAATTCAGAAAACCAACAAGAAAAGTATTTAATATTTTTTGTGTGTGAAGTTTAAGACAATATAATACTATTATAATTAATTATTCACTAGCATCTCTATTATGAAATTAATGTTTCATTTAATAATATTAAACAGAAAATATGAATATTCCCATCGTTAACTTCAGAAGAACAAAAAAAGCACAAATTACTCTACATCTTCTTTCTTTGCAAGATAGATGACGTCAGTGTTGGCCATTTTGAATTTATTTCTTCGACAATGGGTTTTTTTTCGGCTTACCGATCGGAATTTGTTTTTCTGTCGTTTTCGGCGCTGTGGACCTGATTCGTTTCTTTTAATTTATTCGACAGAAGCATACATTGTATTTATGTTAAACATTGTCTGATGGTCATTTTTATCTTTCTTATTGCACAATGACCGTTGATGAGTTTCTTCGCTGTTCTCTTGTTTAATAAATTAATCAAAGGTTCATTTCCACCAACCGACAGAGTTGCCAAATAGGTCGAAAAGTAACAATAACTGAAACTTTTCACTTTACTGGTTTATTTAATCACTGAAATCAGTATTTTAAATATTGCGCTCACCTCAGAATACCTTCGAGTTTTATCTGCTCCAATTAATATCAAAATGTCAATTTTTTTAGAATAATTTTGGAAAACTTATAATAACTAAACATTATTAACGACGTCTGAAGTAAAACAAATTTAAAAAATACTTCAAACATTTTGCTGTTGATCGTTTTTATAGAATTTTGTGAAAAATTAAAGTAAAATTCAGTTGACGTGACAAGCCTTTTTAAGGCGACTCGATACGCTAAGTTCTTATGGGGTTTTATGTACAGTTGTGGCCAAAAAAATGGGACAGTTGTTATTGCCTAATGGGAGTGTGACTTTTCCGTTTCCGGGAAAATGGGATAGTTTTGTCGTATATTTAAATGATAATAACATCATAGTGTGAATAATATTATTTTTCATTATTTAATGTCAAAGGCTACTAAATAATCTTTAATTTTCAATAAAAAACAACAATTAATATTTAGTAACCCCGACATTATGCTCTATGACCTCTCTTAATCTATATAATTTGGAACAATATTATGCAGTTATGTCCCCCCAAGCATTATTTATAACTTCCAACAAACCTTCATGAAGAGAACCTCATTCTTGTTTATTTGTGACTATTGCTTAATCATAGTTTCCTTGCTGCTGCGTGGCATTTAAAATCGGACTGTACTACTCTTCGACGGTCCCTACGACAGGATGTTGGAAAATTTGTTGCTGGAACAGCTTGAACTATTGTTTCAAATAGATTTGCTCTTAAATGGTTAATCAAAGCAGCTTCCTGTGCCGCAGTTGACTTTATCCGACGTCCTGAGCCTGGAGCTCTATCAATTCCTCCCTCATATCGCCATCTTCTTACAATAGGGGAGAGTTGGACCAAACCGGGTAGGTTGATAAAACCGGGTACCCCTTAATTCATCTAACTAACTGCTGTCATCTATCATACAATGTTAAAAGTAGTGTCCCTAAACCGCCAACAGTCGCGTGTATCCATTTCTACATCATTTGAGTAACCTGTGCCGGAGCAGTAAGACCTCGCCTGTTTTTTGGGGTAGCAAACTCGATTTTTAAGGTAAGTTTATAGTTTTTTTTCCTCTACTGACCATTTCACAATTTAATTCATGTAACCTAATATATTGCCTTTAATTTGGCCAAAAATTTTGAATATCATTTCATAAACTAAAAATTTAAATAATATTTAATGTCTTGTTTACGAGTTGGACAAAACCGCGTAGTCCGAAAATCGACAAAACCGGGTACCCGATTTTATCAGACCTCTTGTTACTTCCAGCTTCTACAGCTGTTCTTTTGCTTTTAGTTAACTACAACATGTCACATTATAAAAGAAAAACTACTCGTCAGTCATGGGATCAAGAAAGCATGCAAAATGCAATAGTTGAAGTGCTAGAACATAGGATGGGATACAAAAGAGCCTCTCAAAGTTTTATTATTCCTCAATCCACTTTAGAAGATCGTGTGAAAAAAGTAAGAAATGGTAACTCTGTTGAAGAAGCTAGTAAGAAAGGTAGGAATTATCTTCAATTTATTTCTGTTTTCTTATTTAAAATAAAAATAATTTTAGGCCTGGGTCGGTACAAGCCTGTGTTTAGCGCTGTCCAAGACGATGAGCTAGCTTCCCATATCTTACAAATGGAAAGCAGACTATTCGGATTTACTTTATCTGAACTAAGAATTCTTGCTTACGAACTAGCCGTGCAGAATAACATCAACCACAATTTTAATACAGAAAAGAAAATGGCTGGTAAATGTTGGCTTTATTCGTTTTTGTCACGGCATCCAAATCTTCGATTAAGGACTCCAGAAGCTACTTCAATTGGACGAGCTATAGGATTTAACCGAGCAGCAGTAGGGAAGTTTTTCACTCTGTTAACACAAGTTTATGACCAACACAAGTTTCCTCCTGAGCGCATATGGAATGTTGATGAAACGGGAATTACAACTGTCCCCAACAAGCAATCTAAAGTTATTTCTATGAGAGAAAAACGGCAAATTGGTGCTCTGGTTTCCGCTGAAAGAGGAACCTTGGTTACCGCCGAAATCTGTATGAGTGCAAGTGGTTCATATATGCCTACAATGCTGATTTTTCCTATTTTCCTTCCAAATGCGCAGCTTCAAGACCACGCTCCTCCTGGAACATTTTCTGAGGTCCACGCAAGTGGATGGATCCAAACAGATATTTTTATTAAGTGGATTAAAAAGTTCATCGAGTTTACTCACCCGACACCAGAAAATCCTGTTCTATTGCTTCTTGATGGACACGCGACCCATACAAAAAGCCTGGAGTTGATAAATCTGGCCAGATAAAATCACGTTATTATCATATGCTTTCCACCGCATACTACGCACCGGTTACAACCACTTGACGTGTCATTTATGGCTCCCTTGAACACATATTATGGAGAAGAAGTGAGAAAATGTATGCGCCAGCATCCTGGAAGACGTGTTACAATTTATGAAGTGGGAGAACTCTTTGGTGAGGCTTTTGTTAAATCGGCAGGTATGCAAACTGCAATAAATGGTTTCAGGAAGTCTGGAATTTATCCGCTTAATCCTGAAGTTTTTCCTGAGTGGATGTTTGCTCCCTCAGAAACTACAGAGCGAGAACTAAATATACAAAAAGATGAATCTACGACACCCAATTTGAACAAGGATTTAGGCAAAGAACTCGATATAGATTCTACATCAACTACAAAGCTGACAGCTACACAATTACGTTACCTCCAACTATTGATTCTCCCCAACCAAGCTGTAGCCGTATCGATTCTCCCCAACCAAGCTGTAGCCGTATCGTTTCTCCCCATCCAAACTGTAGCTCCTTAAACTCTCACACTGCAAATCATACTAACATCTCTTCATCTTCTAAACAAGCCACCACTAAATCTGATAGTTTACAAGCAACATTACCAAAACCAATATGTGATTTTTCAGTCTCTCCAAAAGAGGTTTTACCGATCCCTAAGGCAACCGGGAAGCCATCCAACGATAACAGGAGAAGAGGAAAGGCTGCTGTAATAACGTAATCTCCTTATAAATTTGAGTTAGAGGCAAAGTTTAAAAAATCTCCAGTCGTAAAAAAATTAAAGCTAAATGAACCGGACAAAAAAGGAAAAATTGTGGTAAGAAAGCCTGCACCAAAAACAAAATTGGTTCCGAAATTAAAGATTGCAGATTCTGATAGTTCGGAGGAAGAAGATAATAATGACGATGCGTGTCTGTATTGCAATGAATTATATTCAAACTCTAAGGCAAAGGAAGGCTCGATAAAATGTGTGTCTTGCAACAAATGGGCTCATGAAGCCTGTAGTGCCTATGATGATGTAGATGAAGTTTTTATTTGCGACTTCTGTTCATAGATTTTCGATTTTTGTTCACATACTTTCAATAAATATTGTATTTTCTCCCTATCAGTCTTTTTACGTGGTAATTAAGTTACTACCCGGTTTTATCATACCGGTTGGACAAAACCGGGTATTTTGCAATATTTTCTTATAAATAAAAAAAATTAGGAACATTTATAAAAATTGACATTGGTATATCAACCTTAAGTAATTTGAGAATATTTCTATCTGTAGCAAACGTTTGCTACTCTAACATAGCAAAAGAAGTAGACAGTTTTTGTACTGGTAACCGGTTTTGTCCAACTCTCCCCTACTTGAAACTGAGCTCTTGCTTACATTGTAAAATGCCGCAGTTTGCCTCACTGACCACCCATCATCTATTTTTGCGATTATTCCACCTTTCGTCACTGAATTTATATGCGCCATCATTATTTTCGAATCTGGAATTGTCTGACAGATGTCAAATATTCAATGTTGACATATGACATATTCATAAGACAAATTCAAGCAGCTAGGATTAGACAAAAATCTGCTATAAGCGTGGTCCCATTTTTCATTGGCCGCAACTGTACATAATTTTGCATCTATAGACCAAAAAAGCATTGACGTCGTAAACATAGCCGCTGACAGTGACTGAGAGAAAACAAATATTTATTTACGTTCATTTTACGTTTGTAATTTGCTTGAACATGGCTATTGTTAATTTGTCGAGCATTGCGGAGCAGTTTTGTAATGAAATTAAAGTGTTAAGAAATGTGGAGACAGTTTAAACAGTGGATATGTCGTAGATATAGAGTATATGATGGAAGTTAAGGAGCGAAGCAATAAGGCTTAATTACTTGATAGTCACTGCAGTGTCACTTTACAAATGAAAAAAAGTATATATACTATGTTGGTCCTGGCTCATCGGTCTCACTGTTTCAAATTTTCGCCACTAGATGGCGCTAATCGTTGGCGGGTGATTCAAATGGGGCGATGGTGTCGTGTGGTGACGTCACTACGACGTTCGATATACAGGATGTGGACATAAAGATGTCAAAAAGGCACTCTGCTATTATTGGTCGGATTTTCATCGAACAAAAACAATAGATCACTACGTTTGATCAATATACAGGGTGTCAAAAGGTACTTCGCTATTATTGGTCGGATTTTCATCGAATAAACGGCATTGTTGATTATTTTTTTATACAGGATGTAGTCATAAAGATGTCATAAGGGCTCTACAATGTTTATCTGCGATTACTATGACGTTACACGTGCCGTTACATGTGACGGGGGGTAGACGCTAAGGTTTTCCCAACAAGCTCACGCACGCTCAGATAGGACGATTCCTCGTTAGACTGATATGATGATGATCAACAAAACGTCGCTTTAGATTTTTTTTCTCCTAATGTCAAGCATTACGTGTACCGTCATACGACACGTGTAACGTCAAACGTCACGTGTAACGTCATATGTCACGTGTAACGTCACAATAATAGTAGAGTACCTTTTCAACATGTTTACGTCGACACCATGTATATTGATCTAACGTCGTAGTGACGTACCTATTATAATGCTATTTTTTCGATGAAAATCCGACCAATAATAGCAGAGATACACCGTAGTGCCCTTATGACATATTTATGTCGACACCCTGTATATTGATCGAACGTCGTAGTGACGTACCTAACAAAATACCGTTTGTTCGACTTCAATCTGACCAATAATAACAGTTTAGTAGCATTCCTGAACCTATTCTAAATAGTAGAAAATTGGGCTCCCATGTAACAAATCGACTTCTAAAATGTTGTCTATTTTACCATTTCTACGGATTATATCTTGAATTTATGACGCAGCCAAGTGTGAATGATATATTCCAGTAAGTGATTTTAAATATTCAATATAAAGGAGAGGGAACGATTGTATATGAAGTTGATTCAAACGAATTCATCGACTATTCCTAGCACGGAGGTTTTTAGCTTCAACTCTTACCTGAACAATGTTGACATCATCGGAATCAACTAACATTTGTGTGGCCGTATCCAACGACGTTCCAGGCATATTTATCAAAGGATGGAATTTATTCATAAGAGCACCAGCCATCAGGTAATAATCACGTAACTTCGTAGCATGTATTGCTGATATGGGTTGACGAAATTTTTGGAAAATTGACTTGAAATGTCCATTTCTAGCTTCTACAATCCATCTAGTAGTGGTTATTAAACGTGCCTGATTGGCTTCATTTCTCCTTAATTGCCTTTGATTCGGCGGTAGAAATGGTGGCATATAGTAATGCAAGACAAATTCTTGTAGACTATTGATTGAATCTCTATAGCCTCTATAGACTATCACAATATCACCTTCTTGAAACCATGTTCTCATTCCATTCAAATAATTCTGTAATTCGTGATTCAGAACACTCGCATCATTATTCCTAGCATCTGCGAAGTACGGCCCGTTGATTGCTAAGATATATCCATCGGGAGCAACTATGATCTCTGGTTTGACCAAATGTTCATTCTTGTGGAAACAGTATGATTGCCTCAATACTCGAAAGTTACTGCTCTTTTTTGGTTTATTGTAGGTACAATCTGTACAAACTATTGCTTTGGGAATGTCTGGTGTAGGATTGTACAGTTCATTCGTATAAGGGGATACATGACTGTTTATATAATTTTCTCTTGTTATCGAATCAAATCCAATATTATTCTATACGAACCTTTGTAAAAGAGATAATCTCATATTAGAAATAATGAGGTTTGCTGCTTGTCGGGAAGAATAACTAAACAATATTTTCAAAAACTCATCTGAAACTCCATGCTTCATTTTGACAAATGTTTTTTTCGACATTTCTTCTCTTGCCAACTTGTTCAATAATGTCGCAAAATTCTAGTAATTGTCGAAAATTATTTTTTGAAATTGATGTGAGTTCCTTAAATTCGTATTCAGTGAAACAATTGATATCCTCCCTGTTACGGAGTGGCCTGTTTCATTAGCGCTTGTCCTCATTCTTTGAAGAAAATATGGAAGATTGGAAATTATGTATGGTTTATTCACAAAAATCAAAACTCCATGCAAGTAATTTGGAAGGAAACCTTGATGATCAAGATGGTGACCACAAATTCTCAAGAAATCTAGGACATAGATATCAGAAGCAATAAAAATATACACTCTACATTCTAAAGAAAGTTAATAAGTGAATATTTTGACGAGCATTACAAATAATGCACGCACGACTTGATACGCGGGACAACACATTGAGACGAAGGCAATTCGGGTTATTTTCCATAGCAATAATGCCATTATTCACTGTGTTATTACAATTGAAACATATTTTTGTATCATCCTGAGTATCAATAGGTGGATTTTCCGCAGTTTGTCTTCGATATGTCGCAATTTGCAAAACATCAATATTATCTCCTCAATTCAAACGCATTGAGAGTGTAGGAATAACATTTAGGTCACAAACATAACAACTCACACTATAGGGGAAGGCCATATTGTTCAGCAAAGTTCAACAAACACTGAAAATCACATAAACTTGAACAGTATCAAAAAACTTCAATTAGTCTAATAATTCAGAAATATTTCTTGAGCCTTATGACATCAACAAGAAAACGATTATTGACATTAGAATTTTGTTGATTTTACCCTCTTTGAATTGTTCTCCATGCCTACTACGAGATAATAGGAATAAGTATATTAATAAGTGGTGCTATGTAGGTATTCGAAGATGATTCATTTAACGTTTCAAATACAAGAAAAAGAAAGAGAAAACATTCTCGAAAAGGTGGGAATATACAAACCTATATACGATTCGAAGATACAAAAACATAATCGAAAAATAAAACGTTCCTTTGGTGAAGAAATATGCCGTGAATTTGAAATACTCGTAATATAATATATATTCTATATAAACCGATAGAAATACGTACAAATTATGATTTTATGCTTATTCATTCCATGTGGCATTTTTCTTATGTGACAAATTCATGAAAAATTCATTTTCAAATCTTTTCCTTTGATAATAATGCTATTTTGGGACTTTCACAATTTTATTGTTTCATATAGTGAAAATTCGAAATAAGGAACTTCTGCGAATGTAACAAGTATAATATGACTTCTGAGAAACACGAAGCATGAAAAAATAACTTCTCCATTGAATCGCCTTCTAGACGATGCTGCAAATGTTAATTTGAGTGGTGGCTTTTTTTCGAGGGATACGGTACGCTATGGTAGGGTATTATTACTGATCGATACAACCCCGCCGAAAACTGGAGTGAAAATATAGCAATGGGGAAATGTACAGATCTTATCTTTTTCCACAAATTGTTCGCCTTGTATATGAAAATCACGTCATTGGATTCCGTTGAAAATTTTGTACGATATGAATGAAAGTATTTCGAGGTCACCCATGAAAAAATATCGCTACCTTTTTGTACTCCCTTATGATATATAGGGTGATGAAAAATATCAAGTTTTTTATTTAATAAAGTATACGTAATTTTTCAAATTGACATCATTCGACACTGTGTACGATGAAACACACCATTTAAATTTCTTCACAAGAATTTTGTTATTTTCGGTGGGTTTATATTACTATAAGGTGTCCGAAAAACCAAAATTCGTTATTTTTCTATATTCGTGAATCACCTTGTATGAATTTTATCAACTGTGATGAAAGATGAAATTAATTTATAATATTATGTGATAATTCAACCTTTTTCCGAATTTTCTCTTTATAAAACAACAAAATTATGAAAGTCTCAAAATAGCATTATTGTCAAATGAAATCGCCCTGTAATACAAAAAGATTTGGAAATGAATTTCTCATGTATTTGTCATACAAGGATGTGATTATAATTCTATCAAAGATAAATCAGAACTAAATCATAACTTGTGAGATACGGAGTGATGAAAAGTGAATATTTCTCATATTCAACACCCTGTATCTGCGAACTAGTCATTGGATCGTGTTGCGCCCATTGAAACATTTCACCATAATGATCAATTCTACAGCATATCAAAAATTCAAGAAATTTGACGGAGAGTCATTTTCCCATATAATGTGTACGGGGTCCTTTAGCATTGAATAACGTAATAAATGCAGAATTCAGATAAGGCAATTATCACGAAATTGGTAGCACGTTGCATCAAGTAGCTGTGCTGTCGGTTGCTATGCGATGCTTTGAACCGGCCATATTAGTGTGATACAAATAATAATGAGCGTATATTTGCAATACACAATACGTTTTGTTAGTATTGACTCATTCAAAGTTTATAAATTATTAACAAAATAAAATTATTGTTGCAGTCTTACATTTCATTTTTAGGATTTTATACAGTATGTAAATAGGATTTACCCCTGAATCGCAGATTTCGTCGAGATCAGTTTAAAGATAATTCAACTCTTTCAAACTTCTTGTATATCCTATGTAGTGTGAGGTATATGTATGTAAAAATTATTAGACCGAGTAAAATCAAAATAATATATACTAAAGTAAACAAGATATAATAACAAAAAAATAAAAACATTGAAACAGTAAATTAACTAACCACTTAATAAATGATCAAAATGCAAAAAAGGTAGGGCGTTTGTCAGGAAAAGCGCTGACACATCTGAAAAGGAAACAAAATCCTGAGAAACCAGTTCATAAGAGATTTGGAGAACTAAGCTACAACAACAATTTTAACTGTCACAAAAGTCTAATAAATCAATCCCGAATATTTATGGTCCATATTAAAAACCAGAACCTAATCAGAATAATATATTTAAAAGAAATGTACAAATAATACATAAAACAGTTCAAACGTCTCTCGGGTCATAGGTATTAAGGGCAAACTCGCGAAATACCTCTCCACGAGCACAAAATTTGCTAGTCCGGAGTATTTATCATAATAAACAGTGTAATAGGCCTTCACTAAGATAATAGGGGCAAACTCGCAAAGTATCCACTCCTTTCAGCTAGCGAAGTACCAAGGGCAAACTCGAGACGTACCTTAAAATATTGTATTGTTTGTAATCTCAGATATCAAATTAATTAATTATCAAACAGTTGTTTTATATAAATATAAGTATAGATATATAGATTTGTCAACATAAAAAGTCAAATATGAATTAGTTTAAGTTATAATAGCTCATCAAAACAATATATCAAAATAATAATAATTATTACAATCTATGGAGAAGGTTACTCTGTGAGAAACTCACAAATAATAATTTTTACAAAATATGAAAAGGTTACTTTGTGAAAAACTCACCTATTGTAATGAAGAATCGTTCTTATTAAACTTTTACAATAACAACACTTTGCTCTGCTTAAACTGGCTCTACTCTGTTAGATTTAAGAATTATATATATGCCTTCTCATCAAGAAACTGAGATTGAACACTAGTTCGAGTTGGTGTGAAAAATTATGGTATAAGCAATTTTGGTCTATTTCTTATGCGATATACAGAGTAAGATGATATAATAACCACCGAATATTTATGAGTTGTCAGATGCTATTTTACAAAATTTTATCGGCACGAATATTGGTTTGTTTATGTTATCGGGATAAGTGCCCTTATTTGAGATCTCCTTTGACTAATTCTCCGTTATAGAGAGATTTTAGAATATGCGTTAAAATTCAACTTTGAAGAATATGTTCGTATTTTAAATAAGCTTACGCTGACAGTAGTAAGCGAAGGTTATAGAAAAAGTATAGTGTTTTACTAGTAGAAAAGCATTTTCTGCAACTTGTCGAGTATTAAGGTCCAAAAATGAAGAAGTCCTATATGGGTTAAATAATATATAAATAATCGAAACTATTTCTGCTTAAAGTACACTTGAAACTTAAATCGACAATCTCACCGAATCAAACTGCGTTAAAATCGCATAATCAAATATTTAATGAATAGTTCAGTGTTAACTGTATGAGAAGTGTAAGAGAGGCGGAGTTTCGTGTCTAAGGAATCCTGAATAAAACGCCCACGGACGTCGTTTGCTTTCAACTTCCGGTTATTTCAGTTTTTGTCTTTCGTTGATGGTACTTATATTTCATACGTTTTAAAAACACGTTTTTATAATACCATGTCTAAACTAATGAATAATAGAATATGAAAAGGGTTCAAAAAATACGTCATACAACACTCTCTTTATCTTCGAGAATACTGCTGCTTGATTTATGCCCAAAACGTTGGTCCAGTTGTTACTGATTCCGGCCCTGAAATCGGCTCGCATTCGTAGGAGATGTAAATTACATTTGAATACAATTACTAGCTCGTCCAAGCTCGTACATAAAATTAATTGTTAAGTATATATAGAAAGTTTAAACACTTCAATGGCAAATCAGAGATTTGAATCTGTGATAGCCCACATAAATCTGACTCGAACACCTTATTTATACTAAACAATAAAAAGAGAAGTGACATTAAATGATATAAAGAGTCTGATTCCGGCGCGTTTCTTTTTGGGTAGTTTCAATACAAAATGGAACGAAATTTAACATAAAATTTACATTCCTTTTGGAAATAGATTTATATCCTTATAACAGACAACAATTTATGATATTCTTTATGAAAATCTTTGGAAATTCGATAAATAATAAAAGATACATATCACCCATAACTCAAATGTGACTGACAGTAATTTTTGAATAAATCTCCCAAGTCAATATGTCACTGTATGTTTTTATTTATTATTATCATCAGCTATAAGTTTCGGTCATCTTCAGGCTACAAAAAAATATCTTGGTATGAGTAAAAGGAAAAATTACAGAGTCTCCAAGGTTACCTGATAAAAATTTCTCAGTTCGCAAGAAACGTAAATCCTCAGAAATGTTTAATTTGTAAGTTAGAAGAAATATATGTGAGAGGTTGGAAGTTTGAAGCTTGAAAAAAATTTTGAAGTTAAAATTTAGTTTTTTTATAAAATTGGATGTGACATATTAAATGTACTATATTAACTAAATTAAATGGGTTATACTAAATTAAACTCAAACTGAGTAATCACTGGTCACGAAAGAAAGTATGATAAGGACAATGTCCACGGGTGGGAATGAGAAAACACATAATTTTATTGTGATAGTGGAATGGATAGTATCTCTACATTAATGAAATCCATCGTGTCCTGCAGTTTCACCTTTACAATAATGATATTACTACTGCTCTTCTATTATAAGATTTTGTTTCATATAGAACAGATTCTGTTCCTAGGGTTATCCCTGTCTTATACTTTCCCCTATGTTTATGTTCATTGTAGACTCTTCCTTCTCGGAATTGAGGCTGATAATTTTTGACTCGTCCTTCTAGGAATTGAGGCTGATAGTGTTCTATTCTTCCTTCTTCCTTAGTAATGTTTCTCTCTTGCTACGCTTTTCCAGTTCCGTATTCCCTTTTCCGCGACGTCCTGCATTACGGCTTCTTTCCACTTTCATCTGGGCCTACCTCTCTTCTTCTTTCCCTCTGGTCTTTTCCATGCTACTTCTTTTACATCTCTTGACTGTTCCATTCGTTCTAAGTGACCTAACCACTGCAGTCTTTTTGATTGGATTACTTCAATTATTGTTGAGTCATCGTATAGATCATACAACTCCTTATTTGTGCGCCTCTCCCAACATTCTGTTTTTTTCCGCCGTAAATTTTCCTTAATAGTTCTCTCTCCCAAATTTCGAGTTTGGATTTCTGCTTCTTATTCATAACCCATGTTTCACATCCGTATAGCACCGTCGGTCTTAATATTGTTTTATAAATTATTTTCTTTGTTGCTGGTGTGACTTGATTTGATCTCAAGATTTTGAGTAATCCTACAGCACATCTATTGCCCTCGGCCAGTCTAAGATCGATTTCTGCTTCTTCCTCACATTTATCATTTATTATTACACCTAGATACATATAGTTCTTGGTTTCCTTTATTTGTATTATTTTATCGTTCTGTAGCTCTAGCCGAAATGTCTCAGGCTCTTCCGATACTGTTTTATTTCTTAGTTTCATGTATTGGCTCTGCTTCATTTATCTCCAGCCCCACTTCTAGTGCTGCTGTCACTAGATCTTTCGCTATTTTCATCAGTTCTTGTTTTTTCCTTGATAATAAAACCACGTCATCTGCATATGCCAAACATTGGTGGCTTTTATTCAGTAAAGTACCCTGACGGTTGATTTTGCTCATCCTTATAACATCTTCTAATGCTATATTGAATAGCATGGTAGATAGGGGGTCTCCTTGCCTCAGTCCTTGGGTTGCATCAAATTCTTCCACTTCTACTCTTACTTTCTTGTCTGTTCGAGTGTCATTTCCACCAGTTTGCATAGCTTCTCTGGGATTTTGTATTTTTTTAAGACTCTCAATAGCTCAGTCCTGTTTAACGTGTCAAAGGCTGCCTTAAAATCTATAAACAGCATATATGTAGGAATATCGTATTCGTAACAGTGTGTTAATACTAATTTCAGTAAGAAAATTTGGCCTGTTGTTCCTCTAGCCAAAATCCACACTGGTACTCGCCGGTTATCTTTTCTGTATAAGTTTCTAATCGTCTTTTTATTAATGTGGCTAGTACTTTGTACAAGCTATCAAGTAGTGCTATTCCTCTGTAATTGTTGCAATGTGAAATGTCACCTTTCTTGTATATCGGTAGAATTACTGCTTTTTTCCACCCTTTTGGCATATGTTCAGTCCTCCAGACCTCTTGTATTAACTTAGTAATTTCTTTTTTTAATACAATACCTCCGTATTTCAAGTTTTCTGCTGCAATACTTTTGGATCCTCGGGCTTTATTATTTTTCATATTGTGAATAATTTCTTCTATTTCTGCTAGTGTAGGTTCTTCACCTTCGGTACGGTTTTCTTCTCCCAATGGAACATCTTCTCTTTCTTCTGTTTCTAGTTCTGCATTTACTTTTAATAGGTCTTCAAAATGGCTTTGCACTTCTTATTATTTCAGTTTACCGTTTCCATCTTTGATGTATGGTGTTTTTGGCCTGTGCCCTTTATTTATTTATTTCACATCCTTGTAGAAATTTCTAATTTCTTGTCTCCAGTATTTTTCTTCCATTATTTTTATTCTGTTTTCATCGTGTTCCCTTTTCTTAGTTCTGCAAATCTTTTTTGCAACTTTCGTCTGTTCAATGTATTCCCGTTTGTACCGTTCTTTCCCGGTCTGTAGATATTTTTCTCTTAAACTTCTTTTCTTACTTATTTCTTCCATACATTCGTCGTCAAGCGAAATCTTTCTTTTGGTAGCATTTATGGCGTTTAAGCGTTCATCTGACGCTTTCAAAATTGTTGTTTCCATCCGTGATAATTTCTTTTCTACACCCTGTCCTAATTCTGTTTCCCTAGTTTGCTCTAAGTATTTGTCAATTTTAGATCTAGATTTTATACTACTATTATAATTTATCGATTTTTAATAACGCCTAACATTGGTTGTGTCAATATTGTACACACGGCTTAAAGCGACATATGTTATCTATTTCAAAAATTGACAGTTGTTCTGAAGAAAATTATCATTAATTGTAATTATTTATTGAAAATACTAACATGAGGTATTAAAACACAATCAAACATTTCTAACTGAACTGCATACTGACAAAAATTGACATGTAGAAAAATGTAGTTGCTTAGCCTACAACTTATCAAATAAGAACAAAAAAAATATATAATAAATGTTCGAAGTGGTCATCTTGCACTTCTACAAACTTCCGGAGTCTACGAAGGATATTTCTTTGAACTTGGAAGGGCATTCCAAGATTTTGCCTTATAGCGTCACAATGGAAGTTTATTCCATCGATCATTGGATTGGTCGGGGAGGTCCATTTGCAAGGCCACCACGTTTCCCTTAATTAAATACAATGGATTGGTTTTTTTGGGGATATCTTATAGACGAACCTTATTGATTTTCAGCTCACTAGAGCCAGTACAACGGGTGCCATGGTACTAGAAGTGCCACAGTTTTGGTAATTTTTGGAGAATTTTCGGGTTGTTACCATGATACCGCCTCCGGAGTATATACAAGTGACTAATTTTATAATTCTATATTTTTCAGAGTGTCTCACAGATGAACCTTATTAATTTTCATCTCATTAGAGCGAGTACAACGGGTCGTATAACACCAGATATACTACATTTTTGGAGAATTTTCGGTTTGTTGGCACGATACAGCCACTGAAGTGTATACACATGCGGAAATGTTAGTTTTAATCTTTAAAATTTTGTGTTCAATTTAACAGAATCTTAATGCTAATATAAAAGCATAGGGCTCCTTGTACCTCAATAACAATATCTATGACATACAGTTGAAAGACGAATTGTTCATAACCATAACAATGTCAGTGTAATCCTCTTAAATATGAGTAATAAATGAAAATAGGTATATGTAGTACTTACTCGCCTAGATACATTATAATTATGAAAAAACTGTTAAGGAAATTAAATTTACTGTTTCAACCCTTACTTTATGGAATCAACTCATGTTACCGTTATAAATTAAACTAACTGTTATATAGTGGGATTATATAGAAACAGTTAGTTTCATTTATAACCGTAATATTAAGCGAATATTCCACGTATTTTGCTTATTTTCTCTGATTGTATAACAAAGAATTTCGAATTTAGGTATTTCAGTGTAGACAAAAGTAAGGCTGCGATCTTGTCTTACCAAGTTTCCCAATTATTTCAAAAATATCGTTATTTTATGCTCGGAGACTTAAAGATTTATATCGAGGTCACTTTCCAATAATGGACATTGTTTATTAACTTAAGGCTATAAAATACGAGCATAGCTAACTCTCATAGAGAAAATTTAATATTAAAACGGCGATTACAAGATAAAAATATTCCTCCGTCTATAAATATATCGTTACGAGAGGTATCTCCGCATTATAATTTTTTACATATTGCTGGCTACTGTAGTATTGATACAGAATAATTATAACTGTCGATAAACTTAAAAATATTTTATCTATACTTGTTGCATTATGACACTTATATTGGGGCTCTAAAGTGTCTTTTAATATTTAACGGACTTATTTGAATTTTGGCCCCTGAAGCGACTGTTGCTCGGAAAAGTGTGTACTTATAAATAGAGAAAAGGAACTTCATAACCTTATTATTTGTTAATAACTGAAAGTATTACATGCAGCTCAAATCAGACGAAATGTGTTAATGAAATAGGGGAAAGTGTTCCACAGTGGATCAATTTTTAATCAAATTAAATTTTTTTGGGATAAATTTTGTTTTACGTAAAAAAGTATTTACCATAATAAAAAGTATGCATTGGCTCCCACAATGACAGGGGTTTGGTGAGAATTGCTTGAAACTAATATATGATTTTAAATATATTATATTATCATTCCATTTGTTTCTGTGCCCCATGTAGGGGGCACAGTGAAACTGTTGGTGGGGTACAATGAAACATATATTTTTTAAACAAATATATTTTAAATATAAAAGCAAACAAAGTATTATCGTTAATATCAGTCACCCAGACTTAAATAACTATACAAAAATATTTTAACGAACATCATAACTCTAAAAATGTATCTCGAAACTTATGCAGTCGAACGTCGAACCTAACGGAATGGGTTGAGGTAGAATCATTTTAATATCTACTAGCTTAACAACTGAAATATCTGGAATTAGTAGAAAAAATAAATTTCCGATTACTTTCGAGCTTTTTCTCATAAATGAAATTTCAAACTCATCTTTTTCCAAAACGTTCAATATTTTTCCAACAAAATATACCAAACTTTTAGTTTTGAACTGAACCAAAACGAAATCATCTTTAGTTGGTTGTCTGGTTAATTCCTCTTTAAGGTCCGGAATCGGGTCTTCAGGTGACCATTCACTGTCGGATCAGTTATTCCTTCTTATGCTCTTTGTATCTCCTTCAATTGCATATTTCCATCTTTTTCTGGGTCTTTCTCTTAGTCTAGGCTAGATCGGGATCCACTCTGTAATTTTCCTGATTATTTCAGATGCTTTTCTTCTCATTATATGCCCGGCCCATTGTAATCTTTGTGCTTTTATGAACCTTATAATGTTTTCGCCTTGCAGTACATCGTCTATTTCTTCATTACTTTTGGACCTTACAGTCTCATCTCTTGTAGTGTCTGAACCCAAAATTATTCTCATTATTTTTCACTCTAATACTTCAAAATTATATTCTTATTTTTAATTATTGTGCTTGTTTCCATTGCTTAAGTGATTACTGGACTAATAATCGTCTTATAAATGTTCTGTTTGTTTGTTAATATTTCACTTTTTAACATTGCTCGATTCCGACCATAGACTTGATTTCCTTTTAATATTCTAATTCCGTCTTTTCCAATTATCACTCCTAAATATTTGAAGTTGGTGACTATCTCAAATCTGTGCTTCTCTGTTTCTGTTTCAAAGTAGTTTTCTGCGTTATTGTTTTCTCTTCCTATATACATATATTTTATTTTGACTGCATCAATATACAAACCAAATTTTTTTGCTCTCCTGTCTAGCCTATCTATATCTGCTAATAATTGTTCTTCTGTATTTGATATTATCGTAACATCGTCTGCATATACTATAACTTGTGATTGATTCACCATTACATTTTTTTGCCCTTCTCAGTATGCCTTCCATTACTAATGAGCCTTCCAGTAGTGGCGTACTGGTGTAGGAGACCGAAAACCCAAAATCTTCAGGTCATTTCGAGTGGGTGAAATCTCGCTCGCTGCGGCTTGTCGTATTTTCTATCTGGGGTCATGTTACTCAGTAGTAAGTTGACTGTGAATGATAAAACGTGTTGTTGTTTACGGCCAGTTTCGGTGTGTGAGTCCGATGCCACTACTACTGTGAAATTTATTTTGGAAACATTTTTAACCAAAGGTATGTTTTGCATTACTTTTAAAGTTTTAAAATTTTGATTGTGGGTTTTTATTAGCACACAATGTGTACTTGTACGATAAGGAACAAGACAGACTTCTGAATATGTTACAGGAAGTGGAAAGTGAGTAAGGGGATAGTGAGTATGATTAGTCTGATAATGAAGAATCATGAGGAGCAGGTCTTGGACAACGAGGAGGAGGAAAGTAACGAGGAGGAGGAAAGTAACGAGGAGGAGGAAAGTAACGAGGAGAAGGAAAACACGGGGGAAGAAGAACATCAGAGTCATAATTTGACAAAATTTTCGATCGTGGGCAAAAACAAGACAACTGGTTGGGGAAAAACCTATCCAAAGAGGTCGCACTAAGAAGAGAAATTTAACAAAGCGAATTCCTTCCTCAACTGCAGCTACTAGGAGCTTACTGGATCCAATAAAAATATGCGATTACTTCATAAATGACGATATGATAAATATGATTGCAGAACGGACAAACGATCATATAAATAGTATAGGTGATAAGTTCAAACGTGCTAGAAATGCGAAGTTAACTAATCCGTGTGAAATTCGTGCTTTAAATGGTCTGATGTATACTGTTGAACTGTAACATGCAAATCG
Source organism: Galeruca laticollis (assembly GCA_963921935.1). Lineage (NCBI taxonomy): Eukaryota > Metazoa > Arthropoda > Insecta > Coleoptera > Chrysomelidae > Galeruca > Galeruca laticollis. The sequence goes on from OY998175.1 coordinate 33,962,537, forward strand.
ACTTGATCCAGAAGATTTGTGGAAAACCGATGGATCTGGTATCGAAATATTTCACCTGACGATGTCTCTTCAAAGATTTAGGTTCTTGTTACGCTGCCTGAGATTTGATTTGAAAAATACCCGTGAAGATCGAATAACACGAGATAAATTAGCTCCAATCCGAAGTTTTTTTGATTCTATTACTGAGAACTGCAGGAAAGGTTATTATCTTTCAGTGTACGTAACCATAGAGGAGATACTACCAGGTTTTAGGGAAAGATGTAGTTTCCGTCAATATATATAACTTCAAAGCCAAACAAATACGGAATAAAGTGTTGACTTCATGTGACGCTAAAATGTTTTATACGAGCAATTTCGAATAAATATGACAAACTATTGGTCAAGTTGTAATGTTTTAGTAGTTGATTTTTATTTTTTCATTTCTGCAGTTCTATCTAAATAGGACAGTATAATTTGTTTCTTTCATTTTGACCAAATTTTTTGTTTTTTTTTTCTATTAGTTTCAAAAAGATGTGTTGTTTTGGACTGAAATTCGCTCTTGCTTTATTAAACCCATGTTAATCAGTGTTGTTAGTTTTTTGGGATTTTCAATATTTATAGTTCGTTTACCATAAGCTTTCTAATTACTGTATCAAAGGCACATTGAAATCTATGAAGACAGCATGTGTATTTCTGTTATATTCGCAGTTTTTATGCAGTATTTGCTCTAGAATGTGTATTGCATTAATTGTCGACCTTCCTGGCCTGAAGCCGTTATGGTAGTCTCCGAGAAAGTTATCGGTTGTCCTTGTTTTCTTTTTATATACTGGTATAATTATGCTAGTGTGCCATATTTGTTCCAGCAATTGTTGTCCTCCATATTTCAATAACTCTGCTCCTATTTCATTGTTCCCTGTAGCCTTACCATTTTTTAGTTTTCTGATTTCATCTGCTTCCGGACTTCCTTATTCCTTCTCCTTCTTGACAGGTTGTCCAATACAACTCCAACGAAAGAAATATGCAACCCTAATAATGACAAATGTAGTTACGATACGAGGTCAAAATATATGAGTAAGGAAGCTCAATCTAATTATGTGGTAATAAGACAAAAGTTAGACAGTATTAAGTAAATAAGATTTGACAAAAGTAACAATGACGATGGCAGACATTATCTTATTAAAAAAACTAAGAAGTCTGACGGAAAAAAACTTATGAAAGTCAAACAAGATACGAAACAAAAAGATAACAAAACTCAATCCGTCCATAAGAAAACCAAAACAAACAAAATCAAAATAAAAGATAAAAATAATACGAAGAAATATGACAGCGAAACGGAATCTGATAACGAAGATGATAATTTTGAAGAGAAATCCTGACATGGAAGTTCCTTGGTATAGTTTATTTACGATAAAAAGACGATGATGTCATTTTTAGTTACTTTTCTGCTTATCAGAATAAATATTAATTCACCAACCGTGAATATAATTTGTCCTCAACAGCTAACGGGTTGGCAAAACTTCAAGACGTTGTCAAATCAACTGGTAAAATTCTCCAGTTTGTTTTGACGTTTATTGACATTCGATCAACGTCTAATATTTACAAGTTTTTTTGGTGCTTTTAAATTCATTGCTTCTTTAAGATTAAAAAAACAGTTATTTTCATAACTAATTATTTAGGCAAATCTGCAGTGCGTGGTTAATAAAATGCCGAAGCAGTTGAACAGAAAATGTCAAGAGATGGTAACATCTTTGTTGAGCTATTTTGAACGAGAATGCCGAAACGGGGGCATGCTTCTCCCGCTTACTGCTGTAAGAGACGTAAGTAATAGTATTCGCTATTTGTATTCATCATTATTAATATTATTGTTACATATTTAAATTAGTGTTTTTAAATGAAACTCACGGTCTCTAGTTGATTCCACAATATAATACAACTTGTATTATATTGTGGAATTAACTAGAGACCGTGAGTTTCATTTAAAAACACTAATATGAGCATATTCCACGAAGTAAGGGTCGAGACAGTCAATTACATATTTAAATGTTAATGATTAAATGTTTTCAATGTTAGGTTAGATTAATTAAACTTGATAATATATTATTCTTTCATACATTGAAGAAATTATATTGTAGAGAGTTGTACAAGTTTCACAACTTAGCTTTACCACTGTTAACCGTATTGCCGCCAAGCATAATAGAGGTGAACAGCCTAAAAGCCCACCTAAAAAGAGACAACGCATAAAACCTACTGTTGAAATTGATAACTTTGATCAAAATGCTTTCCGAAATGTTATATACGAAAAGTATGGAAACAGTGAGTATATTGAATTTACTGTTTTATTTAATTCACAATTAACTAACACAATATTTTTTCAGAGGTACACATAACCTTGAAAACTTTAAGAGACAAACTCCAGGAGCGTGAACTCTTTAATAATTGTTTAACATCACTCTGGAAGATAGTGAAAAATATTGGATTCAAATACCAAAAAGATTATTCTCGTCGTGGTTTAATGGAGTTGCCGCATTAAAACGTGTACATTTTCTACATGAATATGTCAAGATAAAAAGGGAAGGTTTATATCAAATCGTGTTTTTGGATGACACCTGGATATTCAAAGACGATATTGTTTGACGTTCTTGGCAAGATTCTAATCATAGAAGCGTGAAAAAAACCAAAATTTGTGGTCCAAGGTAATTGAATAATAAAATGTAGCAATTCATTTATGATGTACTAACATTCCTGTCATTTTAAGATCTTTTCAAATATTTACTAGTCACACTATTTTATTCAATTCTATATAATTATAAATAGTTGTTTTGAGCTGTGCAGTCTATCTAGGAAACCTAGTAGTAATTTGCTATTTCCTTATTGTAGGTGTATAGTATTGAATGCTGTTTCTTGTCCTGGATTTATTCCTGGAGCAGGGCTGGTTTTTCTTCCAAAAAACAAGACGGTGATTACCACGGTGAAATGAACCGAGAAAATTTTTTTGCATTGGTTTGAATACCAGCTTTTAGTGAACTTGGAAGAGCCTGCCACAATTGTAATGGATAATGCAAGTTATCACAGTACAGTGATCAATGAAGTACCAACAACAGCTACCAAAAGGCTGATTTACAGAACTGGTTGATACAAAATGATTTTCTTTTGAAAATACTTTCCTCAGAAGCCAATTATTGAATTTAGTACAACGGTAAGTTGATATAAACATTGTTCAATATATTATGGTATACTTATTTTGTTTAAATATATGCATTTTTGTAGGTATAAACCACGAACAGTATATGAAGCTGACATATTATCTGAAAAATATGGTCACAAAGTGCTTCGACTTCCCCCTTACCACTGTATGTTCAACCCAATTGAACATATTTGGGGCATAGTTAAAACAATTTATAGAGATCATGTGAAAACTGATGGTTCTTATACAGAACAAGCAATAGGTGCATGGAAAAAGTCTTTAGAAAAAGTGACTCCTGATATTTGGTCAAAGACAGTAGAGCACACTGAAAAAATTATACAAGATGAGTGGGATAGAGAGAAAGTATTTTATAGACAGGATGTGCCTCCACTTATTAATAATTTTGACAGTGACGATAAAGATAGTGATGATTTTGTAGTGGAGTAGTTGAAATCTTGTGTTTTATTTTTTTTTATCCAATATGCTTCATTTCCACCTTCTCAAAATCACTAATAACTATTATTAAATTAATTAGGTACAGTTATTTTATAATACACAAATTAAAACAACGACCACAGTATCTCTACATGAATAATACTGATAAAATGGGAGATTTTTTATTTGTATATCTTGTAACAAAATTTTATTTTGTGTATTTATATTTTCTTTTCCATTCTATTCTTATTATAATAAATATAATAGATATTGTATAAAGAAACAATATTTAAATTTGCATGAAGATGATTACAGCTTGTATTGATTCTTTTTAGCGTAAACCCTTGCAGTGCTCTTAAAGATGGTTCTATAGAGCATAGCATAAGGTATAAAGACCTACAGTTCATCATTTAACATTTAACCCTCTTCGATGTGAAATAATCAAATGTTATTTCGAATATATAATGATTGGTTACCGTTTCTTGTATCTTATCCATAGTTTTTCATGAATAAATATTTATATTAAATCAATCAAGCCTATCATACAAGCTTTTTGTTTTTAAATAGATATTTTTGACTTACGCCCTACGAGGCACGGAACAATGAAAAAGAAGAACTGTCAATCTAATATCAGATATACTTTTCTAGTTTTCGTTAAGTAAAGGAAAAAACTATATTGCTTTGTCAAACGGAAAATGTTTGTCTTTTATATGGTAGATACGATTCATGATCTAGGCGTAGGGTTTACAGATGATATCGATCATTTCATTTGTAATAGTTTTCTGTGCAGTATTATACTAAGAATGCCTATATGGTTTACAATGGGTTTGAGACTAATCAAAGTGTTATTAGCACTGACTGCGTCTACGTCAGATCCACCTATAACTTTGCTTAAGGGGTTTGCATCAAGGTTGGATTCTTGCAGCCTCTTCTCTATCTCCTCGCTTAGGATATCAATAACTGACCAAAATATTGTATTTTTTAGTTGGCGAGTGTAATTATTTAAATTTTAGGTTTTTTCAGATTGTACTGGACTGGTTCGTCACCCTGTATTTTAGCTCAATCATAAGGTGGCAAATATACCACATGCGCAGAATTTTTAAGTATAGAGCTAATAAGTGATAGTTATATTTCCTTTTCAGAAAAGCATCTTGTTCAAATCAAAAATTAATTAGATTAGAACAGTTACCTTTTAAAGGCACTGATTCGAGTAAAACACGTAATGTTACTATTCGAACGAGGTCATTAAAACAAAATAACTTAGAACCAACTTTCATATATACTAATTCTGTATCTAAAAAGAAATGAGCGAGTGGAAATTAATGTAGTCTCGATACCAAGTCTGAATCATGATTTAGCCGGTAGCAATCTTTGTTTGAGATTGCGCAAGTGTAACTGTTGGGCAATTGCGCAAGGGTACGTTGATATAATATACCGATAACAACAAATAAACTAGATATATCGATAAAAAATGCTTAATCATCGGGTATAGGAACATTAGATGTAAATTTATTCAAGTTTTTGTTTCATTTTGTGTGAAAGCTAATCATGTTTTTTGTATTTTCACTCGAACATCATGATGCAAGGTATCATGGAACTTAATGAGTCCTATATAGATTTTGTTAAACGCATCTAAATTCTGGGTGTGTTCTTTTAGGTTAGTGCTATACAATGGAAAAAACTATTTTTGCAATGATAGTGTTCTTAACACTCCACTAAACAAGAAACATAACAAGTCTTTTTTGTGATGTTCTTTTTAGAGACTTTTCGTGATGTTTATTTAACCCTAGAGTACTAATATGATTTGATTATTCCGTAATACTAATACGTCGTAAAATTTACGACTTTGGATTAAAACACATTTTAAAAAAATCAAAATATATTTTCCAACAGAAATAATAGGTTTTTCATCTTAAACTAATCAAATAAATGGAGATGGTTTGAAAAAAAATGAATTATGCCGAAGAAAATGGACATTCTGGGCAACAATTTCTGTTGTGCTGTCCGCAGATTGCTCGTTTACACTGTACACAAAAGTTTGTTGTCATTCTTCTCAGACGGCTAGGGCAGAAGGAGCACACTGTCCGCTTCTTTGCCATAGGGTTATCTGGTTCAGGAACAGGCTGTATGTTTAGAATTTCGTTTATGTCCTGTCGAATATTGCGACGTAAATTGGGCTCAGCAAGGCTTTTGCCCAAATTTAACATGAACTGGAAGCGGGAAGCAGGCTTCGTATTAGCTTTGTGAGAATTATGGCAGTATACTACAAATGAATTGATGGTAGCTATGTTAATCATTCCATAAAAAACACACATAGGCCATCTCCGGGTTTTTCTGGAGCAGGTCATATTACTGCATAGTTGATCAAAAGTATCTACACCTGACTTGGTTTCATTATAATTTATAATTATATCAGGTTTTCCATTTTCGGAAATGCTTGCACCTTCATGCAGAGTGGAAAGTAACAACACTATTTTATTAGGTTTTGGTGCATATGAAACTAATGTCTTTTTCCTATCAAAGCAAAACATTGATGTGCCTCGTTGCCTATTTTTCAATAGTTCTGGTGGTATTTCTTTTTTATTTTTTCTCAGAGTTCCTATAATTGTTAGTTTGTACGGCAACTCCAAAAGTTCATCCGCCAAAGAAACTGACGTAAACCAGTTGTCCATGGTAATGTTACGGTTACTACCATGAACCGATTTTGTTAACTCTTTCACATAAAAATTTGCAAGAGGTAGTCCTCCAGTATCAGTGCTCTTTCCTAGATATGGACTAGCATCTATCATATATTTGGAGGATGTGTCGCATAACATAATAATCTTTATACCGTACTTCGACGGTTTGTTAGGTATGTACATACGAAATGGACACCTTCCTCTAAATCCTAAGAGCTGTTCATCGATGGTGAGATAAGATGATGAAATATAGGAACTTCTGCATACATCTATTAGCATATTCCATATGTCACGAATAGGAGCGAATGAGTCGGTTTTTCTCCTTTCCTCCCTCGAAGTTTTATCGTCAAACCTGAGACAGTTTACTAAAAACGTAAAACGTTCTCTACTCATACAGGCGCGATAGAAAGATCCCGATGTGGTCCCTTCAAACATATGTCTAGCATTTAGATGATTGTCTTTTTTGGCGGCAGAAAAAACTAGTATTCCCAGGAAGGCTAATAACTCATCTTTGCAAAGTTTTGATACCGTAGCAGAATTTGCAGCGTATTTAGAAGACTGCCTAACAATCTCTTCATTGGTGTGAAGAATAACTATGTCAAGAATGTTGTCGTGAAAGAAGTGCAGAAAGTGGTCCTTTATTGAAGAACAGTTACGAGATTCTCCTTTGCAACCAGATATAAAATGAACAATATTCCTAGAGCTGACTCTCTTTGACAAGACTGGCTGTTTAGATGACCACTTATGACCATTCTTACCTTTTATATTTATTTGTTTAGGAAAAACTATATTTGGATCCCTTCGACCCTGGCTTCGACATAGGCTGGCTAAAGGTTCATCGTCATCCGATGATTCTTGATCATATGACAAGAGAGCTTCTTCTGGACGTTCCTCTGCTAATTCTGGATTTTTTTTCTCGATGGCATGGTTGGTTGGTTGGTTGGTTATATTCTTCTGAGCTGTCAGAATGTACCGAATCCTCTTCTAAATAATCTTCCTCCCAGTCACTTCCACTGTCCTCGTACGGTTCATTATAATCATCTTCTCCATTCATAATCTTTTCCATTTCTTGTTGCAACTGCGACGCAGTAAGTGGTTTATTTGCCATTTCTCAGTTTCTGAAATTAATAAATAAATAAATCTTAGCTTTATACTTTGAAATTTGCATTTTGTTTCTACAAATTATGAAATATTATTAGTCTACTTACACAATAAATCGAGTATTCAGCATAAAACAAAGAAAAACAATCACAATAATCTTATCGCTAATACTATCACTAACACTAAAGCGTCGTAATATTTACGACGCGATGCGTAATTTCTGCACTTCCGCTAAAAATCCGACTGACGTGGACTTACCAACGTTTAGCAGAGTACTAAAGAGGAAGCTACTGGGAGACCCAAATCTGCAAGATTTTCCGTTGTTGCCAAATTTCGGGAAAAATAATTCGGCGTCGTAAATTTTACGAGTATTAGTACTCTAGGGTTAAAACGTTAATAAGATATCTCCTAGATGTCTCAATTTTATTACCAACTCTATTAACATCCATGTCATGTAAATAAAACATATTTTTGATGTACACAGTAATACTTGAATTCGCAGTTACATACATATCCTATAAACTTCTTTTTAGTAACTTCCTATAGGAAACATTCATACGATGTTAATTTGTATACTTCTGAATAATATCACATAGAGAACGTTACTTTAATATTACAAATTAACATGTTTCTAAGATGATCACATGTTGCAGTTACTTTTACATCTTTCGAAATAGTTTTTATTAACATCGTACTTACTACGTCTGTACGACGTTAGTTCATAAAACTCTCAGTAATATCTCATATTAAACCTCACAGTAACATAAAAAAGAAGAAAACAGAAGAGGAGCTGATGAACGAAACATACAGTATAGTTTTCTGTGGAAACAAAAATGACAAGCATGAAACGGCGGATGGTTTTCAGTTATGTGTTATAATTTATTTGCAGGAAGCACATATTTTGCAAGTAGCACTTGAATAAAGTGGTCTTCGTTTTCGTTAGTTCCTACTAAGCTACAGTTTCTATACTTAGTTATGATGGACGAACAACAATTGTTATCGGTAAGTACCTATTCCAAAATCATAATTATTAAAACTTTTTTACTCATTCTACTTTAATCGGCTATTATACATTGAAATTCCAGGTGGTGGAATTGTACACTAACATTATATTACAAAATAAGGGTTTTTTCAATTTTTAAAATATTTTAGTTACCTAGTAAGTATATTTTGAAAACGATTCACAATATTTCAAATCCTAGATCTGCATTATACCCTACAAAAAACTTGATATGGCAATAGGGTAGATATTATTATTAATAATAAAACATGCTCATATGTTCGCAGATATTTAAATCTAGAAGAAAACATTTTCAATGTTCAAGATGTTTCAGAAACTACTTATACAAATAAAATAAAAAACAAATAGTTGGTAATTATGTAATGAACGGGGAGTAATTATTTCAGATAGTCTGATACAAACATTGTATTAAATAGTACAAGAAATATTGAATCAAGTATCTCTAGTTTCAGTTTTTTCAGTAGTAGTCTTAGCCATCAATATAGTTTTGCAGGTTTAGAAAATTTTAACATTATTACTAACAATTGTTGTGAACAATTAGAGACTGTTTAAGACTTTAATAACAGGAATTTCTGTTAAAAAGCTCATTTCCATTTGAAAATTCACTGAACACAATAAATAAGCTGTATTTGTCCCTTACAATGGTACCTATATTAATCTAGTTGAAGAATATGTAACTTATGATACTGAATGCTCCAGTCAACAAACAGCATTCAATTATTTATTATTGTAGAAACACAGCTATTGGATACTCAATTGGATACAATTAATTATAAACTCATTTAACTTGATAATGTGTTCATATATCTTCTTCATAAGTAGTTTTTTTGTATACAGTGTAATAATAATACTCAGTTTTCATTAAGTTACAATTCCACGATGTCAATATACAATTTGTTCAAGGATGAAAATAACAAGATGAGAATAGTATATTATTTTATACAGAAAAGAAGTATGAATTTTCATAGCACACCTGAATTTACCTGCCAAATGGAGTGAGGCATGGAATAGAAGGTAAATCATGAAAAGTCACTTCTTGAAATAAAATATGTTATGTTTCCTTTGAAGGACCCCGCATGTATCTTATGGAAAATGGGTCCCAGTCCATTGGCTGAAAATCAAGTTTGATGTAGTTTATGATGATCGATCAAAGGTCTATATGGGCACAATTTGATCTAAAGTTATTGTTTTATTAGCTGTTCTTCAGAACACCTTCACATATTTCACAGATAAGGATTTTGAAATGTACGTTATGGAATGGTTGAGGCACTCGAAAAAAGTAACCGTAAATAAACGATAGAGTTTTCTTTAATCAGATTGGATTTCTGTTGATGTAACGTAATGTTTCATTAAATCTTTATGGTGTAAAATTTTTATTAGTCTTAATATAATTAAAAAACTATTCTAATAAATTTTCTGTAAACTAGCTGTAATGTATGTGTATCCGTTAAACTTTATTAATTTAGTTTCAAAGTATGTTACGTTATGGTAACTACGGATTAATATACCCTTTTTTATTTCTTGCTTTCACTGAATGTGTTCAATAGTTTCCACTTTCCAGACTTGTTATGTAATATGCTTACACAATTTTATTTTTTTCAAATTTACTGTACTGTTCATTAATAGTGAATAAACGTTTTAAATCCTTTATTATTTTTTTGCTATTTTATTTTAAATGTACAGGATGAACAACTAAGAACGACTGTAGGCCACATCTCAGAAAAGAATCATTGTACAACTTTCAAAAAAATTACCATTAGGTAAGGGATCCTGAAAAATCACTGGAAAATATTTTGCAGTCTCTAAAATATCCGCTAGGGGTGGAATGAACCCTCGAAAACATAATACTATAAAAAAACATACTAAAGGTGTCCTAAAAATACAATTTTTGAAATCTTGATGAGATTATGAATAAATTTAATTAAGGAGATTTTTTGCCATTATTCTTCAAATAATGGGTGTTGAAGGTTCAAACTTATGAACAAATGTATAACTTTTTCGTTTTTTAACCGATATTAATGATTTTAGCTGCATTTGAAAGTTTTTCTGTTTAATAAGATTGATAACAAAATTAGATAATTTTGTATCCACTCGGAAATTTTAAATGTAAATTGAAGCATTTTTTTATATTTGACATTGTAAATCTTATATCTTGGAATAGATTCCTATTTTTTAACCCCTTTTCATCAGAATTTAAAAAATGCCTCATTACATTTGAAATTTTTCGAGAAAAATGGGAAAATTGTAGACTTTTTCACAAAGCGTAGACAAAATTGTCCAATTTTGTTATTTTTGTTAAGCATTTCTTATTAAAAAGGAAAAACTCTTTCAAATAAAGCCAAAAACATGGATGTCGATTAAAAAAAAAGTGGTACGACATTTTTTGTCCTTTGGGTTGAACCTTCCCCCACCCCTTACTTGAAGAATACAGACAAAAAGTCCCTAACTACATTTTTTCATAATCTGAATAATATATCAAACATTGTATTTCTAGGATACGTTTAGTATGTCTTTTTTGGAGATAATCACAGTATTATGATTTTAAGTGTTCATACCACCCCATAGGAGATATTTTAGGAACTCAAAAATATTTTCCAGCGATTTTTCAGGGTCATTTTCCTGAAGGTATTTTTTTAAAGTTGTACTATGACTATTTTTTGAAATATGGCCGACAGCCGGCGTTCTTAGTTGTTCACCCTGTATTTGCTGATTAGGCACAGAAACATCTATAGGATGTCATCCAGAATGTTTGAGGTATATTATTTAGAGGTTTATGTGATGTCCATACAACATCTACGAGAATACACTCTATCATTGATAAGATGTTATTTTTTAGACATTGCATTAACATCGACAAGATGTTAAAAGGCATTCCAGAATGTAACAGAAATGTTGTTTTTAGTTCGTTATAAAGACTTCCTTTTGAGGAAGTTCTAGTAACATCACAGTAATGTAAAAAGGCAGCGCTTTAACATCGCTGAGAAGTTAAGTTGAAACATCACAAATGTTAACAGCCACAAGCTGGGCATAAGCGGTTGTATAGATGTGCATGTGATGAAAACAAGAGGAAAAAAGGAAGAACATTATCTCAATGTGATGTTGAATTAACATAACTGTAATATTTATTTGCATAGTGGGACAATAGGTTTGTTCAAACCGACGATTTTGAGATCGTCACGAAACGATTCAGAAACTGTTTGGACTGTTTTTGTGCGCAGGTCCAGACTTTACACCGTTTGCAAACGATCCCGAAAATGTGAAGTTGGAAAGGTTTTCATGACTGTTCACTGGATGAAAAGTTCTAGATGAAAGTTGATGTTAAGAATCTGAAAAATGATCGTTCAAGGTGAAATTAAAATTTAATAACTAAAAAAATATGAACGACAAAAGTTACAGATATATCATAGTTTGTCTCACCTAAGATAAATTGTAAAGAGAGAGAGGAATTTTTATTGACACTAAATTATATTTTCTGTTCCTTTTCTTTTACATCATATTTCAATCACAAACCTCTTTGTACCTGTTTATGAATAATGAGTTGTTCAGTTCAAAACAAATGTTAATAACTTTATGTTTTATTTTTGAAAATATTGACATTCATACATTGAAGTGTCAAATTGAAAATACTGTTTCAGAATGGCAAAGTATTTGCAATTATCTCTCTAATATTTATTATATCTTGGTCTTCATCATCAGAGTCTTTAACATCACCTTAACCTACATCATAGTTCAGCTGTACAATACAACAAACAAATGAACATAGGTACTTAAATTTCATTTTTGATTTTGGAATTATTTAATTATAACTATAAATCATTTTCATACGAAATATCTGATATAAAATCATCATCTCCGACTTCTTACATTATTAAATATTTGTTTGATTTATTGAAAATAAAAATGTTTTTAAAAAAATAACAATTTCGAATATTAGAATCAACGATTACAGGATGTACATGTACAGAATACAGAATAGTGCGCATGTCAGTCAATTCAGTTTCAGCTCACGACCCTGTACCGAAATGATCGTTTCAAAACCGTTCGCAAACGGTCACAAAATCAGATGGAACGCCATCAAAACCGTCCGATGAACCGTCAATTTTTAGTTGGAACACTTTTTTAGTACTGCGCATGAGCGTGACCGTTGCTGAACGGTTTTCAATGAAGTTGGAACAAACCTTATATATTCAACTAACTGTGTACTCTACTCTTAAATTGATATTTCTTTTTTGTCAAATGGTGACCAAAAACATATTGTTGGGGAAAATAGCAGTTGTTCTTAAACTTCATTAAGAAATCGATTCCTTTCAACGACAGTAGTGCTGTAGTGATTAATTACTTTATTGTATTGAAAATCAGACTAGGTTGTTATATCACTGGTCTGCACAAAAAGGATGGTGGTAGTTGTCTTTGAAAACGTTGTTCCTGAAGTAATTTTCTGCACAGAACCCGAATACCGCCTCAGAATTGTTCTTTTCATCACATTACCAGCGCAAGCGAAGCGGATTTGTTGAAAGAGCGTACTATTTTAAGCAATAATGGCTGACAAAGCAATATTATCTCCACAAACAAATCCATCATTAGAACAAATAATTGTGAACAATTAAAAAGGAGGTTACAGTATCGCAAAAAGGCAAAAAAGTGAGCTGGTTGAGAGGTTAGCTATCAATACACTTTTATCTGTAACTTATTATTGAATAATAATTTTATCCTATTTTAATAAGGTAATTTATTGTTGGCACATGTAGAAACTCTAAAACTAACGTAGAGGTAGATAATATTTATGACTGATAAAAATTTATGTATTTCTTTATGATTTATACCGTCTAGCATTCTACCCAGACAACATGGGATATTCATAGAATAATCTTCAAATACACCTAAAAGAATATTCCGAATCATCTAAGAATATTCTTATAATATTAATATTATTTTTGAATACTCTATCAATATTCCTTAGTGAATATTCACAGAACAACCCTGATGAATATTCTTAAGCCATTCATTTTAGAATATTATCAAATTGAATATTCTTGAAATATTCATTTTAGAATATCACCAAACATAATATTCCTAGCATATTCTTTTATTCATATTAACTTATAATTAAAGAATAATAATATTTTTCCCATACAGGACGAAATTTATAATTCATATATTTATCCGGATATTAAACCCTAACATAGGTGTAAAATAGTAATAATAATAATTAGTATAATATAATATTAACCATGTATTAAACCCATTAAAGATATGAACACTACATAAACGGTTGATACGGTGTGGATATAATGCTATTTGTCATGTGATAAAAAGAGAGCAAAGATATAAATAATAATTATAAACAGTCAGCGTAAAGCCAAATCAAGACAGGTACCCAATCGCGTCAACAAAAAGCCGTAAGCCAATTAAAATGCAACTAGTGTTCTCTATACATACGTTGATTGGTTAAGTTTTCATATCATGTGTCTATGATGGGCTTGAGCTTGTCAAGTGTCAATAGGTTCGTTTTGTCTCATATCAACCCATATATTGAAAATAAAATAAACATCACTTCAACATTTAGCAAAAAATGCACCAAAACAAAGAGGCGAAACTTTGACTTTTTGACAATTCATTTTCCCAATGGGCAGATGTGATAGACACCATGTTTCAATTAAGTTATATGTCAATGCCTAAGCTAACCTAACCAAAGAATATTCTTTGTTGTTAAACAAGAATACGCTTTTCGTTTGTTAAAATTTATTTTGTTTTGAACGATACCGTTTGTTAAAAGTGACTAGTGGAACTCTTAGTGAGAAATTATTGTAATTGTTATGGGATGAATAACTTGTGCAGTTCGTGGATGTCACTCAAGAACAGGAGAAGGAATAACTATGTTTGGTTTCCTGAAGACCTTGTGAGGTAAGAGAAATTGTTTCCATATGCAATATATTATAGGTATTAGGTATAATATTAATTTTTCAATATTTCATATTTTACATTAAATGTACCTATGCATTGTAAGTTGTGTAATTCAATGTTTTTGGTTGTTAACATCGATATTTCCCTCTGCCTTTAATAACATGTAATAATAATATGTACTACAATAAGCTTTCTGCTGAGGAGCTCTGTTAAGCAAAAAATATGTTGAATAATAATACATAATATTCCATATAAATTAGTAATTGATTTATTTTTTAGGCATGTGATAATATAAAAATATACCTACCTTTATTCACTTTTTAGGGCACACTTATGGTTGGAAGCTCGTATGTTTGGAAAGACTACAGACGCTTTACAAAGGAATTATATGTTGTTTCCAAAGGGAGGATATCCCAAGCATTTTTTTCAGCTAGCTGTGCCTACCATATTTCCATGGGTAAAACACAAAGGTCATATAATATTGTATGGTCCACCAACAAAAATAGTTATTCAGTCTGGTAAATATTAAATTTACGTAGACATTACAATCAGCTGTTATTGATATTTATTCATCTGGCCGCAGGATTAATTAATACTTTCTGACAGGATCAATTAATACCTTCTTTGAATTTATGTAAGGGAATTGCAAATATGATATCTTTTATACTATATTTGTAAAATTTCAACTAATCATTACTACAATTACTTATATAATTGCAGATTGCACCGTTACAGCAACCGGGACATTCATCTCAGGCCGCTGCAATACATTCTAGTGACTGTGCAAGTTTATGAATCCACACGCTGCCAGCTTTTCACATCGCCTTACCTGAACGGGTAAAATTGATATATATGATTGAAAAACGTCAACAATAAGGACGTTTTTCAGTTACACCTCAGTTATGTATCCTTATCCGGACAGTTTTACCCATTTGGATAAAACGAATGCTAAAAGCTCGCAGTGTGTAGGCCTTATAACGAGCGTTCAACAAAATTTGATGTCATGAAAATTACTATGATAATTTAAACTTTAATAGCAAGAATGTACACATGTCAAATTAGTGAGTGGAACTAACAGTTAAAAGCAACAAGCACAGATCTTGCTGGCCTCTAAAATCCAAAGCCAACTTGGTCGAAAATTTTGTTCAACACTCGATATAATAGTTTATAGAGAGATAAAGTATATGTTTGTCTAATAAAAATTTGGATAATTTAATATGGAATTTTATTTCATCACGCTTGGTAGTTGAAATATACTTTTTCCTTAGATCTAACCAGAATTAAGCACTAAATGGTATTGGCCTCATGTTCTGAATAGAATTTGTGCCTGTGCCACTTTATTCACTTTAGAAGCCATCATTCAGGGAATTCCATCAGATTATGAAAATTTATTAAATTTATTGATTTACAGAAATTAGAAAAAAGTCCCTCCATTAAATGTATTGTTCTGAACATTCTGAGAATATTCCTACAATATTCTGAATATACAAAAAATATCCCCTGAATATACAATTTGAAATAATTCTACAAAATTCCAAATGAATCTACCACGAATATTCATAGTATATATTGAATATTATGGAAACATTCATTGAAGAACATCCTTAGATAATGCTTATTTATAATAAGAAAAAGAATATTCATTTGGGAATATTCTCTGAATATTTATGATGTTCCCATTTTCACCTTCAAGGAATATTCCAAAAAGCATAAAGATATTCTTGGCATTTTTAGAGGTTATTCCAATATGCGAAAATGAATATTCCACGAATATTTATAGAATATCTAAAGCTGTCTGGGTACTCCATCCATAACACCATCGTTTTGCTGCTCCTTTTCGAACGGTCAACATAATTATTACAGTCAACTTAAAAAATAGTTATTTACATTACAAGCTGTGAAAGCTTACTTTTAGGTGCGAGGTGTATTTAAATAACCGAGGTGAAGCGAAGCGGAGCCGAGGCTATTTGAATACCTCCGAGCACCTAAAAGGGCTTTGCAGCGTGTAATGTATTAAACTTTTCATTCTTCCCCCGATTTTATTATTAAAACACACAATTTAAAGATGCAAAAAATTCTCTGTAGACTGCAATAAAATGGGTAGAAAGCGTGGGTTAACGTTACTTTGGTAACATTCGTGTCAACAGAAACTAATATTTTTACAGTTTATTTATTTATTTATGACATGGAATACACACGGGACGAACCCAAATACAGTATTCACAAGTATATAATTAATAAAATGTAGACTGATAATTGTAAATATTAAATCATTATCACTATAAAATTGAAACGCAGCTTTATCACTCAAATACAGCTTTTTCACCTTACTACAAAAAGTGAAAAATTTATCATGAAATATATCAATATCAGCGTGGTTACAAACTGAGTTATAGCACAGATTAGCGAATCCCGGTAAAACATCAAACGATTTTCAACTCCGTCTTCAATGACCTCGGACCTTTAACTCGGTATGGCCGCGATGTTGCCAGTTTAAAATATTTTCTGAATTTCTAACCAAATTGCAATGTTGACTCGGGGACAATAACAATTTCCAGTGCCGGATCTAGTTTTTTTTGGAAATTTCCACTAAATCTTTAAAATTGGGCCATGAATTAAAACAATAACCATAACCGAATATATATTCATGTATTTATTTAATACCTATGTGTACATTCTTATGATTTGTTATAAATAGTCATTACTCTTGGGAGATTAATTAATAAATACATTTTTAGATAATACAAATCACTACAAAAATTCATCAAATTCCAAATAATTCTCAATTTATCATTTATCAAAGGAAATACAAACGGGATGAGCCAAATACGGTATTCAATAACATATCAATTATACAGTATAAATTGGTAATTGTAATTATTGAAACTAAATAGTACAAAATTAAAACATAATTTTGTTATCAAGATACAGCTTTTTTAGCTTATTACAAAATGTAAAGAATTTGTCATGGAATATATCAATATCAACATGGTTATAGACTGAGTAGAAGGATTTACAACACCTACGCAAGGGAGAATTTTGATAATAATTTGTAGCACTGAAGTTAATATCAAAAACATTAAAAATATTAAATTTAACGAGGCAGGCAATCTCGTTGGAATCAATAAGATTATTAACAATTATACATAAAAATTGATTTATTGATTATAAATTGAGTAAAATAGACAGTTTTCTATTTTTCTTTGGCTGGAACTTAAAATCTCTATTGCTAAATTTCAGCAAATAAAAAATCCTTAATCGGATGAACAATTTTTTTAAATATTCGTGAGGGAAGCGTTCACAAGGATGTGTAAATTCTGTAGCTGTTGATATCATATATAAATGATTTCCAACTGAAGGGTTCGGCAAATATTTCTCTATGTTTGTGAAAAAAAGGCATTCTAAATTATAAATATATTGACAAAACGAGTCCTCGGGTGTTTTGAGCTTTCCAAATACTAAGTTCTTGTCATATGCTTTATAATGAATAAACATATTGGTCAAGTCCAAAACTTGCGTATTTGTAGAAAATTGTTGACAAACATCACATGAATGAATTTTTAGACACTTACCAATAAGATATCCAACCACATATTTAAATGCGTTTTGTTCTGGCAATGGATTTCGATGATAATCACAATTAGTGACTCTGAAATTTGCGGAAAATTGGTTATTGGCAATAGGAGTTTTAATAATCATAGATGTATTAGTGTTGGTCTGCGCCAAACAACATAATAAATTTTCAAACTGATCTTCACAATTCATGAAAGATGAATTGAAAAAGTTGATGAAAAATAATTTTTTAAATGCACGTGAAAAACTGAATGGGGGTAGGGTTGGTAGCATTTCCACTTTGTTGTCTAATACTACCAAAAAAGTTTTCAAGACAGTCTTGATTTAGACGTCTTGTTAAAATAAATTTAAATTTTTTTGATTTTAAATATGCCCATATTTCTAACAAGGAATTAATTGTAATTTTCCACCCTTTAATAAATTTGCAATGGTTTGTAATATTTCTCCCTGCAATGCTCATAACACTCATGTTATTTAATATTTTAATTGAATCATTTAAAAAATCAATTTGGTGTATTTCCCCGGAAAATTTTCTGTTATATAGTTTGACATTGTTCAATGAAGAAGAATTGAAAATATCAAACAATTTGTCAGCATGTGAAATAAGTGTGACTGTATCTGAAGCCGTCACCGTTATTGTGCATGGTTGCCAAAGATATGATTTGTGAAAAAAAGTATATATTTATGGTATGATTTTTATACATTATAATTTTTTAAATTGTATAATTCTTTTGATGTTAATAAAATTGATTTTAAACAAGTGATTGTCGAATATTTGTATCTGTATAACTATCACACTTAACAATAATGCTTATAAAATATTTGACCAATGATCGTAAATTGAAGGAAATATTATGCAAATTGACAACCCTGTTGAAAAATTTCGCGCAGCGGCCCGAACGGAGTCGACATACGACGATGGACATTTAAATGGGTATGTCTACCCATCTCTCTCTCTTTTTACTGTTCTCTGTCAAGCTTTCGTATCTGTTCTTTCTCTAATCTGTGGTTATAGTATATTACGTAACGTGTGTTGTAAGAAGCATTTTACGCACGAACGGAAGTAATTCCGTGAATGCGTAAAATGCGCTACAACACGAGTTGCGTACTATTCTTTACGTACGACCTACTTGTTAAGGGATTTAAAGTACAAATAAAAACGTACATCATCGATGCCCAGCCAAGCATCTTAGAAGTTCACCCTCGATGCCCAGCCAAGTTTCATAAAATTCCATCCTAAGTAGTATTTATTTTTATTAAAAAGTATGTGGAATTACCGGAATTGCATAAAATAGCGTATACACCTCTCGACTAAAGTGACATTAATCCCTTAGGTGGATTACTTCCCTCAGGAATCAAAAACCACCCGCGGGATTAAATGGGCCACTTTAGTCGTTTTGTGTATAATATACTATTGTTTACTAATATGAGATGCATTCAGACAGCTAAAAGATGCGGATTTAATGAAACAGAACCAATTATCATATAATTCCAAATAACTCTTAGTATTAAAGGCAATCTCATATCTAATAAATGTTATCTACCATTTATATATAGAATAAAACTAAACGTTCAATATCCAAGTAATAAATTTGGAATAAAATGGCTACGTCTATTGACAGTTGTTAAGTGGTTGCTATGGAAGCCGTGCGTTTTGTTTTACCGTGCGTAATAGACGTCTTACATTGATTGCCGACTGTGTGTTTTTGACTACTCACAGGGGTGGTCGTAGGTAAAATGATTTACAACACCTATGAAGAGAAGAGTTTAGGTAATAATTGTTAGCATTGAAATTAATATAAAAAAGTTTAAAATCTCTTGTATCATAGGCCGGAACATTGAATCTAATGAGGCTGGTAATCTCGTTTGAGTCAATAAGATTATTAACAATTTTATATACAAATTTAACATCGTTCATTTGACGTCTATCTTCCAGGGGAATTAAACTCAAGTTCCGCCTAACTGAAACAATATTATCCTTAGGAAACAACTTCTTCCTGCAGTACTTTATAAATTTATTCTGGATATGGTCAAGTCTATCGATGTATACAATATACTGTGGATTCCAAATTATTGATCCGAAGCTCAAGACACTATTTACATAGGCCATAAATAGAGATCGTAATGAATGTGAGGTCTTAAAGTCATGACAAGTCCTGATAATAAACCCCAACGCCCGATTAGCTTTTGTTGATATATATTTGATATGCTGGTCGAAAATAAGTTTTGAATCAAAACAAATTCCTAGATCTTTTATCTGTGATACCTTTTCTATCTGATGGTTTTCAATGAAATATTGATTATCAAGTATGTATAGTTTTCTAGAGAAAGTGATCGCGAAGCATTTTTTTAAATTCAAGAAAAGAAAGTTTTTTTTACAATACGCAACAAGTCTGTTTAAGTCACTTTGTATCAATTGAGAATCCCCAACATTGCCAACTTTGAGGTACATTTTTAAATCATCCGCATATTTTTTGTACTTACAGCATTTGAAACATTGAGATATGTCGTTGGTGTAAATATTAAATAATAACGGTCCCAAGTGGGATCCTTGAGGTACCCCTGAAGTTATATCACTGAAGGGTGATACATATTTACCTATGACTACTGCCTGTGACCTGTTACTTATGTATGATTTGAACCATCTGAGTAGATTTTCATGTATACCGACTGCACCAAGTTTATCCAACAAAGTAGAATGATCAATTTTGTCAAAGGCCCTGCTGAAGTCGGTATACACAGCATCCACCTGAAATCCTTCATGTATGTATTCTAATAAATATTCACTATAAGTAAAGAGGTTCGTTTCAACAGAACGTGTTTTCATAAAACCATGTTGCTCCTCATCAATAATGTATTTAACATCTCTAAGCAAATAATTAAAAATAATTGATTCGAATAATTTGGTAATAATAGAAAGTTTAGATATAGGACGATAATTTTCGACTAAATATCTACTACCGGATTTAAAAATAGGAATTATTAAGGCTGTTTTCCATATACTGGAGATATAGCCCTCTGTTATAGATTTATTAAATCATATACACAATGGAGGGGCTATTTCGTTAACGCAATTTTTAATTAATAGGGTTGGTATTTTATCCGCACCATCGGGTTTATCCAGGAGGTTGCCAATTTTATCGACAATTTTGTGTAAGAGGATGTGATGCGAAGATATGTAATTAATATTTATATCATTATTCGAAATTGTTTTGCTGGAGTTAGGGTTAGGAGGGTTAAAGGCTGAACTAAAGTAATTTGAGAAGGTATTGGAGATAAATTGGCCATCAGTAATCAGACTCTTATTACTAGTCCTAATGGCATCGATAGTACCAGAATTGCCTTTTTGGACTTTATAAACTGCCAAATGTGCTTTAGGTTTGTAGTTATTTGAGATTCAATATTATTTATATAATTATCAAAATCTAGGTTAATTAAATACTTTGCCCTACCCCTCAAAAGGTTGAATGTTAAATAATCCAAGTTACTAGAGTACTTTTTCCATTTAACATGAAATATTTTCTTTTCTTTGACAACTTTGATGGTGCTTAGACTAAACCAATGCGGGAATTTTGACTTATATTTAGGATATTTTGGAACATGTTTGTTAATAATATTCTCCAAATAGCAGTAAAACTTATTAGTGCTATCACAAGTATTTAAATTGAGTCAAAATTTGCTCTGTTATAACTAAATTCGATATCCGAATTGATCTTCTGATTGTCGCGTGTGAAATTCAAAAATGTCATGTTAAAATCCAATGTTGTGTGGAAATGATTTTCAGAAGCAAGGGGCAATTCACTTTCAATAACATTTTCGATTATCAAATTATTATTCAAGATTAAGTCAAGGGTGTTTTTTGATTTATTGGTGAAATTATTAAATTGATAAAAACTGCAACAAGAAATTGTATCAATAAACAGATTAGAATTAGTATCTGAAAAATGTGAGGATGTACAGTAATTGTTTATGGTGTCTAGCGACCATTTTATGCAGGGCAAAAAAAATCACCGCATATTGAAAATGTATATTCAGGATTATCCTCAATAATAGCATGAAGCTTGGTACAAAACAAGTTCAAAGCAATTGAGTTGCCTGGAGGAATATGTATACAGTAAATATTAAATTTGAAAGATTGAGAAGTGACAGTTACCCACAGATCTTCAGCGTCAGACATCCACTCACCACGCACTACACTATGGAAGCTATGTCTCACCCCAATTAGGACTACTCCTCCTTCTGTATGGGTAGATCCAGAATCTTCCCGGTCGCGTCTAAAGATTGCGAAAGAATCATTCAATACTTCGGAAAAAGCAATTGTGTTATTAAGCCAAGTCTCTGTTAAGCATATAATATCTTGGTCACAATTTAAATAGTTTTTAAAAATAGTCGTTAGTTTATATTTCAAACCTCGAACGTTTTGGTAAAAAACCGAGAGAGCCATTGCAAAAACAGTTTATTATAATTAACAGGTAAAAAGAAACAAAAAGTTGATTACAGATTGTTCAAGTCGTTTCAAGAAAAAAATCTCTTTACATGACTTTTATCATCCTTCCGCATAAACAGGCCACCATTTCTAACCAAACATATTTGAAATGTTTCAGCTGTGCTATTTCTTTCGCCTTTTTCAGAAACATTTTTAAAGAATTTGTAAGGTGTTCGTTTATGAACAACTGATTTGAAATCTGATCCACTTTTAGTCCAGGGGCCGAGCTGCCAGATTGACGACGCTTTATTTTGGCTGCGGCTATAAAGTCATCTCTTTTCCTTGTATGCAGTAATTGAATAATAATTGGTTTAGGTTTGTTGGAAACTCGAGAATTTGCTCTAAAAATAGTATCTATATCATTAGCAGTAATAGGGCATTCAATATGTTCACCTACCTTCTGAATAACATGTAGTAAATTTTCATTACTTTTCTGATCAACATTTTTAGAACGTAGGTTCCGTTCGAGTGTTTCTACACGAGAAGAGAGGGATTGCGCTCCCTTTTTCAGTACGGCGTTTTCTTTTGATAACTCTTCGATTGAACCCAGCCTCTCGTTCATTTTATTAATTAAAGCTTCAAAATCAGATACTTTGTCGCTGCAGAAA
Organism: Galeruca laticollis; assembly: GCA_963921935.1. Lineage (NCBI taxonomy): Eukaryota > Metazoa > Arthropoda > Insecta > Coleoptera > Chrysomelidae > Galeruca > Galeruca laticollis. Next base: position 33,985,506 of record OY998175.1, read on the forward strand.
TTGACTGACTTCATCACTTCATTGTGTTGTTTGTTTAGGTTGTTCATAGCTAACTGAATACCCTCAATAATCTTTAAAGTACATTTTGATGTAGATTCATCCCCAGATACATCACTATCATCATTATCTATATCGTTGTTAAGCGTCAGTAACGATGTTCGTTTGCTTTCACCAGTGGATCTGCATACAGAACAATAAGGATTTCGAACACCGACCAGCACATTTCAGACCGGGCGTTTTATTATTAATCGAGGATGAACATTTGCTACAAACCACCATTCTGGCTCACAGATTATAAAATGCAGGCGACAGGTTTTTTCACTTGAAGCAATTAACTATTTTAGGAGTATAAACCGATTGAAAATTGAATAAATCAAATTTAACGTAAAGCTTGCATTGATATCATTTCACAAAGTAGTTGAAAAGTAACAATCAGATTGTAGGCAACGGTACACGAAAAAAACAGTTGTCAAATAATTATTTTTCCGGAGAGTTACTTTTACGTTTAATATTTGGCTAGAGTCTAGTTAAAAATGAATTCCATTGAAGACGCAGCAATTATTGCGTGCAGAAGTTTGTTACCGGAAAAATCTAAAGACCGTTACAATCAAGCCTATGAAAATTTCATCAAATGGTGTACAAAGAAAGTTGTGTCCACAATAACTGAAGATTTATTACTTTATTACTGGTAGTAGTGTAATTATGCGGGTTCTAACTCACTACTTCGAAAAACGTCCGCTAGTCGACGGTGGCGCTGGTGTCGCTGTCGGCGATTACAGATTTCTTAAATGTCGTCCATTTTCCAGTCGGCAGATTTCTTTTTGTAAATGTCTCAATTTTTATTCCAGTAGATTACAGATTTCTATTTTTCTGTCGTCCATTTTTTATCCGTTTGTGCATCACTTAATCGAAAAAAATGTTTGCCTTGAGTGAGATTCGAAACCGGGACCTCATCGTTCCCAGCCTTCGCCGTTACATCTCCGCCATAAGGGCTCCAATATATTTTAGTTTTGAAATCTAACTGTATAAGATACAGAGAGTCTGATTTCACAACACGATGTAATTTTCTTCAATACTCCTTTGTACCAATATCGTTTTAGTCGCTAGAACATGTGAATCAAAAACAATGCGTCAAGCAGTTGAGTATATTCAGAATCCTTCATAAGTAGGTAATCATAGAAAAATCGCTTATTATTTTTAGTGACAATCTCAAGGATTTTGATTGGGACTTCTAAATTTCAGAATGAAAAGTGATGGCTTCAATCAACATACGAGTGTAAAAGTGCATTTTTATCGCAATAATATACAAAGCATCCTTGCGCATTTTCTTTATATACCGGTGTAGTCATAAAAGATGTGATTTTACACAGAGTATAGTCATAAAGATACTGCATTTTTTATACAGGGTGTGATCATAAAAGATGCCATTTGTCCTTATATACAGGGTATAGTCAAAAAAGATGTGATGTTCATATATACAGAGTGTAGTCATAAAAGAATCCATATATACAGTGCGTAGTCATAAAAGATGCAATTTTATACAGGGTGTAGTCATAAAGTACCGTATTTTTTATATACACAGGTTGTAGTCATAAAAACACCGTATTTTTTCATAAAAGATGCCACAGGGTATATAAAGATAAGGACATTACAATGAATCTCTGCTATTACTGCTCAAATTTTCATCTGACAAACTGCATTGGTAGATTATTTTCACACACACGATGTTACTAGAACGCCCACGACAACCACAACATTAACGATAACAACAATGATGACAACGATGACAACGATAACGATGACACCCGACGACAACGACGACAACGACAGCAAATCCACTTTATTCGACAGCAGAGGACACCCAAAGCTTCGCATGCTTGAAATTTGTTGCTCGTACGACTACATTATAGTAAAATATGCCGTGACTTAATATATTATTAGACAGATAACACACATCAGAAGTCTATCAGACAGATAGCAGAGGGTTAACAGAATGGATAACAATCACACCTCAGACCCACATCAGTTTGACTGCGCTGGTACTAACAAATTTACTGCAACACTCGGTTTATATGAATTATTTTCCAAGAAACAAACAAAAGAGCAACATATTTGCAGATACTGATATTAACGGATATCTATCATGATAGAAGAGAACATCTAAGACATCAGGCTTGCACCCAACTAAATTGATATAATTAAGCCGCTCTTCAAAAAGAATGCTACGCTAATAGAAAAATCTTGAAGCAATGATTTCACAACTTTGTCATACACTGGATGTCATTTTTATTATAGATGCGGTGGAACAAGGAGCCAACTTACACCACAGAGGCACCAGACATGCATCACCGTTATACGTTTGACATTTTTGGTATCAAACAGTACTCTTTAAAAAAATATATCAGGAATCTTGTATTGCCGAATTTCATTATGGATCACCCCAAATATTTAGAGGGACGTATGATACTGATGGCGATATTGATAATTTTCATAGACATTATAGCTATTTATAATTTAATCACGTTATTTGTATATTCATTCAATATAGTTATATGATTTTCTGTATTTGTAAATTCTTAAAATTAAACTGTTATATGCTTTACCCAAGTCCCAGTAAGACTACGCTCTTCAGGCACTGATTATTATACCGAAATGTGACAACACTTTCGACAACATGATTATAAAACTAACAATTTTAGTAATGGAACTCACAAAATGTTATTCAAATATTGTGATTTGTCTGTATAAGAGAGAGAAATTACGGTCGACGGGCAGGTAAGATTTTATATGAAAAATAACAATGACAATCTCGGAGGGTCAAAAAGATTTCACCTGCTGTGTGTTACATAAAATGTAAGGAATGTATATGCAATCATAGAATTTGTATCTTCCCATGATGGACGTTATGGTGCTAAAAATCTCATTTCTAGTCCGCGTTATCACAATAGAACAATTTTCAATGATGATCCGACTCTAAGGAAAATTAAAAAATCTCCATTTTCAATAAAACCAATGTATATGAATATGGCAATTTTCGATATTTCCAAAAT